>CM029395.1:13047500-14247500 GCA_017139565.1 Luffa aegyptiaca
GCTTGGCAGATAGCGCAACAACACACACTATCCTTAAAAGTATGAAATATTTTTCAGAATTGACAATGCTAGAAGCAAAAGTCAATACAATTTCAAGTTTTGCAGACTTGATTGAAGGTTTTGGAAAAACAAATATTATTTTGTCTAGAGGAACAAAATTTACAATTGATAATGCTTGGTTTTTTAGTAAATAAAAAAGAAACCTACTGAGTTTTAAAGATATACATGCTAATGGTTATCATATAGAGACTGATAATAAGAATAATATAGAGTATCTTTATATTATATCTACCGTCTCACATGAAAAACGTGTATTAGAAATGTTATCTGCTTTTTCTTCTGGATTATATTACACACATATTCGTGTTATTGGAATATACGCAACAATGAACCTAAAATTCAATGATCCAGATATATTTTCTATTTGGCATGATCGATTGGGTCATCCTGAATCCATAATTATGAGAAAAATTATTGAAAACTTACATGGACATCCATTGAAGAACCAGAAGATTCTTCAATCTAATGAATTGTCATGTGTTGCTTGCTCTAAAGGAAAATTAATTATTAGACCCTCACCAGCTAAAATTGGGATTGAATCCCCCACATTTTTAAAACAAATTCATGGTGATATATGCGAACCTATAAATCCACCAAGGGGACCATTTAGATATTTTATGGTTCTAATTGATGCATCCACTAGATGGTCACATGTGTGTTTATTATCAAGTCGAAACCTTGCATTTGCAAGATTACTTGCTCAAATACTTCAGTTAAGAGCACAATTTTATGATTATATAATTAATAAAAAATTCGTCTTGATAATGTTGGTAAGTTTACATCCCAATCATTTAATAATTATTGTATGTCAATAGGGATAAGTGTTGAACATCCTGTAGCTCATGTTCATACACAAAATGGTCTAGCTGAATCATTGATAAAACGTTTGCAAGTAATTGCTAGACCAATGCTTATGAGAGAAGGCTTCCAATATCCAGTGGTGGATCCAGAAATTTTGTTTAGGGAGAGCTTTACTTAAATTCAGTAAAAATAATTTACAAGTAATAAATTTCAAAAAATAATTAAAATTCATAAATGAACTGAAATGTTAATTTCATACATCACAATTGTCCTCTACGAGATTTCATATAATGAAATCGTTGCATAATAACTTCATTGTCTATCTTATCAAATAAATCTTTCTCAATATATGTTATAAGACTATCATTCATCCATTGGTCTCCCATCTGATTACGCAACTGAGTCTTTACAATACTCATAGCAGAAAATGTCCTCTCTACGGTAGTTGTTGCAACTGGTAAGATCAATGCTAAAGTGAGCAACCGATAAACTAACGGCTAGACTTTATCATTCGCTGTCAACACCATTTTTAGTGCAAGATCACCAATACTTGTTAGCTCTACAAACTTGTTATCTGAACGCACATCAATGATGTAATTTTGAAGTTGATCCTGAAGAACAACAAGTTCAGTAGTTGAAAAATCTCTAGGATAAAATTGGGCAAGACAGATAAGCTTTTGTCTATCAAAAGTAGCAAATGAATTGCTTGGATTGAGACATGTCACACACAGAAGCAGTTCAGTACTTGTTTCAGTAAAACGATTATTCAACTCTTGAAGTTGCATATCAATAACCGTATAAAAAACCTCAACACGGTAATGATGCATATTTGTGATTTCTTGAGATCTTCGTCTTTGCCTCCCTCGAATTGAAAACATATCATCCATTTTAAGAATTAGAATATCATGCTTATCACAAAAATTTGAAACTTCATCCAACAATGAATCCCAATTTGATTCTCTCATTGATTGTAATCTTTCTTTACAAATTTTGACCAAATTCATTACATTCACAATATCTTGATCTTTTCTCTGCAAAGCTTGAGACAAATCATTTGTAATTCCCAAGATAGCTTTCATAAGATGCATATGAAAAACAAAGTCAAATGACTAAACTGAATTTATTAGAACTTTTGCTTCATATTTTTGTTCAGAATTTGACCCATCATCTACAATTGTCTCAAGTACATCACAAATTGATGAGAACATTGAGATAAACTTCACTAGAGTGTTATAATGTGATCCCCATTGTGTATCTCCTGGACGTTTGACCATTGTTTCCTGGTTCAATCCTCACCCACTTGACAATTCACCATTATTCAAAGCTTCAACAGTTATAGCACTGTGTTTTTCTCTTAAAATATCTCGACGTTTTGTTGATGTTCCAATAACATTCACTACATTTGCAACTAAAAAAAAAAGTCCAGCGATCTCTACATGATTTTTTGCAATAGCTACAATGAATGTAAAAAGCACATTCGTTTTCTCTCAAAATCAATGGTTTCAATCCATTGAATTCTCCCTGCATATTGCTTGCTCCATCATATCCTTGTCCTTGCAAACTAGCGATGCTTAATCCATGTTTAGAAAAGAATCCATCAATAGCTTCTTTGAGCGATAGAGAACTTGTATTAGTAACATGTACAATACCTGCAAATCGTTCAATCACGTGTCCTTTGTCCACATATCTCAACACAATTGCCATTTGCTCCTTTGAAGATATGTCCTTCGATTCATCAATCAAAATTGAAAATAACTTATCACCAATATTTCTTATAATTGTATCAACAATTTCTACTACAAAACAATTTACAACATCTTTTTGGATATCTGGTGCAGTCAATTTCAGGTTTTCAGGAGCATTTCTCAAGGCAACAGCTTCAATGTCCTTATTATGGTTGCATAACCATCGTAGAAGTTCAAGAAAATTACCTTGGTTTCTTGAATCATCAGTTTCATCGTGTCCACGAAATGGAAGACCTTGTCATAACAAAAATCGAGCACAATCAATTGTTGCACCTAATCGAATTCGATATTCAATTTTTGCTTGGTTAGACATCTTATTGAAAAATGTTTGAATTTGTTGGTTTTGGTTCAAAAGAGCTTCACATTTACCCAAGCTTGGTTATGTGCACTATTTGGTCCTCCAACATGAATTTGTAATTTCTCTTTTTTCTTCCAATTTGAAAATCCTTCACCAACAAAATGGTCACCTCCTGACTGTTCTCGAACTTTTGGTTTGAATAAATAACAACATAAACAAAAGGCAACATCTTTTGAAATACTATATTCCAACCAATTAGGATATTCAGTGAACCAGACTGGATTAAATCGTCTTGACTGTGAACCAAATTTCTTCAATGGAAAAGTATGATTTCGAGGCTGGCAACGTCCCTTCTGTAAATATGCTCTACGAACTTGATCTCGAATATTACAACTATAATCAAGAATTCTAATTCTTAAACTAGGATCTGCGGGTAACTCGTCTAAATTTACTTCTGTGAAATTTCTATCCAAGCTATTATTACTTTTCTTCAACGGAGATGATGACCCAATCGATTTTCTTTTAAAATATCTCTCCATTAGATTTCAAATTAGATCTACAATACATTAATAAAAATAAATAAAATAAAGAAACTAAAACCTAAAAATAAGAATGATAAAAACTAAATGTATACAAATAATAGAAACATGACAACTAAATGTTTAAAAGTAATTGAAACATGAAAGTTAAATGCATACAAGTAATTGAAATACGAAAAGTAAATGTACCTTATAAAATTAATCTCAAAATTCTTGACTTCTTGAAATTGCCGGCAACAATTTGACTTGAAAGGAGTTTTTTTTAGGTTCAAAACAATATGTGGTGGCTACACTACTTGATAAGTGAAGAACAATGAGTGTATAGAAAATTAGGGTTTCAATTGAAAATAAGGATATGATTCTAACATAAAAAGAAAAAAAAATTAGAGTTTGAATTTAAAGAAATTTATAATAAACAATGTAATTATTTTTTTTTCTTTTTTGTTTTAAAACCATTCTTGATTGCTGAAGGGAATTGAAGCACGAAATGGGCCAATGGGGAGTGAAACACAGAAGCATTGGGGAAGTGAAATGGGAAAAAGGAAAAAAAATTTCAAAAATGCATAATATAAGGCTTGAACTTAGGCATTGAGGGGGAGCTAGGGCACGTTAACCACACTAGCAAGCTTACAAGATGTTATTCAAAGCGTTTATTATATTATTTATATATGAATCAAAAAAAAATTGAGGGGGGCTCCTGTGCCTTAATTAAATCCGTCGCTGCCAATATCTGTATGGGGGTCATGCAATTTTACATGCTGCATCGCTTATACGCATTAGGCCAGCAGCCTATCATAAATACTCTCCAATACAATTAGCTTATGGCCAGCAGCCAAATATATCTCACTTACGAACTTTTTGAAGTGTAGTATATGTTTCAATTGCTCCACCAAAACGTACTAAGATGGGTCTTCAAAGGAGGCTAGGAATATATGTTGGATTTGATTCCCCATCAATTATTAGATATCTTGAACCCCTGACGGGTGATGTACTTACTGCACGATTTGCTGATTGTCATTTTAATGAGACAAATTTTCTAACATTAGGGGGAGAGATTAAGAAATTGGAAAATGAAATTACATAGAATGCAACGTCATTGTCTCGCTTAGATCCCCATACAGATCAATGTGAACTAGAAGTTCAAAAGATAATTCATTTGCAAAATATTGCAAATCAAATGCCAGATGCTAAGAAAGTGACCAAGTCACATATACCAACTGCAAATACACCATCTAAAATTGTTATCCCAATGCAACAAGTTATCATAACTAATGAGTGTACGACACACCAGAAGCGTGGTAGACCAACGGGTTCCAAAGATAAAAATCCTCGAAAAAGAAAAGTAGTCAATAATCAAAATGATCCAATTGATAATGTGGATATTCTAGAAGAAATCTCTAATGTGACTACTCATAAGAATATCGAAGAAGGTGAAGTACCTGAGGATAATAATGAAATTTCGATAAACTATGTAATGACTGGAAAAAGATGGAATTGAAACAATATAGTTGTTGATAACATTTTTGCTTATAATGTTGCTTATGACATCATTTTTTAGAATGATGATTATGAACCAAAATCTGTCGAAGAATGTCGACATAGAAAGGATTGGCTTAAGTGGAAAGAAGCAATCCAAATAGAATTAAACTAACTCTCAAAACGTGAGGTTTTTGGACCAGTAGTCTAGACACCAGAAGATGTCAAGCCTGTGGGATACAAATGGGTATATTTGTAAGAAAAAAAAATGAAAAGAATGAGGTCACAAGATATAAAGCGAGACTTGTTGCACAAGGATTCTCTCAAAGACTTGGTATTGATTATGAGGAGACATATTCTCCTGTGGTGGATGTAATAACATTGAGATATTTAATTGGTCTAACTGTGTATAAAAAGCTTGACATGCATCTTATGGATGTAGTTACAACATATTTATATGGATCTCTTGATAATGATATTTTTATGAAAATCCTTGAAGGATTAAAAATACCAAAGTCATATAATTCAAATCCTAGAGAATTATATTCGATCAAATGACAGAGATCTTTATATGGATTAAAACAATAAAGACGAATGTGGTATAATTGCCTGAGTGAATATTTATTGAAAGAAAAGTATCAAAATAACCTAATTTGTCTATGTGTTTTTATAAAGAAATCATAGTCAGGATTTGCTATCATTACTGTATATTTTGATGATTTGAATATAATTGGAACTCTTGAAGAGCTTTTAAAGGCAATAGAATATCTTAAGAAATAATTTGAGATGAAGATCTCGGGAAAACAAAGTTTTGCCTTGGCTTACAAATTGAGCATCTAGTAGATGAAATATTTATTCATCAATCAACTTATATAGAAAAAATCTTAAAGAGATTTTACATGGAAAAAATACATCCATTGAACATTCAAATGGTAGTTCGTTCACTCGATGTAAAGAAATACATCTTCCGACCTCGAGAAGATAATGAAGAGCTTCTTGGTCCAGAAGTACCATATCTTAGTGCAATTGGTGCACTTATGTATCTTGCTCATAATACACGACCTGATATGAATGTAGACACCGTATTTGGTCCGGCTTAATTTTTAGTAATAAAGTTTGATTTTCTCCAAAGTTTGATGTTGAATTTTATATAATTTAATTTTATTTTTCCTTTTGGTTTTCATTGTTTATTTTTTTTTTTAATTTTTTAAAATTTATTTCTTTTTTATTTAATTTTAATTATAATTTTTTTTTTGGTTTTGGTCTTCTCCACTTCCTTCTCCCTCTCCCCCTCTTTCTCCACTTCCCTCTCCCTCTCCCTTTCCCTCTCCCTCTCCCACTCTTCCTCAATTCCCCACCATCATTCTCTTCAACCACTATCCAAGCTCCCTTATAAAAGGAGAACACAAGAAAGAAGAAGGGGGCAGGAGAACAAGAGCAAAGTGAAGACAGAAAATGAGAGGAGGAGGACACAGAAAAAGAAGAAAAGAAGGGATTGGAGAGGAGGAACTCATGGGAGGTAAGAGGTAAAAGTAGGGAAGAAATTTGAGAAAGAGAGAAAAATTTAGAAGAAGTTTACGGAGATTCTAACGAACTCCCAACTCCATCGCCGCCACTTGAAGACCATCGCCGCTGCCAGTTCCGTTTGACGCCTTTAGTTCTGCCGCCCATGTTGCCGTCACACTGAGGGAGGAGAGAGAAAGAATGTGAGGATGAAGAAAAAGTTTGGTGGGCCCATCTCTATCCTTTTTCATTTTCCCCCTTATTTTTTAACCGTTTTCTTTAAAATGAATTTTCAAGTTCTTTTTTCCTCTTTATCTTCCAGTATGATTTTAACTTAAATTTTCTCATATGAATTTTCCAATCAGTTTTAAGTTAGACTTTAATTTTAAAATCTCAAGTCAATTCCAATTTAGATTTAATTTGAAATTTCGGTTTCAATTTGAATTTGATTTATCTGAATTTCTAATTCAATTCATTTTTTTTAATTGATTCCATTTCAATTTGATTTTAAATTTTATTTCCTAAATCAATCTCAAAGTACCTTTACTGTGCCATTTCTCGAATAAATTTCATTTCAAATTGGATTTTACATTGAAATCTCCAAATTCAATTTCAATTAGGTTTTAATTTAGAATTTCTAATTTCAACCTAAAATTGGTTTTAATTTGGAGTTTTCAATAAATTTTAATATGTTCTAATTGGAATTTCAAAATCATTGTCTATTTGGTTTTATATTGAAAATAAATTTCAATTTTAATTAGATTTGAAATGAGTCAATGACTATGGTTTTTTAAATTAAATTTGAAAGCAATTTCAATTGTTGAAAGGTTAAATCAAATTTCAAAAACATTATTTAATATTTTGAATGGTTAAAATAGATTGGTTATGAAAACTTTAATGCTAATTTTGTTTAAGAACGAGTACTAACTACAAGAAATAATAGATACGATAGCTAACAAAAAACGCTATAATAGACTTTTTATAGCTTTTTTTTAAAGTCCTGACAGCCCCTGTTATTAAAAGTCTAGCGTTTTTGTATAGCTAAGACGAGTGCTATAATAAAGTATGGAGATATAGCATATATCCATTGCTATCAAAACCTTTTATAGCGTTTGTTATGAAAGCTATCATATGTTTATATAGCATTTTCGTAACGCTATCGTTAAGTTGTTATAGCTTTTTTGCAACGCTATCTTTAACATATTATAGCTTTTTTTAACGCTATCTTTAATATATTATAGCATTTTTTAATGTTATCGTTTAACATATTATAGCTTTTTTTAACGCTATCTTTAATATATTATAGCATTTTTTTAATGTTATCTTTTAACATATTATAGCCTTTTCTCAATTCTATGTTTAACATGTAGTAACATTTTCATAGCATTTGTTTTTTGCTTAGTAAATTTTATTATTTCTACTTATGGCTATATAATTTACTTTTTGTGCTACCAAATGAATTCAGTTTAATATTTAAATATCATTTAAATTGGTGCAATTTTGATAAGATTTACTTCAAGTACTTGTTTTTAATTTAACTAAATCTACACATAGGAAATATTTCATAGAATATCATAACTTTCTTTCAAAATTGAAATTTTGTTATCCACTTACATTACAAAAGAAAGTATTCAATAGTACCATGGAGTTGTCAATAGTATTGAACAAAAAAGCTATCCAACAATACATAAAATTCGTCAAATGTGCTTTCTAACAAGAGATAAATTAAGTAGTTCACAAAATACGAAATTCACCAAGTGCTCAAGATTATAGTATCATGGAGTTGAGTTAGTTGCCACCTATGATCCCTTTTGCATGTGTAAAGGTATCATTTCATTCACCTACATAGATGTATAAAATGTATATAAATATATATGTTTATAGAAATATCAATATTATTAAATGAAAATAAATGGACTAAGAAAAAATTCATACTAATAATCACTTTGTGAGATGGCCATGCTGTTGGGATTGGTGCCCTAAAACTCGTAGATAGTGAATGTTAAACAAAATTATATACTTGTTCGATAAAGTTGTTATCGATATTAATTCAGTAAAGTCATTACTGAATAAGTAAATTGCACATTAGATAACCCAAATCCAATAAACTAAGATCCATGGCTATAGGATGAACACTTGAGCTTTATGTAGAGACATAAAAGTGGATCAAGCTCGAGTAATAGCCAAAACGATCTATAGTATAGGGATAGGGCTGGGTACCTTATTCTGGGGATACTATGAGACGCGGCCCACGTTATAAATAGTATAGACGATATGATCCTAAATCGTCCATGTAGAGACATGCGAGTGGGGGCGTCCTATGCAATGAGTTTGCATAAGACCAGGACCGAGAAATAAGTCGCTCTCGCTTTATAACACCGTTTACTGACGAGACTGATTATTTCATGTGATGACCTAGGTAACTCGATCTTAATCTTGAGCTAACTATGAACTCCTATTTATTCAGGTTTATCCTTAGATCTGCATAGGTGAGAGTGGCTCAGTATCGCCGACTCAATAAGCCTCCCATTTCAGGGATAGGAATGGGTAGATAGCTGGGGACATAGTCGTGCGAGAAGGAATTCACTCCTACCCAAATTAGGGATAAAAGAGAGGTTGTTCCCTTAAGTGCTGACTCCGGGGCTTGAACAAAGGGATCCCGCCCTCTCATTGGCCCGAGAGGGACTCGGTTTATTGGTTGGACCATAAACCAATTGTTCATTAGAGGATCAGTGGGACTTAAGGAACTAGAAGTACCATAGGGGTAAAACGGTCATTTAATCTAGCTATAGCTACGAACAACCTGTGAAGGATCGACATACCGAACATAGTTAAATCAAGTGGACGGAAATATATCTATAGTGAGGGGAGTGCAACTACCGGGCTATAGTGGAGTGTCCCGGTAGTTAATGAATGTTGGTTAAGCTTGGTTAATTTAGTCGGTTAGCCTCGAATCGTTGGAGCCCATGATCTATAGGTCCATTAGGTCCCCCTACTAGCTCATATCGGAATAAAGCCTAGAACAATGAGATAGGATTCTTTGAATTGTTCAAAATCAGAAAAAAGGACATTTTCGTAAATTGTGTTTGACACAATATTTAATTATGAATTAAATTGGAAAATGAGAGATTATGTATTTAAAAGTGTTTTAAATACTATATATGAATTAGGAATCATATATAATTAGATTGCACAGGGTGTCAATGATTAACTGGATTAATCATAACAAATTAATTGGAAATGTTTCTAATTAAGTGCCATGAAATCGATTTCAATTTGGAATTGGAATTGGAATTTGAATTAGAATGCAAGCAAAATCTGATTGAGGATCAAACTTAGTGGATTTAGATGGATTTCCACTCTTGCATGTTGATACAAAGTGGAATACAACACATCCATGCACTTGTTGCATGTGTTGTGACTTCAACACCTAGAATCCACTTTTGCTTGCATTACCACCATGTGTCTTGCATCTTGAGGCATTTCCTTGCATGGAATATCTCTATAAGTAGATGCAAAATCAGATTAAGAGTCAAGAGAGCCATTTCCATATTGTTATGCTCCTGGATTTTGATCTCAAACTCACTCATCTCCATATATCTCTCTAGTGCTTGAACCTTCAAGCATTCCCTTCCCATTCCCTATCTCTATAGACTCCCACAAGTCGTTCTTGGCCCGGAGAATAGTAGGGAAGAAACTAGAGGTGGTCCACACACCGTTCATGATCAAAGGAATCAAAGGGAGTTGTTGAATCGATCTCCAAAAAGGTTGGTACAAATTCTGCTCTCTGTTTACGGTATTTGGACGACATGTTTTCATTTTCTAAAATTGATGTAGTTAAGTGCCTCCGATCCTAAAATTGCTTCCGCATGTGTTATATGAACACCTTCACATGCAACTATACTCCCCACAGCTTCTTCAATGCATGTCATTCTGATGTGGGCCTCCATAAAAATGCATCAGGTTTCTTTGAGACATCAACCCAAACTCTAACTACATGTGGTCCAATAGGAATGTGATGAACAAGAGTAGCTGGATCATTAGAAGACCAACGTCCTTCTGCAACTATCTCTCCTGAGCCATGCCAATCTAATAACTTGCACTTAATTTGAGTATTATTATTAATACTCTTTATGAGAAGAAAATATAAGAACTCACCAGAAATGGACTGCTGCTTTCGTGGCCGTTGTGCTCGCCGGCGATGGTCGGAAAGAGGAGAGCATCGCCGTTCGGTGAGGGGAGGAAGCGACGACAAGATACACACACAGAGAGAGGAGTGACGAGCGTTCAATCGAGGGAAAGGACACAAGAGAAGTAAAGGGAAAGCAGTGGTCGTTTTCAGTCGAGGGTGTTCGTTCAATCAAGAGAAAAATGGAGCTTGTCGTTCTTCAGTCGAGGGCGTTCGTGCAAAGGGAGGAAGCAGTTTGTCTCGTTCTCACGCGGGGAAAAAAAAGAGAGGGAAGAAGGTGTTCTAAAATTTCATTACACGCGGGTCGGTCTTTTGCTTAGTTTTTATTTTTAATTTTTTTTCTTTCATAGCCAATTTTGAAAAATGCTATCCTAAAAAGCTATAAAAAGACTTATTTCTTGTAGTGACTTAAGCTGACCGAAAGGGAACACCCTGCTTGGAAATTAGCCTAAAGTTTAACTAGTCAATTATTTTGGCAATCAAAATTTCAATTTGATCTTAATTTAGATTTTTTCAAATCAACTTCAATTTGATTTTAAATTGGATTTTCCAAATGAATTTCAAAATAGTTTTACTTTAGTAATTGCAAATGAATTTCTAATTGAATTTGATTTAAAAATGAAAAAATATTTTTTCCATTGAATAGTGTCATACCACTCATGTTTATTAGTTCACATTTTATTTTTGAAATGTGAAATAATAGATGTGAGACAAAATAACTCATGTACTGTAACTACCCGACTTCTTAAATAGTCTTTTCGGGACCGTTACGACAATGCATGCTTTGGAGGCCTTTTTAAATAAAAACATTTTAAAACATAAACACTAATTTAAGTAAAAACCTCAAAACAAAACTTTAATTTGGGATCCCTAATTTTTAAAGGTTTTAAATATTCTTAAAAAAATTCTAAATTATAAATATACATGGCCTCTAGAAAATTTCTCAAACAAATTTACAAAAAAATCAAATGAAGTAAAACAGAGTTCTAAAAGTGGAAGAAAATAAAATATGAAGTCAAAATAGTTCCTTCATGGCTACCCATCGGATTCTCATCAATCGCCTTTCACCTGCCCTTGCCTATACCTGAAAAAATTTTTTTTTTTGAAAAGAATGAGTATTTAAAATACTCAGTAAGTGACCCTACTATTGAGGTTGCGTTATGCTTAAACACGATTTAAAAATCAATAAACAAATATCTTTTTGGTGGCTATAAACTTATTAATTAGAGAGGATATACATCAATTTCATGCATATCCTAGACACATCAATTTCATGTGCCTCCTACGGAGGTTGTCAATTTCACGAAACCTCGAGGCTGTCAATTTCACGAACTTCGACTTAGGTACATCAATTTCATGTCCCTAAGTCCTGTGTAGGTATCTCTGAATGTACATCAATTTCATGTACACTTATAAAATTTTAGAAAACTCATAAATCATTGAAAACTCATACATATAATAAATTTTGAGAGACCACCAACTCAAAGATTTCAAAATATCAACTATTGCAAGCAATAATAATAAATTTCATGCTTTCAATAATTTTCATAAATGGAAACATATTCAAACAATTCATAAAGCACAAGAATTTTGGAAAAAATCAAACACGCGCTTCCAACTAAAAAGTTCAACAGTAAAACCACTTACCTTGGCTTATAACTTCTTAATTTAAAATTTAATTCTAGCAAAGCCGATCTCGCCCTTAATTGAACTAAGCGATTCACAAAAACTCCAATTAGCGGTTGATCAGAATCCCAAAATCGCTCCAATTCGATAATTAAAACTTCCAATGCCAAGAGAACCTTGAAATCAAAGATGAAAACTAATGGATAACCTTCCTACATACTTGAATTAACCAAAACTTTAATTATCTCGCTACATTCCTTTTTTTCATATATATATATATATATATATATATATATATATATATATATATATTTGTATGACTATTCATTTTGTCTATAAAAAAAATACATAGGACTGTGACTATCTATTTGTGGTTGCTGCATTATAGGAATACAAAGCTTCATGGTATCAAAATAAATATTGCAAGAATACTTGTTGTTCACACGTAACTTCGAAGGACGAGGACACGTGGAATAAATATATATTTGTATTAATGTTTGTATGTGTGTGGGTGTACAATCTCTAACTTTAATCCTCTGATTCTCTCTCTTGTGTGTGAATGTGTTTCACTCGAGGGCTGTAACGCTTGTTCTCGAGTCTGAAGCTTCAATTGATTCTTGAAGCTTTTGAAGTCTTGGAGTCTTGAAGACTCTTTAGTCTTCAAAGATTGTTGGAGTCTTCTAGTCTTGAAGGGTCTTTAGTCTTCAAGAAGTCTTGGGGTCTTGAAGTCTTGAAGAGTCTTTGATCTTCAAGGATTGTTGAAGTCTTCTAGTCTTGAAGGGTCTTCAATCTTCAAGAATTCTTGGGGTCTTGAAGTCTTGAAGAGTCTTTTGTCTTCAAAGATTGTTGAAGTCTTCTAGTCTTGAAGGGTCTTCAGTCTTCAAGAAGTCTTGGAGTCTTGAAGTCTTGAAGAGTCTTTGGTCTTCAAGGATTGTTGAAGTCTTCTAGTCTTGAAGGGTCATCAATCTTCAAGAAGTCTTGGGGTCTTGAAGTCTTGAAGAGTCTTTGGTCTTCAAGGATTGTTGAAGTCTTCTAGTCTTGAAGGGTCTTCAGTCTTCAAGAAGTCTTGGGGTCTTGAAGTTTTGAAGAGTCTTTGGTCTTCAAGGATTGTTGAAGTCTTCTAGTCTTGAAGGGTCTTCAATCTTCAAGAAGTTTTGGGGTCTGGAAGTCTTGAAGAGTCTTTGGTTTTCAAGGGTTGTTGAAGTCTTCTAGTTTTGAAGGGTCTTCAGTCTTTGAGAAGTCTTGGTGGAGTTTCTCTGAATTCTTTGACTCTGGCTGAGAGCTTCAAAATTCTCCCCCTTCTTTTCTTTCTGCTGCCTCCCTCAAATGAGCCAAGGGCTCCTATTTATAGAGTTTTCCAAAGGCCTTTGCGGGTGTTGGGTTCCTAGAGTGATTAAAAACGCGATATAAAAATGCTCTAGAACTTTGTGCAAGTATACACAGTCTGCAGCAAGTAATAAGTATTTATCGAATCCAAGGTCTGAATTAGCTTCCACTTTATCTATTTTGTTTATCTTTTTAATGGTTTCAAAGGTGGTTAAAATGATTGGTTTTTATAGAATGTCGAAGCAAGAGAAATGACATAACATAAAATAAACAAATAGACAGACAAATTAGAAACAGACGCTAGTCAGGATTTAGTAATTTTTTTAAAAGATGCTCTAGCAATATTATTGATCATGCAAAACTCTCGCAGTCTTATTAGCAGATTCCTCCCGGAACTCCGGATTTTTTAGAATATGTTTCAACTCCAATGAAGTACTACCAATCAAGCACTAGGCAACTGGCTATCCCTAGCTCAGTCACTGGCGTTCACCAATACACAATGATCTAGTGTGATTAACCGCCACACACTCCCTAAATCATCCCTGAAACTAGAGAGAGGTATTCATACCAGTTGGCCAAGCGGGCATAAAATAGAAATGAACACAACAATTAATCAAGATGCATAGAATCAATATTTATTACTAGAGATTAAGCACAACAACTACATGTTCCTATCCAACGCCTAAAGCTACTTAGTTCATAAAATGCATGGAAACACACGTTACAATCTGAGTAAGCATATCCATATTCACAAAATAATACAAGAAAATATTCATTTCCTTGATCAGCTTGCAAATGATGGTTTCCTTGATGGTCTCCAATCTCTCCTCTATTCGGCTCCCAAAGGTGGAAGTAACCTTTCCAAGAATGGAATGTTTCTCCCAAAGATGGAATAAATTTGACTTGGGCGGCTATCTTCTTTTATAGAGTTGAGGAAAGCTTGAATTAGGTTGACCTAGACACGTGGATGGCTCTCCTTGCTCCTTTATCCCGAGATTAGCTTAACAGAATTCAGTTTGTTAAATTGGCTAACGAGCTGTGACGTGGCAGTTTTTGCTCCCAGCTTTGCTCCAGCACAGATTTTGCTCCCTTAAGTCGCCCAGCAACATATTCTGCACAAAATAATTTCCAAAGCTTCCATTCTTCCAAATGGGTTAAAACATATAATATTTATCTAAAAGCAACCCTATTAAGCACAAAAGACACACAAATCACTATAGAAATGAGGTCTAAATAACTCCCTTTTGGAGAGTTATCAGCGGACTTGGGCTCAAATTGGACTTGGGCTCAAATTGGGCTTGGGCCCAATTATTTGGTTTTGGGTTTGATTTATATTTGACCCAAAAACCACACGACCCAAATATTTAAAAGACCAAATTTGATCCAATTAATTATTATTATTTTAATTAATTGGTCAAATTAATTAATTTGATCAAAATAATTTATTTTTAATTAATTGATCAAATGAACATTTGGCTCTAAAAATTTATAATTGGCCAACTTTGTGTTTAAATTAAATTTGGAATACATGTTCATTTATAATTGGTCCCAAATTTAATTATTTGTAATTTCGTCATTAATTTTAAATAATGACGTGGCAATTTGTGATTAGCCAAAATTTCTCCTTCAACAAATGCCCCCTTTTCGAGATTTAGGCACAAGCTATGTGTGAGTGAATCTCGAAAAACATATTTTGGAATCAAAATGCAAGGTATTTGTTCTTGATTTTGACTCCGTTTGATGTGTCAATTTAATCAAAACATGAATTTTGTTCAAAATTTTGATTATTTTTTTATTTGACACACTTTTATTGCCAATTAATCAAAATTTGAAGTTTGATCAAAATTTTGATTTTCCTTATTTGGCAGCAAACTTTGACTTAAACTTAAGTTTGGGTAAAATCTGGATTTTCCCAACGCATAGAAGGAACAAGCAGTGGAGAGAAAGGAACAAGACCTTCGAACTTGGAGGAGAAGGAACAAGCACCTTCGAACTTGGAGAGAAGGAAGGAACAAACACCTTCGAACTTGGACAGAAGCAGTGTGAGAACCTTGAACAAGCACCTTCGAACTTGGAGAGAAACAAGCAGAACCAGTGTGAGAAAAGGAACAAACACCTTCGAACTTGGAGAGAAGGAACAAGCAGAGCACCTTCGAACTTGGAGAGAAGGAACAAGCAGCGCCAACAGCATGAACCTTCGGCAGTGTGAGAATCTTCGAACTTGGAGAGAAGGAACAAGCACCTTCGAACTTGGAGAGAAGGAACAAGCAGAAGCAGTGTGAGAACCTTCGAACTCCTTCAAACTTCAAACTTGGAGAGAAGGAACAAACAGAAGCAGTGTGAGAACCTTCGAACTTGGAGGAGAAGGAACAAGACCTTCAAACTTGGAGAGAAGGAACTAGACCTTCAAACTTGGAGAGAAGGAACAAGCAGGAACTTGGAGAGAAGGAACTGCAGCGAATCAACGTGAGAACCTTCAAACTTGGAGAGAAGGAACAAGCAGCTTAGCTGTGAGAACCTTCGAACTTGGAGAGAAGAAACTACAGCGAAGCGCGTGAGAACCTTCGAACTTGGAGAGAATGAACTCCAACGAAGCGCGTGAGAACCTTCAAACTTGATGAAGAGGGAACAACGAACTTAGGGTGAGTGAAACACCGAACTTGAGGCTAGCGAGACATTAAATTTGGAGGAATAAAGTCTTCTTTTATTCATCCAACTCGTAGCTTCACATTTATAACGGTGTACAACTTCAATTTGTTGTGTTGCCCCCAGTAGTGATGAGTTTCTTCAATTTGTATTTTCGTGCTTCAATATTTGTTGCACTTTTTTTTTTATTTGTAGAGACTAAACTTAAAGTTTTCTTTAATCTGCCTACGTACCCTTGAGGAATAGGGATCAAGTCATAACGTAGTTCAGGATTTTTTTGCACTCACCTTTTAAGCTTGTGTGGGCTAGGAGCATCATGCAGTTTAGGCTCTTGTGATAATGAGCGTTTACATTTTAAAAGCTCTTATCTTCATCATGGTCTGGATCAGATCGTTCGCTTGTAGGATTGGTCAGGATAATGAGATTTGGCTTCACCTTCAAGGAACCTTCTGTATTTATGAGAACAGAAAACTTCCTTTTCATACGTGATGAGACAAAACTTTGAAACTTCTTGTCACTGCTTACTTCATCGAACAGTTTCACCTCTAAGTTCTATCTTTCTTTGAGGTTGATCGTCTATTACTTTGAGGCGATCAAAGACAGATATTGAAGATCGACTTCTCTTCGATGTGGAAACACTTAGGGCGTGTTTGGGCCGCCAACTTCCGAAGCCCGTGTTTTTAAAGCAACCGAAGTTGGCGTTTGGGCCGCCAACATGTGAAGCCCGACTTCCTAAACCCTGAGTTCAACAGTTGTGCACTATTGATGTTGCCTCGTGACGTTGCACTGTTGACGTTACTCTCTCTCTGTGTTCCCAGATCGGTCCCTTCGTTTCTCGTCTTTTCTTCATTTCTCTCTGACTCCTCGTTTCCCTCAGGATCGTCTTCATCTCTCTGGCTCTTCGTTTCTCTCGGTGGGTTCTCCGTTCCTCTCTGTATTTTCACATCTTCTTCTTCCCATCACATGCAGCTTCTTCAATGCCCTCTCGGTATGCTTTCAAATTATTAACAAAATAATGCATAGAAATTTGGATGAGCCAATTTCAAAAATAAAAATAAAAATTATAATAATAATAAAAAACTTATGTTAGTATGAATATGATTTTGAAAAATCAAAGTAAGTTTTCTGTTAGGTTCCATTATATTTGATTGCTTTGGTCGGTTTACTCTTAAAATTTTCAAGATTAGTTGCAAATTAATAAAAATAATGTTATTAGTTTAAATTTGTAATAGCGATTCTTAATAATTTGGTCTATTTTTCGAACGTGAGTTAAAATCCTCATTTTATAATTAATGGAAGCAACAATTTGATTTTTCATTTTAGAAGAATTGTCTAACATTGAAAAAAAAAAATAAAGAACTAAATCATGAACTCAAACTTCAAAGCTATGTTTCGAACAAATTTGCACGAAGGTAACAAGTGTGGAAAAAAAAAATTGAAGAATAGAAAAGGTTTTTGTTTGTTAATTAAAATTTTGATTGATGATCAAAACCGTGACTTACAATCCCAATTTTACAATTAATGGAAACAGCAATTTGATTTCTTAATTTTAGAAGAATTGTCTAACATTGAGAACAAAAATAAAAAAACTAAATCAGAAACTTAGAATTCAAAATTGTGTTTAGAACAAATATACGAAATGTAACAATTGTGGAAAAAAAATAGAAGAAGAGAAAATTATTTTTTTTATTTTTTAGAATTTGGATTTATATTCAAAATTGTGAGTTAAAATCACAAATCTACAATTACTGGAAAGAAAATTTTAAACTATTAATTTTAGAACAATTGTAAGAACATTGATAAAAAAAATTTTAAAAAAATCAGAAACTCAGACTTCAGAACTCAACACCCCAAACACAGACTTCCTAACTCAGACTTCAGAACTCAGCACCCCAAACACATACTTCCTAACTCAGACTTCAGAAATCAGCACCCCAAACACAGACTTCCTAAACACACAGATTTCACAACTCACCCTATTTCACAACTCCCCACTTCCTAAACCCAAACCCTTGCCCCAAACACCCCCTTAGCCTTTGGAAAGCTGAAGGTCGAATGGAGGTGGACATTGAACATTGATTTTCTTCTTCTGTTGCGGCCATACTCATTCTTTGGAATACTGAAGAATGAGTAGTTGAAGGCTTGATGCGATCGAAGACGGAAGTCCTTTGTTCACCCTTCTCAAAATTGTCAACTTCCTCTACGTCGATGCAATAGGAAGTTGCAAAGTTTTCTTTTTCCTTTTTGTGGAAAGTTTTGGAGAAGAATTCATTCAAAGTCACTAGATGTTGAGGTTGAGAGAACTCTTTACTTCTCTTCCTCTTAGGTTGAGGTTTCTTAGGATTCTTCTTTCTTTGATGTTTGCTCTTTCCCTTGATTGTAGCAAGATTTGATTGGGCTACTTCATCAAGGTCGAGCTCAATTTTTCCTTCCTTAGCTAGCTTTAGAATTAAGTCTTTTAGGACGAAGCATCTTTCCACTGGATGACTAAGCACTCGATGATACTTGCAATACTTGGGATCATCGACTTTCTTCATCTCTTACGGTCGTTTACACTTAGGATGCCCTATTAGTTGTGCTTCTAGTAGTTGTTCCAACATGTCGGGATGTCAGAATCAGGGAAAGAATAGATTTTCTTCTGTCTTTCCTTTAAAGTTAAGCGTCGTGTTCCATTTTCTTGTCGCTTTTCTTTTGAAGATGACTTGAGAAGAATTGTGTTTAAGACCATAGATTCTTCTGTACTCGTTTCGGCGTCCTTTCCTTCTATCTTCAAGTTAGGAAGTAGAAGGTCTTGGATTTCTTGGCTAGCAGTACTTAACTCCATATCGTGGGCGCGAGTTGCTAATTCTTCAAAGGTGCGAGGCTTTATACCTTGAAGGATGTAGAGGAGTTCCCAATGCATGCCTTGAATGCACATTTCAACGGCAGAGAGTTCAGTGAGATGATCTTTGCAATCTAGACTCATGGCTCTCCAACGATTTATATAGTTAATAACAAGTTCACCTTTTCGTTGTTTAGTGTTGGTGAGCTCGAACATGCTAAAGGTTCGTCTAGTGCTGTAAAAGCGATTCAAAAACTCTCTTTCGAGTTCCTCCCAACTGTCTATTGACTCAGGTTCTAGATCAGTGTACCAGTCGAAAGCATTTCCTTTAAGTGTTCGAACGAACTGCTTGACGAGTTGCTAATTCTTCAAAGGTGCGAGGCTTTATACCTTGAAGGATGTAGAGGAGTTCCCAATGCATGCCTTGAATGCACATTTCAACGGTAGAGAGTTCAGTGAGACGATCTTTGCAATCTAGACTCATGGCTCTCCAACGATTTATATAGTTAATAACAAGTTCACCTTTTCGTTGTTTAGTGTTGGTGAGCTCGAACATGCTAAAGGTTCGTCTAGTGCTGTAAAAGCGATTCAAAAACTCTCTTTCGAGTTCCTCCCAACTGTCTATTGACTCAGGTTCTAGATCAGTGTACCAGTCGAAAGCATTTCCTTTAAGTGTTCGAACGAACTGCTTGACGAGTTGCTAGTTCTTCAAAGGTGCGAGGCTTTATACCTTGAAGGATGTAGAGGAGTTCCCAATGCATGCCTTGAATGCACATTTCAACGGTAGAGAGTTCAGTGAGACGATCTTTGCAATCTAGACTCATGGCTCTCCAACGATTTATATAGTTAATAACAAGTTCACCTTTTCGTTGTTTAGTGTTGGTGAGCTCGAACATGCTAAAGGTTCGTCTAGTGCTGTAAAAGCGATTCAAAAACTCTCTTTCGAGTTCCTCCCAACTGTCTATTGACTCAGGTTCTAGATCAGTGTACCAGTCGAAAGCATTTCCTTTAAGTGTTCGAACGAACTGCTTGACTAGTAGGTCCTCTCGAGTACCAGCGTACTCGCTCTCGCATGTCTCAACGAAGTGAGCAATATGTTGTTGTTTAGGATTTCTTTTTCCATCAAACTGCTGAAACTTTGGTGGCTGATACCCGATTGACATTCTTAAATTATCAATCCTCTTAGTATAAGGTTTGGAATACAAGAGGGAATCTTGAGTAGGTCCACCGTACTGAGCTCTGATACAGTTTGTGATCATATCTTGGAGCTGTTGGATGGATAGTGAAGAGATCGAAGCAGAACACTGTGGCTAATCATTGGTGCGTGGCTAGCTGAATGGATGGAATGTGAGATAAGATGGTAAGTGAAATAATAAAGAAATATCCAACCAACACTTAAGTGCAAGTATACACTGTCGCACGTAGTAATAAAAAAACCTTAGAAAGTATTCCAAGGGTATCGATCCCACGAGGACTAAATTGGAAATTCAGATTTGATGAAGAAACTGCTTAAATGATTGCTTTTGCAAAAGGTAACGAAAGAAAATAATAAGTTGATTGATTGGGTTATTGAAAAGATAAATAAAACAAGCAATAAAACAATAAAGAATAACAATAAAATAAAACGAGGTATTCAACATGGATTCATCCATAGGGTAACAACCATAATTATGCAATACCAAACTTAAGAGTGTTTAATGCATTGGGTCAGATTTAACTTCCTTTTGGCCCTTGTTTCCGAAAACCGTAAGAAGGCTAAGCGAGTACCGTTATGCCCATTTCTGGGACTCGACTCCGACATAGATAATTCACGAATGCAATCTATAACCCTATAGTCGATATATTGTGCCTTAGGCAGCTTGCCCTATACCGCGAACAATCTCTTTCGAGCTTTTTCTCCTATATCACCTTTATGAGAACCGATATCGTTTGTCCCTTTCGAGATCAAACTCACATAGCATGCAAAGTCTAAGTGATCAAATTAAACTCAACAAGATCAGAATGGTAATCAATAAAGAATGACATGCATTAAACCCTACTTAAGCAAAGAAAACACTTTCAAGCCATTAAACCCTAAGGCACCATATTGAACCCTCAACGGGATTTAGCTACTCATGATGGGATAAAAAGCAATTGAACACATTTCCATTGAAAGAATAATGTAAATAATACAAAGTAATGAAAAGATTCAAGAGCTGGAATTAAAAGAGATAGCTAAATATTAAGGGTTTTTTGTTTACACAATCCTTCTAGAGTTCGCTAAGACACTCCACTCTCTCACTTTTACAAGATGGGAATGGGTGAAACTCTCTACAAACCACAAGGTTTGATGTCTAACTCTCTCTCTCGAGTTAGAATTTGGTCATCTAAGAAGGACCTCAGGCATCCCTACTCATTGGCGTTGAGCCAGGGTTCTGTCACCACCCTTTTCTTCCAAGTGAGTTCTGCTTGAGTTTGACTTCAAATCCCGAGCTTATATAGTGTAGAAATTGGTTGAGGAGCTGCGAAATAGGTGCTGGAAGGTTGCCCAGTCAGTTTCGGGGTCAAAACAACCGGTTAGGTGCGAAGAAGACTCGTCAATAACGACCCGCGTGCGACTCGGAACGACCTCTGTTTTTCCAGAAATGCGGTCGCATTTCCATTTTGCCTTCCCAGAAATGCGGTCGCATTTCTGGGGAATTCCAGCTTCAACTCTGTTTTTCTGCACAACAGCAAACTAAGTCAAATTTGCTTCAAATCAAGTCTTTTTAAGCATAATTAAGCATAATTCCACGAAAGTGACTCTCAACACCCTAACTTATCAAATTAACATATTTTGAGCTCGGAAATAGTAAAATTGACCTAAACACTCAATATTTGACTAAGAAATGAGCTAAGAATAAGGGTAAAATAGGTATATTTTTTATCCTTATCAATCATCTTGCACTATAGTCTTTCCTTTGTCGTGATTTTTTATGACTTGGGTTTGACTTGATTCAGCGGTATTTTGGATCTCAATTTGACTTTTTAGGTGCTCAATTTGAGAATCTCTTTCTTCAATCGCCTTCATCAAGGTGTTTATGTGCTCCTGCATCACAACCATTCTTTCTTCCATAACTCTTGTCTCAGTCATCATGACAGTCACTATGTCAAAATCAGGTTCAAACAAATTGTTATACTTAACAAGAAACTTGTCATTAGTATATGCCCCTTGCAATGTTGTTTCTTAGCCTGCAACGATAGAAGCTTTATCTTCTCGCAACGTCAGTTCATTGAAGCAACAGTGGGCAGTAGAACCCATGTAAGACTTGTTCATGACAGCGACCATTGAAGAAGTCTTGAACGACATGTTTATACTTGTGTTTTGAGATAAGAGAGAGAGATGAGAGGTAGAGATGGTCCCACTGGGCGTGTCAATTTGTTCACACGTAACTTCGAAGATGGAGACACGTGGAATAAATATATATTTGTATTAATGTTTGTATGCGTGTGGGTGTACAATCTCTAACTTTAATCATCTGATTCTCTCTCTTGTGTGTGAATGTGTTTCACTCGAGGGCTGTAGCGCTTGTTCTCGAGTCTGAAGCTTCAATTGATTCTTGAAGCTTTTGAAGTCTGGAGTCTTGAAGACTCTTTAGTCTTCAAAGATTGTTGGAGTCTTCTAGTCTTGAAGGGTCTTTAGTCTTCAAGAAGTCTTGAAGAGTCTTTGATCTTCAAGGATTGTTGAAGTCTTCTAGTCTTGAAGGGTCTTCAATCTTCAAGAAGTCTTGGGGTCTTGAAGTCTTGAAGAGTCTTTTGTCTTCAAAGATTGTTGAAGTCTTCTAATCTTGAAGGGTTGACGGAAGAGATTGTCGCGGTCTCTTGTCAAATAAATTTATAATCCACGATTCCTAAAGCTAACTTGTAGCAGTAGTGGTCGGGGTCGATCACAGGGAACAATCGGTTTATTTCTAAATTCTTTTGTGTTTTTGAGGTAACCAAAAAGGGGGGGTTTAAAGATTAAGACATAAAGTAAAGGCATGAAAATAAACAAGGAAAATTAAATGCAAGGAAAGTAAAGGTGGGGTTAGTTGATCTTACCACGAGGATCACTGTAATCGGGGTTGAACTCGGTGTTAAGTTTGATTAATTTGATTCATCGATTATCAATTGATTTTAATTAACTATCTAAGTCCGGCGTACTCCGGCAACAAACCAAGAGCCATGATCCAACTATCACAAACATGCAAACGCTAAGTTTGATTCTAGTTTAAATTAATTAATTGGCCTATTAACTAATCTAAACCGCATTGGGATCTAGCCGAATTAATTTACATGCAACGGGCAACAAACCACAATTACAATTGATTAAATCATTTAGTTCAAGGGATGCATGCGTAATATCATAACGTTAGCCTATTTGCTACTTAGATTTAGCAAGTAAATTTAGACAGGGCGCGGTCAAGGTTGTCAATCTTTCCTACCACAATCTAAACTTGTATGCGAAGAACTAAAATCACAAAGATAATTAACTAAGTAATGAAGAATGGAAATCTCATAAAATTGAATTAAACTTACAAACCGAGGTTCCGATTACAACAATCCGAGCTTAGTTGGCCATAGACAAGCACCTCCAAGCTCGAAGCTCGATCAACCGACCCATGAACAAAGAAAGCTTAAAAGAACTCTAGAAAAGTAAAGAGAAAGGTGGCTACAATTGATGAATTTTGGGATTCAAGGGATGATTCTAAACCTACACCAAAGGCCTCTATTTATAGAGTTTCTTGGCCTTCAATTCGTGGTATAATGGTGCTGAATTGGGTCTTCAAAGAAGGGAAATTTCCAGCCAAAATAGGAAAAAATTAATTTTGGAAAACTGCCTAGCGTCGCGACGCTGTGCGACAAGCGTCTCGACGCTGTCCCCTCAATTTTGGAAAATATTTCTCGGATTGTCCTAGCATCTCGACTCTGTGCGGCAAGCGTCTCGACTCTGATTACGAGCGTCTCGACGCTGCGACGGCTCCAGGGGCAGAATGGTCATTTTACGCTCCGGTTTCGCTCGTTTTAGCCCCGAATTGCTTCCAAAGCTCCGGTGAGGACCTATAGACATATTATACTCATTTTAAAGCATTTTTCGCAAGGAATTCAACTAAGATAAGCAAATTGGGAGATTCTAAGTGTATAACAAATTGGTCTTATCAAATACCCCCAACCTAAACCTTGCTAGTCCTCGAGCAAGCTAATTAATATTATAATGAGAGAGATTATCATGCAATGCAATATTCATGACTCAATTTCTCAAAGACAAGCATGATCAACATTTTACTTAAGAGAATTAAATGCGAGGCTAGCATAGTTAGAGACAAATTAAAATTAGCCAAATTCTTTCTTATGCAAAATGCGAGCTAAGTCTTCCCTAGAGATGTTTTGAAAAGTTCGAGAAGGACTTATAAAATTCCCTATTCCATCTTCCCTCTACACTGGACAAAGGCATAATGTATTAAAGGAAAGGAACAAACTAACTTGTTTAAGGATGCAAAGGGGGCCTTAATTTTTAATTTTTTTTCTTTTCGACTTTTTTTTTTCTCTTTTTTTTTTTCAACCAAAGGGCCCTAAGCTTGCGTATATTTATGATTTTTAAGGGTACTAGCTTTCACACAACTAATGCAGGACCACATTTCCCGAGTTTTCTCTGGACGGCCTAACTGATCACACTAGAGGTAGCTCTTTTTACCCCGGCAAGCTAAACAAAAATATTTTTCTTCTTTTTTTTTTTTCGCATTCTTTTTCTTGATAAAATAAATTATTTTTCTTTTGAAGCTCACAAGGCAAATATTATTTTTCTCACTCCCCAAGCATTAAACAAGCTATTTTGCGAAAATTTTCCTCTAAACATGCTACCTATCCTATCGAGGTGACAACGGAGACGTGAATCTTACTAAGCCATCTAAAACCAACAAAACTATGCTAGGAAGGACTCATGCTCAATTTAGTTAAGGAAGATTTCGAAAAATTTTAATTAAGTATCTAAAGATGCTAGAATGCATGCAATTCAACAATAGGAAAAATATATACTCATGTTGTTCTTATCCTAGAAATTTCATAATCAATTTTAAAGCAAGGCATAAAATCTCAAAATATTTTTTTAAAATTTGCTCAATTTAAAAAAAAAAACTTGAACACCGATTCAGATCAGTTCCCAGGTAGGAGGTGCTCCGTAAACCGTCAACTTAAATACCTCCAACCTTAGACAGAACTTCGCCGATTCAGGTTCGCATTTTGTTTTTTTTTTTTTTTTTTTTTTTAAAGAATTGCTTAAAACATCAATCCAATTAAGAACAAAGCAATAAATCAAGCATGCATGTAAAATAAAGTCTGCGCGCAAAGACTCAATGAAAATCTAACATGCAAGATATTTCTTCCACCCCTAACCTAAACGTTACATTGTCCCTAATGTAAATTAAATATGGAAAGTGAGGGACAAAAAGTAAAAGGGAACAGAAAACCTCCCCTGTTTAAGCATTGGGTTGGCAAATATGGAAACTCCCACGATTGGCAAAAATTGTAGAGATTTGGTGTAGGGTTCCTACCAAAAATAAAACAAAAACAAATTAGGAAAACAACTAAATAAGGAAAGAAAATAAAAAAAAAGGAAGGGATAGAATTTTGGTTTTGCTCTCAAAAGCTAGATCTCCATGAAGCTCAATTCCTTTTTCTTGGTTCTTGGTGTGCAAAAAGCTTGCTCTTGCAAAAGAATTTGTCACGAATGCCTACAAGAACAAACTACAAAAAACAAGAAAAAGGTGAAAAACACAAAAGGAGATAGAAATAAGACACCGTGTTCCCCGGCAACGGCGCCAATTTGACGGAAGAGATTGTCGCGGTCTCTTGTCAAATAAATTTATAATCCACGATTCCTAAAGCTAACTTGTAGCAGTAGTGGTCGGGGTCGATCACAGGGAACAATCGGTTTATTTCTAAATTCTTTTGTGTTTTTGAGGTAACCAAAAAGGGGGGGTTTAAAGATTAAGACATAAAGTAAAGGCATGAAAATAAACAAGGAAAATTAAATGCAAGGAAAGTAAAGGTGGGGTTAGTTGATCTTACCACGAGGATCACTGTAATCGGGGTTGAACTCGGTGTTAAGTTTGATTAATTTGATTCATCGATTATCAATTGATTTTAATTAACTATCTAAGTCCGACGTACTCCGGCAACAAACCGAGAGCCATGATCCAACTATCACAAACATGCAAACGCGAAGTTTGATTCTAGTTTAAATTAATTAATTGGCCTATTAACTAATCTAAACCGCATTGGGATCTAGCCGAATTAATTTACATGCAACGGGCAACAAACCACAATTACAATTGATTAAATCATTTAGTTCAAGGGACGCATGCGTAATATCATAACGTTAGCCTATTTGCTACTTAGATTTAGCAAGTAAATTTAGACAGGGCGCGGTCAAGGTTGTCAATCTTTCCTACCACAATCTAAACTTGTATGCGAAGAACTAAAATCACAAAGATAATTAACTAAGTAATGAAGAATGGAAATCTCATAAAATTGAATTAAACTTACAAACCGAGGTTCCGATTACAACAATCCGAGCTTAGTTGGCCATAGACAAGCACCTCCAAGCTCGAGGCTCGATCAACCGACCCATGAACAAAGAAAGCTTAAAAGAACTCTAGAAAAGTAAAGAGAAAGGTGGCTACAATTGATGAATTTTGGGATTCAAGGGATGATTCTAAACCTACACCAAAGGCCTCTATTTATAGAGTTTCTTGGCCTTCAATTCGTGGTAGAATGGTGCTGAATTGGGTCTTCAAAGAAGGAAAATTTCCAGCCAAAATAGGAAAAAATTAATTTTGGAAAACTGCCTAGCGTCGCGACGCTGTGCGACAAGCGTCTCGACGCTGTCCCCTCAATTTTGGAAAATATTTCTCGGATTGTCCTAGCGTCTCGACTCTGTGCGGCAAGCGTCTCGACTCTGATTACGAGCGTCTCGACGCTGCGACGGCTCCAGGGGCAGAATGGTCATTTTACGCTCCGGTTTCGCTCGTTTTAGCCCCGAATTGCTTCCAAAGCTCCAGTGAGGACCTATAGACATATTATACTCATTTTAAAGCATGTTTCGCAAGAAATTCAACTAAGATAAGCAAATTGGGAGATTCTAAGTGTATAACAAATTGGTCTTATCAAGGGTCTTCAGTCTTTAAGAAGTCTTGGGGTCTTGAAGTCTTGAAGAGTCTTTGGTCTTCAAGGATTGTTGAAGTCTTCTAGTCTTGAAGGGTCTTCAATCTTCAAGAAGTCTTGGGGTCTTGAAGTCTTGAAGAGTCTTTGATCTTCAAAGGTTGTTGAAGTCTTCTATTCTTGAAGGGTCTTCAGTCTTTGAGAAGTCTTGGTGGAGTTTCTCTGAATTCTTTGACTCTGGCTGAGAGCTTCAAAATTCTCCCCCTTCCTTTCTTTCTGCTGCCTCCCTCAAATGAGCCAAGGTCTCCTATTTATAGAGTTTACCAAAGGCCTTTAAACTCACTTGTTGGGCAGCAAAATGCACGACTGACAAGGTCAATTTTCCCTTACAATCATGAAGTCAAGAGGCAGTTAATGCGGGAGAAACTTTGATTCAATCCCAATATCCTATATCAAACTTTTTACCTCAGTTATTCAAAATCATCTATTGACTCAAACACCCATTACGATTACCATGCAGGAGTTGTGGGGCGCCCGACAAAAAAACTATCTTGGCCTTAAGCATAAAATTCTGACTCTGATCGAAGTAGAATGACTAAAATTTTAAAGTTTCAATCACTAGGGTTAGGAGTTTATGTTTCGAGGAAAGAAATATCCAGTGTACATGATTATGAAATCAATGTAATATATTTTCTTTCTTCATCATCAATAAAGTTTACTTCATTTTGATTATTTGTGAGAATATGAAATTTCAAAGGCAAAGAATAACTCCTAGCTTTATAGCGGGCCATGTAATCTCATCAAACCATGGCTTAACAGTTAACTAAGCATTGGAAAGAATATGAGTATGTGGAAATTGAGCTATTCTACTTTTAAGAAAGGGGTCACAGTTTCATCATATATGCATGTATGCATCATTCATTTCATATGGTTTTTCAAAAAGTGTTTTTTTGTATTGCAAATGAAATCACATGTTTCTTTTATTATTCAAGAAATCTCTTTGAGGATCAAGACTTTCAAAAACGTATTTTGATAATTTTTTTTCAGTTAAGACATTAGCAATAATCTTGGACAACCATATAAGTTGTCGTTGGGAGGAAATGTAAAAAAAATGGAAAAAGAAAAAAAAATCAAAGAAGAAAAAAAGAAAAAAAGAAAAAAAAAGAATGCTCTCACTACTCTCACTGGGAAATGAGAAACTTGTCAAGTCTCAACCATTTTGTCGCATTCTAAATTGTTTTCAAGCTTCACTATTGTTAAACTATGCTCGCAATTAAAGGTAATTTTATCCTAACTTCCATATTTTTCATGTGCTAAAACATCGTATTGTCATTATTTGATGGAAGAGATTGTCAAGGTCTCTTATCAAATAAATTTATAATCCTCAACCTCTAAAGCTAACTAGTAGTAGCGGCCGGGGTCGATCACAGGGAGTCTATGCAAACAAATCTTAATTTCCTTATTTGTTTTAGGTAACCAAAAAGGGGGGTTTTTATATTTGGAAAGAAAGCAAATATGGAAAGAAAACTAATTATGGAAAATGTTGCAAAAGGAAAGTAAGAGAATCAAATCAAGGAAAGAAATTAATACCTCAAAAATCATGCAACCGGGTTAGTCATGGTAAGTTCAATTCAATTAAATCATTAATTTCACTAATGAATCAAAACAAATTTAAGTTCGGCGTGTTCCGGCAACAAATCGAGAACCATGATCCAACTATCACAAACATGCAAACGCTAAGTTTGATTCTAGTTTAAATTAATTAATATGTCTATTTAACTAATCTAAACCGCATTGGGATCTAGCCGAATTAATTCAGATGCAACGGGCAACAAACCACAATTACAATTGATTAAATCATTTAGTTCTAAGGACGCATGCGTATAATCATAACGTTAACCTATTTGCTACTTAGATTTAGCAAGTAAATTTAGAGAGTGAACGGTCAAGATTGTCAATCCTTCCTACCACAATCTAAACTTATAGAAAAAAGAGCTAAAATCACATAAACATGCTTTGATAATTCAAACAATAAATTTCATTAAAAGAACTTGAACTTACTCTTTGACACCCCGGTTACATGAATGAAGAATCTAGCCTCTCATGGAGCAAAAGCAAGCTTGAATCTTCATTGAATACATAAAGGAAAGCAAGAAAGACTAAAAACTAAGAAGAATGGTGGAAAGGGGGAGAGAGAGATGAACTACAATGTTGTAGTGAATTGTGTGTTGAGGGATGATTCTAAACCTACACCAAGGCCCTCTATTTATAGTGATTCTTGGCCTTCAATTCGTGGTCATTTGGTGTTGAATTGGGTCTTCAAACAAGGAAAATTTCCAGCCAAAATAGGAAAAATTTGATTATGGAAAACTTCCTAGCGTCGCTTCAGATATGGAAAATTTGTTCTCGGATTTCCCTAGCGTCGCGATGCTGTTCGCCAGCTTGATCTCCAAATTGCTTCCTTATTTGGCTAGCGTCTTGAATCTGATGATGGGCGTCTCGACGCTGATGAGGCTCCAGGGGCAAAATGGTCATTTTACGCTCCGGTTACGCTCGTTTAATCCCCGAATTGCTTCCAATGCTCCTGTGAGGACCTATAGACATATTATACTCATTTTAAAGTATTTTTCGTAAGGAATTAAACTAAGATAAGCAAATTGGGAGATTCTAAGTGTATAACAAATTAGACCGATCAAATACCTCCAACCTAAACCTTGCTAGTCCTCGAGCAAGCTAATATTATAATGAGAGAGTTTTTTATGCAATGCAATATTCATGACTCAATTTCTCATTTTACTTAAGAGAATTAAATGCGAGACTAGCATAGTTAGAGACAAATTAAAATTAACCAAATTCTTTCTTATGCAAAATGCGAGCTAAGTCTTCCCTACAGATGTTTTGAAAAGTTCGAGAAGGACTTATAAAATTCCCATTCCATCTTCCCTCTACACTGGACAAAGGCATGATGCATTAAAGGAAAGGGACAAACTAACTTGTTTATGGATGCAAAGGGGGCCTTAAGCTTGCATAGAAATGATTATTAAGGGGCACTAGCTTTCACACAACTAATGCAGGACCACATTTCCCGAGTTTTACTCTTGGATGGCCTAACTGATCACACTAGAGGTAGCTCTTTTTACCCCGACAAGCTAAACAAAAATATTTTTCTTCTTTTTCTCGCATTCTTTTTCTTGATAAAATAAATGTTTTTTTATAGCTCACAAGGCAAATATTATTTTCCTCACTTCCCAAGGCACGAAACAAGCTATTTTGCAAAAATTTCCTCTAAACATGCTACCTATCCTATCGAGGTGACAACGAAGGCGAGAATCTTATGAAGCCATCTAAAACCAACAAAACTACGCTAGGAAGAACTCATGCTCAATTCAGCCAAGCAAGATTTTGAAAATTTTAATGAAGTCTCTAAAGATGCTAGAATACATGCAATTCAACTACAAGAAAAATATATACTCATGCTTTTCTTATCCTAGAAATCTCATAGTCAATTTTAAAGCAAGGCATAAAATCTCAAAATTTGTTTTAAAGCTTGCTCAATTTAAAGATAAATTTGAACACCGATTCAGATCAGTTCCTAGGTAGGAGGTGTTCTGTAAACCGTCAACTTAAATACCTCCAGTCTTAAACAGAACTTCACTGGTTCGGGTCAATTCCCAGGTAGGAGGTGTTTCGTAAACCGTCAACTTAAATACCTCTAACCTTAGACAAAACTTCGCCGATTCAGGTTCTAATTTATTTTTAAATTGCTTAAAATAATAAGTCAATCAAAGCATAAAGCAAACATGCATATGTTTCCACTACAAGAAATCAGACCTTTAGCGTCGAAAAAATTTCGTCGCTAAAAGTACAAATTCGACGTAAAGCATCGTCAGCGTCGAAAAAAAATTGGTCGCACAAAACGTCGCTAAAGCTGTGTCGCAAGCTGGCTTTTGCGTCGAATTTTTGAAATTCGTCGCAGCCTGCGACGAAACACAAAAATGCGTCGCAAGGTGCGACGAAACAACAAAAAAAGTCGCATATTTCGTTTTCAAAATGTTTGCGACTAAAGGAAGAATTCGTCGCAGAGATCTTGCGACGAAAAATAGAATTTCGTCGCAAACCTTGCGACTAATTGTATTTTTTCATCTCATGTATCGATCTTACTAAAACACATTTTTTCGTCGCAAGCATTGCGTCGAAAATTGTTCATTTCGTCGCAGATTTTAATTCATTTGCCATGAAAACCCTAAATCCGTCGAACAAATGATAGGCAATAAAATATATATATATATGTTGAGTTGTGTCATCTAATGACTCGATTTCATTTCAATTGTCCTGATTTACATTTTATACAAATAATCATTGAACATAAGAAATAGATATTTTACCAAAGCATTCATCCACTTTATACAAATAATTAAGCATTCAACAAAAGTATGTTTCACACATGAACATTTTACCCAAAGCCTTGCTAAGTTTAAGAGTTACAAAAAATAAAGACCAAACAAGTATCCAAATACAAATACAGACATATACTAAGTCTATGTTAGCTCCAAAAAAGTAATGTTTGTTTGGTCATTGTTGTCGTCAGCAAGTTTACTTCAATCCTGCAAATAAACAACATATTACAGATACATAAGTACACATGAACAACAAATCATCTTTGATTAACCTTATTCACAAAGAGCATCACAATAATAATGGCATATTAAGTCACAATTGCAATATAAGGTTTTCGTTGAAAATTTTTCACCCAATCTCACGTGGACAACTTAAGTTAAAAAGTCATTTCTCAAGAACAACCACGTGGACAACTTAAATAGAACCTCAACCACAAGTCTTCTCAAATCATTCTCAAGAACAAACACTCACAGCAGGAATAAAACCTCTCAACCTCAATCACATGGACACCTTCAACTAAAAAGTCATAGTTCTAATCACCAATATTACACCCCTCCTCAAAACACAATAAAAACCTTTGAAAAAGATATATTTGACAATCTATAATGAACAACCAACCCCCTCTCCTCCTCAATTCATCCTCAAGAACAAACACTCTTATCGACATGATTCTTTGCCAATTTTTACATGGATAACGAGTAAACCCTCTCTTATCGACCTGATTCTTTGCCATACTAATAAATGATTTTATTCCATCAGTATACTTTTTGCATAATCTATTTCGAAGTTTTATCCAACTTCTATCTATAACTTATCCATAGAAACATAAAGAACGACTTATCATTAACGTAATTCAATGAGTCTAATAAAACTAACAAAGAAGAATAACAAAACACAATAACTATCATTAACTTAATTCAATGGGTCCGATTAAGACTTATGGTTTCACATACTATGCTTACATTACACAATAACTTTAAAATAAAACTTAAACAATGTTCAATAATCTTAAAGTATAAGAAATAAACATTATAGCCATATTATAATATGTTCTAGATCCATAGACACAATATTTACCTTTCAAATCATAATTTACATCTAAAACGAAGAATAACAAAGAAGTACACATGTATAACAAACCATCCTCAACACCAATCACAAAGAGCATCATAACAATGACATATAAGATCACATTTCCAATGACAAGAACAAATAAAATTCTCTCAATCACAACCACATGAACAACTTAAACTTCAAATAAAACCTCAAACCACATGTACAACCTAAGCTAAAATGTCGTAGTTCAAAAAACAATCACCAAACCACAATAAAATTACAAATACAACCTCAAACTTTAAATCAACGATGGACACAAGACCCCTCCCCCATCCACATTCACTAAAAATAGAACAAGCTTCAACAAAGAAAACAACTTTCCCCTAACTTTAAATCCACATTCACTAAAAAAAACTCAAACTTCAACAAATAAATCAACCCACCTCAAGTCACAAATATAAACAACTCCTCCCTCTCAAATCCATATTCACTAGAAGAATATCAAACTTCATTAAATAAAACTCTCCCCTTAAATCACAAATATAAACAACTTTGAATCAACAAAAGACACAATATAGGTACTTTAACACATATTCCTATTAAACAACATACTTTCAACAAATGAAACAACATACTTTCACAAATATAAACAACTCTTTCTCAAATCCACATTCACTAAAAAAGTCCAAGCTTCAACAAATGAAACAACTCCCCCCCCCCCCCCCTAAATCATCAAATATAAATAACTTTTCACTAAAATCATATTTCAAAATCATATAATATACATCCAAGAGAACAATAACAAAGAAACTTTGAATTTTTAACAACACTTTCAACCACAATGTTCAATAGGCACAACATTCTTTTTCTCCAATAGTATATTTTGAACACATAATATCATTCCAAAAATTCAGCTAACAAAATGCACCTATTTTATTTTCTATAAATCTTTCACCAAGAAAAAAAATCAATCCAACAACAAAATTTCTTAAATGAAACAACAGAAAAATTACAAATAAAACTAAAAATTTTATAACTCATACCTATAATGACGAATCCTTCCAATGAAAATGACTTCCTTCAACTAATCTAACAATGTTTATGTTGAAACACCAAGAAAAAAGGTGGTGTAAATGAAAAAAGAAAATATTGAAATAACAAAAAAAAAGCATACCAACAATGAAACCCACGACCATTCACATTCCTACAAAGATGAAAAGAAAATAGAACACTTAGAGAAGCGAAAACAGAGAAGGAAAGACAAGAGGGCGAAGCACTCATCGTTTCGACGAAGCTCCCACCGGCGAATCTCTCATCGTTCCGGCAAAGGCTTTCGAAGACCGTGGCCGACCTCTCCGTTCCGGCAAATGATTTTGAAGAGCCGGCCGACCAAGGACTTCTGGCAAACTTCTTCGCGGACGAGGTGAAGCTCAGAACGCCCTCTCTCTCACAAACGTTCGAAGTCGAAAGGGCAAAGTGAAAAAGAAAGACGAAAGGCGCTGGTTTAAAAGGGCTTGCGGCGAAATCTCTATTTTCGTCGCAGACCTTGCGGCGAAACAGCTCAACGCGTCGCAGGCTTTGTGGTGAAAAAGCCCAAAACGTCGCATCATTTGCAGACTTTGTGTCATTTCAAGTTGATGTGGCATTCTGAACGAGGCTTGCGACGAAAATGTAGGTTTCGTCGCAAGCCTGTGCGACGAAAGTAACGATTTCGTCGTCGAAGTTGCGACAAAAGCGGGATTTTCGTCGCACGTGCCAAAACCCATGGGCGCCAATTGGAAAAAGTTGGCGCCATTTCAAGGGATGTGCGACGAAAATATTGTCTTCGAAGCAACGTTGTGACGAAAATAAAAATTTTGACGCTGGCTTGCGACGAAAATAGAAATTTCAACGCAAGCTTGCGTCGAAATGACGGTTTCGACGCAAGGTTTGCGACTTACGATGTTTCGTCGCTAGATTTTCGACGCTAAATCTTCTTTTTCTTGTAATTCCCACCCTCAACCTAAACATTATATTGTCCTTAATGTAAACTAAGCATGCTTCTTAAAGGACAAAAAGTAGAAAGGGAACAGAAAACCTCCCCTGTTTAAGCATTGGGTTGGAAAAGTATGGAAACTCCCACGATTGGAAAAATTTATAGAGATTTGGTGTAGGGGTCCTATAAAGCAATAAAGAAAGACAATGAAGGAAATAACAAAGGAATAAACTACTAAATAAGGAAAGGATAGAAATTGGGTTGTCTCCCATAAGCGCAATTTTTAACGTCATTATGCTCGACGGGTTTGACACGTGCTCAACCAAAATGTACTTCTATGATCCTTAGAGGATCTTTCTTTATCTTCTTAATCAGCTCCTGCATCAACAGATTCAACTTGCACACAAAGTGCACAACATAAGAAACTTCAAGCACATAATCATCAGCCATCTCAAGCATTCTCAATAAAAAGCCATTTAAGCCTAACGGCAGTATGGTCAGCTACTGGGATCACAAAGTCTAATTCATGGAATTCGGCACTATGAATTTTTAGGAGAAACAGAGATAGTAATGGAATGAATCGATTCTAACTCAACATCTATAGTTTCTATCTCTCCTAACATGCATGACGAACTACAAGAATCAGGCTCAGGATTTAGGGAAAGTTCGATTTCACTAACCTCGAGAAGATTTTCTTCTAACTTACCTTGCTGCTGCTGCTCTAGAATTTGGCTTTCTACGTCATCGAGGGAGGTGGCAATTTGATCGCTTTCCGGATCTGAAATTTGATTTAAATTCTGTATAGCACAGAGCCGAGAACTTTCTACCAAATTTGCAATTAATTCCCTCGCCTCGCTAGGTGTCTTACCATGTACCCCACAGCTTCCTAAGAAAATCCCTTTTTCCTTCTGATCTTAAGCCTTCAGTGAAGATCTCAATGTAGGATTCCTCTTCGAGCGAGTAATGGGGTCGTGCGCATAAATCGTTGAAACGGTCCCAGCACTCATGCAACGCTTCCTCAGGCTCTTGGGAGAAATGCCAAATCTCTCGAGAATTCTCAAACTGGCTCGCAGACGGGAGGTACTTGTCCACCAAAAGCCTCCTCAATTGGGACCACTTTGACACTGATCTGGAAGGTAACTGATATAACCACTCCCAAGCCTCACCTTTTAGGGAATAAGGAAAAATCCTTAATTTGATTCGATCTTCGATACGTCTATCGCATTTCACCAAGTCGGAGTAATGCTCGAAGAAGTCCAACTCGTGGAGACTAGGATTTTCTCCGGCAGTACCACTAAGGGAAGGGAGTGAGCTAAAATCAACATTAAGTTCGAAATTACCTTCGTCAGGATAAATGATGCATGGGGGCGGATGATTCAAATTCGGGGTCGTGAGTTGTTTCAATTTTTGCTCAACCATAGCTTGTGGTTCATTGACTTACTCTCTTTCTGCCTCCCTTCGAAGTAAATTCTCGACCTGCGAAGAGCGGGTTCGTATAAACTGAAGACAAAAAGTAGAGAAGTCAAATGAAAACAAAAAAGGAAAGAAAAATTTGTCGAAGACTCCCCGACAACGACGCCAATTCGATTGAAAAGATTGTCGAGGTCTCTTATCAAATAAATTTATAATCCTCAACCTCTAAAGCTAACTTGTAGCAGTAGCGGTTGGGGTCGATCACAGGGAGTCTATGCAAACAAATCTTAATTTCTTTATTTGTTTTAGTTAACCAAAAAGGGGGGGTTTTATATTTGGAAAGAAAGTAAATATGGAAAGAAAACTAATTATGGAAAATGTTGCAAAAGGAAAGTAAGAGAATCAAATTAAGGAAAGAAATTAATACCTCAAAAATCATGCAACCGGGTTAATCATGGTGAGTTCAATTCAATTAAATCATTAATTTCACTAATGAATCAAAAAAAATTTAAGTCCGGTGTATTCCGACAACAAACCGAGAACCATGATCCAACTATCACAAAGATGCAAACGCTAAGTTTGATTCTAATTTAAATTAATTAATATGTCTATTTAACTAATCTAAATTGCATTGGGATCTAGTCGAATTAGTTCACATGCAACGGGCAACAAAACCACAATTACAATTGATTAAATCATTTAGTTCTAGGGACGCATGCGTATAATCATAACGTTAACCTATTTGCTACTTAGATTTAGCAAGTAAATTTAGAGAGCGCGCGGTCAAGGTTGTCAATCTTTCCTACCACAATCTAAACTCATAAAAAAAAGAACTAAAATCACATAAACATGCTTTGATAATTCAAACAAGAAATTTCATTAAAAGAACTTGAACTTACTCTTTGACACCCCGGTTACATGAATGAAGAATCTAGCCTCTCTTGGAGCAAAATCAAGCTTGAATCTTCATTGAATACATAAAGGAAAGCAAGAAAGACTAAAAACTAAGAAGAATGGTGGAAAGGGGGGGAGAGAGATGGACTACAATGTTGTAGTGAATTGTGTGTTGAGGGATGATTCTAAACCTACACCAAGTCCCTCTATTTATAGTGATTATTGGCCTTCAATTCGTGGTCATTTGGTGCTGAATTGGGTCTTCAAACAAGGAAAATTTCCAGCCAAAATAGGAAAAATTCGATTCTGGAAAACTGCCTAGCGTCGCGACACTATCTCTTCAAATATGGAAAATTTGTTCTTGGATTGTCCTAGCGTCACGACGCTGTTCGCCAGCTTGATCTCCAAGTTGCTTCCTTATTTGGCTAGCATCTCGATTCTGATGATGGGCGTCTCGACGTTGATGAGGCTCCAGGGGCAAAATGGTCATTTTACGCTCCGATTTCGCTCGTTGAGGACCTATAGACATATTATACTCATTTTAAAGCATTTTTCGCAAGGAATTCAACTAAGATAAGCAAATTAGACCGATCATGGTCAAATGGGAAAGTATTCCTTATGAAAAAATTAGACCGATCATGGTCTAAGTGTATAACAAATTAGACTGATCACTATTCCTTATGAAAAAACCATTTTCATATCATGGTCAAATGGGAAAGTAGGTCATATGAACATCATGCATATATGTTGCATCCATGACACTCGTTAATCTACCTTTAGCATGCATATGCATTATTGCATCATGCCTTAAATTTATTTACTTAGCCAATTCATCATCAGGGCATAGGTCGTCATACTCGATTAGTTGCATTATCATCGCTTAAAGTGATTAATCAGCATGTTTAATCCATGACACTGGGGCAAAAACACTCGTTTGTTTCATATATGTCATTTATGTGAACGTAAATTCATCGTATATGATCTTGCATTTGCATTTCCACTCAACCTCTTTCGAGTGTTGTTTAACATTTCCAAAAATGGTTTCCACATCTTGTGGAAAAATTCACATCTCAAGCATGTAGCATCCTCCATTCGTGAGAATTTTCAATAAGTTTACACGAACTCTATCTTCTTGGCAACTAAGTTTTGAAATAAAAATAGTTGTCTCTTTTAAAATAAATTTCTGAAATATGAAATCCTTATTTTTGTTTTAACGAAGATTTGTCATCGGTTAAATCGAACCTGAGTATTCAGTCGAGGTCGAAGCCTTTGTCAATCCAGGTCCATTTTCAGTTTTTCTCTCGGTTAAATTGAACTCAGCTATTCAGTTGAGGTCGAAGCCTGTGTCAATCCAGGACAGGTTTCAGTTTTACTTTCGGTTAAATCAAACCTGACTATTTAGTTGAGGTCGAAGCCTGTGTCAATCTAGGTCCATTTCCAGTTCTGCTATTTGTTAAATCAAACCCGATTATTCAGTTGAGGTCGAAGCCTGTGTCAATCCAGGTCCATTTTTAGTTTTGCTTTTGGTTAAATCGAACCCGACTATTCGGTTGAGGTCGAAGTCTGTGTTAATCCATGTCCGTTTTCAGTTTTGCTTTCAGTTAAATCAAACTTAACTATTCAGTTGAGGTCGAAGCCTGTGTCAATCCAAGTCCGGTTTTAGTTTTGCTTTCGGTTAAATCTAACCACCCAACTATTCAGTTGAGGTCGAAGCCTGTGTCAATCTAGGTCTGTTTTCAGTTTTGCTTTCGGTTAAATCAAACCCGACTATTCAGTTGAGGTCGAAGCTTGTGTCAATCCAGGTTCGGTTTCAGTTTTGCTTTCGGTTAAATCGAACCCGACTATTCAGTTGAGGTCGAAGCCTGTGTCAATCCAGGTCCGGTTTCAGTTTTGCTTTCGGTTAAATCAAACCCGACTATTCAGTTTAGGTCGAAGCCTATGTCAATCCAGGTCCGTTTCCAGTTTTTCTTTTGGTTAAATCAAACCCGACTATTCAGTTGAGGTCGAAGCCTGTGTCAATCCAGGTTTGTTTCAAGTTTTGCTTTTGGTTAAATCGAACCCTATCCTTGAATAGAGGTCGAAGCATTATCAGAGTTGAGTCCATTTCCCCTTTTTTCTTTTGTCCAATCGAACTCTATTCAGATTTAGGTCCGTTTTTTTTCTTCTCATTTTTGGCTATGTTTGGGTTAAGCATGAAGCCCTTTCTTTTATTTTTAACTAAAAATTTTCGTCATCCAAATACTTTGTCTTTTTCCTTTGTCCACCTTTCAATCCTTCAAGGATACACAAAGGGGGGCAAACTGTAGACACCGTATTTGGTCCGACTTAATTTTTAGTAATAAAGTTTGATGTTAAATTTTATTTCATTTCATTTTATTTTTCTTTTTGGTTTTCATTGTTTATTTTACGTTATTTATTTTTATTTTTATTTAATTTATTTCTTTTTTTTATTTAATTTTAATTATATATATTTTTTTGGTTTTGGTCTTCTCCACTTCCTTCTCCCTCTCCCCCTCTTTCTCCACTTCCCTCTCCCCCTCCCCCTCTTCCTCAACTCCCCACCATTATTCTCTCCAACCACTATCCAAGCTCCCCTATAAAAGGAGAACATAAGAAAGAAGAAAGAGACAGCAAAACAAGAGGAAAGTGAAGACAGAAAATGAGAGGAGGAGGACACAAAAAAAGAAGAAAAGAAGGGATTGGAGAGGAGGAACTCATGGGAGGTGAGAGGTAAAAGTAGGGAAGAAATTTGAGAAAGAGAGAGATTTAGAAGAAGTTTAAGGAGATTCCAACGAACTCCTAACTCCATCGTCACCACTCGAAGACCATCGCCGCTGCCAGTTCCGTTCGACACCTTTAGTTCTGCCGCCCACATCGTCGTCACTTTGAGGGAGGACAGAGAAAGAATGTGAGGATGAAGAAAAAGTTTGGTGGGCCCATCTCTATCCTTTATCATTTTTTCCTTTTTTTTTTCAACCATTTTCTTTAAAATGAGTTTTCAAGTTTATTTTTTTTCCTCTTTATCTTCCAATATGATTTTAACTTAAATTTTCTCATATGAATTTTCCAATCAGTTTTAAGTTAGACTTTAATTTTAAAATCTCAAGTCAATTCCAATTTAGTTTTAATTTGAAATTTTGGTTTCAATTTGAATTTTATTTAATCTGAATTTCTAATTCAATTCATTTTTTTTTAATTGATTCCATTTCAATTTGATTTTAAATTTGATTTCCTAAATCAATCTCAAATTACCTTTACTGTGTCATTTCTCGAATAAATTTCATTTCAAACTAGATTTTACATTGAAATCTCCAAATTCAATTTCAATTAGGTTTTAATTTAGAATTTCTAATTTCAACCTAAAATTGGTTTTAATTTTGAGTTTTGAATAAATTTTAATATGTTCTAATTGGAATTTCAAAATCAATGTCTATTTGGTTTTATATTGAAAATAAATTTAAATTTTAATTAGATTTGAAATCAGTCAATGACTATGGTTTTTTAAATTAAATTGGAAATCAATTTCAATTGTTGAAATGTTAAATCAAATTTCAAAAACATTATTCAATATTTTGAATGGTTAAAATAGATTGGTTATGAAAACTTTAATGCTAATTTTGCTTAAGAACGAGTACTTAAGGTCCCATTTGATAACCATTTGGTTTTTGGTTTTTGAAAATTAGGCTTGTTTTCTTTAAATTTCCTCACCATGGTTTTCATTTTTGTTAAAGTTACACTTGAATTTCTAACCAAATTCTAAAAACAAAAACAAGTTTTTGAAAACTACTTTTTTTAGTTTTAAAAAATTGGCTTGGTTTTTGAAAACATGGAAAGAAGGTAGGTGAAAAACCAAAGAAACTTAGAGTTGGAAGTCGTGTTTATAAGCTTAAAAACCAAAAGCCAAAAACAAAAAACCAAATGGTTATCAAACGGGGCCTAAGCTGACCGAAAGGAAACACCCTGCCTGAAAATTAATTAGCCTAAAGTTTAACTAGTCAATTATTTTGGCAATCAAAATTTCAATTTGATCTTAATTTAGAATTTTTCAAATCAACCTCAATTTGATTCTAAATTGGATTTTCCAAATGAATTTCAAAATAGTTTTACTTTAGTATTTCCAAATGTTTTTCTAATTGATTTTGATTTAAAAATGAAAAAATATTTTTTCCATTGAATGGTGTCACACCACTCATGATTATTAGTTCACATTTTATTTTTGAAATGTGAAATAATAGATGTGAGACAAAATAACTCATGTACAACCTATGACAGAGTTGAGATAACTTTTCAAATTCTTGAGGTGAAAAATTTTCTCTTAATTAAAAGAAGATTTCAACATGACAAGTAATCATTGGGTATAACCTCACTCACTACATCAGATCCTTACTTTATTTTTTAAAGCTAAGGTAAGATCAAGTGAGACATTTGTTATTTATTTCTTTTCTTTCTTCAAAATCAGGACCGTTTCATGTTATAAAAGAATAATTTTAAAATAAAATGTGATAACCGTTTTTAAACGGGTGTTGTAGGGGTGATAACACCTTCCCTACCCTCAATCGACTCCCAAGCCTAATCTTTGGTTTTCAAAGACCTTTTTTTTCTTTAAAACGGGTGACCAATCACACCCCAAGATGATTGGTGGCGACTCCAAACCTTTAACCTCGAAAGAGACCCTTAAGGAAGGACGTCAACCGCTCTGCGTCGCGATGACGTTGCGACAATGACATTTTCAGTAAATTTATTAGCTAGATATAATTCTTCTCCAACAAAAAGACATTGGAATGAAGTTAAGCATATCGTTATCTTCGAGGGACAATTGATATGAGTTTATTTTATTCTAATAAATCAAAGGTTGATCTAGTTGGTTATGCAGATGAAAGTTATTTATCTGACCCACATAAAGCTATATCTCAAACACGTTATTTATTTACATATGGAGGAACTGCTATATCATGGCGATCTATGAAGCAAACAATAACGACTACTTCCTCAAACCATGCTGAGATCTTGGCAATTCATGAGGCTAGTCGAGAATGTGTATGGCTAAGATCAATGACTCAACACATTTGTGAAACATGCGGATTGTCCTCTAATAAAGATTGTCCAACAATGTTATATATGAAGACATTACAACATGTATAGCCCAAATCAAAGGAGGATACATTAAAGGAGATGGAACGAAGCACATCTCACCAAAGCTCTTCTACACTCACGATCTTGAAGAAAATGGTGATGTCACTGTTCAACAAATTTCTTTAAAAGACAACTTGGCAGACTTATTTACGAAGGCATTACCTATTGCAACCTTTGAGAAGTTGGTGCACAACATAGGAATGTGACGACTCTGAGATCTCAAGTGATGTTTTCATGAGGGGGAGTAAATATACTGCACTCTTTTTCCCTTGACTATGGTTTTTTCCACTGGGTTTTCCTAGCAAGGTTTTTAATGAGACAGTTGTTAATGTGTATAAATATAATATACTCTTTTTCCTTCACTAGAGTTTTTCTCATTGGGTTTTTCCTAGTAAGGTTTTAATGAGACATATATTTTATATACAATGGATATCTAAGGAGGAGTATTGTAAATATACCTGGTATATATTAGATATCCATATTACTCCATTAGCTTTAGTCAACCCATAATTATAGCTATTATTCCCCATTACTCTCCCTCTCCCTTAGGAATAACCATGAGACTGTCCCTCTCTTCTATTTTAAGTATTTTGAAGTTGTAACCTACCCTATTGCATTAGTATAAATAGGTGTTGTATGAAGTATTGAAAACACACACTTAAATGAAAAGACATTTGTTCTCTTTTCTCTCTACTTTGCTCTCTCCAATTCTTTTTTAGTGTTCTTATTGTTCTTCACATTTTTATAACAATATCGACTATTCCTTAATGATTTTAGCCACCCATTACAATTATGCCATTATAAATTGAATGAGCGAATGAAAAGTTTAGATATATATGAAGTAAGATCTAATCATATTTAGCTTTCAAAATGGCTCTAGATCATGCCGAAATTTTATTTTCTAAGGACTGCTTAATAATAATTAATATAAGAAGAAAAAAATAGCAATATATTATTAATTTATAGGAAGTTGCAGATGGCCTAATCCAAACATCCACTTCAACGAGGCTGCCAAAATTGACGTTTTCTTGTTCGGAGAGGTCCAAAAATGGACATTTGACTTGGCCCTGTTTGGCTGTTTGAATTCATGGAATAATCTAAATAAATCCCAACATTTCTTATTATTTTAAAAAGCTTAAAATGTTGCTTTCCTTCCACAATTTTAAATCGATTTCGATTTGAATTCTACCAATATTAGATGATTTCATTTCCATCTTTCTTAACTATGTCAAATTTCTTTAAAATACGATGTAATTTAATAATTTTTTTTTTTGTTTCTTGTTTTTAATAAACTATGTTATATTTAAATTATATTTAGATTAGATGCATAATTTAAGAATTAGTATAAATTTCAACAACTAGAAAATTTATATTCATGAATCTTTTTAAGATGTTACTAATAAATTATAATATGTTTGATAAAATCTTTCTCTAATTGTAATTTTCAACCACTTGCATCTTATGTTCTTATAAACTACGTTTCTTTTTTATATTTTATTTACATTTTGTTTTAAGGGATAGACATGTTGCATTTAATGAACTAAAAGGTTTGAGAAAGAAGGATGGTGGAGGTTGACAGAATTGACTGGGATAGATTGAGTCATTTGAAACTCGATCTGTTAGAGTTGTTGTTAGGGACAATTGATCCTCCACATATGATATTCTCCATTTTGGACATAGTAGTTGTCTCTTACTTATATATCCATGTAGGATTTTAGTTGCATTCCCAACAATCCTTCCTTCGAACAACGAACCACTAAGCCTCCTCTCACATATACTCATCCATCTATGTTTATCCTCAAGCATATCGCTTTTAACAAGGTCAACTCCTCTTTATCGTAGCATGCATACCCCTTCTCATATAAGCTCAGCCACGGATTATCATGACTATGTCATTGAGACACACTGACACATTTAAGTCGAGGACATGACTCTGATATTATATTACTTGTTAGGAACAATTAACCCTCCACATATCTCTACAATAGTATGATATTGTCCACCTTGTGCTAAGCCCTCATGGTTGCTTTTGGTTCCACTCAAAATGTCTCATACCAATGTTGTGGTTGTCCCTTACTTATATATTTCATGATCTTCCCTTTATCTAAACAATGTAGGACTTTGGTCGCATTCCCAACAGTTGTCCTAAAAGAGTGTCGATTCGAGGTATATAAGACTATGGTGTGCGAGAATTGAAGTGTTAAATTATTTGAGGCAGAGGCCGCCACAATGTATGTAGCTGAAGCTTTGGATTGTTGAATTGATGAGAGAAACTACAAATGTAACTCGAATTTGTATCTTGTGATTATTAGGGGTATGAATATTTTAAAATATGCATCCAATGGTTATTAAGAGTTACCCATATTGTGACGGTTTCCTTAAATAATTTTTCCAACTTGGGATGAAGTCTTGGATAGAATGGATGTGAAATGACCAAGGTGAGAACGATGGTCAAAATGTGTGAATGGTAGGTGAATTAGGTTGAATGAATGGCCAGCCTCCTAAGTCAGTCTTGGGAGTGTTCTTTGGTTCAATCTTATGATTACATAAATTTATGTTATCAATCTATGATTTACGAACCATAATATAAATTAAGTTAAGATTAAAAATGTGTCTATTATATTTAAATTATAAGTTAAATTACAGGTTTGTTATAAACTTTCAAATTTTTTCTATCTAATTCATGGATTTATAAATGTGTCTAACTTGAATTTTCAATTTTATGTTCAATATATCCGTGAACTTTAAAAGGTATCCCATAGAATTTTAAAGTTTCAATTTTATGTCTAATAAGTTATTGATTTTTTTTTTTTTTTTTTTATTTCTACTAGGTCTTTTACTCCTTTTACATTATTTATAAATAAAATTCAATATTAAACCAAATAGATCAGTTAATTTTTAAAAATTTTGAATAACTCAAAGAATTATTAGATAAAAAAAAATTTTGAAATTTTAAAGACAAATTAAATATTTTTAAAGTTTAAGAACCTATTAGACATAGGCTTAAAAGTTTACCTATTAAAGACTCTGTAGATACTTTTTAGATGCATGCGTAATATTTATTAACTAAATTCGTAGTTTAACCTAAATTATATTATAAATTTAATTCACAAATTTTGACGGTTGCCATAAGCTTTAAGAGATTAAATAGACCAAGCCAATCTTTTTTAGTATAGGGGTAACTACACAAATGAGCCAATAGTAGTCCATTTATTCCAAGAAGTGTCCATTTTGTTATGATTTTACAATTTTGTCAGTCCATTGAAGAGATTAAGACGAATTTGTCCTTATCAGTTGACATGTGTTTCAAACAAAAAAAAAAGGAAAGAAAAGATATTTGAATTTTATTCCCATAACCGTACAAATCAATGCGAAACTGGTCATCTTCCCCGTTTTTTCTTTTTTTTCATTTTCACTCTTTCGTGAGACCCATTTTTTGTTCATCTTCTGTGTTTCTTTTTGCTTCCGTCTTTTTTTTTTGTTCTACGTATGGGTTTTTATTTTGCTTTTGCGAAACTGGAATAATACCTTTTTTTTTTTTCTTATATGTCTTGATTTTTGTGGGTTTTTTTAGCTTCTGCATTTTTAATATGCATCTTCCATATGGGTTTTTAATTTACATTTCTTAGTTAAATACCCGGTATTTATTCTACATAGATGATATTTATTCTACATAGGTGATTTTCTCTATTTGTTTGATCTCACGGTATTTTTACTTAGCTCATTGGCATAGTTATTTCATATAAGATATTTTTATTTAGCTCACTTGCATAGTTATTTCATATGAAATATTTTTATTTAGCTCATTGGCGTAGTTATTTCATATGAGGTATTTTTATTGTTAATTTCATAAACATGGATTTCCTTGAACAGTGAAGAAAAATACAAAATATGACTAGAAAATAAATATAAAATTATTAAAATACTAAAGATGAAATATTAAATATATTGCAAACTTACACATCTGTTAGATATGAAAACGAAACTATGACGAGAAACCAAAAAAGACAAAGTAAGTGTGGTCGGAAACCAAAATGATAACGGAAATGCAAAAAAAAAAAAAAAAGGAATATCTAACACACTAAAAGAAACAAATGTAATTAAAAAAATGGAAGTTGATAGATAAAAAAAAAAAAAAAAAAGTAATGAACAAAATGTTACCAAAAAATGGAAGTTGACGGATGAAAGGATCCAAAGGTAATGAAAAATGAAAATAAAAATGCCACATCCTATGAACAAATGTAGTTGCCTGACAAAATGAGATGAAAGAAAGAAAAAGATAGAATGAAATCTACATTCAGCACAATTATTATTAAAGATGAAAAGCTAAATTGAAAACAATTAAGGAAAATATAAATATGAGTAATAATTAATCCATAAAATATTCATCCAATTAATTACCATATAAATGAGTATAATTCCAACTCAAATGTTCAAATTTGAAGATTTTGTTAATTATAGATATTTGTGAAATTATAGTTTTATTGGTTAACATGTTTGTGGTAAAGTAAGTGATGAGCAGCCGCGAGTGGCAAAGACAAAATTAAGAAACCAACGGAAGAAGAGCGGAAATGGAAATGAGGGTTTTGATTTTGAACCAAACCACACCCACACGCCCAAAATCCAAATGACTTCCCTTCTTCCTTCTCTCTTTCAATCTATAAATTCCTCACCTCTTCCACTTTCAATTTCCGATTGCTTCTTCTTCCTCGTTTTTCTTACCCGTTTCTGCTCAGCTCTTTTAGGGCTTCCATATTTAGGATCAACTTTCGCCTTCCATTCCATCTGGGCTTTCTTTTCAGTCGCCCAACATGAAAGATTCCAACACTGATTTGTTCGACCCCAGAGCGCCCATTGACTCCGATTATGTGCTCGCTGCTTCCACTTCCTCTCGGGATTCTGACTTTGGCTTCGCTTTTGACGACAGTAACTTCTCCGATCGCTTACTCAGGATTGAGATCGTTGGTCACTCCCATGAAACGGACCCCGAGTTTGCTGCCTGCAGCAGTGTCCTCGACTGGGCTCGTCGAAAGAGGAGAAAAGAAGAAAACAAAACTGAAAATCGTGAGTTCTCTTCTACTCAACTCTCTTTCTTTCTCTTTTCGGTTTTTCAGAATGATTTTTTTCTATATTTAGACAAGTTAGATTTTCTGTTGGGTTAGGGTGTAGCTAGCTCTGTCACTGATTCTGGTCATGAACGATGAGGAACCTTAAAGAATTCGGGGTTTTTTTTTTTTTTTTTTTTTCTTTTCTAAAAATAAGCGTGGGTCTTTGGGCCGCATATTAACTAATTAGAACACATTAACGCAATGCCATCTGGGTTTGTGGATGTTCTTTTGTCTCCGGGCCAACATGCATACAAGGTTTGAATTCACTGAATATTATTTTCAAAATTCAGAATTGTTTATATGAGATTCCTTTAGATGCATGTTAAGCTGAGGAAACGAAAGGGAAAATGTACAAATTCAAAGTTTACGTTCTTAATTTTGAATCACATGCTTGTGTACTTTGGATGGACTCCATATTTTACCAGGGTCCATTTTCCTTATTTTGTATTCTTGTGTAAAGAACAATTATGTTGGAATTTTTTATTTTCCCGTTGCCATGAATAGAAATTTATTTCTTTATTTTGTTCATACTTTATAAAAGTTTCGTACATGCTACATGGTTTTTAATATTAAAATGTTGATGTTAAATGGTAATGATGGCCGATCTTTCCTGAAAGAATAGATAAAAACTGTGGTAATGGGTTACACTTAGATTGCAGTTGCCGATTAAAAATCTGGAATTTTTGTGCAATGTCTCTCTGTATGTATAAAATATTGAATCATCAAGAGATCAATTTATGTTTTCAGTATGCAGCATTTCATTTTCTTCTGATATTCAGTAGGTTCGCTTTCTTGATGAATTGATGATATGGTGTAACCTTTCTTTTGACACTTTCATGCATGAAAAATTCGACTGGAAAAATTAATTCCTTTTTCTTTTCATTCAGCTTCGGATCTCAGTAAATGCCCACAGCAGCAAGTTTTAACCTGTGATGAGCCTGATATGGTTGATGTCTTGTCCTTTGAAAATCCAGATGAGGGACCTGTGGCAATGATTGAAGAATCACTATCAGGTAATGGAAAGTCTAATTAGAATTTCTGTGGACAAGTGAAAAGTTGATATGATCAGGTAAGGTTTTTATCTGAATTTCAAACTTTGTGTTTGATTCATGAAAGTGTTATTGTAGGTGATGAAGCTGCCAATAGCAATGATTTAAATTTGGATTCTTCTACTGTGATGAGGGTGAAAACTTTGCATATTAGCTCTCCTATTTTGGCGGCCAAAAGCCCATTCTTCTATAAGGTAAAGGTTAATTGTCTTTATTTGACATTGTTTCATAACCATCATGCACAAGAATCCCAAGAAAGTTCCTTTTCTCACTCTATCTTGTGAACTTCTAGCTGTTCTCAAATGGCATGAAAGAATCAGATGAACGACTTGTGACCTTACGGATCAATGCTTCTGGTAAGAAATAACATAAAATTTCTTTCCGAATGAAAATTGTTGAACGATTGTTTTTTGGTTGTGTTATAATGAGAAAGCTGACTGGCTGTATGATGTTTTTTTTTTTACTTGGAATAGAGGAAGCTGCTCTCATGGAGTTGTTGAACTTTATGTACAGCAATAGCCTGTCTGTTACCACGGCTCCTGCTTTATTGGATGTGCTAATGGCTGCTGATAAATATGAGGTTTCTTCATGCATGAGGTATTGCAGTAGACAATTGCGAACTTTGCCTATGACACCGGAGTCTGCACTGCTCTTTTTGGAGCTTCCTTCCAGTGTTTTAATGGCTGAAGCCGTCCAATCACTGACTGATACAGCACAACAATACCTTTCTGCTCGTTATAAAGACATAACTAAGTAAGTTCACATTTCACATGAAAATCAAAATTTTCTTTTCATTATAATTATTTCTATTTCTAGGCTTTTTGTGCGAAACATGAAAATTTTGACTTTCATGTTCATTCGGTTGATCCTGCCATAGTCTTATTAGTGAATTGGAAAATATTAAATTTAACCATGAACTGAGATTTAGACTCGTCTTTTATTTTCTAACCGTGAAGTTTTAAAGTTTTAAAGTTCAAGGCATTAGACATAAAATTGAAAGTTTAGAACTTGTTAGACACTTTTTAAATTTTAGAGACCTAATATGCAAACCTAAAAATTTAGGAACTAAACTTGTAATTTAACTTAACAATTTTCTATTTGAGGTTTAAATTGGTAGGGATACCAGAGGACTCAATCTGAATAAGCAAACCTGAGAGATTGGAAATTTTCTCATAGTGTACACTATTTACTTGGAAATGGCCATTGTATAGCATGAAATTTCTCGCATACTCTTTCTGCTTTCTTTTGATATTCTTCCATTTATGGTGCACCTAAATCTTTTGGGTTTTGGCGAATAAACAAGCTGATGTTCTTATTGTCAGACCTTAAAAGAAGTAACTCCATTAGATGCAACTTTGTTTGAATACACTTTTTTTTTTTAATTTTATCTTTTATTTTTTTATTGAAAACAAATCTTTGTCTGAATAAGCCTAATCCATTGGACGTGCAACAGAGGCAGAGTCATACATTTTCACAAGGAGAGTCAAAATTTTACATTTTAACTTTTTATATATATAATCTGGGGGGACAAATTAGAAAGAAAATTTAAAATTTCAAGACATTTGTATTTAGGTCCCATTTGATGATAATCATTGGGTTTTTGGTTTTTGCAAGTTGGATTTGTTTTCTCACCATTTCTTTACCATGGTTTTCATCTTTCTTAAAGGAATTTGAATTCTTAGTCAAATTCCAAAAAAAAAAACTTGCTTGGATTTTGAAAATACTCTTAGAAAGTAAATAATAAAACAAAAAAAACTTATAGGTTGAAGTAGTGTTATAAGCTTAATTTTCAAAAATAAGTGGTCATGAAATGGGGCCTATATTTTTGTAGTTTTCAAAACGTGTTTGGATTTTGAAAACATTTGTAAAATTTGATAACAAAACAAAGAAACCTAGGTGGAAGTAGTGTTTATAAACTTAAATTTCAAAAACCTTATGGTTGGGCAACTTTTTAAATCTAAGACATACAAGAGGGGGTAAGCCTCCTCCTTTGCTCTGCTCCTACGAGCAATAGCTAATAAAATAGGATGAATAAGACATGAATGAACATGTATTGCCATCAATAGTTCGTCACATTGATGATTTGCTGATGCTGCGATGATTTCCTAAATTGTTTTGTCAAGGAACCCTGCTATTTGCAGCAGTTGAGAACATGCCATCATAAACTGAGAACATGCCATCTTAAACTGCTAAAATGACGATAATGTGTGTATGTCAGGTACCAAGAAGAGATATTGCTGTTTCCCCTTTCTGGGATAGAGGCAATATTATCTAGTAATGATCTTCAAGTAGCATCAGAGGATGCAGTATTTGACTTTGTTTTGAAGTGGGCGAGGTTGCATTATCCTTTGTTAGAGGAGCGGCGAGAAGTCCTTGGTACTCGTCTTGCTCAATTCATTCGCTTCCCTTACATGTCCTGCCGTAAGCTTAAGAAGGTACTGACATGTAATGACTTTGATCATGAGGCTGCTTCCAAACTTGTGCTTGAGGCACTCTTTTTCAAGGCTGAGGTTCCACACAGACAGCGAGCCTTGATTACCGACGAGTCTGCTTCCTCAAACCACCGCTTCATGGAGAGGACCTACAAGTATCGGCCAGTTAAGATCATTGAATTAGAACTTCCTAGACAACAATGTGTCGTATACCTGGACTTGAAAAGGGAAGAATGTACAAATTTATTCCCGTCAGGACGAATTTATTCTCAAGCATTTCATTTGGGCGGGCAAGGATTCTTCTTGTCTGCTCATTGCAACATGGACCAGCAGAGCTCCTTCCATTGTTTTGGATTGTTTCTGGGGATGCAGGAGAAAGGATCTGTGTCTTTCGCTGTGGATTATGAATTTTCAGCAAGATCGAAACCAAGCGAAGAGTTTCTCAGTAAATATAAAGGCAACTACACATTTACGGGTGGGAAAGCGGTTGGGTACCGAAACCTGTTTGGTATACCCTGGACTTCCTTCATGGCTGAAGATAGTAATTACTTCATAAATGGCATCCTTCATCTCAGGGCAGAGCTTACCATCAAGCCATGACCTTTTTTGTCTTCCTTCCCACATTCTCTATATCAAAGCTCAAGATTGGAGGACTTCTTTTCACATGCTGTCTACTCAATGTGTAGTCTTTTAGCCATATTCTCTTTGGCAGGTGAAAAAAAATGTATTGAATAGGTTTGAATTTTATACTCAATTCTCTAACTTTTGAAGGCAAGCCACCTTTTTCATTAGTTCAGAAATTCAAGAGAATATCCCATTCAATACCGTAGCAGTGAATCTACCTCTCTTTTTGAGGTTGATAAAGTGAACTTATGGATATGACCATTATGTGATTTATATAGATATGTTATTAGGATGAAGCAAAAAAAAAAACATTCTTTAGAGGCAAAATCTTACCTTCTAGTTATGTATAATCCTTCTGTATGACGGTTTTGGTGGATAAAACAAAAATTTTCAAGTCTTAATGCACACACACAAGCTCCTTACTCTATTTCCACATGTTAATAGATGGATAAAACAGAGTGGCATGATACAAGTACTTAATCAGCTATAAAGAAGACACCTGATGATAAATATAGAAGTATGGAGAAAAGAAGAGAAAATAGATCAAATTTAGAGAATTGCTTATGACAGATTCACCTTTGGTTTAACTTATCAAGTGTTTAATTTTGAAAAGCAATCCTTTTACAAAAAAATTTCTAATGTTTGGTAACTCTTCAAAATGACTCGTTAAAAAAAATGAGATTAAGAAATAAACCATTTTGAGAGAAATACCTTAAGCATTTTTTTTTAAAAAAAGAGTTTTTAAGTATATAATAAAATATATATAAAAATGGGAAATCGTGCTAAATGACTACAAAAAAAAAGCATTCTTGATTTTTGGCTACGGAAGTTCGGATTTTGTAGGCGTGGCTATCGAAATTTTAGGAACCGTTTCCTGGCTTTTTTTGGACGTTTTTACCCCTGGTATATACGGCTATATACAAACGCCGTTAACCGTCTTTTTTGTTGCAAACGTCCCCTTTTTGCGTGGTGGATGGATCCCTACTTACATGGGATCGGTTGGCGGTTTGTTTTGATCCTGATTTACCTATTTTTCAGGCTTAGGCTTTCTAACAGTAAAAAATTATCTTTTTCAGCGGCATGAAGCAGTCAACAGATGGATTACCCCAAAAAAAATACATCAAACAATTCCATAGTTGTATGTAACAGTTCAATCTACACAGACAACAGACGTACGATATCATAGATGTATATACTAATACATACACGTTCACAGACAGACAATGGAGGGTATATAACTGTTCAAACACACGTACATACGAGCATATATGTATATAGATGTACGAGATAGTAGTTGCACATATTAGTATATAAATGTATGAGATCATGGATGTATATACTAATACATACACGTTCACAGGCAGACAATGTACACAGGCTTGCCAATACATAGATTGTAAGGTGCAGGGGGGTATATAACTCCTCTCACACACTTTCATATGACCACACCACAACATACTTTCCAGAGGAGTTTGCAACAATGATGGAATAGTATTTATCAATACATACCGCTCTGGTGGGTTCGACCTCCTCACTTTCATCCCTTTTTGTCCGTTTGTCCTTCCCTTTGGGTCTCTTCGCATCCTGGATGTTAATTAGGGAGTTTAATTCTCTAATTTGTAATTCACAAGGGGGATGATGTGGGTGATCTTTTTTACCTTTTTGTCTACCGTTTTCTTTTTCTTGCTATCTCCTTCATCTCCGCTATCGCTTGAGGAGTAATCATCTTCAATAGAATGGTCTTCCCCCATATCGGCGCTTGCATCAACTTCTTCCTGTTTTTTAACAAACTTACACGAGTAATTACAGTATGTTTTACACAACCTAAATAGTAAATACAGAGTCTTACCTCCACGGGCTTAGTCTTTTTTTGTCTCTGCTTACAATAGAGCGTAATATTCTCGGATTGCATGGAAGAAACAAAATCCCTAAAATCTCGGGGGAATGTATCAGTTTGTTGCTAATATAAGGGAATGAGAATGAAGTCGTTACCTTAGTTTGAATTTCTGAGAAATTGTACAGTCCTCGCGCAGAAGGAGAATCGATGGAGGATGTGGGGCGAGCAGGAGTCTCGATGGCGCGGCGGATGTGGGTCGTCGGCGCGATGCGAGAGGTCGGGATTGGTATACACTCCGTGTTGGGGGTGGAAAATGGTGGGAAATGGAGAATTAAGTCTTTCAAGGTTTTCGAGGGGAGGGAGACGAAGATGGACCGACGGGGGGTGACGCAATGCATGGTGGCGTTCTGGTGGGAGGGTGGGCGGTGATTTGACAGGTCATAATGGCAGCCTTTAAGGTCCTTTTTTGGTTAGTTGTTTCATGGCCAATTTTGTACAACATTTACTAAGTTGTTTCCTAAAGTTTTCTTATTTGCAGGTAGTATATCCTCTTATTGAGAGGACTGTGTTTTCCAATTAACGTAGTTCGAAGGTGTTTCTCTCTACTGGGGGAGGTTGAGCATTGTATTCCTTCCCCAATAAAGGTATCGACTCCTTTTTCCAGGAAACAATTTTTTTTCCAGTAGTAACAATATGATACAACTTTTTCTAGATTTTGAAACTAGTTTTTGTTTCTTTAATTTTTGAATTTCAAGCTTCCTAAAATTTCTCCAACTTATTTTTAGGGGTGTATTTTATCTCTCATAAAATCTGATTTTAATTTTTAATATTAGGAACACGTTAAGCAGTTTGTTGGAGGGCATTTGTGTCTTTTACAAATAGGATTTTATTAATCAGTAAAACGTTTAGCCATCTATTTAATTTATAAACTTTTGTAGCCATTTTTCAAGCCACCTATTTATTTTTAGTCAATTTTCTTGTTGCCCCTATATTATGAGGAAATGTAACCAAACATATGAGTGTTTAAATTCTAAACAATTTTTATAAAAATTGTTTAAGAAAAATGCATTCTTGAAAAACATTTTGCGCTCGTTTGGAATACCTATTAGTTTAAATGTTTTTCAAGAATGCATTTTTTTTTAAAAAAAAAACATTTTGTATAAAAATTGTTTAGAATATAAACACTTTGGCTACGGGTGTGTTTGGTTTAACTTTTCAAGTGTTTAATTTTGAAAATAAATCATTTTTAAAAAATTTCTAGTGTTTGACAACCACTAAAAATGACTTATTAGAAAATGAGATTGATAAATAAACCATTTTGAGAGAAACACTTAAAACCAACTTTTTAAAAAAGACTTCTCAAGTAAACAATAACTTTTTTTTTTTTTTTGAGGAGCTCAAGTAAACAATAACTTGTGTATAAAAACATTTGTAAGGAAATGCAACCAAACATATGAGTGTTTAAATTCTAAACAATTTCTATACAAAATGTTTTTTAAAAAATGCATTCTTGAAAAACATTTAAATTAAAATGTATTCCAAACGGACCCTACATTTCCTCATAAATGTTTTTATACACAAGTTATTATATACTTAAAAATTATTTTTTAAAAATTTGCTTTCAAATATTTCTCTCAAAATGATTTATTTCTCAATCTCAAGTCATTTTTAGTGGTTGTCAAACATCAGATTTTTTCTCAAAATGATTTTTCTTTTCAAAATTAAACACTTGAAAAGTTAAACCAAACCTTCCCTTAAATTAAAAGTACCAAACAGGCCCTCGGAATAGTGCTAACTTTTGTAATCAAATAATTATAAATATAAAAAAAGTTAATAAAATTAAAGTAATTATAATTTTAATTTTGAACTTAATAGTGTGTCTATTTAGTTTTTTCTTTTTATTTATTAATGAACTTTTAATTTTATGATTCTAATAAGTTCTTGTTGTCAACATCATTTCTTCCTACGTAATTTCAAAACATGTATTTGTATTGTATTGATGTTGTGAGTGCAGTATAATCTCTACTGTATAATCCTCTGATTCTCTCTCTTGTTCACTAGAGGATTGGAATGCTTGTTCTCGAATTTGAAGCTTCAATTAATCCTTGGAGTCTTGAAGTCTTCGAGTCTTGGATCCTTGGTTGTCAAGGAGTGTTCAACACTCAAGGACTTCAGGGAATTTAACTTTTGGTAGAGTCTCTCTGAATTCTCTAGTTTTTGTTGAGTGCTTAATTTTTTGAACCCTGAAGATGGAGGAGAGTTCCCCTGTTTGATAGAGCTCTCCATAGGTGTGGACTTGGACTCAATTAACTTTGAACCTAGTCCATTGGACTTTGACCTTATTGGTCTTGGACTTAATGGAAATCCTCCAAAATAGCAAAAATAAATAGGGCGTTTTGAAAAATAGAAAAGAAAATAATAAACGTTTGAATTATGGCCATTTTGTGCGATGCACATGACTTTTTTTTTCACCGAAACTGCCGATTTCACCCCTGCGTCTAAATCAAAGTCTCCCTTTTTCAAAAATAATGTGTATCTGGAAACAACTTTTTTTTGAAAAGAAGGGGTATCTGTTCAAAAATAATGTGTATCTAGAAACAGCTTGCTCCCTCCAAATCAAATATCATCCCTGTTTTATGGAAGGAAGGTGTATCTGTAAACACTCTCTTTCCAAATATTATCTCAAATTTTGAATTCATTATCTGTTATAAATTTGAAATTTGGAATTTAGTAAATTTAATCCACCTAGATCATTAACTAAATAAGAATATAAGATTTTTTTTTTTTTTTTTTTAATGATTCAAGCATTTTTTTTTTTCGAATCTTTAATCAAATTGGTAAATCTTAACAATTTTTGTACTGTTATTCTAGTTCCAATAATTATTCCCCTTGAATTCAGGTCAATTATCATCCTCCTTCCTCAATAAAAATCTGTAATCGCATATTCTTTGTCCCAATGTACTTAATTAAGTTCAACTATCTTCTTCTATTATAAGTATTTAAATCTTTTAGTATTTTATCTCATCCTAAAAAATGCCCAGAATTGTAAAGATTTGCTTATAACAAACCAATTCTTTCCTTTATTTTTTGTCTCCTTGTTCCTCAATTCTCCCTCTGCTTATCATTGAATCAATTTACAATGAATTCCCCAAATGAATCGAAGACAAAGACTGAGTTCTAAGCCAAACTTCTAAGTTGAACCGAGCCCCCAAACGTACATGCAAAATACATAGTATGCATACCTGGAGATTGATTTTGCAATGGGTGAAATGAGATGAGTGAAAATGCAACGATGGTAAAGTTCTACAGCGAGAAAATCCTAACTATCAGAGGAACTGCAGCGAAGAAATCCTAACTTTCAAAGAACCTCAGGGAAGGTCTCCAAGGAGTAGCAAATGAAAGGTTTTTTCCTACTTCTCTCTTTTTATCTCTAGGCCAAAGTGCATTTCCGCTCTTTTTATCTTGTTATCTATGATTGTAATGCAATCTGATTTTAATTAATTGTGATTTGATTGTAAATTTATAGTAGACTTCAATATTTTCCTATTTTGATTGAGAATGTTTCTAGGCAATTTTATATATAATCAATGAAATTGCTCCCAGTTATGGTGTCCATACAAAGTATTTGTGTTTAGTTGCCCTCAATGGAAGAAATTCATATTGCTTAATTTTGTGAAAAAAATTATCAATGATAGATCACAAAGATAGATATGAACAACTAATTAGATATTTTTTATTGTTAAATTTAAATTAAAAGTGAACTCCTTAATTTTATGGTCCTACAATTCAAATTGATTGGTTTTAATTTAAATAAGAGATTATGATTCAGATTTATTAATTGAAAAATTCGATCTGATCATTTATTAAAAAAAAAAGTCGATTTTCTATTTTTCAAAACAAGCTCTTTAATATGACCATTCTTGCCGTTATCCCAATCCTTTTTTGGGTTTATTTAATTTTGACCCAATTTTTATATGACCCATTTTACTTATTTATTCAAACGACCATTATGAAAACACAATATTTGAGATTTGCCATTTCTTTGTCTTCAAATTTAAATTGTAACACTTGTCAACTTGACTTTTTATCGGTCAAACTTTCTTATCCAATACTGTTATTTAAATATTGACATGACATGACGATTCAAGAAATTTTTAATATTGGTATTATACCTAATCCATTCTATTCACATCATGATTAAATGTTTTTTTTTTTTTTTTTTTTTTTGAGTACATCAACATTTGGGGGTGAGGGGATTCGAACCTTTGACCTCATGGTCAAGGGAACATGCCAATTACCGTTGAGCTAAGCTCGCTTTTGTCCATCATGATTAAATGTTGATTGGGCAAGTATTGCCCTATCCAATAAGGCCAAAGCTTGCTAGTACTTATATTTTTGATTTATTATTAATATTTTGAGAAGCTTGGTAGTACTTATTTGATTAAGTTTGAGTTGTAATATCCACCTAATCCAATACCTACATCGAAGCTTCAAAACACGTCTATGTCACAATATTAATATACATTTTTGAAGTCGAACCATCAATTTATCTATTTATTAAATCAAAAGTAGGAATAACCTACTTGAGATATTTTTTTTTAAAGCTAAAATTTGAAATCATAATTGAAAAAACCCTTCTATATCAATTGTTATCTATCAAAAAAAGGAAAGATTGTGTAGGATCATAATGTTTAAGGAAATAAATTGAGTTTGACGGAGAAAATGGAGATATTTTGTTTATATGGAAAATCTCCAAATCCTTATCCAATTCTACAAAACAGCCGGCAGGCACCGTCTTTTTATACACAGACGGATCCAAAATTTATTCAATAAAGCCGCCATGAATGATTGAATGAGATTTGAGTTTTCTTTGGTTTCTAATGATGCTTCAATATAATATACATTCAAAACATGATTTAAAATTTCCTAAATGTTTTGTCGCTGACAAACATAGCTCAACTGATATAAAATTTGTATTCTCGATCAAGAAATTAGGAGATCAAATTCCCCATCTCATATGTTGTCAAAAAATAATAATGATAAATAATGAATAAAGGTAGAAATACTTGTCAACTATGTTGTCTAACTCATTTGAACAAGTTGAAACTTTGAAAGTCTAGTTTTTTTTTTTTTTTTTTTTTTTTGAACAAAACTTTGAAAGTCTAGTTTAAATCCTATCTTAGTTTCTAAACTTTCATGTTTGTTTTATTTTCATCCATAAACTTATAAGTTATACATAGTCAAGTTTTCTTTTATTTTTTTTTTATTACAATGTAAATTTAAAATAGATGGTCTAGTTATATATATATATATATATATATACATACATACTATTTATTTAGTTTAGGAAATTATTTGAAATAATGTAGTAGATTGAATGTGAAGTTTCAAAATAGTTTGAGATTCTTATTAGGATCACTAAAATTCAATAGTTAAAATTAAAATTGACTTTTTTTTTTCTGAAAGAAAATAAAAAATGACTTTTTACGCGAAACTGAACAACTAAGGCCCCGTTTGATAACCATTTGGTTTTTGGTTTTTAGTTTTTGAAAATTAAGCCTACAAACAGTACATCCACTTTCTAAGTTTCTTTGTATTGTTACCTATTTTCTTTCCATGTTTTCAAAAACCAACTCAAATTTTGAAAACTAAAAAAAATAGTTTTAAAAAATTTATTTTTTTTGGAATTTGGCTAGGAATGCAAACCTGTCCTTAACAAATATAAAAACCATTCTAAGAAAATGGAAGGAAAACAAGCATAATTTTCAAAAACCAAAAATCAAATGATTATCAAACAGTGTTAAAAAAAAACATTTTAATGACATGTCAAAAACAATATAAGAATAAAAGTTTAAGCACCATAATGACATAAACCAAATAATAATAAGTATAATATTTTAAAAATTCATAAGTATAATATATTCTTATTCAATGTGATCATGGTTAATTTATATAATCAATAAAAAGAAAACTTGATATTTCTTAAAAAGAAAGAAATAAAGAAAACTAGATATTGGTTGATTTTTTTTTCTTTTTTTTTTGAGAAGAGATATTGGTTGATTTTAATCATAGAAATCATTCATTAACATACATATTGCCCTTTAATCATAAAATCATTAATTGATATATATTCTAAATTTTATCGGATCAAACAATTATTATTATTATTATTTTTGTTAAATAACAATTTTAGTCCTTGAACTTTTAGACTTGTGTCAATTTAGTAAAAGTGTTAAATAGGTTATCGAACTTTCAATTTTGTGTTCAATATGTCCCTGCAATTTAAAAAGTATCCAATAGGTCCTTAAACTTTCACTTTTATGTCCAATAGGTTCTTCAACTTTCAATTTTGTGTCTAATAAATCCTTAACTTTTTAAAATGCGGGGTCTACTAGTTAAAAAATTGGAAGTTTAGGATCTCAATAGACATAAAATTCAATTATATATCTAATAGATTAGTTAATTTTTAAAAACTTTGAATGTGCTAGAGACCTACTAAACACAAAATTGAAAGTTTAGGGATTTAGACATTTTTAAAGTCCAGAAAACTATTAAATATAAAATTGAAAGTTCAGAGATCCATTAGACACTTTTTAAAGTTCAGGAACTTATTAGACAAATTTTAAAGTTCAGGAACCTAATTGATACGACCTTGAAAGTTTAAGGACTAAACTTGTACGAGACTTATTTTGTTTAAATATTTTATTAAAATCATACTAGATTGTAACATGGGAAAATTTTCAACTATGAGGTAGATTTTTTTTTTTTTTTTTTTTCCTTTTGAAATGGGATTGTTAGGTAGATAAAAGATGATTATTATTATTACTACTATTATTATTCTTTTGACAACAAAGATAATTAGTTAATGCTCAATAATTAATGGGTTGCCATTAGAATATATAGATATATATATTTTTAATAAATAGAATATATAGATATTTAGGGTTAGTAGTTGACGTTTACTGAATGAATAAAACAATTTTATGATGTAAAATGAAAACCCAACCATTAAACAATAATTAATTATATATGGCAAACATTTAATTATTATCCTATATGCAAATATTACTCATAATTTTTAAAATAGTAAATTCTTATACATATTTTTCTTGGAAATTACATGTTCAATCTTGGAAATATAATTTTATATAATTTAAGATTTTTTTTAGTTCAACAACATTTGGGGGGTTTGAATTTTTTTATAGAAGAAGGGAGAATTTGAACTTCTGACCTCTTGATCGAGAGTACGTGCCAATTTAAGACGGATTAAAGGTGCAATTTTTTCTTCTTTTTGGTAGGCACATAAGTAATATACTATTTAACTTGGAAAGCCACATTCAATACTTACCATTTATTTTGTTGTAAAATATCAAAAATACTCACCATTTATTCTCGGTGTTCGTTTAATGTGTGAAATATGCAAAATATATAAAGCAAGTTCAATGAACGAATAACTTTTTCTTGTTATTATTATTATTATTTTTTTTTTTTGACAATATGGGATGGGGGATTTGAACCACAGACCTTATGCTTATCAGTTTAACTTTATGCCAGTTGAACTATGATTTTGTTGGCATTGTTATTATTATTTTTATTAATGGATATTTTTTTTTTGGATAATGTTAATGAACATATTTATCGCTTATACCAATAAGGCATTTTTCAAAAAAAAAAAAAAAAAAAAAAAAAAAAAACTAATCCGGCATAATTTAATATTAAAGACATAACTACCTTTGTTTTATACTTTATAAAAAATTAAAAAAAAATTATTTAATACTAAAAAAAATCTTTATATAACTGGGAGGATTGAATTTGACTCCATAATTATAGTGTTAATCATCGGTAACGTATTTCATAAATCACTTGTTTATGCCCATCTAAGAGTTATACTTGACTAAGAGGTTAGAAATTTGAATCTCCATATTTCCCATACAGTTAAATTCCAAAAAAATAAAAAAAAGTCAAATTTTTTAATTTCATTCTCACACTTATACTTAAAAAAAAGGAAGAAATACATATTACTTAATATAATAACGATATTTTTACCGTTGGAATACCGAAACCTTTGTAATGAAAAAACATCTGAGAGAGACAGTGAAGTCAAGTCGAGATGTGATGTAGCTACCACTAATAACCATTGGATGCATGTTCTAGATCTCCAACATTATAGAATCGTCAGCCACATTGTTAAGCGAATGCCTTCCGAGTTTTGTAAGCTTGTTTGCACAGCCTATCAAATGCCCCCTCTCTCTCCTTTCCCTCAACCAATCCCAACTTACTAGGAATCAAAATACAATACAATTCAAAGAAAGAGAGAGAGAGAGAGAGAGAGAGTACCATATAAACAACTCAAAAGGCAAAATTCTTCTTTCCAATGGGTGCCAGGCTAACATGGCTTCTTCTCATAAATCATAATCATACAATATGCAACCAACAACCCAAAGAAACCTTCTCAAATCCCATTAATGCCCATTCTTAACTTCATTACTCTTCTCTTCATTCTTCTCCGCCCTTCGCCGCCTTCTCCAATTTAACCCCTACCACCGTCCACGGCGGCTCACGACGGTTGTGCTCCGATCGGCGCCAAAGCTTCAATCCCAATTGAGGTGATTTTCCCTAATTTGCTTTTCTTTTGATTCTTTAAATTCCCCGTTTGGAGTTTTCAATCAGAAATCTGTGGCTTGATCCTCAAGAAACAAACTCATTTGATTCATGGGTTTTGCTTCTCGCTGATGGGGCTAAGGAGAAACTGGTACGATTCTAACATCTGGGTGGTGTTTTTTTGTTTATTGATGTTGATTTCGTGCTCTGTTTCGTTTGAAGATGCCGATTCTTTTGGTGGGTTTGTTCATAAATATGCCAATAATTCTCTGTCAAAGCCTAGAACAGGGGTTGTATATAACATTTCTCTGCCTTCAAATTATTCCGGGATTCAAGTTTCTTACATTAGATTGAGGAGTGGTAGCTTTTGGGTTAGAGGAGCAGATTTGAGTTGGATTTCATTTCCACCAAAAATCACTACTGTCCCTTATGTAAAGAGATTAGCCATAGTTTTTGAGAATTTGGGGAATTGGTCTTCAAGTTTCTATCAACTGCCTGGTTATACTCTTGTTGCTCCTGTGATTGGCTTCACTGCTTATGATTCTTCTTCCAATTCAAGCACATTGGGCAACACAAAAATCCATTTGATCATCTTGGGAAGAAACCCCATTTTGGTGAGGTTTCCCAAAGTCAAATTGGGAGAAAATGCTGTGAAGAAGAAGCCACAATGTGTGAAGTTTGGAGCTGGTGGGACTTTTGAATTGAAGAACATGACAGGGCCAACCTCCTGTTCTGTTACTGATATTGGCCATTTCTCTCTTGTCATTCCAACTCCTCCAATGGTGGAGAAGAAGAAGAAGAAGAAAATGTTGTGGGAATGGTGGGTGGTTGGCTTTGGAGTTGGCTTGCTTGGGTTAGCTTTGATGGGTTTAGTTTTAATGGCAGTTTTGAGGTTAGTGAGGAGGAAAAACATTAAGGATATGGAAAGGGAGTCTGATAGAGGGGTGAGTTTTGACAATGTTTGGATTGGAAAAAGTAAAATGCCTTCTGCTTCCATGGTTAGAACACAACCAGCTCTTGAAAATAGTTATGTTCCTTGATTCTTTTTTCTTTTTCTTTCTCTTTTTTTTTTTGGGGTGGGAGAGAGTTTTGTTTTTGTACATCTGTTCTATTGTTTGCAGTTCTAGATGTGTTCATATATCTTCACATCATTGCAATAAGATCATTCATACTAGTGCTTCAACATCAACTGCTGAATTACACCGTTTCGTTTGATTTTTTGTACGATGTAATCGAAAGAATAGAATAATCGAGGCGTGTTCAAGTCGAATGACGAAACGGTTGCTGGCTTAACTCTTTCTTTTTGGCAAGAGAATCTGTTTGGTTAGAACATATCATAGAGAACAGAGAGAGGATATAATTTAAAAGTTTGGTAGAACACAAGAGGTTAAGTTGAAATTAATTAAGACAGTAGAAGAAAGAGTAATCAGCCAAACATAAGAAAATATTAGCTTCCAACTATGGATGTGAGTCAAGAAACAAACTTCCACATGGAAATACATTATTATTAAGACAAACCAAACCTTTGCTTTTGGAGCTTACTTACTTTTGCAGTCAATGCATGAGGCTATTTTGCCATTTGCAGTATATAATAATGATGAGAGAAATGCAAAAGAGAATAGCGAGACTAGTTTCCATCATGTTCTAATTTAAGACAACTTAGGGTATGTTTGGTTTAACTTTTCAAGTGTTTAATTTTGAAAAAAAATTATAGTGTTTGGCAACTACCAAATGACTTATTAAAAAACGAGATTGGGAAATAAACTATATTTTGAGAGAAACACTTGAAAGCAAAATTTTTAAAAAGAGTTTTTAAGTATATAATAACTTGCTTATAAAAACACTCGTGAGGAAATGTAACCAAACATATGTGTTTAAATTCTAAACAATTTTTATACAAAGTGTTTTTTTTTTTTTTAAAAAAAAAATGCATTCTTGAAAAACATATAAACTAGACAGAAGGTATTTCAAACAGTCCTTAAAAGCTTGAGAGTTAAAATGAAACTTTTGAAAAGGATATAATTGAAACGAATCATACACTTCGGGGCATTTTATATAATTTAGCCAATCTTATTCCGAGATCAACAACAATAACATAAAGTTTGTGTTCACATCGAGCGACTTCATCCGAGATCGATCGGATCAATCTAAAGGTCGGAGTCGACAGAGCTTTTGAAGGGAAAAGGGAGGGTGAGAATAGGAGCCATTGAGAATAGCCAAAGTAACAAGTTTGTTAGCAACTTCTGTGGCATGGATTCCATCCCAACTTACATAGTTATATGGGTCTGAGCAAGCTGTTGCTGTTAAGACACTATTGTTTATCTTCTTCCTATTTCCACATACAACTCTTGGGTCAAAATTATAGGGACCTCCACCATGGCCACAACAAGCTTTGGTACCATATTTAAGACCTGCTAAATATCAAATCAAACCAAAGCCCTTATATTAAACTTGATACTATACAACTCGACTCGTTCGATAAGTGCGCTAGTGTGTGTGTTTGACATGCATTTGTTATTAGTCTTTTATTGTGGGCATTTATTTCTTAAAAGAACGGATAGTCATGGTAACCATTAGAGTCGATGAAATTAGTTATGTTATCCATGAACCTATTGAGCAATATAATAGAGAAGTTAAGATTAAAATGCTTTTGATCAATTCAAATAACCTTTAAAATCATCAATAGTCGTTTGAGAAATCTTAAAAAAAAGAAAAAAATGCTTTGCAAGGAGGTATTTAAAGTAATTTTCTCAAAAACTGGCTTGCATGACCAGTGTTTCACTTAAAAAATTATGCTTCTTAAGAGATTTTAGAAGCTAAGGAAAAAAAAGTCTTTTTTTTAATGGGGAAAACCTAAAATATATTTGGTATTGGTAACAAATAAAAAGCATTTTTGGAAAAACAAGATTGATTTTAAAACTCTTTTCTAAGAAGATTATTTGTATTTGGTAGAACCACTTTAACATAATTCTTGTCATCAAACACTTTTCTAAAAATATAACAAACGCATAATTATAAACATTTTTTTTTTTTTAAAAAAAAAGCTAAAGCTAAAAAAAAAAAAAATGCCAGACTCACCTTTGTGTTGGGTTTGAATTAAAAAAAGATATTTTTTTAGACCTAATCAGAGTTGTTCTACTTGATTTCCATTAATTTTAGTTAAGTGATGGATTCAACCCAACCTAAACAATATTAATATTTGGAATGGATTAGGTTTTTTGGATTATTTATTTTTTAATTTTGTAAAAGAGAGTGAAAATGATGGTGCATCTTCATTTGGGTTCTTTCAAGACCTACCCCTCTCTTCATCAATTGAATCCAAATAATAAATCAATGTCATTTATATTTTTTTAAAAAATATATGTATAATACTCTTGGAAGATGTTTGACTCACATGTTTATTAACAATCTTAATTTTTTTTTTGATGATTACAAAACAAGAAAAGAAAAAGACTAAACTGGATCAAAATGAGTGGTATCTACATATGTTAGTAGGAAGCCTGTAATGTGGTGAGAATTTTGTAGTTGCTTGAGTTGGTAAATAAGAGGAACAATCTTAATTTATAGTCTGAATTTTTAGGTAAGATATATTCAAATTGGATAAAGAAATGTGTTACATAATCATGGATTTTATTTTAAATATGTATATGAACTCATACACTATAAGTAAATTCTACTATGAATGTGAGATACATTTCTCTTAGAATTATTATTTATAGGGAAAAATACATTTTTAGTCCTTCAGGTTTGGGTTAGGTTACAGTTTGGTCTCTGAGTTTTCAAACTCAACAATTTAGCTCTTGAGGTTTGAATTTCGTTACACTTTTGGTCCCTCCGTCCAATTTTCTGTTAAACTATAACAGTTTGCTAACTTGGCACGGTTATTTTAATTAAAAAATTATTTTTTTAATTTTTCTAAATAAAAATATATTAAAATAATAAAAATATTATTATTTTATTATTTTTTTTTAAAAATTCTTTCTCCCTCTCTCTTGTTCTTCTTCTTTTTTTCTTCAACCTCTTCTTCAACTTCTTCAGCAAGGTCGGCTGGCGGGCGATGACTGTTTTTTTTTCTTCTTCTTCTTTCCTCCCCTTCTTCTCTCTTCTCCCACTTTTCTTCTTTTCTTTTCTTTTTTTTTTTTTTTAAAAAAATAGAGGAGGAATGAGTGACCTCCCTCACTCCTCTATTTAAAAAAAAAAAAAAGAAAAGAAGAAAAGTGGGAGAAGAGAGAAGAAGGGGAGGAAAGAAGAAAAAAAAAAGTCACTGCCTGCCAGCTTGCCGCCGGCAAAGCGCGGCCGGCGATTTGCTGAAGAAGAAGAATGAAAAGTTGAAAAAGAGGTTGAAGAAAAGAAGAAAAGAAGAAGAAGAATAAGAGAGAGGGGGAGAGAGAATTAAAATAATAATAATATTTTTATTTAGAAAAATTTTAAAAATAATTTTTTTTATTAAATTAATTGCGCCACGACTGTTAGGGTTTAACAGAAAATTGAACGGAGAGACCAAAAGTGTAATGAAATTCAAACCTCAGGAGCTAAATTGTTGAGTTTGAAAACTCAGGAACCAAACTGTAACCTAACCCAAACATCGGGGACTAAAAATGTATTTTTCCCTTATTTATATTATGTAAAAAGATTTGTGTGTATTATATAGATAGTGGTTGTTCAATATGTTTAAGAGAAAAAGTACTTCATCCCAAAACTAAGGGGCCGTTTGGTGCGCCGGAATTGAATGGGTTTGGAATGGAATGGAATGGAATCTCATGTCCATGGGAATATTTTGTTGGAATCATGATTTCCATACCTGTGTTTGGTGCATTGGATTTGGGTTGGAATTAATGGAAAGAGAAATAGTGGGATCCACCAAAATTATAAGGAAAATAGAAAAATAAATGGTGGGTCTCATCAAAATTATGAAGAAAAATGGAGAGAGAAATAGTAGGACTCACCAAAATGTGGTTAAAATAGAAAAAGAAATGGTGGGTCCCATCAAAATTATGAAGAAAAATGGAGAGAGAAATAGTGGGACCCACCAAAATGTGGGAATGGATTGAAATCCACATGCCCACCATTTCATTCCAAACCCACACCATTCCCGACCAACCAAACATGGGCATCCCTTTCCAATCCATTCCAACCCATTCCAAACCCGTGGGCCAAACGGCCCCTAAACACTTTTTAAGAACTTGAACCAATTATTTTCTAAAAATTATCGAAAAGTAAAAATAAAATCTAAAAGTCTTCAGGAAAGAAATCTTAAAAAAAGAAAAATGCATGTGTATAACTATATAATTACTAGTAAAAGAGGTCTAATAAATTTGAGTTTTTTCAATTCTACTAGTTCACCAATTTAACTCAGGTAATCAAACGTGTTCATGTCAAAGTAAGCATAGCTTTTATGCATCCTTAACCAAGAGGTCAGAGGTTCAAATCTCTCACCCCACTATTGATGAACTAAAAAATAGTTCACAAATGCTAATACCAAATTAACTCAAACAAGCTCATGCAGTCTAAGATGAACAAGTTTTTCACACAAGATTTTTCATTCAAACTCTAAGAATTTGGATTACTATGATCAAGTTTTTCATATCACTAGATTTTTCACGTAGCTTTAATATTTTTGAATCGGTCTAACCAAACAAGCTCATATCCAATCACCTAAACAATTTATATCAAGATGGTAAAAAAAAATTTTATCACTAGATTTTCCTTTCTAACCCTAGCCAATTTGGATCCCTCAATCGAGTTTTTCACATCACTAACTAGCCTTTTTTTTTCCTGCGACTCTAATGTATTTTCAAACCCAATCAACCCAAACAGACTCTATACCGCCCAATCCAACTCAACCAAAATTAGAATCAGAACGATCAAGTTTACCAAATCACTAGATTTTTCAAACGCCCCACAACTCCGTCGAGACAAGCTCTCTAAAAGCAATGCAAAAAGTGAAGAGTAAATAGGGAAAAGCAATGCAAAAAGTGAAGAGTAAATAGGGAAGGCATATACATACCATGAGATTGGGGATGTTGGAAGAGTTGTAGGAAGACAGAGTGAGTGTCCAAATAAACGAGTGAAGCATTGGGAAGAGCCTTTGTTGCTCGTTTGAGCTGTTTATTGAGCATGGCATTGTAGTCTCTAACAGCTTTGTTGTAGGAAATCAAGCAGCCATATGCGTCGAGGTCTGAGCTTTTGTGTGGAAGCTCCACTAGCAAGGCAGGGTAACAGCCCACCGGAGCCATATTCAGCACTAGAAACGTTCGTCCTCCCAACTTGTATACCTCCTAATTACAAAATAACCCACTTCAATATCCTAAATTTATTTAGGAACAATACTCGGATACATATCCATGTGTAGGGATCTACACTTCGTTAAAATTTTTACAACTAAAAGAGAGAAAGGTATCTCTAATTGTCGACATTTTAATGGTGGTATGTAGGGAGGTATATATCTATACATTGGTATATAGCTAAGTATTGTTTATTTAGTCTTTCTATAATTTGGAGTGTGCTTTTGCTTAATGTCTATGGAAAGTCAATACGGTTCGAGGGAAGATTGATGTGACACTCTTGATACTTAGTTTATTTAGTTTTCTGTCCATGTTACATTAATGTTTCTAGTGTTCAGGTCATAATGGATAGAAAATACTTTTCCTCTCTTACTCGTCAAGAGAATATCTTCTTACTGATCACCACTAAAACTTTGTCAACTATTTATTTTTGTTAAGAAACAAAAATATCTCTTTTCTCTTTTTCTTTGGAATTTCTCTCTCCTACTTGTCAAGAATTTAGTGATGGTTAGTAAGGCTTAGTTTGGGGTTGTTGTAACTTCTAAAATAATTGCTGTTAACTGTGGTCTTAAGAAAATTAGCTGTATTACAAAGTAAATTAGTGTTTGGTAAATTTTAGCTTAATAGACGAAAAAGCAAGTTGAGGTGTTTGGTAAATTAATATTCTAAATTATTGCAGCTTAATTATATTTTTTCAATAAATAAATTTAATGTTGATATTTAATTTCAAAATTTTAAAAGATAATTTCAAAATTATTTTAAGATAATTATTTTTTTGAAACATAGAAGATAATTGTTTTAAATTTGATATGATTTAAAATATAATCTTATGTTTAACCTACGATGTTTTTATATTTTGCTAAGAAATATAATTTGCTACTTGTATTGGAAAAAAAATATTATTTCAATTTAAATAAAAATAAAAACAAATAAAAACAAATAATAAAATAAAAATATATTAAATTAAAAAAAATCATTCACATGAATCAAGTCTATACAACGTATAAAAATAAATAGTTAGTTACAAATTAGATTTTTAGGAAAGCTAAACAGAAAAGCTACAATTATTGGATTTTGCAAATGAACGTGGTTGAAAAAGTACTTTTATAAAAATTAATTTATAATCTGTTTTACCAAACACTAAAAACGGTTAAGATTTTTTTTTAATCATTTCACCTGCCTCCAAAATCAACGCCAAACACACCCTAAATTAGTGAATAGGTAAATATTATCCTATGATTATCAAAATCTCATGATTAAATTTATAATTCAACTAGGTTTTTAAGAACATAATTTTTGTCACTCAACTGGTTAATAAGACATATGGTTGAACTCAAATTAAACTTTCATTTCAATAATCCCATATTATGTTAGTTTAAATTTATCAATAGTCTATGCCACTAGTGAATAGATTCAAGTTAAATTTAATACACAGCAATACTAATCATTTCTTGCAAAAGTTTCAAAAATAAAACTTCCTTAACAAGGTATCTAATAACCTTTTCAATTTCTTATCAAATAATAATAATAATAATAATAATAATAATAATAATAATAATAATAACCTTTTCAATTTCAATTTTTTAATTCAAAATTTGGTTTTATGTGGAAACAAATTAATTTTACCCTAAACTTTTAATCTAATCAAATTGGGACTTTAGTAGATGACTATTGCATTTTTTTTGGGACAATATGTGGGGTGAGTTGTGATTTGAACCACAAACCTCTTGATCATAAAGTCCAAACTTATATGCTCTCATATGGCTAACTATTGCAATCTTTACCTTGAAAACTCGAATAAATATTGCATTTTTTTACTACATATTAGACTTTTGTTTGCAAAATCAATAATAGTAATGATAAATTTTAAAAGTACTCAATTAATTACAAAATATGTCTAATACCAAAATTGATGGGACGTCTTAGAAAGAGAATACTAGAGTTATTATTATTATTATTTTTTAATATAAATTGATGAATTTTAGAAGATTTATTCAATGATTGATCTTGTGTATTAGATGAGTTTTTTTTTTTTTTTTAAATATTAAATTGGTGAATTTTAGATGATTTATTCAATGATTGATCTTGTGCGTTAGACAAGTTTAATTGTGTGTAATTCTTGATTTTAAATTGAAATTAGCGGCATAGCTCAACTGGCATCAAATGTGTATTAATAACCAAGAGATCTATGGTTTGAATCTCTCCAACCCCACATGTTGTCAAAAAAATAAAAAAAAAAAAAAAAAATAGCAAGTTCTAATATGTATAATGTGTATATAGCCAAAGTTGACTGAAGGTAAAAATTACAATATTTACCACATTTTGATCTTTACTCCTAACATAAATAGTCACAAAATCCTAGCAAAATTTCAAAAACAAAACTAGGATTTTCAAATTTAGTTAAAAGTTTAAAAATTAGGTTAAAATAAATAAATAAAATGATAATAAACCAGCACCATTTTTAAAAAATAAAAACTATCAAATGAACCCTAACAATCATCAAACAAGCCTTTAATACGTTGACCTAAATATGGTTCAACCATTCACCTTTTGGAATTTTGAATACTAAGAAGTAAAAGTTTTAATATTTTAATAATAAACTAGTAGTCAAATGATAAGTCTCAGCTTTCAATTTTATTTATCAACATGAAATAGGGAAGATTCGAGAGCTCCCTTCTCTCCAAAAGTTCTCCACAGAGAAATACAAAATTCACACTAGCCAAAAAGATCCCCAACACCATAAAACGCTCACTCTCTTAACCCTGCTCTCAACAACCTACAGAGAGGGCCCCACACTCTAAAAGACCCAAACACCCTTCTACATGTTCTCTTTCTTTCTCACGCGCCTACGCTCATATACTCTTGTTATTTGGGGTTTATCAATACCCGCCCCCCAAGAAGCCACCTTGTCCTCAAGGTGGAAAGCTGGAAATTGGGAGATAATATCAGCCGCTGATTCCCACGTTGCGTCGTCCTTCGAAGCGTGCTCCCAACGAATAAGCACTTCCAACGAATCATCTCCCAGGCTTGCTTTGCGAAGGCCCAATAGCTCCACTGGATTCACTTGGACAGTAAGATCATTTTGCAAATTTGGCGGCAAGGAGCATACCGGTAAGTTGTTACCCACAGCCTTCCGTAGGACCGAGATGTGAAAAACAGGATGAATACCTGCACCTGCGGGTAAAGCCACTCGATAGGCCACAACACCTATCCTTTCCAGCACTTGATAGGGACCGATGAATCTCGGTGCCAGTTTAGGATGTTTGTAGCGGCCCAAGGAAGTTTGTCGGTAGGGTCGGAGTTTTATGTAAACCCATTCATCCACCTCCAGCTGAACATCTCTTCTCTTCTCATTAGCCACTTTAGTCATCCGCTGCTGGGCCTTTCTCAGACACTCCCTCAACTTAACAAGCTTCTGGTCACGATCTAATAGCAATGCATCAACCTCGCCGACGACCGATGATTCCTTTATGGACGGTAGCACTGGTGGGGGCGGCCGACCATAAACAACCTCGAAAGGAGTTACCTTGGTCGAAGAATGAACCGAAGTATTGTAACTAAACTCCGCCCAAGCTATCCACTTCGACCACTGTGTTGGTGTGCTCATTGTAAAACAACGTAAATACGCTTCGACCCCCCTATTCACCACTTCGGTTTGGCCATCGGATTAAGGGTGATATGTAGTGCTACGCCTCAGTTGAGTACCTAAGGAGCGAAACATCTCTTCCCAAAACAGACTGGTGAAAATTTTATCACGATCAGACACGATACTGCGCAGGCAGCCATGTAATCGGACGATTTCCTTAACAAAAACAGCAACCACCGTGATTTCCGTAAATGGATGTTTTAAGACTATAAAGTGAGCATATTTGGATAACCGGTTGACCACAACCAAAATAGTGTCATACCCATTAGACTTCGGTAATCCCTCGATAAAATCCATTGACACATCTTCCCAAACTCGCTCTGGAATGGGCAAAGCCTGAAGTAATCCAGCTGGTGCGAGCGTGAGATATTTTGCCTGTTGGCAGACCGAACAATTGGCCACAAAGTTATGAACAGAAGCCTTCATTCCCCGCCAATACACCTCCCTCGACAGTCGTTGGTAAGTCTTCAGTGCCCCATGGTGTCCACCAATTGGGCTATTATGGAATTCCCGAAGAAGAAGAGGAACTGTTGGCGAGTTGGGAGGTAGAACGAACCTTCCTTGATAAAACAACAAGTTCCCACGCAATGTATATCCCACCGGTGCATCCGTTTTATCACGAAGAGCCTGTCGGATTCCATTAAGTGTAGTATCATTGTTGATTTGCTCTTCAAAAACGGCGGTGTTGAGGCCTTCCACCACACTAAGAAAGCCCAATTCCATAGCCGGTGGCAAACGAGACAATGCGTCGGCGGCCTTGTTATCGAGTCCTTTTTTGTACTCAATGGCAAAATCATAGCCCAATAATTTGGCTATCCAGCGCTGATGCTCCCCGGAAATCACCCGTTGTTCTAATAGAAATTTCAAACTTTTTTGATCAGTCCGCACAATAAATCGCTGCCCCAACAAGTATGGTCGCCACTTTTGAACGCAAACACTATAGCCATCAACTCCCGTTCGTATACAGCATTATGACGGTGTGCGGGGGGAAAAGCTTGACTAAAAAACGCGAGTGGTCGTTGATTTTGCATTAAGACAGCCCCTACCCCGACACCCGAAGCATCCGACTCAATGATAAAGGCCTTGGAAAAATCCGGTAACCCCAAAACAAGAATAGAAAGCATGGCCGATTTCAACTTTTTGAAAGCTACCTCAGCTTCCGGGTGCCATCCAAACTTATCCTTCTTGAGAAGTTGTGTGAGAGGGAAGGCGATAGTACCATAATTGGCCACAAATTTTTGATAATACCCTGTCAAGCCAAGAAACCCCCGCAACTCCTTAATTGTTCGAGGTATTGGCCACTTCTGCATAGCTTCAAGCTTCGATGGGTCTGCCGCAAATCCTTGTGCTGAAACGAGATGTCCCAAATATTCAATCTGAACCGCTCCAAACTGGCACTTCTTCAGATTGGCAATGAATTGATTAGCCAAAAGAATTTCCAACACCTTGGATAAATGAATAATGTGTCCTGCAAGTTAGCGCTATATACCAGGATGTCATCAAAAAATACCAAGACAAATTTCCAGAGATAGGGTCGAAGGATGTCATTCATCACGAACTGAAACGTGGCTGGGGCGTTACGTAGGCCAAACGACATCACCAAGAACTCGTAATGCCCTTCATGTGTTCGAAACGCCGTCTTGTGAACATCTGATGGGTTCACTCGGATTTGATGGTATCCCGATTTCAAATCGATTTTGGAGAAAATGGTGGGGCCAAATAATTCATCGACAACCGGAATAGGGTACTTATTTGGGATGGTAACACGGTTGAGTGCTCGATAATCCACACAGAACCGCCAACTCCCGTCTTTCTTTTTCACCAACAAAACCGGGCTTGAAAACGCACTTCTGCTCGGTTGTATAATTCCCGCCAAAAGCATTTCCCAGACCAATCGCTCAATCTCGTCTTTTTGAAATTGGGGGTAACGATATGGTCGAACATTGACGGCTCCGACCCCTAGCTCCAGCTCAATGCCGTGGTCTCGATTCCGGCTCGGAGGCAATGTCATCTGTGATTCGAACACAACAACAAACTTATATAAAACCTCTTTTAAATCAGGATGAACTCCTTCACTCACCTTCGGTGGTAACAGCTCACTTTCTTCGCAATTGTTCGGCTCTAAACTGCTCAACTCGATTAATACGCCTTGATCTTCCATCCCAAAGGATTTCATCATCGACTTGAGGGAGACCTAGGATTTTACCAGACTACGATCCCCTCGTAGCTGAACCATCCAATTCCCAATTTGAAAATCCATTTTCGACAGCCGGTAATCAAACTGTATTTTTCCCAGCGTTTCCAACCACGTTATGCCCAGAATTACATCTGCACTGCCCAAGGGCAAGGGAAGAAAATCGTGAATAATAGTTAAATCAGAAATAGTGAGGATCACACCTTTACACACTCCGGCTCCCGAAACCGGACCCCCAGTGCCCAAAACAATGCCGTAGCTGGCGGATGGTGACACCGTGAGCCCCAATTTTTGGACGACCTCCATTGAAATAAAATTGTGCGAAGCCCTGCTGTCGATCAACACTACAACTCCTTGCCCCTAAATTGTTCCCTTGACTTTCATCGTCTTTGGCGAATTGATTCCGACCATAGAATTTACAGACAAAGCTGCTACTTCGGATTCGCTGGCCTGAACGTCCTCATTCGTAACAGGCTCCGGTTCACAAACTTCCTCCATCTGGCCTGCTTCATCTCGGTCCTCGTCTTCCTCACCTTGAATTACCATGACCTGTAATTCCTTCTTTTTACATCGATGACCGGGGTTCCACTTCTCATCACACTTGTAACATAATCCCTTCTCCCTCTTCTTTTGCAATTCATTATCAGTCACTCGCTTAAACATCGGATTTGGATTTGTTACCCCTTTTGCTGCCGCGTCTCGTACTAGAGTCACCGTTGTCGAAGACCTAGTCGCACTACGATTGTAATTCAAGGAAATCGTCCTAGCTGTCGACCCACTTGACCCGCCTGATGTACTGGATCCACCGCCTGACCCATTAGGGTTTGTGTTATTTTTTGGGCTTGTGTTTTGGCCTTGGGCCTTTCCCGTTCTTTTCTTTTCTTGGACGACGTTGTCATCTTCAATCAATTGGGCCATCAACATCTTCCCCTTCAGGCCCACGGGCTGAAACTTCCTCATCTCGCTCTGGATCTCCTCCTTCAAACCACATTCAAACTTACTCTCCAGCACGCCGTCACTAACGTCCTTGAGAGTCGCCGCGTATTGCTCAAACCTCTGGCGATATTCCCTCACGGTGGTTTCCTGTTGCAACCTCATTAAACGGGCATACCGATCCCCTTGGGACGTCGGTCGAAACCGCTCCAGCAATAATCTTCGGAATTCCTTCCAAGTGTTCATCGGTGTTCTCTCTTCTTCATACTGATGCCAATTTAGGGCTTCTCCCTCTAAACACATGACGGCGGCCTCCAATTTGTCCTTCCCGGTCAAGCGATTTACTATGAAATACCGCTCCACCCGATGCAACCAACCATCTGGGTCTTCCTCATCTTCCCCCTTAAAAATGGGCACCTCTAATTTCCTTAAACGCATGTCGAACAGGGGCACTTCGCGACTGCTAGGAGCCTGGATTCCGTCACTACTCGTAGCTTTCTTCTCGACATCATCTCGCGATTCAGGGTCCTTCAGCACCGACTCATCATCGATTATGCGCTTTCCTTTATCGATGATAGTTCGTTCCGAAGATGGCGACCCTTTCTCAACATTCATTATCCCTTCCAATCGCGTGAACATGACCTTCATCTCCTCCCGCACAAGCGTGAACTGTAAGTCCAGCTTTGCCTCTACACTTGCTTGTTTATCTCCCATTTCCGCAATCTGAGATCCCAGGTTCACCTCCAAATCGACCTGCTTAACAGCTATCTCGGCCAATTTCTCTTCCAACGCTACTACCCTTCCTTCCATCTTTCCCACCATTCCCCAAAATCACTGCTCTGATACCAAAATTGATAAGCCTTAGCTTTCAATTTTATTTATCAACATGAAATAGGGAAGATTCGAGAGCTCCCTTCTCTCCAAAAGTTCTCCACAGAGAAATACAAAATTCACACTAGCCAAAAAGATCCCCAACACCACAAAACGCTCACTCTCTTAACCTTGCTCTCAACAACCTACAGAGAGGGCCCCACACTCTAAAAGACCCAAACGCCCTTCTACATGTTCTCTTTCTTTCTCACGCGCCTACGCTCATATACTCTTGTTATTTGGGGTTTATCATCAAAGCACATGAAAAAAAAAAAGAAAAAAAAAAAGAAGAAGATACTAACCTTAATGGTATCAACAATTTGGTAAACAACTTGAGGAAGATATTGCTTAACCCCTTGTATTCCAATGGCTTTCAAGTTGGAGGTGAAATCATTTTGACCAATGTAGAATGTATACAAAGCTTTTCCAAAAATGTTGGGGGGAGGAAGTTGGGTCCATCCTGAGCAACACAAATTTGATGTGAATATATTAGGATATAACAAACTATTTTTTTTCCTCAAAGTAAAAAAAAAAAAAAAAAAATTGCATCTTTTGAAAAAGAAGTTTGTTGTTAGTTTTAAAAGCTGAAATTATTTATTAAAAAGTTAAATTATAAATTCAACCCAAATCGACTCATTGAGTCTATTTAACCTTTAAACTTAAATTATACTCCAATTTATTCCCTACCGTTGACATCATTAAATAGTAATGTAGCTTTTATTGACTATATGTGAGATGAGGGATCCGAACCACATACCTCTTAGTTATTAGTACAAATTCTATGTTAGTTGAGTTATGCTCATTTTGACAAATGGTGATGTAACTTGCTAATTGAACTAACAACGGTAATTTCACGTGATATGTCAATGGATGACAAGAGAAATGTTGACAACAAAACAAAATAAGATGGGACAAAGCAAAGATTCTATGAGATCAAACAAGTTAATTTCAAATAAAAGAATTTGGTTTAAATACTATTTTGGTCAGTGTACTTTTAGCTTTATTGGCTCATTTTGATCCCTATACATTTAACATGTTTATTTTGATCCCTGTACTTTGAGCTTTGAGCTTTGGTTCATTTTGGTCCCATGTACTTTCAAAAGGTTCATTTTTGTACTTTTAAAAAGTGACTAATTTAGTCCCTATTTGCAAAATTCAGTTATAAACAATGGAAATCCTTTAATCAAATATATAATTACATTTCAAGAATTTAATAAGTGAAAAGTCATGTTAAAATTAAGATAAAAAAATGAGTAAAAATTGAAAATGAATGGACCAAAATTGGTCATTTTTTAAACTACAAGGACCAAAATGAACATTTTAAAAGTACAAGGATCAAAATGGACATTTTGAAAGTATAGAGACAAAAATGAACCAAAGCCGAAAGTATAGGGACCAAAATAGTATCTAAACCAAATTTTTTTTACTTATTTAATCCAACTAGCCAACTTTCTTTTACTACATTATGTCAAATCAATTATGGCCGGTCTATTCAACATGCCACATCATATTTGAGTAACATTTTAACGACAAAAAGCCGTTAAAATAGACATAACTATCAAATTTCAAGACCGAACTAGATATAACCATCAAATTTGAAGAGCTAGAAACAAAATAAATGAGGTTGTAGTTGTGAGAATATGAAAAGATGATGACCTTTTGGATGGGAAGAAGAGTAGTATTCATCAACTCTGAACTTGAATTCCTTCATTTGGTTGAGCTGAATGGCCAAAGAAAAGGGACTGATTCCAGTGACAAATAGGGAAGTGTTTGGCAACAGCACTGTTGAAGCTAATGTTGCAAAGTTGGCCCCATGTCTGAAATCTGAACCTATTGATCTCAGATATGGGCTTATAAATGGCACTCCAAGCGACTCAGCTGCACCCAAAATAAATAAATTCATTTCTACTAGATGCACTTAAAAGTAACTTATCTATCTTAATCAATCATACATTTACAAGTTAAATTTGTCACATTGCAACCACATAATCTTCAAATAATATAGTTTTTTTTAGTTCAACAACAATTGAGGGTGAGAATTCGAACTTCTAATCTCTTGGTCAAAAGTATATGTCAATTACCACTGAGCTATACTCACTTTGACCTTTAAATAATATAGTTAGCAAACTATAGAAATGTAAGAGTGACGAAATTAATAGCTTAAACCTATTAGACACAATTAAATTTAGAACCATAACTTCGAAAACCTTTTAAAATACAAATACAAACAGTGATTTATAGAGATCTCTCACGCAAAATAACTATAAAATTTTAGAACTCTAACGCAAAATAAATATAATATTTGAGAATTTTAGGGTCCATCATATATAGATATCTTTCAAGCACACAATTTAGAATTTCTTTAAAAATATATAAGTATGGTGTTCAATACTTTTTTTCAGAAATAAATTAGGGGGCTTTGCACAGATAGCAAAGACCGGCAAAATAATTGCAAAAATAGCAAAAAAATAAAATTATTTGCGGAAATAGCAAAAAATACATTAAATTACGAAAATACCCTTAGTATCTCCAATAGTCTATCAGTCCCTATTATCGATAGTCACTGATAGACTTCGATTAATCGGAGTCTATCAATGATAAATACTGATAGACTTTGATGATAAGTTTCAATTAATCGGAGTCTATTAGTGATAGACACTGATATACTTTGATTAATCGAAGTCTATCAGTGTGTATCACTGATAGACTTTGATGATCATAATCTATAAGTTTTTATCGTGTTTAATTCAAGCCTATCAGTGATAGTCGCTGATAGAAAACAATTTAATTCAAGGTTATTAGTTTAGTTTAATTCAAGGCTATCAGTTTCTATCCATCAGTTTAATTTAAGTCTATCAGTGATAATCACTAATAGAAAACCGTTTAATTCAAGGTTATCAGTTTCTGTCATTGATAGAAATCAATTTAATTCAAGACTATTAGTTTCTATCACTGATAAAAACCAATTTAATTGAAGTTTATCAGTTTCTATCAGAAATCAATTTAATTAAAGTCTATTGACTTGTATCACTGATGGAAATTAGTTTAATTCAAATCTATTATTTTCTATCGAGGATAGAAATCAGTTAATTGAAGTCTATCAGTTTCTATCTCGGATATAAATCAGTTAATTATCAATTAATTAAAGTCTACCAATGATTGTTACTGATAGAAATCAATTTAATTGAAATCTATCAGTAAAGTACTTTGCATTGCAATCATCTCGGTAATTAGAAACTCATCCAAAATTATTATACTACAGTCATAAATTGAACAAAAAATTTAAGTCTCTTGTGGTAATTATAACATAAAATCCAAAAATAACCATTACGAACAAGCGACTCTCAATCAACAATATAATTTTTAAAGACTAGCACACAAGCTCCGTGACCACCACCATAAAATTGCTATTCTTGTATTCTTTGTATTTCATTATCTATCAATTATAGCCCTGATAGACTTCGACCAGTGATAGTCAGTGATAAACTACGATTAACCGAAGTATATCAGTGATATACTTTGATGTACCTATACAAACACTCGCCAAAATTGCTATTTTTGTATTCTTGACATTCTTGAATTAAAAAGAAGGCCAACAAGAGCTTAGCTCAATTGGCATAAAGTTGTACGGATAACCACAAGGTCTCTGGTTCGAAAAACAGAGGGAAAAAAAGAAATCGTAATAGCTCATTATAAAAAAAGAAAAAAAAAGAAAAAAAAAGAAATAATGCACAAAAAAAAAAAAAAAAGAAAAAGAAAGCAAAAAAAAAAAAAAAAAAAAAGAAAAAAGAAGAAGAAGAAATTGTATACACAAGAAATGAAGGAAGAAAGGCTCATAAATGCAAAAAAAAAAAAAAAAAAAAAAAAAGAAGAAGAAGAAGAGGAAGAAGAAGAAATCGTATACACTAGAAATGAGGGAAGAAAGGGTAAATGGGAAGGGAGAGAAAGAGAAGGGTAAAATGAGAATATTTTAATTTTTTTGCCATATTTGCAATTCTTTTTACTTGGTGCTAAATTTGCTATTATAGATAATTAATTTGTCACCTACCGCAATTACTCAATAAATTACTGAGCATGATTTACCCCAAATATGTCGTTGATCTGAAAGAGATAGCTATGAAAAATCAGAGAGTGGGACCAGATAAGATAAGGATAAAAATTTCTCCAATTTGCCATTTGAATTTGTTGGTCAAAGTGGCAATTGCTTTCAACTCATACTTTATTTGGAACAATGTGTTTGGAAATATGTTCAGAAGCATCTGTAGGGAAAAATCAAAATGCAAACTTTCTAAATTCGTGAGTATAATTGAAATTAATCCATATTTGTAAGGATTTAAGGCTTTTATAATCTTAAAAATAAAAAAGCCCAAAGCGTGGGTGCAGAATGCAGATGGCAGAGGAGAAATGAAAATGAAAATGAAAATGAAAGAACATTACCTAAGAAATCGAGGATGAGTCTGCCGTCGGTGGCGCGGCCAGTGGGCTTGTTGAAGTAGGTCATTCCATAAGGTCCGTACTGCGGCGGAAACGCCGCCCAGAAGCCGCCGGTGTCGGAGTTGGAGTCTCCGAAGTTGAAAATGGCTTCAAATTCGCATTTGGAATTGGAATGAGCCGCCGACGCCGCGACTGTCAGCGTGAGTAGAAGCGTGAAAAGGTTGGCGAATGGATGTGAAGATTCCGGCGAAAGGAGGGTCATGGTGCAAGAGTAAAATGCAGAAATGTGGAGCGGAGGGGACTCTGAAATTTGTCTCCATCGGTAATGGCTTTAATCTTATCACGCCAAATCTCCCCCACTTATTTACTGTCCTTTTATATATTTTACAGCTAACCTCTTGTACATATTTCATTTAATTTTCCTTGTAATCAGTGGATTCAATATTAACCTCTTGTACATATTTCATTTTGGCCCTGTCTTTTCTGTTTTGATTCCCTAAATCATTTAACCTTGCGTTGGGGTCCCATGCTTTTGGACTTTCCAGTCTTGTCGGCAGGCCACGCACGGTTTAACCAAATCTCCTCAATTTGAGCTGCAGAAGCATTGTATATCCATCGGTTTCCCTTGTTGAGACTGGCTATACAATAGCTAGTTTCTACCTTCAATCCATTTAATCTTTAATTTTTTAATCTTTTTGCCTGTTTTCTCCTCCATTTCTTTACCATACTAAGCTGGATTGAATTTGAAAAATTTGTAAACCAAAACACAAAAAACCAACCAACAAGATTTTTGAAAACATTTGTAATCTAAAAACAAAAACAAAACAAAAACACAAGTTTGTACAAACTATGTGTGTATATACACATATACACACATACTAGTTTTATAAAATTGGCTTGTATTTTGAAAACATGTTTAAAATATAGTTATAAAACAAAGAAACTCAGTGAAATTTGTAAGTTTAATTTTCAAAAAACCGAAGGTTTATTAAACTTGGCTTAACTTTACAAAATTTGATGCAATGCACACATTGGACACTAGTCAGGCCAATGGCAAAATGTCAGGTGGTAATCAAATTTTCGAGGGAACAGAAATTGAGATAATACTCGGTTGCTCTTCTTCTTCTCTTATTTCACTACTGAGCACAGAGGCTCCATTTATACAATTCCAGAATAAACAAATATCAGAAATATACATTAATCAAAAGAATATTTGCGGACAGGTGTCATATACACAATGGATATTAAATAACAGAAGAATATTATCCGTTGTTGGAATTGTGTATCCATGAGTTCTGGAATTTTCTCAGGCTTGTATTAGTGACATTGGGCTGGTTGATCTGCTCATTCCTTCTTCGTATGGACTGGACCTTTTGCTCATCCTTAGTTTTGTTCATGGGCTGGCCATTGACTGATATTCCCTTGTTATCCCCCCTTGTTATCCCCCCTCAAACGAGCAGGGAGTTCAGCTACTCCGAGTTTGGTTTGTAGATAAGAAAACTGAGTGTGAGATAATGGTTTTGTGAGGCAATCTGCAAGTTGATCAGCTGAGGGTATGTATCGCACATCGAGTTGACCATTGAGCACAAAGTCACACACAAAATGAATGTCGATTTCAATGTGTTTAGTGCGTGCGTGGAACACCGGATTTGCTGCAAGAGCTCTAGCACTACTAATATTGTCACACCATAATACAGACTTGGTTGTACAAGGAAGGCCAATCTCTCGGAGAAGTTGTCGTAGCCATATCAATTATGTGGAGGCAAGAGCTAAAGCTCGATACTCCGATTCCGTGCTAGACCGAGCAACTGTGGTTTGCTTCTTTGAAGACCACGAGATCAAGTTGTTTCCTTAGAACACACAGTATGCAGCTATAGATTTGCGATCATCCAAGTTCGAGGCCCAATTTGCATCCGAGTATGCTGAGATATTTGACTGACTACCCTGCTGGAAATAGATCCCATAGTGCCGAGTGCCATGAATATACCGTAGGGCTCTTTTGACAGCTTGCCAGTGAATATCAGTGGGGCTTTTAAGAAACTGACTTAAAGTATTTACAGTGTAGGCAATATCCGGTCGGGTGTGAGTTAGGTACTGTAAGGCCCCAATTGTGCTTCGATATACAAAAGGATCCTCCAACGACTTTCCATCATTCAGAGACAGCTTGGTTCCCACAACGCTCGGTGTTGGAGCTGGCTTGAGGTTACTTAGTTGCAATTTGTGGAGGAGATCATCCACATACGTGGATTGATTTAAGAGAATTCCCCCTCCAAATAGTGTACCTGAATGCCTAGGAAGTAGCTTAGGACACCAAGGTCCTTAAGAGCAAACTGAGTATCTAGGGTCCTAACCAGACTATCAACCAGACTTTCATCATTACTTGTGATGATGACATCATCCACATACACAAGTAGCAAGATAACAGCAGAGGCATTTCGATAGATAAATAAAGAAGTATATGACCTTGCATTGTAGAAGCCCTAAGATACTAGTGTAGTTTTGAGCTTGTTGTTCCATGCCCTAAGAGCTTGTTTGAGGCCATAGATTGCCTTGTTAAGTTTGCATACGTGGTCAGGGAAGCGATTATCTACATATCCAGACGGCTGGCAGATGAAAACATCTTCATCAAGCGTGCCATTGAGAAAGGCATTGTTAAAGTCTAATTGTCTGAGCTTCCATCCATTCATAACAGCAATGCTCAGAACTACTCGAATGGTTGAGGCCTTGACAACCGGACTGAAAGTCTCAAAGAAGTCAATTCCAAGGCTTTGATGGAAACCTTTTGCAACCAGCCACGTCTTGTACCGTTGAACAGATCCATCAGCATTTCGTTTAATCCTGAAAATCCACTTGTTCCCGACGATATTCATGGTTGGTGAGGGAGGTACAAGGTGCCAGGTTCAGTTGTTCATTAATGCCAAATATTCATCATCCATTGCAGCACGCCAGTGAGGTATAGACAGGGCATCTTTGACCCTGGTGGGTTCAGTTTTGGTCCAGTAAATGGAAGTATCGACAGTCCAGACCTTTGGCTTAAATACACCAGCCTTTGCTCTTGTGACCATGGGGTGGGACGGTTGTATAGGGACAGGAGATGGTTCAGGAGATGGAGTTGAGGGAGGAATGTTGGATGCATCTGGACTGGAGGAAGCTTGAGGGTTGAGAGCTTCGTGGTTTGATCTGGGAGATGCCAGACTTGATAATTCGACAGGCGGTTGAGTTTGAGGACTATGACAGGGAGGGCTGAGCTGCTGAGACAATGTAGGTTCTCGTTGGTTGTCATTTGGTTGAGTGCTGTTGTTAGTAGGGGAGGAGGTTTGGTCATTTGTGGGGAGTGGTAAGCTATGCTGATGTCTGATCTTTTGAACCAAAACCAGTGGTGAAAGGGAATTCTTCTTCATTGAATCTGACATGGCGTGAGATGAACACTCTGCCAGTGGCTGTGACACACTTATGGCCTTTGTGAACTGGACTTGGACCGAGATATGCACATTTCTCGGTGTGATACTGAAATTTATGCTCTTGATATGGTCTAAGGCTTGGGAAGCAGGTACAACCGAATATCCTTAGTGCAGCATAGTCCATCTTCTTGTTCAACATAAGCTCTATAGGTGAGTAACCTTGAATTACCTGCGAAGAAAGGCCATTGATTAGTAATGAAGACATAAGAAAGGCATCCCACTAGTATTTGAGTGGCATGGAGGCTTGCGTTAACAGGGTTAATCCAGTTTCAACCAAATGACGGTGCTTCCGTTTTGCTTTTCCATTTTTTTGTGACGTATGTGGACAAGTTAGACGAATTTTTATTCCCAAGGTCTCGCATTGTCGTCTATGAACAGGAGTATACTCTCCCCCATTGTCTGATTGTAGTGACTTGATGCAAGAGGTAAACTGAGTTTTTACCATTGCTACAGAATGATTGAATGCTGCAAGTGTGTCACTCTTATGTTTTAGAGGGTAAAGCCAGACATATCTGCTGAAGTCATCTAAGAATAGTGCATAATATCGAAAGCCTTGAACTGATTGAATGGGAGCAGGGCCCCAAAGATCCGTATGGATAAGTTCAAATCTATGTGATGCTCGAGACATTGAATCAGGAAAGGGGAGGGCATGTGCTTTACCATATTGAGAGGCATCACAAAACAACAACTTCTCATTAACTTTAACTGGCAGATTACATATTTTTACTATTGACTCAAGTACTTTCGTAGAAGGATGTCCCAAACGTTTGTGCCACACAGATTTGGACACACTATTGACTCTATTAGATAACAAAAAAGTATGCAGCTCAGTATTATTTACTACTGGATTCTTGTTGCTCTTTCCCTTCGACTCTGTGATATCCATGGAGGAAGCTCTAGCATTCTCAAATTGGTAAAGTCCATCACTGAAGACCCCTTTCAGCAGTACTTTGCTCGAACCCTTGTCCTTAACCAAACAAAAATTTTCATGAAACTCAACAAATATGTTATTGTTGGGATAGGTGTCCTAAAACTCGTAGATAGTGAATGATAAACGAATTATATACTTATTCGATAAAAGCGTTATCGAGACTAATTCAGTAAAGTTATTACTGAATAAAGTAAATTGCACTTATAATTACCCAAATCCAATAAACTAAGATCCATGGCTATAGGATGAACTCTTGAGCTTTATGTAGAGACATAAAAGTGGATCAAGCTTGAGTAATAGCCAAAACGGTCTATAGTATAGGAATAGGGTTGGGTACCTTATTCTGGGGACACTATGAGACGCGGCCCACTTTATAGTTGGTATAGACGATGTGATCCTAAATCGTCCATGTAGAGACATGCGAGTGGGGGCGTCCTATGCAATGAGTTTGCATAAGACCAGGACCAAGAAATAAGTCACTCTCGCTTTATAACACCGTTTACTGACGAGACTGACTATTTCATATGATGACCTAGGTAACTCGATCTTAATCCTGAGCTAACTATGAACTCCTGTTTATTCGGGCTTATCCTTAGATCTGCATAGGTGAGAGTGGCTCAGTATCGCCGACTCAATAAGCCTCCCATTTCAGGGATAGGAACGGGTAGATAGCTGGGGACATAGTCGTGCAAGAAGGAATTCACTCCTACCCGAATAAGGGATAGTAGAGAGGTTGTTCCCTTAAGTGCTGACTCCGGGGCTTGAACAAAGGGATCCCGCCCTCTCATTGGCCCGAGAGGGACTCGGTTTATTGGTTGGACCATAAACCAATCGTTCATTAGAGGATCAGTGGGACTTAAGGAACTAGAAGTACTATAGGGGTAAAACGGCTTATTGACCTAGCTATAGCTACGAACAACCTGTGAAGGATCGACTTACTAATCATGGTTAAATCAAGTGGACGGAAATATATCTATAGTGAGGGGAGTGCAACTATCGGGCTATAGTGGAGTGTCCCGATAGTTAACGAATGTTGGCTAGTTTGGACAATGAGATTAGTCGGTTAGCCTCGAATCGTTGGAGCCCATGATCTATAGGTCCATTAGGTCCCCCTACTAGCTCATATCGGAATTAAGCCTAGAACAAAAGATAGGAAGCTTTGAATCGTTCAAAATCGAGAAAAAGGGTATTATCGTAAATTGTGTTTGACACAATAATTTAATTATGAATTAAATTAGAAAATGAGAGATGAAGTATTTAAAAGTGTTTTGAATACTATATATATGTATTAGGAATCATATATATGGAATTGCACAAGATAACAAAGATTAATTAGATTAATCATATCAAAATTAATTTGAAAATTTTCAAATTAATTACCAAGCAATCAATTTCAATTTAGAATTGAAATTGGGGGTAATTTGCAAGCTTGAAATTTGATTTCAATTTGAATTTAGTGGATTTAGTTGGAAATCCACTTAATGCATGATCATTCAAAGTGGAAAGACAACTCACTCATGCATTGTTGCATGTCTTGTGTAATGTACACCTAGAATCCACTTGAGCTTGCAAATACACCATGTGTCTTGTGTCTTGAGGCTTGGCTTTGCATGGAGAAAGTCTTTAAAAGGAGTTTGAATCATATTCAAACATAAGAGAGCCATTTTTCCTTAATGTTATGCTGCTGGAATTTGGACTCAAAGTTCTCTCATCTCTCATTCTTCTCCATTGCTTGATGCTTCAAGCATTCCCTTCCCATTCCCTATCTTATATAGACTCCCACAAGTCGTTCTTGGCCCGGAGTATAGTAGGGAAGACTCTAGAGGTTGTCCAAGGAGCATAGGAGAGGCAAACACCACAAGGAGTTCAACATAAGTGAGCTACAAAGGTTGGTGTTTTCTAAACTCTCTATTCTGTCTTTTCTAGAACATGCATGCTTTAGGAGTAAAATTGAATGTCTTAAGTGCTTTCGATCTTCAATTGCTTCCGCATGTGTAATATGTACACCTTCAATTGGTATCAGAGCATGATTAGAGCACTTAATTCGTTTTAATTTTGCTTTGGTGGGTACCATTTTGAAATTGAATTTTCTGTGTGCTAAAATGGAAGTGTTCTGGTTTGGCAATTTTTTGAGCATTCAAACCTTCATGAAATTGTAATTGCTCGGATATGTAAGAGCGTTAATGTGTGTACTATAGTCTGTAATTTTTATAGAGTCATTAGAGTCCATATAGGCTGTAAAATTGAAGAAAAACCGGAGAAGACGCAGCAGAAAATGAAAATTCCAGCAAGCTGTTTTTTTAATTCCAGCAGCAGTTTTTTTTTTTAATTCCGGTTCAGCTGCTGCCTTTTGGTCCGGCTCGGTCTGTTGCAGCCTCATTTCACTCATTGCATGGCTGGTTCATTGCTTGGATGAGCGGTTCGGGATGGTTCGTGAAGCTCGGGCGTGTTGCAAGTTTATTTATTAATTATTATTGTAATAATTAGTGAAATTGCTTGTGTTTTTTTTAAAAATTGCCAAACTATTCCATTTTAGCTTGATTTAATTACTTTATGCATTGTGAATGTATGATTTAATTAAATGGATTGTATGTGCATTATGAGCATGCCATATTGTTTAAAATCCCACCATAGGAAAGCATGATCATGCATTAATTCAATTATTATAAGAGTTATTAATAGTTATTAATGCATAAAAGAAATTTCATGTTTATTAATATAAGTGTTGTATTAATTAGGGAGATTCATGCTTGAATGGTTAATTTCCTAATTGATTAATTCTTATAATAGTTATAATTATTAAAGATAAAATTAACCAAGCATGTAGCATGAAATTTCTTTAGTTTGTTTATAAGTGTTATATTCAAATTAGACTTGTTATGGATTGATTTTATAATTGTTATAAAAAGAGATAGAAATCTAAAATCTATAACAAGATTAAGTGCATGCTCACTTAGGTTAATGAACCTTCAACGATTCGATCAATTTGCATAGTTTAGGTCGATATCTTGTAAAACAACGGTTACAAGAGAACTCACCCGACAAGATGCTGTCTAAGGCTGGAGGTATTTAAGTTAACGGTTTACGGAACACCTCCTACCTGGGCATCGAGTCGGTTCTTGAGTTAAGTTAACTCGAGTTTTATGAGCATGCGTGAGCGGTGTGAGGTTTTAAAGTGTTATCACCTAGACATCGTAGTATAAAGTGTTATACAAACCTAGACATAGGTTGTTTCTAAAGGGTGCTTTTCTTATAACTTGAATGATTGATTGTTATATGCTTTAAAACACCATTAGAAAGCATGTTATAGGGTTTATTCATTAAAAGTTATAAGAGTTATAAAAGTTGATGAATAGAAACCGTAAAATCTATAACAAAGAGTTGCATGCTAACATAGGATCTTAGGATCTTGTCATTCTTTAAATGGTTTAAAATGAAGTAGACCTAAGATCGCCTTTTCTAATAGGATTAGAAATATGTCTTACTTAGTTTTTAAAATAGTTTTAAAAATTCGAGTAAGTAGGACATAAGACCTTGGTTATAAGGGAACTCTCCCGGCAAATGGTTCGGAACCTGAGTTGAATTAACCATAGTCTTACTAGCATGCAATGTCACTAGGTTATTAAAAGTGTTTAATCACCTAGACATTTAGTGTAAAGACCTTGTTTAATAAGGCATAGACTTAGATAGATTCATTTAGCCGGAATTTACCTAAGTAATAAGACCCTAAAACTTTACAACACTTTAGTGGGAGGAAAAGTATAGAAACGAAATATTCATATTAAGTTTCTACTCTCACGTCCCCTTGAGTTCACACCGTGAGATCCATGCTTGGCCTCGAGGCGCCCTGGGAGCGTCCCCCTACGGATGGTGTTTGCATGGGTTAATATCAAGGTGAATGGGGAAAGTGTTCATAGTAAGTGGGAGAAGGAAACGTGTCAAACGTATCCTGCGGTCTCCATCATTAGGTTGCACCGTGAGATTCCTATGCGCTGCCTGCGAGTCGCCCTGGGAGCGATCACCCTACGGAGGGCTTGCGCATGGGATTCGGAACAACGCAAACTCTAGAAATGGATAGGGTTTCCTAGGGCCATTCCCAACATTAGCTCTTCCCTACGGTGGCATTGTTGGGGCCGTCCTCTGAGATCTGAAAATGATGGGTAACACTTACAAGATGGTCTTGACCAAATTAACGTTAGCTAATAACTATTGGAGTAAGAGTTATTCTGGGAATAGTTTTTGGCCGAGATTGTCTCGATTCAGAGGAGGAGTAGCTGACTGCCCTACGGTAGCGGTTATTCTAAACCTCTGAAGTATCGTTGCAAATAAATCAATTAAATATATGGGTCGATGATTGCTTTTGCTAAATCTGATTGGATAAATGTGATTAATGGGTTTAGTGCATGTTTCTAATAGAGATTAATTTGTTTGTTTCAGCAATATGTCGAAAAACGTATGTGCTTTGTCAAATGCCAAATTAAACGGTTTAGTACATACGACTAAGAATACTAACTTAAACGCTAAACTCGTGGCAAAGAATTTAGGTTTGGTCTCAACTGAGGAATGTCCTCAAACTAACTGCATAGCCAAGAAAAACATGATCCACGACTCTAAATGCGATTTATTAGTCTTGGAAACGTGTTTAGTGGAAAACGACGATTCTGCCTGGATACTCGATTCAGGTGCCACTAATCACATATGTTCTTCATTTCAAGGAATGAGTTCCTGGCAACAGCTAATAGCTGGAGAGATGACTCTTAAAGTTGGAACAGGAGAAGTCATCTCGGCTATTGCAGTGGGAGATGTAAAATTATTCTTCACCAAGGAACGTTACACGATATTAGATAATGTATACATAGTTCCGAAAATTAAAAGAAATTTGATTTCTTTATCTTGTTTATTAGAACAAGGTTACTCAATTTCTTTTTCTGTTAATGAAGCGTTCATAACTAAAAGAGGTATTGATGTTTGCTCTGCAAACTTGAAGAATAAATTGTATGTTTTGAGACCAATTGAGTCTAAAGCTATTTTAAATCATGAGATGTTTAAAACCGCTGAGACTCAACCTAAAAAGCGAAGAGTTTCTCAAGATACCTATCTCTGGCACTTGAGGTTAGGCCATATCAACCTCAATAGGATTGGGAGATTGGTCAAGAGTGGACTTCTAAACAAGTTAGAAGACGACTCGTTACCTCCTTGTGAGTCATGCCTTGAGGGCAAGATGACAAAACGACCTTTTACCGGAAAAGGTTATCGTGCCAAAGAGCCCCTAGAGCTCATTCATTCGGACCTCTGTGGACCAATGAACATTAGAGCTCGAGGAGGGTACGAATATTTCATCAGTTTCATTGATGATTATTCGAGGTATGGCTATCTCTACCTAATGCATCATAAGTCCGAGGCTTTTGAAAAGTTCAAAGCGTACAAGGCTGAGGTTGAGAACCTATTAGGTAAGACGATAAAAACACTTCGATCCGATCGAGGTGGAGAGTATATGGACTCAAGTTTTCAAGACTATTTGATAGAGCATGGAATTACGTCCCAACTCTCAGCCCCTGGTACACCTCAGCAAAACGGTGTATCGGAAAGGAGAAACAGAACCTTGTTGGACATGGTTCGTTCGATGATGAGTTATGCTCAGTTGCCTAACTCGTTTTGGGGTTATGCAGTAGAGACTGCAGTTTATATCTTGAACGTAGTTCCCTCAAAGAGTGTTTCTAAAACACCATTTGAGCTCTGGAAAGGTCGTAAGGCTAGTTTACGACATTTCAGAATTTGGGGATGCCCTGCATACGTGCTAGAAGCAAACCCAAAGAAATTGGAGCCTCGTTCTAGATTTTGCCTATTTGTAGGCTATCCCAAAGAAACGAGAGGTGGTTACTTCTTCGATCCAGAGGAAAATAAAGTACTTGTATCGACAAATGCTACATTCCTAGAAGAAGACCACCTCAGAGATCACAAGCCACGAAGTAAAGTCGTTTTAAGTGAACTATCTAACGAAGCTACAGAAACATCAACAAGAGTTGTTGATGATGCTGGCACCTCGAGTCAATCGTGTCCTTCTCAAGAAATAAGAGAACCTCGACGTAGTGGGAGGGTTGTTAGACAGCCTGATCGCTATTTGGGTTTAACTAAAACTCCAGTCATCATACCTGATGACGGGATCGAGGATCCATTAACCTTTAAACAGGCAATGGATGACGTTGACAAGAACGAGTGGATTAAAGCCATGGACTTAGAGATCGAGTCCATGCATTTTAATTCAGTATGGGATCTTGTAGATCAACCTGAAGGGGTTAGACCCATAGGGTGCAAATGGATCTACAAGAGAAAACGAGACGCTGCTGGAAAGGTACAGACCTTTAAGGCACGACTTGTGGCAAAGGGTTTTACCCAGCGGGAGGGGATTGACTATGAAGAAACCTTCTCCCCTGTTGCCATGTTAAAGTCGATCCGGATACTTTTGTCCATTGCCACGTTTTACGATTATGAAATATGGCAAATGGATGTCAAGACTGCCTTTCTGAACGGTAATCTTGAAGAAAGTATCTACATGTCTCAGCCAGAGGGGTTCATAGCTCAGGATCAAGAGCAAAAAGTTTGCAAGCTTAAGCGATCCATTTATGGATTAAAACAAGCATCTAGATCCTGGAATATGAGATTTGATACTGCGATCAAATCTTATGGCTTTGAACAAAACGTTGATGAGCCTTGTGTTTACAAAAGGATCATCAACAACTCCGTAGCTTTCTTAGTACTGTATGTGGATGATATCCTACTCATCGGGAATGATGTAGGTTATCTAACTGACATTAAACTGTGGCTAGCAACTCAATTCCAAATGAAAGATTTGGGTCAGGCACAATTTGTTCTAGGGATCCAAATTGTTCGAAACCGAAAGAACAAAACGCTAGCGCTGTCTCAAGCGTCTTATATCGACAAATTGTTAGTTAGATATAAAATGCAAAATTCCAAGAAATGACTATTACCTTTCAGGCACGGAATTAACTTGTCTAAGGAACAGTGTCCTCAGACACCTCAAGAAGTTGAGGACATGAGACGTTTTCCCTATGCCTCTGCAGTAGGTAGCCTAATGTATGCCATGTTGTGTACAAGGCCTGACATTTGTTATTCAGTAGGGATTGTCAGTAGATATCAATCCAATCCAGGATTCGATCACTGGACAGCCGTTAAAAATATCCTCAAGTATCTAAGGAGAACGAGGGACTATATGCTCGTGTATGGTTCGAAGGATTTGATCCTTACAGGATACACTGATTCTGATTTTCAAACCGATAAAGATTCGAGGAAATCTACATCGGGGTCAGTATTCACTCTAAATGGAGGAGCAATAGTATGGCGTAGCATCAAGCAAGGATGCATTGCAGACTCGACCATGGAGGCCGAATATGTAGCCGCTTGCGAAGCAGCAAAAGAGGCAGTATGGCTCAGGAAGTTCCTAACTGACTTGGAAGTCGTTCCAAATATGCATCTGCCTATCACCTTGTATTGTGATAATAGCGGCACAGTTGCAAACTCAAAGGAACCTCGCAGCCATAAGAGAGGCAAGCACATCGAAAGGAAATACCATCTCATTAGGGAGATTGTGCACCGAGGAGACGTGATCGTCACGAAGATAGCGTCGGAGCACAACATTGCTGATCCATTCACGAAGACTCTCACGGCTAAAGTGTCCGAGAGTCATCTAGAAGGTCTAGGTCTGCGAGATATGTACGAGAAATAATCTAGGTCAAGTGGGAGATTTTGTAACCGGTATTTTGATACCTTTGCATACTGGGTATTTAGATGCCCTAGTTTATTGTATTTTTACTCTGTTATTAATACAAGTATTTATTCACCCACTGTTGTTATAGATTATAGTACATCCCACTAAACTAAGAGTTTTAGTTCAAGTGGGAGATTGTTGGGATAGGTGTCCTAAAACTCGTAGATAGTGAATGATAAACGAATTATATACTTATTCGATAAAAGCGTTATCGAGACTAATTCAGTAAAGTTATTACTGAATAAAGTAAATTGCACTTATAATTACCCAAATCCAATAAACTAAGATCCATGGCTATAGGATGAACTCTTGAGCTTTATGTAGAGACATAAAAGTGGATCAAGCTTGAGTAATAGCCAAAACGGTCTATAGTATAGGAATAGGGTTGGGTACCTTATTCTGGGGACACTATGAGACGCGGCCCACTTTATAGTTGGTATAGACGATGTGATCCTAAATCGTCCATGTAGAGACATGCGAGTGGGGGCGTCCTATGCAATGAGTTTGCATAAGACCAGGACCAAGAAATAAGTCACTCTCGCTTTATAACACCGTTTACTGACGAGACTGACTATTTCATATGATGACCTAGGTAACTCGATCTTAATCCTGAGCTAACTATGAACTCCTGTTTATTCGGGCTTATCCTTAGATCTGCATAGGTGAGAGTGGCTCAGTATCGCCGACTCAATAAGCCTCCCATTTCAGGGATAGGAACGGGTAGATAGCTGGGGACATAGTCGTGCAAGAAGGAATTCACTCCTACCCGAATAAGGGATAGTAGAGAGGTTGTTCCCTTAAGTGCTGACTCCGGGGCTTGAACAAAGGGATCCCGCCCTCTCATTGGCCCGAGAGGGACTCGGTTTATTGGTTGGACCATAAACCAATCGTTCATTAGAGGATCAGTGGGACTTAAGGAACTAGAAGTACTATAGGGGTAAAACGGCTTATTGACCTAGCTATAGCTACGAACAACCTGTGAAGGATCGACTTACTAATCATGGTTAAATCAAGTGGACGGAAATATATCTATAGTGAGGGGAGTGCAACTATCGGGCTATAGTGGAGTGTCCCGATAGTTAACGAATGTTGGCTAGTTTGGACAATGAGATTAGTCGGTTAGCCTCGAATCGTTGGAGCCCATGATCTATAGGTCCATTAGGTCCCCCTACTAGCTCATATCGGAATTAAGCCTAGAACAAAAGATAGGAAGCTTTGAATCGTTCAAAATCGAGAAAAAGGGTATTATCGTAAATTGTGTTTGACACAATAATTTAATTATGAATTAAATTAGAAAATGAGAGATGAAGTATTTAAAAGTGTTTTGAATACTATATATATGTATTAGGAATCATATATATGGAATTGCACAAGATAACAAAGATTAATTAGATTAATCATATCAAAATTAATTTGAAAATTTTCAAATTAATTACCAAGCAATCAATTTCAATTTAGAATTGAAATTGGGGGTAATTTGCAAGCTTGAAATTTGATTTCAATTTGAATTTAGTGGATTTAGTTGGAAATCCACTTAATGCATGATCATTCAAAGTGGAAAGACAACTCACTCATGCATTGTTGCATGTCTTGTGTAATGTACACCTAGAATCCACTTGAGCTTGCAAATACACCATGTGTCTTGTGTCTTGAGGCTTGGCTTTGCATGGAGAAAGTCTTTAAAAGGAGTTTGAATCATATTCAAACATAAGAGAGCCATTTTTCCTTAATGTTATGCTGCTGGAATTTGGACTCAAAGTTCTCTCATCTCTCATTCTTCTCCATTGCTTGATGCTTCAAGCATTCCCTTCCCATTCCCTATCTTATATAGACTCCCACAAGTCGTTCTTGGCCCGGAGTATAGTAGGGAAGACTCTAGAGGTTGTCCAAGGAGCATAGGAGAGGCAAACACCACAAGGAGTTCAACATAAGTGAGCTACAAAGGTTGGTGTTTTCTAAACTCTCTATTCTGTCTTTTCTAGAACATGCATGCTTTAGGAGTAAAATTGAATGTCTTAAGTGCTTTCGATCTTCAATTGCTTCCGCATGTGTAATATGTACACCTTCAATTGGTATCAGAGCATGATTAGAGCACTTAATTCGTTTTAATTTTGCTTTGGTGGGTACCATTTTGAAATTGAATTTTCTGTGTGCTAAAATGGAAGTGTTCTGGTTTGGCAATTTTTTGAGCATTCAAACCTTCATGAAATTGTAATTGCTCGGATATGTAAGAGCGTTAATGTGTGTACTATAGTCTGTAATTTTTATAGAGTCATTAGAGTCCATATAGGCTGTAAAATTGAAGAAAAACCGGAGAAGACGCAGCAGAAAATGAAAATTCCAGCAAGCTGTTTTTTTAATTCCAGCAGCAGTTTTTTTTTTTAATTCCGGTTCAGCTGCTGCCTTTTGGTCCGGCTCGGTCTGTTGCAGCCTCATTTCACTCATTGCATGGCTGGTTCATTGCTTGGATGAGCGGTTCGGGATGGTTCGTGAAGCTCGGGCGTGTTGCAAGTTTATTTATTAATTATTATTGTAATAATTAGTGAAATTGCTTGTGTTTTTTTTAAAAATTGCCAAACTATTCCATTTTAGCTTGATTTAATTACTTTATGCATTGTGAATGTATGATTTAATTAAATGGATTGTATGTGCATTATGAGCATGCCATATTGTTTAAAATCCCACCATAGGAAAGCATGATCATGCATTAATTCAATTATTATAAGAGTTATTAATAGTTATTAATGCATAAAAGAAATTTCATGTTTATTAATATAAGTGTTGTATTAATTAGGGAGATTCATGCTTGAATGGTTAATTTCCTAATTGATTAATTCTTATAATAGTTATAATTATTAAAGATAAAATTAACCAAGCATGTAGCATGAAATTTCTTTAGTTTGTTTATAAGTGTTATATTCAAATTAGACTTGTTATGGATTGATTTTATAATTGTTATAAAAAGAGATAGAAATCTAAAATCTATAACAAGATTAAGTGCATGCTCACTTAGGTTAATGAACCTTCAACGATTCGATCAATTTGCATAGTTTAGGTCGATATCTTGTAAAACAACGGTTACAAGAGAACTCACCCGACAAGATGCTGTCTAAGGCTGGAGGTATTTAAGTTAACGGTTTACGGAACACCTCCTACCTGGGCATCGAGTCGGTTCTTGAGTTAAGTTAACTCGAGTTTTATGAGCATGCGTGAGCGGTGTGAGGTTTTAAAGTGTTATCACCTAGACATCGTAGTATAAAGTGTTATACAAACCTAGACATAGGTTGTTTCTAAAGGGTGCTTTTCTTATAACTTGAATGATTGATTGTTATATGCTTTAAAACACCATTAGAAAGCATGTTATAGGGTTTATTCATTAAAAGTTATAAGAGTTATAAAAGTTGATGAATAGAAACCGTAAAATCTATAACAAAGAGTTGCATGCTAACATAGGATCTTAGGATCTTGTCATTCTTTAAATGGTTTAAAATGAAGTAGACCTAAGATCGCCTTTTCTAATAGGATTAGAAATATGTCTTACTTAGTTTTTAAAATAGTTTTAAAAATTCGAGTAAGTAGGACATAAGACCTTGGTTATAAGGGAACTCTCCCGGCAAATGGTTCGGAACCTGAGTTGAATTAACCATAGTCTTACTAGCATGCAATGTCACTAGGTTATTAAAAGTGTTTAATCACCTAGACATTTAGTGTAAAGACCTTGTTTAATAAGGCATAGACTTAGATAGATTCATTTAGCCGGAATTTACCTAAGTAATAAGACCCTAAAACTTTACAACACTTTAGTGGGAGGAAAAGTATAGAAACGAAATATTCATATTAAGTTTCTACTCTCACGTCCCCTTGAGTTCACACCGTGAGATCCATGCTTGGCCTCGAGGCGCCCTGGGAGCGTCCCCCTACGGATGGTGTTTGCATGGGTTAATATCAAGGTGAATGGGGAAAGTGTTCATAGTAAGTGGGAGAAGGAAACGTGTCAAACGTATCCTGCGGTCTCCATCATTAGGTTGCACCGTGAGATTCCTATGCGCTGCCTGCGAGTCGCCCTGGGAGCGATCACCCTACGGAGGGCTTGCGCATGGGATTCGGAACAACGCAAACTCTAGAAATGGATAGGGTTTCCTAGGGCCATTCCCAACATTAGCTCTTCCCTACGGTGGCATTGTTGGGGCCGTCCTCTGAGATCTGAAAATGATGGGTAACACTTACAAGATGGTCTTGACCAAATTAACGTTAGCTAATAACTATTGGAGTAAGAGTTATTCTGGGAATAGTTTTTGGCCGAGATTGTCTCGATTCAGAGGAGGAGTAGCTGACTGCCCTACGGTAGCGGTTATTCTAAACCTCTGAAGTATCGTTGCAAATAAATCAATTAAATATATGGGTCGATGATTGCTTTTGCTAAATCTGATTGGATAAATGTGATTAATGGGTTTAGTGCATGTTTCTAATAGAGATTAATTTGTTTGTTTCAGCAATATGTCGAAAAACGTATGTGCTTTGTCAAATGCCAAATTAAACGGTTTAGTACATACGACTAAGAATACTAACTTAAACGCTAAACTCGTGGCAAAGAATTTAGGTTTGGTCTCAACTGAGGAATGTCCTCAAACTAACTGCATAGCCAAGAAAAACATGATCCACGACTCTAAATGCGATTTATTAGTCTTGGAAACGTGTTTAGTGGAAAACGACGATTCTGCCTGGATACTCGATTCAGGTGCCACTAATCACATATGTTCTTCATTTCAAGGAATGAGTTCCTGGCAACAGCTAATAGCTGGAGAGATGACTCTTAAAGTTGGAACAGGAGAAGTCATCTCGGCTATTGCAGTGGGAGATGTAAAATTATTCTTCACCAAGGAACGTTACACGATATTAGATAATGTATACATAGTTCCGAAAATTAAAAGAAATTTGATTTCTTTATCTTGTTTATTAGAACAAGGTTACTCAATTTCTTTTTCTGTTAATGAAGCGTTCATAACTAAAAGAGGTATTGATGTTTGCTCTGCAAACTTGAAGAATAAATTGTATGTTTTGAGACCAATTGAGTCTAAAGCTATTTTAAATCATGAGATGTTTAAAACCGCTGAGACTCAACCTAAAAAGCGAAGAGTTTCTCAAGATACCTATCTCTGGCACTTGAGGTTAGGCCATATCAACCTCAATAGGATTGGGAGATTGGTCAAGAGTGGACTTCTAAACAAGTTAGAAGACGACTCGTTACCTCCTTGTGAGTCATGCCTTGAGGGCAAGATGACAAAACGACCTTTTACCGGAAAAGGTTATCGTGCCAAAGAGCCCCTAGAGCTCATTCATTCGGACCTCTGTGGACCAATGAACATTAGAGCTCGAGGAGGGTACGAATATTTCATCAGTTTCATTGATGATTATTCGAGGTATGGCTATCTCTACCTAATGCATCATAAGTCCGAGGCTTTTGAAAAGTTCAAAGCGTACAAGGCTGAGGTTGAGAACCTATTAGGTAAGACGATAAAAACACTTCGATCCGATCGAGGTGGAGAGTATATGGACTCAAGTTTTCAAGACTATTTGATAGAGCATGGAATTACGTCCCAACTCTCAGCCCCTGGTACACCTCAGCAAAACGGTGTATCGGAAAGGAGAAACAGAACCTTGTTGGACATGGTTCGTTCGATGATGAGTTATGCTCAGTTGCCTAACTCGTTTTGGGGTTATGCAGTAGAGACTGCAGTTTATATCTTGAACGTAGTTCCCTCAAAGAGTGTTTCTAAAACACCATTTGAGCTCTGGAAAGGTCGTAAGGCTAGTTTACGACATTTCAGAATTTGGGGATGCCCTGCATACGTGCTAGAAGCAAACCCAAAGAAATTGGAGCCTCGTTCTAGATTTTGCCTATTTGTAGGCTATCCCAAAGAAACGAGAGGTGGTTACTTCTTCGATCCAGAGGAAAATAAAGTACTTGTATCGACAAATGCTACATTCCTAGAAGAAGACCACCTCAGAGATCACAAGCCACGAAGTAAAGTCGTTTTAAGTGAACTATCTAACGAAGCTACAGAAACATCAACAAGAGTTGTTGATGATGCTGGCACCTCGAGTCAATCGTGTCCTTCTCAAGAAATAAGAGAACCTCGACGTAGTGGGAGGGTTGTTAGACAGCCTGATCGCTATTTGGGTTTAACTAAAACTCCAGTCATCATACCTGATGACGGGATCGAGGATCCATTAACCTTTAAACAGGCAATGGATGACGTTGACAAGAACGAGTGGATTAAAGCCATGGACTTAGAGATCGAGTCCATGCATTTTAATTCAGTATGGGATCTTGTAGATCAACCTGAAGGGGTTAGACCCATAGGGTGCAAATGGATCTACAAGAGAAAACGAGACGCTGCTGGAAAGGTACAGACCTTTAAGGCACGACTTGTGGCAAAGGGTTTTACCCAGCGGGAGGGGATTGACTATGAAGAAACCTTCTCCCCTGTTGCCATGTTAAAGTCGATCCGGATACTTTTGTCCATTGCCACGTTTTACGATTATGAAATATGGCAAATGGATGTCAAGACTGCCTTTCTGAACGGTAATCTTGAAGAAAGTATCTACATGTCTCAGCCAGAGGGGTTCATAGCTCAGGATCAAGAGCAAAAAGTTTGCAAGCTTAAGCGATCCATTTATGGATTAAAACAAGCATCTAGATCCTGGAATATGAGATTTGATACTGCGATCAAATCTTATGGCTTTGAACAAAACGTTGATGAGCCTTGTGTTTACAAAAGGATCATCAACAACTCCGTAGCTTTCTTAGTACTGTATGTGGATGATATCCTACTCATCGGGAATGATGTAGGTTATCTAACTGACATTAAACTGTGGCTAGCAACTCAATTCCAAATGAAAGATTTGGGTCAGGCACAATTTGTTCTAGGGATCCAAATTGTTCGAAACCGAAAGAACAAAACGCTAGCGCTGTCTCAAGCGTCTTATATCGACAAATTGTTAGTTAGATATAAAATGCAAAATTCCAAGAAATGACTATTACCTTTCAGGCACGGAATTAACTTGTCTAAGGAACAGTGTCCTCAGACACCTCAAGAAGTTGAGGACATGAGACGTTTTCCCTATGCCTCTGCAGTAGGTAGCCTAATGTATGCCATGTTGTGTACAAGGCCTGACATTTGTTATTCAATAGGGATTGTCAGTAGATATCAATCCAATCCAGGATTCGATCACTGGACAGCCGTTAAAAATATCCTCAAGTATCTAAGGAGAACGAGGGACTATATGCTCGTGTATGGTTCGAAGGATTTGATCCTTACAGGATACACTGATTCTGATTTTCAAACCGATAAAGATTCGAGGAAATCTACATCGGGGTCAGTATTCACTCTAAATGGAGGAGCAATAGTATGGCGTAGCATCAAGCAAGGATGCATTGCAGACTCGACCATGGAGGCCGAATATGTAGCCGCTTGCGAAGCAGCAAAAGAGGCAGTATGGCTCAGGAAGTTCCTAACTGACTTGGAAGTCGTTCCAAATATGCATCTGCCTATCACCTTGTATTGTGATAATAGCGGCACAGTTGCAAACTCAAAGGAACCTCGCAGCCATAAGAGAGGCAAGCACATCGAAAGGAAATACCATCTCATTAGGGAGATTGTGCACCGAGGAGACGTGATCGTCACGAAGATAGCGTCGGAGCACAACATTGCTGATCCATTCACGAAGACTCTCACGGCTAAAGTGTCCGAGAGTCATCTAGAAGGTCTAGGTCTGCGAGATATGTACGAGAAATAATCTAGGTCAAGTGGGAGATTTTGTAACCGGTATTTTGATACCTTTGCATACTGGGTATTTAGATGCCCTAGTTTATTGTATTTTTACTCTGTTATTAATACAAGTATTTATTCACCCACTGTTGTTATAGATTATAGTACATCCCACTAAACTAAGAGTTTTAGTTCAAGTGGGAGATTGTTGGGATAGGTGTCCTAAAACTCGTAGATAGTGAATGATAAACGAATTATATACTTATTCGATAAAAGCGTTATCGAGACTAATTCAGTAAAGTTATTACTGAATAAAGTAAATTGCACTTATAATTACCCAAATCCAATAAACTAAGATCCATGGCTATAGGATGAACTCTTGAGCTTTATGTAGAGACATAAAAGTGGATCAAGCTTGAGTAATAGCCAAAACGGTCTATAGTATAGGAATAGGGTTGGGTACCTTATTCTGGGGACACTATGAGACGCGGCCCACTTTATAGTTGGTATAGACGATGTGATCCTAAATCGTCCATGTAGAGACATGCGAGTGGGGGCGTCCTATGCAATGAGTTTGCATAAGACCAGGACCAAGAAATAAGTCACTCTCGCTTTATAACACCGTTTACTGACGAGACTGACTATTTCATATGATGACCTAGGTAACTCGATCTTAATCCTGAGCTAACTATGAACTCCTGTTTATTCGGGCTTATCCTTAGATCTGCATAGGTGAGAGTGGCTCAGTATCGCCGACTCAATAAGCCTCCCATTTCAGGGATAGGAACGGGTAGATAGCTGGGGACATAGTCGTGCAAGAAGGAATTCACTCCTACCCGAATAAGGGATAGTAGAGAGGTTGTTCCCTTAAGTGCTGACTCCGGGGCTTGAACAAAGGGATCCCGCCCTCTCATTGGCCCGAGAGGGACTCGGTTTATTGGTTGGACCATAAACCAATCGTTCATTAGAGGATCAGTGGGACTTAAGGAACTAGAAGTACTATAGGGGTAAAACGGCTTATTGACCTAGCTATAGCTACGAACAACCTGTGAAGGATCGACTTACTAATCATGGTTAAATCAAGTGGACGGAAATATATCTATAGTGAGGGGAGTGCAACTATCGGGCTATAGTGGAGTGTCCCGATAGTTAACGAATGTTGGCTAGTTTGGACAATGAGATTAGTCGGTTAGCCTCGAATCGTTGGAGCCCATGATCTATAGGTCCATTAGGTCCCCCTACTAGCTCATATCGGAATTAAGCCTAGAACAAAAGATAGGAAGCTTTGAATCGTTCAAAATCGAGAAAAAGGGTATTATCGTAAATTGTGTTTGACACAATAATTTAATTATGAATTAAATTAGAAAATGAGAGATGAAGTATTTAAAAGTGTTTTGAATACTATATATATGTATTAGGAATCATATATATGGAATTGCACAAGATAACAAAGATTAATTAGATTAATCATATCAAAATTAATTTGAAAATTTTCAAATTAATTACCAAGCAATCAATTTCAATTTAGAATTGAAATTGGGGGTAATTTGCAAGCTTGAAATTTGATTTCAATTTGAATTTAGTGGATTTAGTTGGAAATCCACTTAATGCATGATCATTCAAAGTGGAAAGACAACTCACTCATGCATTGTTGCATGTCTTGTGTAATGTACACCTAGAATCCACTTGAGCTTGCAAATACACCATGTGTCTTGTGTCTTGAGGCTTGGCTTTGCATGGAGAAAGTCTTTAAAAGGAGTTTGAATCATATTCAAACATAAGAGAGCCATTTTTCCTTAATGTTATGCTGCTGGAATTTGGACTCAAAGTTCTCTCATCTCTCATTCTTCTCCATTGCTTGATGCTTCAAGCATTCCCTTCCCATTCCCTATCTTATATAGACTCCCACAAGTCGTTCTTGGCCCGGAGTATAGTAGGGAAGACTCTAGAGGTTGTCCAAGGAGCATAGGAGAGGCAAACACCACAAGGAGTTCAACATAAGTGAGCTACAAAGGTTGGTGTTTTCTAAACTCTCTATTCTGTCTTTTCTAGAACATGCATGCTTTAGGAGTAAAATTGAATGTCTTAAGTGCTTTCGATCTTCAATTGCTTCCGCATGTGTAATATGTACACCTTCAATTGGTATCAGAGCATGATTAGAGCACTTAATTCGTTTTAATTTTGCTTTGGTGGGTACAATTTTGAAATTGAATTTTCTGTGTGCTAAAATGGAAGTGTTCTGGTTTGGCAATTTTTTGAGCATTCAAACCTTCATGAAATTGTAATTGCTCGGATATGTAAGAGCGTTAATGTGTGTACTATAGTCTGTAATTTTTATAGAGTCATTAGAGTCCATATAGGCTGTAAAATTGAAGAAAAACCGGAGAAGACGCAGCAGAAAATGAAAATTCCAGCAAGCTGTTTTTTTAATTCCAGCAGCAGTTTTTTTTTTTAATTCCGGTTCAGCTGCTGCCTTTTGGTCCGGCTCGGTCTGTTGCAGCCTCATTTCACTCATTGCATGGCTGGTTCATTGCTTGGATGAGCGGTTCGGGATGGTTCGTGAAGCTCGGGCGTGTTGCAAGTTTATTTATTAATTATTATTGTAATAATTAGTGAAATTGCTTGTGTTTTTTTTAAAAATTGCCAAACTATTCCATTTTAGCTTGATTTAATTACTTTATGCATTGTGAATGTATGATTTAATTAAATGGATTGTATGTGCATTATGAGCATGCCATATTGTTTAAAATCCCACCATAGGAAAGCATGATCATGCATTAATTCAATTATTATAAGAGTTATTAATAGTTATTAATGCATAAAAGAAATTTCATGTTTATTAATATAAGTGTTGTATTAATTAGGGAGATTCATGCTTGAATGGTTAATTTCCTAATTGATTAATTCTTATAATAGTTATAATTATTAAAGATAAAATTAACCAAGCATGTAGCATGAAATTTCTTTAGTTTGTTTATAAGTGTTATATTCAAATTAGACTTGTTATGGATTGATTTTATAATTGTTATAAAAAGAGATAGAAATCTAAAATCTATAACAAGATTAAGTGCATGCTCACTTAGGTTAATGAACCTTCAACGATTCGATCAATTTGCATAGTTTAGGTCGATATCTTGTAAAACAACGGTTACAAGAGAACTCACCCGACAAGATGCTGTCTAAGGCTGGAGGTATTTAAGTTAACGGTTTACGGAACACCTCCTACCTGGGCATCGAGTCGGTTCTTGAGTTAAGTTAACTCGAGTTTTATGAGCATGCGTGAGCGGTGTGAGGTTTTAAAGTGTTATCACCTAGACATCGTAGTATAAAGTGTTATACAAACCTAGACATAGGTTGTTTCTAAAGGGTGCTTTTCTTATAACTTGAATGATTGATTGTTATATGCTTTAAAACACCATTAGAAAGCATGTTATAGGGTTTATTCATTAAAAGTTATAAGAGTTATAAAAGTTGATGAATAGAAACCGTAAAATCTATAACAAAGAGTTGCATGCTAACATAGGATCTTAGGATCTTGTCATTCTTTAAATGGTTTAAAATGAAGTAGACCTAAGATCGCCTTTTCTAATAGGATTAGAAATATGTCTTACTTAGTTTTTAAAATAGTTTTAAAAATTCGAGTAAGTAGGACATAAGACCTTGGTTATAAGGGAACTCTCCCGGCAAATGGTTCGGAACCTGAGTTGAATTAACCATAGTCTTACTAGCATGCAATGTCACTAGGTTATTAAAAGTGTTTAATCACCTAGACATTTAGTGTAAAGACCTTGTTTAATAAGGCATAGACTTAGATAGATTCATTTAGCCGGAATTTACCTAAGTAATAAGACCCTAAAACTTTACAACACTTTAGTGGGAGGAAAAGTATAGAAACGAAATATTCATATTAAGTTTCTACTCTCACGTCCCCTTGAGTTCACACCGTGAGATCCATGCTTGGCCTCGAGGCGCCCTGGGAGCGTCCCCCTACGGATGGTGTTTGCATGGGTTAATATCAAGGTGAATGGGGAAAGTGTTCATAGTAAGTGGGAGAAGGAAACGTGTCAAACGTATCCTGCGGTCTCCATCATTAGGTTGCACCGTGAGATTCCTATGCGCTGCCTGCGAGTCGCCCTGGGAGCGATCACCCTACGGAGGGCTTGCGCATGGGATTCGGAACAACGCAAACTCTAGAAATGGATAGGGTTTCCTAGGGCCATTCCCAACATTAGCTCTTCCCTACGGTGGCATTGTTGGGGCCGTCCTCTGAGATCTGAAAATGATGGGTAACACTTACAAGATGGTCTTGACCAAATTAACGTTAGCTAATAACTATTGGAGTAAGAGTTATTCTGGGAATAGTTTTTGGCCGAGATTGTCTCGATTCAGAGGAGGAGTAGCTGACTGCCCTACGGTAGCGGTTATTCTAAACCTCTGAAGTATCGTTGCAAATAAATCAATTAAATATATGGGTCGATGATTGCTTTTGCTAAATCTGATTGGATAAATGTGATTAATGGGTTTAGTGCATGTTTCTAATAGAGATTAATTTGTTTGTTTCAGCAATATGTCGAAAAACGTATGTGCTTTGTCAAATGCCAAATTAAACGGTTTAGTACATACGACTAAGAATACTAACTTAAACGCTAAACTCGTGGCAAAGAATTTAGGTTTGGTCTCAACTGAGGAATGTCCTCAAACTAACTGCATAGCCAAGAAAAACATGATCCACGACTCTAAATGCGATTTATTAGTCTTGGAAACGTGTTTAGTGGAAAACGACGATTCTGCCTGGATACTCGATTCAGGTGCCACTAATAACATATGTTCTTCATTTCAAGGAATGAGTTCCTGGCAACAGCTAATAGCTGGAGAGATGACTCTTAAAGTTGGAACAGGAGAAGTCATCTCGGCTATTGCAGTGGGAGATGTAAAATTATTCTTCACCAAGGAACGTTACACGATATTAGATAATGTATACATAGTTCCGAAAATTAAAAGAAATTTGATTTCTTTATCTTGTTTATTAGAACAAGGTTACTCAATTTCTTTTTCTGTTAATGAAGCGTTCATAACTAAAAGAGGTATTGATGTTTGCTCTGCAAACTTGAAGAATAAATTGTATGTTTTGAGACCAATTGAGTCTAAAGCTATTTTAAATCATGAGATGTTTAAAACCGCTGAGACTCAACCTAAAAAGCGAAGAGTTTCTCAAGATACCTATCTCTGGCACTTGAGGTTAGGCCATATCAACCTCAATAGGATTGGGAGATTGGTCAAGAGTGGACTTCTAAACAAGTTAGAAGACGACTCGTTACCTCCTTGTGAGTCATGCCTTGAGGGCAAGATGACAAAACGACCTTTTACCGGAAAAGGTTATCGTGCCAAAGAGCCCCTAGAGCTCATTCATTCGGACCTCTGTGGACCAATGAACATTAGAGCTCGAGGAGGGTACGAATATTTCATCAGTTTCATTGATGATTATTCGAGGTATGGCTATCTCTACCTAATGCATCATAAGTCCGAGGCTTTTGAAAAGTTCAAAGCGTACAAGGCTGAGGTTGAGAACCTATGAGGTAAGACGATAAAAACACTTCGATCCGATCGAGGTGGAGAGTATATGGACTCAAGTTTTCAAGACTATTTGATAGAGCATGGAATTACGTCCCAACTCTCAGCCCCTGGTACACCTCAGCAAAACGGTGTATCGGAAAGGAGAAACAGAACCTTGTTGGACATGGTTCGTTCGATGATGAGTTATGCTCAGTTGCCTAACTCGTTTTGGGGTTATGCAGTAGAGACTGCAGTTTATATCTTGAACGTAGTTCCCTCAAAGAGTGTTTCTAAAACACCATTTGAGCTCTGGAAAGGTCGTAAGGCTAGTTTACGACATTTCAGAATTTGGGGATGCCCTGCATACGTGCTAGAAGCAAACCCAAAGAAATTGGAGCCTCGTTCTAGATTTTGCCTATTTGTAGGCTATCCCAAAGAAACGAGAGGTGGTTACTTCTTCGATCCAGAGGAAAATAAAGTACTTGTATCGACAAATGCTACATTCCTAGAAGAAGACCACCTCAGAGATCACAAGCCACGAAGTAAAGTCGTTTTAAGTGAACTATCTAACGAAGCTACAGAAACATCAACAAGAGTTGTTGATGATGCTGGCACCTCGAGTCAATCGTGTCCTTCTCAAGAAATAAGAGAACCTCGACGTAGTGGGAGGGTTGTTAGACAGCCTGATCGCTATTTGGGTTTAACTAAAACTCCAGTCATCATACCTGATGACGGGATCGAGGATCCATTAACCTTTAAACAGGCAATGGATGACGTTGACAAGAACGAGTGGATTAAAGCCATGGACTTAGAGATCGAGTCCATGCATTTTAATTCAGTATGGGATCTTGTAGATCAACCTGAAGGGGTTAGACCCATAGGGTGCAAATGGATCTACAAGAGAAAACGAGACGCTGCTGGAAAGGTACAGACCTTTAAGGCACGACTTGTGGCAAAGGGTTTTACCCAGCGGGAGGGGATTGACTATGAAGAAACCTTCTCCCCTGTTGCCATGTTAAAGTCGATCCGGATACTTTTGTCCATTGCCACGTTTTACGATTATGAAATATGGCAAATGGATGTCAAGACTGCCTTTCTGAACGGTAATCTTGAAGAAAGTATCTACATGTCTCAGCCAGAGGGGTTCATAGCTCAGGATCAAGAGCAAAAAGTTTGCAAGCTTAAGCGATCCATTTATGGATTAAAACAAGCATCTAGATCCTGGAATATGAGATTTGATACTGCGATCAAATCTTATGGCTTTGAACAAAACGTTGATGAGCCTTGTGTTTACAAAAGGATCATCAACAACTCCGTAGCTTTCTTAGTACTGTATGTGGATGATATCCTACTCATCGGGAATGATGCAGGTTATCTAACTGACATTAAACTGTGGCTAGCAACTCAATTCCAAATGAAAGATTTGGGTCAGGCACAATTTGTTCTAGGGATCCAAATTGTTCGAAACCGAAAGAACAAAACGCTAGCGCTGTCTCAAGCGTCTTATATCGACAAATTGTTAGTTAGATATAAAATGCAAAATTCCAAGAAATGACTATTACCTTTCAGGCACGGAATTAACTTGTCTAAGGAACAGTGTCCTCAGACACCTCAAGAAGTTGAGGACATGAGACGTTTTCCCTATGCCTCTGCAGTAGGTAGCCTAATGTATGCCATGTTGTGTACAAGGCCTGACATTTGTTATTCAGTAGGGATTGTCAGTAGATATCAATCCAATCCAGGATTCGATCACTGGACAGCCGTTAAAAATATCCTCAAGTATCTAAGGAGAACGAGGGACTATATGCTCGTGTATGGTTCGAAGGATTTGATCCTTACAGGATACACTGATTCTGATTTTCAAACCGATAAAGATTCGAGGAAATCTACATCGGGGTCAGTATTCACTCTAAATGGAGGAGCAATAGTATGGCGTAGCATCAAGCAAGGATGCATTGCAGACTCGACCATGGAGGCCGAATATGTAGCCGCTTGCGAAGCAGCAAAAGAGGCAGTATGGCTCAGGAAGTTCCTAACTGACTTGGAAGTCGTTCCAAATATGCATCTGCCTATCACCTTGTATTGTGATAATAGCGGCACAGTTGCAAACTCAAAGGAACCTCGCAGCCATAAGAGAGGCAAGCACATCGAAAGGAAATACCATCTCATTAGGGAGATTGTGCACCGAGGAGACGTGATCGTCACGAAGATAGCGTCGGAGCACAACATTGCTGATCCATTCACGAAGACTCTCACGGCTAAAGTGTCCGAGAGTCATCTAGAAGGTCTAGGTCTGCGAGATATGTACGAGAAATAATCTAGGTCAAGTGGGAGATTTTGTAACCGGTATTTTGATACCTTTGCATACTGGGTATTTAGATGCCCTAGTTTATTGTATTTTTACTCTGTTATTAATACAAGTATTTATTCACCCACTGTTGTTATAGATTATAGTACATCCCACTAAACTAAGAGTTTTAGTTCAAGTGGGAGATTGTTGGGATAGGTGTCCTAAAACTCGTAGATAGTGAATGATAAACGAATTATATACTTATTCGATAAAAGCGTTATCGAGACTAATTCAGTAAAGTTATTACTGAATAAAGTAAATTGCACTTATAATTACCCAAATCCAATAAACTAAGATCCATGGCTATAGGATGAACTCTTGAGCTTTATGTAGAGACATAAAAGTGGATCAAGCTTGAGTAATAGCCAAAACGGTCTATAGTATAGGAATAGGGTTGGGTACCTTATTCTGGGGACACTATGAGACGCGGCCCACTTTATAGTTGGTATAGACGATGTGATCCTAAATCGTCCATGTAGAGACATGCGAGTGGGGGCGTCCTATGCAATGAGTTTGCATAAGACCAGGACCAAGAAATAAGTCACTCTCGCTTTATAACACCGTTTACTGACGAGACTGACTATTTCATATGATGACCTAAGTAACTCGATCTTAATCCTGAGCTAACTATGAACTCCTGTTTATTCGGGCTTATCCTTAGATCTGCATAGGTGAGAGTGGCTCAGTATCGCCGACTCAATAAGCCTCCCATTTCAGGGATAGGAACGGGTAGATAGCTGGGGACATAGTCGTGCAAGAAGGAATTCACTCCTACCCGAATAAGGGATAGTAGAGAGGTTGTTCCCTTAAGTGCTGACTCCGGGGCTTGAACAAAGGGATCCCGCCCTCTCATTGGCCCGAGAGGGACTCGGTTTATTGGTTGGACCATAAACCAATTGTTCATTAGAGGATCAGTGGGACTTAAGGAACTAGAAGTACTATAGGGGTAAAACGGCTTATTGACCTAGCTATAGCTACGAACAACCTATGAAGGATCGACTTACTAATCATGGTTAAATCAAGTGGACGGAAATATATCTATAGTGAGGGGAGTGCAACTATCGGGCTATAGTGGAGTGTCCCGATAGTTAACGAATGTTGGCTAGTTTGGACAATGAGATTAGTCGGTTAGCCTCGAATCGTTGGAGCCCATGATCTATAGGTCCATTAGGTCCCCCTACTAGCTCATATCGGAATTAAGCCTAGAACAAAAGATAGGAAGCTTTGAATCGTTCAAAATCGAGAAAAAGGGTATTATCGTAAATTGTGTTTGACACAATAATTTAATTATGAATTAAATTAGAAAATGAGAGATGAAGTATTTAAAAGTGTTTTGAATACTATATATATGTATTAGGAATCATATATATGGAATTGCACAAGATAACAAAGATTAATTAGATTAATCATATCAAAATTAATTTGAAAATTTTCAAATTAATTACCAAGCAATCAATTTCAATTTAGAATTGAAATTGGGGGTAATTTGCAAGCTTGAAATTTGATTTCAATTTGAATTTAGTGGATTTAGTTGGAAATCCACTTAATGCATGATCATTCAAAGTGGAAAGACAACTCACTCATGCATTGTTGCATGTCTTGTGTAATGTACACCTAGAATCCACTTGAGCTTGCAAATACACCATGTGTCTTGTGTCTTGAGGCTTGGCTTTGCATGGAGAAAGTCTTTAAAAGGAGTTTGAATCATATTCAAACATAAGAGAGCCATTTTTCCTTAATGTTATGCTGCTGGAATTTGGACTCAAAGTTCTCTCATCTCTCATTCTTCTCCATTGCTTGATGCTTCAAGCATTCCCTTCCCATTCCCTATCTTATATAGACTCCCACAAGTCGTTCTTGGCCCGGAGTATAGTAGGGAAGACTCTAGAGGTTGTCCAAGGAGCATAGGAGAGGCAAACACCACAAGGAGTTCAACATAAGTGAGCTACAAAGGTTGGTGTTTTCTAAACTCTCTATTGTGTCTTTTCTAGAACATGCATGCTTTAGGAGTAAAATTGAATGTCTTAAGTGCTTTCGATCTTCAATTGCTTTCGCATGTGTAATATGTACACCTTCAGTTATTATCTCGAGCAAGCTTGGACACACTTACTAATTTTTTTGCAATTTGTGGCACACACAACACATTTTCTAAGCTCAATTTATTCCAGCCATCAGTTAAACAAGAGTTCCCTACATATGATATTTGTAATTTGTTACCATTACCCACAGTCACACACTCGGTACCTTCATATTCGGTTGGATTTGCAATGGTGTTGTAGTCAACAGGTACATGATTTGAGGCTCCACTGTCTGCATACCAGCTGGGATCGATCACAGTGTCCGGGGATGCCACAAATGGATTGTTGTGCTGGCTGGCTACAAATGCATTCGGTTAAGAATTGTTTGGCACAGGTTACCTTCCATTTTCTCCCCTGTTTTGGCTTTGAGGACCAGTAAACTCTTTATTAAACCTCTGATAACAAGCTAAGGCCATATGGCCTGGTTTTCCACATACCTGGCATATGGGCTTTTGGTTGTTGAAGTTTCCATATCCTCGTGCTCTCCTTCGGCCTCTGCCTCCATTTCCTCTTTGATTGCCCCTGCCAAATGAGCTTCGATTGTTGTTGTAATTGTAACTTTGACCACGATGTCCTAGTGAATTGTTGCTGCTAGCCATGTTAAAAGATGCATTATGGTTGAAGGATACTAAGTTCTTTTGAGTGTTCTATAGCTCGAGTCTCTTCTCAAATACCAGAAGTTCAGCTTGCATTTCCGACCATGTGATTCCAGCTCGTCCTTGGATCATGGCAACCACCGGATTGTACTCTTCATCCAGCCCTAACAGTACCTGTGACACTAGGTTTCTGGCTGTTACTGGACTCCCTGCTTGTCCCAAGTTGTCGGCATGGCTCTTCATCACTCTAAGATATTCTGGTATTTTCATACTTCCTTTTCTGCATTGTTGGAAGACTTGGCGAAGGTAGTTTTCTTCTGCTCGTGATTGAACACCGAACAAATCTTGCACCGCAGCTCACAGTTCCTGTGAAGTTTCGAAACCCATTACCTGTGTCGCGACTTCAGGCGTCATCGAGTTATACAACCATCCTAATAGGAGATGATCAACAACTATCCAAGCTTTATACTGAGGATTGACAACCGCCGCTGGAGTTGTACTCGACTCTCTACTTACAGTTGTTTCTGAACTTGAGGCTCTTGTCTCTGCTCCTGAGATTGGGTTTCCACCATTTGTGGTTGATGATAGATACTGAGGAGGACATGGTTTCTATCCTGAAAGATGTCCCTCCAATTTATAGCTCCGGAGGATCGGGAGTGCCAAATTTTTCGAGAGCAGAAAGTTGCCCCTATCCAGCTTAATCGATGTAATTTGATTAAGCAATAGATTCAGAGGTGGGTTGCTGAAATTTGAGGTTCCGGTGGCTGTGGTTGAGAATCTGGTGAAGTTGATGTTGGTCATTTTGGCTTTGATACCAAATCAAATTTTCGGGGGAATAGAAATTGAGATAATACTCGGTTGCTTTTCTTCTTCTCTTATTTCACCACTGAGCACAGAGGCTCCATTTATACAATTCACCAGAATAAACAAATATCAGAAATATACATTAATCAAAAGAATATTTGCGGACAGGTGTCATATACACAATGGATATTAAATAACAGAAGATTATCATCTGTTGATGGAATTGTGTATCCGTGAGTTCTGGAATTTTCTCAGACTTGTATTAGTGACATTGGGCTGGTTGATCTGCTCATTCCTTCTTAGTATGGACTGGACACTACTACAATTTTGACCTTTCATGACACCATAGTCAATCCAAATAAAGGGGAGGGAGAGAAAAAAACGTCATAAATGATTGGGGCGCGTTTTTGGCGGGAAAAGACGGAAGTTTTCGGATTTTCGATATTCTATGACATTTTTTCAATGTCATAGATTTATGACTTTAATTAATTGTCATCAATTAGAAAAGATTTTTTAAAAAAAAAAAAATCAAAAGCCCTCACGGTCTCTCCCTCTTTCGATTTTCCCTCTCCCTCTCTCTAACCTTTCATTTCATCCCCTCACGCCTTCGTTACTCTCTCTCTAACCTCTCTAAACTTTCATTCCATCCCCTCACGCCATCGTCACCTCCCTCACGCCGCTGTCTCAGATCGAATTTCTGCCCAACGAGCGTCGTCGTCGCCTCTCTCCGCCAGACTCTATGATCTCTCTCTCACACCCCACAGCTCCTCCAGCCACCGGCGCACGAAGCGACAACAGTTGGGATCTCCTCCTTCGGCGTGTATGCGTGAGTTTTGGTAAGGCACTGGTGGCAATCTCTTTTTCTTCGAGTTTTGTGAGCAGTATCGAGGTGGGTCTTTTTCGATCGTTTCGTTCGACATGATTCCAATTACTCCTCTTGGTGGACAACAGCTCTCCTTCAAGTTCCAATGATTTCGAGTTGTGGGTAAGCCGAGATTAAAGCATTTTACTATTGATTATAGCATTTGAATGTATACCCACTAAAGTTTGGCCCCAATTTTTAGGTACCCATTGAGATTGGAGCTCGAGTCGTTGAATTTGGATCGAATTAGAACCACACCAGCAAGAAAGGTTCTATTTTGGTGAGGTTCTTTCCTAAATTTGCCTCATTAGCTATTGTGTGCTAAGGTGAAATTAATTGAATGTTAGGTCTTTGGAGAGCAGTCTTTTCCATTGGTTAAATTACCATACCATATTACATATAAATCGTACAATGTATGTTTCTTCTTATTAGTACATTCTTTCAAGTCCCTTTTTTCGCTGCCTTTAAAGTCGAAAGTGGGTTTCAAATGCCACTCCATTATCCCAAGTACACCAAGGGGGACTACGAGAAAATGAAGGTAAGTTGGATTTGCTTCTAAAACAATATGGACTCTGGTTTGATGGTTCCTTGGAGGAGAAAAGGGCATTTGCTATGGGGACCTTCTTGTGGCTTGACCAACTTTGAGTCCACCCACCAAATGTTTGATGAAATGCCCCACTAAAAAAGTAGCTCGATTTTGAGAGTATACTTTTGAAATTTGGTGTTTGTATAGTTAGGTTATGGATGTGATGTTAGTTTAAGATGCAGAGATATTAGTGGCTGTGTCTTTTTTTTTTTTTTTTTCAACCAAGCTTTTGTTTGGTTGTATCTGCTGATCTTGGTGGGATTTTAGCGAGTCTTGTAAAAACCTTGCTTTGTATAATGGTATATTAAACAACCCTTTTCTAATAAAAAAAAAGTGTCTTCACATTTGTTTTTCTCATGTAACCTTCTTTCATTACTTTAGTTAGCTTGCAATGGCTCATGTCGTGGTCCATCTGATGGGATTTCACCCATATATCCATTATGGGCTACATTCATTGGGCTTTACATTGCAAACTATGTGGTGGAGCGCTCAACAGGGTAAGTCATTAGTTGTTGCCCTACTTGATAAGCCCTTCTAAATAATATTTAACTATCATTTTTTTCACTTTAGTAGGAGTCTAGGAGCTGAGCCTGAATATATCTTGATTAGGTTAAGTAATAGTTCTGATTTCATGTTTTTTAGCCTTTCTTAAAAGAAGTAAAGTTAATAGTTATTTTAGGTAATATATACTTTGAAATAAATCTTAGGTAATATATACTTTTGTTGGGCATCCTTTCATGAAGTGTCATGTCTGAACTTTCATTTTTTTCAACTTGGAGCTGTCTATATGTCAATCAATTTCCCGCTTTTGGGGATTTTTTTTTTTAGTTTTGGATGCTTTTGTCAGTAGATGATCGTCATTTCTGGGGATTTTGTACTTAGTCCAATTGATTTGATCTTGTAGGTGAATGAAGCTGTGGTGACTAGGTGGTTGTTCTTCCGTTATTTGGTAATTGGAGGTAGGGCAATGAATGACCTATTCTTGGTTTCTTCCATGGAATGTTTGTTGCTAGATATCTATGGCTCTAGTTTGGTATCTTTGTTGTTTCTTACCTGCAAAAGTTACACTCATTTTTGGGACTGTTAGATCCTCGCTGATCAATGTTCCGTGGCGTGGCTAGATAGAATGCTACTTAGGGTTGTATACTTAGTTACCTTTACAGTTTTCTTCTCCTTGTATTTGCTCAACTGTGTAGTAAAACTGAACTGTTGGGATTCAAGTTTTTCCCTCATGGCCAATAAGTCAACTGAACTGTAAATGTTCACACTTTTTTCATCTAGTGGAAAGCAATTGCTTGCATTAGGTGAACTTGCTACAACGTTCTCTGTTGCATGTTGCATCAAGAATCTTTGGTTACTTTATTGTTCTTTTCTCTAACAAGTTCTTGTGGTGAATCTAATTGTCATCTTATGCATTAATGATAAGTTCTACCAATGGACACAGAAGTTTCAGCGTGGAACAGAAATATTCTTCATTCTTGTTTATGTAGAGCTAGAGCTAAATTCTCAACGTTTTCAAATTATATGCTGTTATCAGCCGGTATAAAGTTTTTGAATGATGGTATCATTGGTGCAGCTTATGTTAGTCTTGCAACAGTTGCTGGCTTCATATGGTGGTTTATATAGTCTGACAGTGGTCCTAAGCTAACTTACACCGAGTTGGTAAGATTTTATTTTTTATAGTCTTGCCATGGCATTGTGCAGTTTATTCCTAGTTTAACATATGAAGAATTGGTATCTCTGAATCATAGAGTCCTCCACATGCTGATTGATTGGCCTTTCGATCATAAGCTTCCCTTTTTTTCTTGACAACACACATAATTGTTTGTTTAGGTTAAACGTTGAAAAGTATGAAAGTTCATTCATTTGTTTAGGTTGACTTGGTATGAGTACTATGACTATCCTGCACTTATGGTAGTCATACTTTTGTTATGATTTGTGTTGGTAAGTTTGTTTTCCATTGAGTTGTTATGTTCGCGTTCTGATCTTTACGTAAAGTTTATTGTTTAAGCTTCCCTATCATGAAAATTAAGGCTTTGGAATTTTTATGGGTTAGTTTGGTGAGTTTGTGAGATGTGGATCGAGTTTGTGTGAGTTAAGATGTGTTTGTTTTCTTTTAAGTAGATTGAATGAGTTTGTAATATTTGGAGTGTGTTTTGGTAAGTTTTAGACAATGTTTTTAGCGTTTAAATAGTTTTAGTTTCTTTGTGAGATTTGAAGTGTGTGTTTAGGTGTGCATTTTTTTCATGTACCTCTGACATTTTTAGTTTGTCCTCTGACATTTTTCATGTACCTGCAAGTTGTTATTTTTCATAATAAAGTGGAGGTGCTGGAGAATGAGAAGAATCCCCATTTAAGTAAGGGCTCAGAATAGGTGTTGTCAGCAATGATCTATCTAGTTGTAACCCAAAACTATGCCAAACAAAAATAGATTCCTTCGAGTCTTGCTACTAAGGTTTGGCAATTTGATTGCCTCATAATAGGGATCAGAATAGGTGTTGTTAGCAATGGTCTATCTTGGTCCTGTTCAAGTTTGGTGAAAAACTGATCAAACTGACTGATGTCAATTCTTGTAGTGTACCCACAAATTATTTATTCTTCTCCAATTCAAATTGTTTGCTTGAGATTCATGTCCCCACAAAAGTGTTTGAAGAACATGTGAGCTTTTTAATTTGAATTGAGTTCTTACTCTCATTGAACCTATGGTAAGTTATCTTACCTTTCTGTCATCCTTTCTCATTGAATTTAAATTTAAAAAAAAGTTGTTATCTGTTCACAATGTCATTGAGAAACTCTTAAGAATTGTTTGCATTTTGTAGTGAGACCTCTCCATGACCTTCCAAATGCTTGTTGGCCGAATCCCGAATTACTGTCTCAATAATCGTGTTCTCCAGAATCCTAATGAAAGAGCAATCTTCCATCTCGTCTGGATACTTCATGGCCTTAAACACATTAAATTTTACTTCCTCATTACAGACTCTCATTGTTAATTCCCCTTTTTGAACATCTATTAACGCCCTACCAGTAGCCAAAAATGGACGTCCTAGAATAATTGGGACATCTTTATCAGCCTCATAGTCTAAGATAATAAAATCAACAGGAAATATGAATTTATCCACTTTCACTAAGACATCCTCAATTTTCCCCTCTGGATATGTGATAGACTTATCAGCTAATTGGAGTGTAACTGTGGTAGGTCTAGCTTCACTAATACCTAACTTCCGATAGACCGAAAGAGGCATAAGGTTAATGCTTGCACCTAAATCACAGAGTGCTCTACCTAACTCTTTTCCACCTATAGACACAGGTATAGTAAATGATCCTGGATCCTTAGCCTTGGGTGGTAGCCCATTCTTAAGAATAGCACTACATTCCTCAGTAAGAGATACAGTTTCAAACTCACCTAACCTCTTCTTTTTAGTTAAAATATCCTTAAGAAATTTAGCATAATTAGGCATTTGCTCTATAGCTTCTACTAAAGGGATATTTATATGCAATTGCTTAAGAATCTCTAAAAACTTTTTAAATTGACCATCCTGATTCTTAGGCTTTTGCCTTTGTGGAAAAGGTAGAGGTGGTACATAAGGTGGGGGTGGCTCATAAGGTGGTTCCACATCTGGAATAGAACCAGATGCTCCAGCATCTTTATTGCTGCCTCCAGCACCCTGACCAGATTCCAATTCTTTCTCAACAACAACAACATTTCTATCACAATTATTATCTATATCCTGGGTTTTACTAGGCCCTTTTCTTTCTTCTAGTGGCTTACCACTCCTAAGAGTCACTGCCTTTACCTGCTCCTTACCTTCCCTTCTAGGGTGTTCAGTATCTGAAGGAAGTTTCCCTTGAGGCCTTGCCTTCAGCTCGTTGGCTAGCTGACCCACTTGCAATTCCAGGGCTCTCATTGAAGCTTGATTACTTTGAATTGCGGCATCCGTACGAGCCATAAATTCTTTCATCATTGCCTCGAGAGAATTCCCCGAATTTTGCTGGGGCAAAGCCTGCTTATTTTGCTGGGGCAATACCTGCGCTTTAGCAAATCCCGGCTGGTTCACTTTCTGCTGTGCTTGCACATTACTTCCTTGTCCTCCCCACGCGAAGTTGGGGTGGTTGCGCCAACCTGGATTATAAAAGTTAGAATAAGGGTTATTCCTCTGATTACCTACAAAAAAAACACAGAAGCTGGATTGCTGGGGCAAAACTCGTAGTTGTGGTTTTCACCACAATAGACACAAGCTTCCTCTGCAACTTGGTTCACCACTGCAGCAGGCTCCACAACTGGCGGCTGCTGATGACTAATCACTGTCACATTCTTAAGAGCATTAGCAATCATTGCAAGATCAGCCCTAATGGTGGACACACCATCAACCTCTAATACACTCTTAACCTTTTTATTTGTGCCTCTAACATCCGACCACTGACAACTATTAATAGATATTCTTTCTAAAATTTCATAGGCTTCGTTAAAAGTTTTTGCCAAAAGGGCCCCTCCAGCCGAAGCATCAACCATACCTTGAGTTACCGCGTTCAATCCATTGTAAAATGTTTCCATTTGGATACAATGTGGTAGGCCATGGTGGGGACACTTTCGCAAAAGCTCCTTAAACCTCTCCCAAGCCTCACTAAAAGTCTCATCTTCAAGTTGCCTAAACCCTACTATTTCACTCCTTAATTTAGCATTTCTATTAGGTGGGAAATATTTACTCAAAAATTTTTCAGCTAACTCATCCCATGTCCTAATTGATCCTGGAGCAAAAGAATTTAACCACGCCTTTGCTCCATCCCTCAAAGAATACGGGAACAAAGTTAATCTAAGAGCATCTCTAGGCACTCCTTGAATTACAAAAGAATCACTGACTCCTAGAAAAGACTTAAGATGTAAATGAGGGTCTTCAGATCACAAACCATGGAATTGCCCCATGGTTTGCAACATCTGAAACATTACCGGTTTCATTTCAAAATTTGCCGCTTGAATTTGAGGACGTGCAATCCCTGGATTCAACTCATCAAACATTGGAAAAGCATATGCTCGAATGGCTCTGGTCCTATCGTTCGCTACCAAGATAGGATTCTCAGCCTGATTATTTTCCTGCTCATTTTGCTCTAGCGGCGGGTTTTGCTGCAGCACACGATTCTGCTGGGGGTTCGCTAGACCTTCAGGACCCTGCGGTAGATACGGCACGTCAGCCATTTGATTTTGCTATCTACGCTGCTCTCTCCTTTTTATCCTGAATGTCCTCTCGATTTCTGGATCAAGCTCGAACCTCACCCCAGGCAGATCGCTCATGCACCAAACTCACACCTGCAAAAACAAAAGAAACAATCAAAAAGTTCTAGCACCAAACCACTAAAACACATACACAAAACAGATCAGATAAAAACTTATTCAAGTTCCCCGACAACGGCGCCAAAAACTTGTTGGGTTCCTAGAGTGAGTAAAAATGCTATATAAAAATGCTCTAGAACACTGTGCAAGTATACACAGTCCGCAGCAAGTAATAAGTATTATCAATCCAAGGTCTGAACTAGCTTCCACTTTATCTATTTTGTATAACTTTTTAATGGTTTCAAAGATGGTAAAAATGATTGGTTTTTATAGGAATAATGCTGTAGCAAAATAAATGACAGAACAAAGAATAAACAAATAGGCAGACAGATTAGAAACAGGCGCTGGTCAGGCTTCAGTAATTGTTTTAAAAGATGCTCTAGCAATATTATTGATCATGCAAACTCTCGCAGTATTATTAGCGGATTCCTCCTGGAACTCCGGATTTTTTGGAATGTGTTTCAACCCCAATGAAGTACGACCGATCAAGCACTAGGCAACTGGCTATCCCTAGCTCAGTCACTGGTGTTCACCAATACACAATGATCGTAGTGTGATTAATCGCCACACACTCTCTAAATCATCCCTGAAACTAGAGAGAGGTATTCATACCGGCTGGCCAAGCGGGCATAAAATAGAATTGAACACAACAATTAATCAAGATGCGATAATCAATATTTATTACTAGAATTAAGCACGACAACTACATATTCCTAACCAACGCCTAAAGCTACTTAGTTCATAATACGCATGGAAACACACGTTACAATCTGAGTAGGCCCGTCCATAATTACAAGATAATAAGAAGAAATGTTAATCTCCTTGATCAGCTTGCAATGATGGTCTTCTAGATGGTCTCCAATCTTTCTTCTCTACTCGGCTCCCAAAGGTGGAAAGAACTTCCCAAGAATGCAATGTTTTCTCCCAAAAGTGGAATGATTTTGACTTGGGCGGCTACTTCCTTTTATAGAAGGATAGGAGGCTTGAATTAGGTCAACATGGACACGTGTAAGGCTCTCCTTGCTCCTTTATCCTAAAAATAATTCAACAGAAGTCGGTTCATGAAGTTGGCTAACGAGCTGTGACGTGGCAGTTCTGCTCCCAGTTTTGCTGCAGCACAGAATTTGCTCCCTCGAGTCGCCCAGCAACAGATTCTGCACAAAATGATTTCCAAAGCTTCCATTCTTCCAAATGGGTTAAAACATGTAATATACATCTAAAACCAACCCTATTAAGCACAAAAGACACACAAATCAATATAGAAATGAGGCCTAAATAACTACCTTTTGGGCAGTTATCACCTTGCTCGAGGACTAGCAAGATTTAGGTTGGGGGTAATTTGATAGCACTAAATTAGTGCTAATTATTTATGTAAATTTTGCTTATTTTAATGTTATTCTTTGTGATAATTGACTAATTTTGAGTCTTATTGATCTATAGGTCATTTTGGTGTTCTCAGGATCAAGAAGGCCATATTGCTAATTAAAAGTGAACAGGGACAAAAATTCAGCCATTTTCTGGAGAGCTAGCGTCGAGAACGTGCTAAACCGAAGCAAAATGAAGAAAATGCCCTTAGTCAACGCACGCTGAAGGCCAAACCAGCATCGAGACCCTAGAAAACGCCACAAACACGCTGGTTTCTCGAGAGGTAGCGTCGAGACGTTACCTCACGGCGTCTCGACGCTACGGATATCCGAAGCGGGCCAATTTAGCATCAGGGTCTTGACGCTGCCACAATTTATAAATATGTCTTTTCTCTGTTTTAGCTCATTCATTCTCGAACTTCGTCGTTTTCCTCTTGTTCTCTCTCAATTTCTTTCCTCTTTCTCTGTAATACTTAGTTTAGGCATATTGAGGGAAGGTTAATCAAGCCTCGGATTGCTGTCATCGGGACCTCATTTGTAAGTATGAATTTGATTTCATCAGATTTTTGTTGTTCATTGCATTATTTATTTGATTGAATGTTATTTAGACTCCATGTTTACAATTAGGATTGTTAGGAGGGATTGACAACCCCGTTCGCAACTTTCTTAATTTATATGCTAATATTGAGTAGCGAATAGGTCTAAGCATGTAGCGGTTTGGCGTTTTATCCTAAACTTGGCAAATGGCATGAAAGATCTAGATCTAGAATCTAAAGATCTAGAATCCCTATGATCGACCCTGACCACTACTGCTACAAGGTAGCTTTAGGTGTCGAGGAATTATAAATTTATTTGACCCGAAGCCTCGACAACTCCCACCTATCAAATTGGCGCCGTTGTCGGGGTTCTGAGAAAGCAACCTAATTTGTTCCATCTAGCCTTTTCAGCGAGACCTTAGTACCAATGTAGGGGGAAGATAGGTGGAGGGTCTCATAAATCATTCTTGGGCTAGTAAGGGTTGCTTTAGGAGAGGCTAAACACACACAAGCGTGAGAATATTCTTGGAAAAGTTTTGATTTGTCTCATAATTTGTTAGCATGCATTAGCTTCTTTTAAGCAAAATATTTAGCATAAATAACACAGGGATTTGATCATGATAAATTGGAGCATCTTAATCTCTACCATTCATATTATTGATAGCAAGCATAACAAGCTATTTTTCCCTAATTAATTTAGTTAGTCTTTGATATTAAATTGGCCAAATTCATGCACTTTAATGTTATTTTGTAGAAAATTGTTATTTTGAGCTAAAACGAGCATTTGGAATTGATCGGGTGTTCGACATGCCAAAAGAAGCTAAGGAGTCGAAAAGATTCAAGTTGGAAGCTTCTAAAAGTGGGCTTGACCGAGAGCTAGCGTCTCGACGCTCCTATATTTTCCTAAAACAGAATGGACGGTAAAGGCGACAGCGTCGCGACGATGCCCTAGAGCGTCTTGACGCTGTTGATATTTCCCTTAATTACTTGAGGCGGCAGGCGACAGCGTCACGGCGCTGTCGATAGATTTCCTATATATTCATTTTTTTGTGCTACAGATTGGGGGGGTCCAATTTGAGAGATTTTAGCCCTAATTTCGACTAGAGACCTTCTGTGGGAGCTGAAGCAAGGCGAAGGAGCGAGAACCAAGCTTGAAGGTGTGGAGATCGTGACGGGGACGTGCCGGTTTCGACGACTTCAAACACGTTTTCCTTCCTTTTCCTTACCTTTAGTTAGATCTTATGGCTTTATCATGCTTAGTTTATATCGTAACGCCATGTATGAGTAGCTAAGCTTATTACTTAGGGATTGATGTAGTCTTTTAAGTTTATGGATTAATTTATGGAATGAATTGTGCAATTGTTTTATGTTTGCAATCTTGTTTAAATGCTTTGAATTAATTGGCCACTAGTTGAATGATCTAAGTGTTGAATCTTGCTCGGGAGAGGGGATTTAGCGTAGACTTGCTTAAGATTGCATGACTAAAGTAGAAATTCTAAGCTCGTGACGGAATTTAGAATAACTTTAGAATTGATCAAAAGAACTAAAAGCCTTGCATGTTAATGAACTTAGATAGGGATATCAAGTTAGTTAGATGCATGAGAATCAATTATGCTCGGGAGAGATAGTTGTGATTAAAGATTCTTAGACTCATAGAATAATTGTGTGTTATAATTCATTCCCTAAAAGCAATCCTAAACTACACTGACGAAATCAATTCCCTAAGAATTCTTTCAAATGAATTTCACATCTTCAATTTGCATTACCTTTGTTTCCAAAACTCACTACTTTTCGGTCCCTAAATAAAATTGAGCAAGAATATTCATGGTACTTGATTTAACTTGAAATCCAATCCAGAGGATGACATTCGATTTCACACTCACTATATTATTACTTGACTCGTGTGCTTGCGATAGGAAAAGTCCACATCAATTATATAGTTTTAGGCTTGCTCGAGGACTAGCAGGATTTAAGTTGGGGGTGATTTGATAGAGCGAGTTTGTTATATGTTTATCTCCTCCTAGATTGATTGTCTTCATTGTATTCAGTGTGCAAAATTCTTTAATTTGGCTTTAAAAGGCTATAATATTGTTGCAGGTCTAAAATATGAGTTCGCGACCGATTCGGGTTGAAAACGACCTAAAACAAAGCCAAATGACCAAATTACCCTCGATCAACTCGAGTCAACACACGCTTAAGGTCAAACCAACGTCGAGACCCTCGAAAATGCCGCAAAAACGTTGGTTTCCCGAGGGCTTATTGAGTCGGCGTGCAGGCCACTCTCACCCATACTAATCAAAGGACAATCCCTCGTGAGAAGGAGTTCATGACACACTCAGGATTAAGACTGAGTTACCTAGGTCATCCTATCGAAACAGTAACCTAACTAGTTAACAGTGTTACATCTAGTGGTTTACTATTTCGTGGTCCGGTCTTATGCAAACTCATTGCATATGATACCCCCGCTTGCATGTCTCCTACATGGACTCCTTGTATCAATACGTCTGTATCGAATACAAAGCGGGCCGTATCACATAGTGTTACCAGGATAAGGTACCCAACCTTATGCCTGTACTATAGACCTTTCAGGTTGTTACTTGAACACCGATCCCCGTATGTCCCCACATACTTGTTCAAGTTACATACAAACAACCTTGGATCTTATTTTATTGGATTTGGGTCAAATTGTACAATATTTAACAATAACACTTTAGTGTAGAAACTCAATAACACTTTATTGAAACAAGTATACAATTTGTTTGCATTCACTATCTACGAGTTTTAGAGCATAAAACCCAACAGATGGTCCTCAAGGAAAAGAAGAAGAAAAAAAAGAAGAACAATCAGGTTCAGTTTGACAAATTTATGAATGCTTTTATGAATCTGAACATTAATATTCCCTTTACAGAAGCGCTAGAGATGCCCCAGTACAACATGTTCATGAAGGAGTGGCTGGCAAAGAAGGGGAAGGAAAAGAAGGTTGACACAGTATATCTAGCTTTAACATGCAGTGCTAGAGTACAACAAAAGGTACTTGAGAAACTACCAGATCCAGGGAGATTTTCTATTCCTTGTAGTTTCGGTACTTATTCTTTTAGAGCTCTATGTGACTTAAAAGCTAGCATTAATATTATTCCTCTATCTTTGTGCAAGAAATTAGACATAGGTGTGATTAAATCTATCCTTGTTAGGCTCCAATTGGCTGATCAGTCTGTAGTTAGACCAGTTGGCATTATAGAGAATGTTTTAATCAGAGTAGGTAGATTTTTCCTCCCTATTGATTTATATGTTATGGATATGATGGAAAATCCTTCAGTACCTATCATACTAGGGAGACCATTCCTCACTACTGGGCGAGTTATCATTAATATTGAGCGCAGGGAGCTCACTCTTAGAGTCCCGAATGAAAAAGAAATATTTGAAGCTTTTGAAGACTCTAAAGATCGTATAGAGGCACTTGTGATAGGCTATAGGAAAGGTGCAAGCAAGAGCACATCAGGTGGATTCACAGAAAAGAAGCCTCCTTGATGCATGCACATTCAACACATCGTGTTAAAGACGTTAAACAAGCGCTTATGGGAGGCAACACAAGTCAATTGATTTTTGTTTTTGCTTTTATTTTTTTTTTTTTGTTTTTTTAGGTCTTTGGTTCCAGTTTCTCTTGGCTTACAAACTTCCATAAGAAAGACATCATCATTCCAAGGCAGTATCGTTCACCCCTTTCATTCTTTTCTTGTTCTCATGTTTGATTATGCTTTATTTTTGTATACATTGAGGACATTGCATGTTTTAAGTTTGGGGGTGGAATGCTTTGTTTGTTGAGCCCTTGAGCACCTGAGTTCGGGCTATTTTTTTTAGCTTTCTATGAATTAAGCATATGGTTGTTTTGTGGATGCTATTTTTCCATGACTATGATTTCCTAGGATAGGCTTTCTTGTCAATTTTCAAGCTTTTGATGAGTTGTAAGCATGAGTGCCCAGAAAGGGAGACTTTTTAAACTTTTTCTCGGAGATGTCTCGTATTTGTAGAGTATTTCCCTTGGTTAGAATATGACTTGAATGCTTAGGAGCGAATTATTAGGTTCATATGCTTGTTGTCACCTCCATAGGTGTAGGGAAGAGCTCAAGAGTTAATTTTTTTTGCAAATTAGCATGATTAATCTTGCTTAAGAGGAAAGAAAAGAACATCTGCTTATCATGATCATGAAAGAAAAAAAAATAAAAGAAAGATCATATGCTTTTCATGATCATGAAAAAAAAATTAAATCATTCTTGTCTTTACTTTTGAAAGAAAAACAATGACGTCATTTGAGCTCAATATGCAATGTTTAATAATGTTTTAGGCAAAAAGAGCTACCTCTGTTGTGAACAGTTAGGCCAACCAAGAGTTAAACTCGGGTTATGGGTCCCTACAATAGGTGTGTGAAAGCTAGTGCCACTTATAAATGCTTGATTCAATTTTAAATTTAAAGCACTTAGGTATGGATGAATACAAACTAATTTGTTCCATTGGCTCGTTAGTAAATCCTTAGTGCCAGTATAGAGGGAAGATGAGTTGTGAGTTTAGTAATCCAATCCCGAGCTATTAGAGTCTAATCTAACTAAGTTAGATCTCGCTTATGCAAGTTAATTTTGGAAAACTTTTGATTTGTCTCCTTCATTGGGCCTTATGTGCATGTCTCTTGATTGCTTGATTTTTTACTTTAGAGCCTTGACGATTGAGTCATGTTTGTTGCATCTATTCTTCATCCGTTGCTTGATTTTTAGTTTGCACGAGGACTAGCAAAAGCTTAAGTTTGGGGGTGTTTGATAGCGAGCATAACAAGCTATTTTTCCCTAATTAATTTAGTTAGTCTTTGATATTAAATTGGCCAAATTCTTGCACTTTAATGTTATTTTGTAGGAAATTGTTATTTTGAGCTAAAACGAGAATTTGAAATTGATCGGGTGTTTGGGATGCCAAAAGAAGCTAAGGAGCCGAAAAGATTCAAGTTATAAGCTTCTAAAAGTGGGCTTGACCGAGAGCTAGTGTCTCGACGCTCCTATATTTCCCTAAAACAGAATGGGAGGTAAAGGCGACAGCGTCACGACGCTGCCCTAGAGCGTCTTGACGCTGTTGATATTTCCCTTAATTACTTGAGGCGACAGGCGACAGCGTCACGACGCTGTCCATAGCGTCTCGACGCTATCGGTAGATTTCCTATATATTCATCTTTTTGTGCTACGGATTGGGGGGGTCCAATTTGAGAGATTTTAGCCCTAATTTCGACTATAGTCCTTCTGTGGGAGCTGAAGCAAGGCGAAGGAGCGGGAACCAAGCTTGAAGGCGTGGAGATCGTGACGGGGACGTGCCGGTTTCGACGACTTCTAGCGCGTTTTCCTTCCTTTTCCTTACCTTTTGTTAGATCTTATGGCTTTATCATGCTTAGTTTATATCGTAACGCCATGTATGAGTAGCTAAGCTTATTACTTAGGGATTGATGTAGTCTTTTAAGTTTACGGATTGATTTATGGGATGAATTGGGCAATTGTTTTATGTTTACAATCTTGTTTAAATGCTTTGAATTAGTTGGCCACTAGTTGAATGATCTAAGTGTTGAATCTTGCTCGGGAGAGGGGACTTAGCATAGACTTCCTTAAGATTGCATGACTAAAGTAGAAATTCTAAGCTCGTGACGGAATTTAGAATAACTTTAGAATTGATCAAAAGAACTAAAAGCCTTGCATGTTAATGAACTTAGATAGGGATATCAAGTTAGTTAGATGCATGAGAATCAATTATGCTCGGGAGAGATAGTTGTGATTAAAGATTCTTAGACTCATAGAATAATTGTGCGTTATAATTCATTCCCTAAAAGCAATCCTAAATTAAACTGACGAAATCAATTCCCTAAGTATTCTTTCAAATGAATTTCACATCTTTAATTTGCATTACCTTTGTTTCCAAAACTCACTACTTTTCGGTCCCTAAATAAAATTGAGCAAGAATATTCATGGTACTTGATTTAACTTAAAATCCAATCCAGAGGACGAATTCGATTTCACACTCACTATATTATTACTTGACCCGTGCGCTTGTGGTAGGAAAAGTCCACATCAATTATATAGTTTTAGGCTTGCTCGAGGACTAGGTAGCAGGATTTAAGTTGGGGGTGATTTGATAGAGCGAATTTGTTATATGTTTATCTCCTCCTAGATTGATTGTCTTCATTGTATTCAGTGTGCAAAATTCTTTAATTTGACTATAATATTGTTGCAGGTCTAAAATATGAGTTCGCGACCGATTCGGGTTGAAAACGACCTAAACCAAAGCCAAATGACCAAATTACCCTCAATCAACTCGAGTCAACACACGCTTAAGGTCAAACCAACGTCGAGACCCTCGAAAATGCCGCAAAAACGTTGGTTTCCCGAGGGGTAGCGTCGAGACGCTACCTCACGACGTCTTGATGTTACAGATGCAAGACACGGGCAAAATTAGAGTCAGTGTCGAGACACTGTCGCGGTTTATAAATAGGGCTTTTCTCCGTTTTAGGTCATTCACTCTCCGATTTCTGCCGTTTTTCTCCCATTCTCTTTCAATTTCTCTGTACTTTCTTGCTTTTTCTTAGTTTAGGGTTAGTTAGGGGCGATTAATCAATCCTCGGGCTTGGATTTGGCTTGTGCATGGTCATCTAAGTTCGGATTGTTGTAATCGGGACCTTAGTTGTAAGTATGATTTTTATTTCTTGAGGTTTCTAATCTTTCTTGCATGATTTACTGTATTGATTGTTGTTTAGACTCCAATGTTCATAAATTTAGCAATGTTAGTAGAGATTGACAACCTCGCCATAGGTTGTTATATTAATTTCCTAATTGAAGTAGCGAATTGGTCTAAGCACATAGCGATTTGGCGTGTTATCCCAAGTTTAGCGAATGACATGAAAGATCTAGAGTCCAAATATGTGTTTGATGTTAATTTAGGCTTTTCCTAGTTAACTTAGAGCATCCTAATCATCATCGTTCTTAATGGAATCAATTAGTAGTTGATGTGCACGATTAACTTATTAATCGGTTAGAAATAGTCCCGATGCATTGGTCGGACTTAGTAATTTAGAGATATTATGGCTTGCTAGCTTTTTCCAGTTTAGGATTAGGCTTTCAATTGGTAAATTAATTTTCTTGATAATCGATGAATGAAATAAATCATGCTGAAACCTAAACGTCTCTGATTACAATGAACCTCGTGGTACGATTAACTTGCCCGTCTTTATTTTCAGCATTTTATTTTCCTGCAATTTATTCTTCCTCGTTTTAATCATTTTCTCAAATCTCCCCCCTTTTGGCTACCTATAAGCATAAAAGAATTTAGAAATAAACCGACTGTTCCCTTTGATCGACCCCGACCACTACTGCTGCAAGTTAGCTTTAGGTGTCGTGGAATTATAAATTTATTTGACCTAGAGCCTCGACAACTCCAGCCTGTCAAATTGGCACCGTTGTCGGGGTTTTGAGAAAGCAACCTAATTTGTTCCATCTAACCTTTTAAACGAGACCTTAGTAGCAGTGTAGGGGGAAGATAGGTTGAGAGTCTTATAAATCATTCTCGGGCTAGTAAGGGCTGCTTCAGGAGAGGCTAAACACACACACACGCGAGAATATTCTTGGAAAAGTTTTGATTTATCTCATAATTTGTTAGCATGCATTAACTTCTCTTAGGCAGAATATTTAGCATAAATAGCACAGGGATTTGATCATGATAAATTGCAGCATCGTAATCTCTACCATTCATATTATATAGTTTTAGGTTTGCTCGAGGACTACCAAGATTTTATTTGGGGGTGATTTGATAGAGTGAATTTTTTATATGTTATCTCCTCCTAAATTGCTTGTCTTCATTCTATTCAGTGCGTAAAATGCTTTAATTTGACTAAAATATTGTTGTAAGTCTAAAATACGAGATCGGGACCAATTCGGGTTGAAAACGAGCTAAACCGAAGCAAAATGACCAAATTACCCTCGATCAACTCGAGTCAACACATGCTGAAGCCAAACCAGAGTCGAGACCCTCGAAAATGCCGCAAAAATGCTAATTTCCTGAGAGGTAGCATCGAGACGCTACCTCATGACGTCTCGACGCTACGGATGCAAGACGCAGGCCAAATTAGCGTCAGCATCAAGATGCTGCCGCAGTTTAAAAATAGGGCTTTTCTCTGTTTTAGGTCATTCACTCTCCGATTTCTGCCGTTTTTCTCCCATTCTCTCTCAATTTCTCTGTACTTTCTTACTTTCTCTTATTTTAGGCTTAGTTAGGGGCGATTAATCAAGCCTCGGGCTTGGATTTGGATTGTTCATTGTCGTCTAAGCTCGGATTGTTTTAATGAGGACCTTGGTTGTAAGTATGATTTTTATTTCATGAGGTTTCTAATCCTTCTTGCATGATTTACCGTATTGATTGTTGTTTAGACTCCAATGTTCATAAATTTAGCAATGTTAGTAGAGATTGACAACCTCGTCATAGCTTGTTAAATTAATATGCTAATTAAAATAGCGAATAGGTCTAAGCATGTAGCGATTTGGTGTGTTATCCCAAGTTTAGCGAATGACATGAAAGATCTAGAGTCTAAATATGTGTTTGATGTTAATTTAGGCTTTTCCTAGTTAACTTAGAGCATCCTAATCATCATAGTTCTTAATGCAATCGATTAGTAGTTGATGTGCATGATTTGCTTATTACTCGGTTAGGACTAGTCTCGATGCATTAGTGGGACTTAGTAATTTAGAGATATTATGGCTTGTTGGCTTTTTCCAGTTTAGTCGATTAGGCTTTCAACTGGTAAATTAATTTTCTTAATAATCGATGAATGAAATAAATCATGTTGAAACCCGAATGTCTCTGATTACAATGATTCTCGTGGTACGATTAACTTGCCCGTCTTTATTTTCTGCATTTTATTTTTTTTGTTATTTATTCTTCCTTGTTTTAATCCTTTTCTCAAATCTCCCCCCTTTCAACTACCTATAAGCATAAAAGAATTTCGAAATAAACTGACTGTTCCCTGTGATTGACCTCGACCACTACTGCTACAAGTTAGCTTTAGTGTTCGTGGAATTATAAATTTATTTGACCCGGAACCTCGACAACTCTGGCCCATCAAGGACGAAACTTCCAAGCTCTCCTTGATTCTTGCATCTTGGTCCCCTTTTATAGACATTGGAAGGTGAGGTTTGTTGTCGAGATCAGTGTGAGAAGGTCTTGGAAGGTAAGAATCCATAATTTGCAGAGATTTGATACCAGATTGGAGATTTTCGGACGATTCTGTGAAGATCCCGTGAATCTCAGAATTCTGTCGGAAGGCCCAGTTGTGGCTGCATATCGGGCACATTTCCTTCTGTGTGCTGCTTTGACAAGTCTGTCTTCATCTGGGGCTACTTTCCTTATATGGCTTGCGGGCGCATTTTGATCACATATCCAACATCCTCTGGTCCAAATGTAGGCGCAAATCTTCAACTTCACTTCTTTTGCTCCACTAACCTTTAATCTCCTCTTGCGGGTGCATCTTCCTCGCAAACTCCTCTGCACAAAAACATTAATTAAATAAATTCTTACAAAAATAATCTCTTTTTGTACACTTTAAGCTTAAATTCTTTATTTCTAAGATTTTCCTCATGATTCTACAACTTTGCTAAATTGACTTGAAATGATAAGATTTTAAACACAAAAATTTTGCTTTCCAAACAATAGTCTCGTTGCCTTATTAGTGTTACCCAACTCCTATAGGTCCTTAGTATGCTTATTTGCTTGTTGTTCATGGTTTAAAAAGCATGCCAAATAGGTTCCTATTAATTATCCTAAGCCTTTGTAGCGTTGCTTAGTCTCTAAGGGTCTTTAGAATGTTAATTAAGTCTTATTTACTTACTGTCTAGCAGCTGAAAAGCCTTGGTTTTGGATGTTCAACGTGTACCCATGGCCCGTAGTGCCTTAGACATGGTTACCCATGGTCTAAAGCTTTTGGGTCTTAATTATGGGGAATGTTTGAAGGCCATCCAGCAAAGAAATTGGCATAGTAAAGTGGTTTTGGCCCTTAGTAGCATGTTTTAGGGTGCTCTTTTCTAGTTTAGGCTTTCTTTGATGGATTGTTATCTTTCTGTAGTCTGAAGTGCTTTTGGAGCTTGGTTTGCAAGGATTGCATCGTAGGTTTGTAAGCCAATATGTAAGAAGTTTCTACTTGCTGGGTTTGTTTGATTGCATGATGCATGTTGTTGCTTTTGTTTGCTCTTTTGTTGCCCTTCAAGTATGACTTGTTGTGTTAACATTAAATGAGATGTTGAGTGAAGCATGACTTGTTGTGCCTTTAGCATGTTGCGTTGCTTGAGATGAGCGTGTTCTATGATTGTTAAACCATGATGGGATGTCGTGTTAAGCATGTTTAGTTAGGCTAGCATATTGTCACGAGATGTGTAGCATGAGTCTAGTGGTTGCGTTACATGACGCGTAATTCATGTGTAGGTGCACAGCATAGGGCGTAATTCACGAGTTTTGTTTTGCCTAGCATGACACACAATGCATGTGTTGGTTTTGTGTAGCATGGCATGTAACACATGTGTTTTATTTAGTGTATCATGTCGCGTAAAGCATGTTTATGTTGCGTACCATGGTGCATAAATCATGTGGGCTAGGTGCATAGCGTGACGTGTGATTCACGTGTTAGATTGTGTAGCATGTCGCGTAAATCATGTGATGTCTAGTAGGGTGTGTGCATAGTGTGAGATGTATATGCATGGTTGTTTCATTGCTTTTTAAGCATGTTGTTTGCATGTGAGAAGCATGTTGTTTGACATTGGTTGTTGCTTGTGACCTAACAAGTGTGAGCCACTTACCAGTACAACGGTTGTACTGATACCCCCTTCCCCATCTCCCCCCAACATTTTAGATATTGCAGGTTTGGAGGATGAGCTAGACCATGGTGGTGAGGAGGAGGAGAACTTCGAGGAAGATACCTAGGATGTTTGGGTTTTTTACGGGACAAGTTTGTCGAGTCCTCGTGTCAAATAAAATTTATAATCCACGGCACTACTGCTAATTTTGTAGCAATAGTGGCCGGGATCGAACACAGGGAAGGGGGATCTAGTAAGTGTAGAATTTCGCCCTTATGAAAACAGGGAGGATTTTTGTGATGAAAGACAAGGAAGAAAAATAAAATAAAATAAAATAACTTAATGTTGAATTTTAATTGGCACAAAACTAAACATGCAAAGGAGAAATTAGACGGGATCAATAACATAAAAAGGAGATCGTTGGATTAGGTTTATTATGTTTGATTCTAATTCATTGGCTTCCTAGTTTTCTCTAATGGTTGTTCTAAAATGATTTCATTAGTCCGATCGGCTTCTGGGTTACTCAGAAGACCCCCTACACTAACCTGTGCTAATTAACTCGCTAATCGTGAATTCGACAATTAACAAGATTAATTAATATAGACTCTATCGCTCGCCACCCCTTATGCATAATGTAGTAACCATCTAAGACCTCTGCAGTGGTTACTACCTATATCTAACTAGTTTATTAACAAGCAATTTTACAACCACCTATTAAAACTAGCCACTTTGGGATCGTGGGTCCGGAATCGCAAGAACTAAATTCAAATACAATTTAAATCTAATTCTTACAACCTTTAACATGTATCCTAGGCCTATCGTCTCGTGTAGAGAGTGGCTTGCCTTAACATAGTGGCTATCTCAAATAACTGATAGAATACACAAGCGATAATCGCATAGGGCGTCAATCCTAATTGACTAGCCTCATGTATTTGTTTAAACGGGATTACATGCAAAACTCAATGAAAATACAACAAGGATAGAAGATATAAACCAGAAAACTCAGTCAATATCATTAAGAATCAAGACATAAATCCAATCCAATGATCTAAAAGAGTTTAGCTACGCATAGATGAAGTAAAAGCGATAATAAACATGAAAGAATCCATAGTAAATTACCAACAATGGTCTACAAAAGTGCTGGAAAGTAAAAGAGGCAAAGAAATCGTAAAGGGGACCAAAATTCTAACCTAATGGCGGACTAAACCGAGACTACATATATATAGAAAACACGCCGGTGTCGAGACGCCAAGGCACAACGTCTCGACGCTGTGAACATTCATCTTCGACCCGAAATCGCGTCGGCGTCTCGACGCCAGCCTCTTTACTCGACTTCCTGCTCTCGTTTTCGGCTTGGTCTCGCTTCTTCTTGGTTCGGGGCTTCAATCTTTGGCTTTCGGTGACACAATTAAGGCCCGCTTCAACACAATTGGGTCTCTTCACCTCCTCTCCGTCCAAGACATCGAGATGACTCTAAAAACTCCGTAATTTGCCCGAATTAACACCAGTTAGTGCGATCGACTCCCGATACGGCCTAAGCTCAATTAACCTGTAAATAGGACAAGCAAAGCATAAAATGACTCTAACAAGCTTAGATTAGAGGCGATAAGATAGGACTATTTAGGTTCTATCAGTTTTCCCTTTTTGTTTCTGCCTTGGTTAGGTTAGCTCTAGTTTAGTGGAAACATTGTTATTTTCGTTATGGTGAGAGATTCACCTGAGTTGTTTGTGTTTTTATGCACTTGAGGCTTAGCCCCGTTGTTAGTCTTATTAAAAGAATAAAAGCTGACTTAGTAGTATGTTCTGTTGGGTGTTTTAGTTTAATGCATGATGCTACGAGACTTGACTCGTATAGAAAAGCTAGTTTGAGAAAACTGCTTGTAGTTTGGTGGAGTTTGGTTAAGCTTAATTAACCCGTAAATAGGACAAGTGTTTGTCTTGCTTATCAAGTGGTTAAAATTTTGGGTTAGCCAATTTTACGCCGTTATGCTGCCGAAATTTTTGGTACATTCGATTTAAAATGGTTCAATTTCGTGGTTTAGGGTTTAAAAGTTGAAGTAGCGTCGCTAGGCTAGTGGTTGAAAAACCTAGAGCATTACAAAAGGTTATCTCATAACCTAATTAATTAAAATTAATTCAATTGATTAAATGTCAATCAATTAATCCCATTAATTCATTAAGCATTTGTGCATTTAAATCATATTTATATGCATTGCCCTCACATAATATATAGTTTCAATTAATTTAATCAAATCCAATTTAATCAAATTAATTTAAACTAACTAATTAATTAATTCAATTATTAACTAAATATCACATATTTAATTAATCTATCATTTGAATCATATTCAAATATGGATCTCTCTTATAACCTATAGTTTTAATATGAATTATATTCACATTAAAAATAATCTATATATTTAATTTAATTAAATCATATTTAATTAAATTGATTAATTAACTCAAAATTAATTGATTTCATAATTAATTAAATATCATCCATATTTAGTTAATTACATATTAGAATCCCATTTTAATATTTCTCTCATATACTATATAGTATAACTAAATTACATTTAATTTAAACTAAATTGAATAATTAATTTATTCATAATTAATTAATTAATTTATTAATTAAATATCATATATTTAATTAGATATATATTTGAACTCTTTCAAATATATTATTCTCTCATTTCATAAGTTTGACCTCATATTAAACTTTATATTATAATGTATCATATACTTTATATTAATTGTATCTCATATAATTAACTTGAGTCCCAAGATGAATTGGAACTATTTCAATTCTTTCAAGATAAACTATTCCCAATTACGCTTTACGAGCTAGCAGGGGGACCTAATGGACCTACAGATCAAAAGCTTCAATGATATGAAGTTAACTGACTAAACTCATTAACCGAGTTAACCAATATTCATTAACTGTGGGTCACTCCACTAAAGACCCACAACTGCACTCTTCTCATTGTAGAATGTTTTATGTGTCCACGGATATTGACCAATACTGGTAAGTCAATCCTTCACGAGTGTTTGTAACTACAGCTGGGTCAAATTACTGTTTTACTCCTGTGTTACATCTGTCTCCTTAAGTACCAGTGCTCCTCTAATGAAGCGTGTTTATGGTTCAACCAATAAACAGAAAGTCCCTCTCAGGCCAGTGAGAGGGTGAGATCCCTTTGTTCAAGACCCAGAGTCACAACTTAAGGGAACACTCATCTACTTCTCCTAGAAGTGGGAAGGAGTGAATTCCATATTGTGTTGTCATGACCCCAGCCCACCACTCGGTCTCGTCCCCAAGAAGGTAGGCTTATTGAGTCGGTGTGTAGGTCACTCTCACCCATACTAATCAAAGGACAATCCCTCGTGAGAAGGAGTTCATGACACACTCAAGATTTAGACTGAGTTACCTTGGCCATCCTATTGAAACAGTAACCTAACTAGTTAACGATGTTACATCTAGTAGTTTACTATTTCGTGGTTCGGTCTTATTCAAACTCATTGCATAGGATACCTCCGCACGCATGTCTACTACATGAACGCCTTGGATCAATATGTCTGTATCGAATACAAAGCAGGTCGTACCTCATAGTGTTACCAGGATAAGGTACCCACCCAGCCTTATCCCTGTAGTATAGACCTTTTAGGTTGTTACATGAACACTGATCCCCGTATATATCCACAGACGAGTTCAAGTTACATATGAACAACCTTGGATCTTAGTTTATTGGATTTAGGTGATATTGTGCAATTTTAGACTTAATATGACAAGAACACTTTATTGCTTAAACCTTAAGAACATTTTATTGATACAAGTGTATAATTCGTTAACATTCACTATCTATGAGTTTTAGGACATAAAACCCAACACCGAGGACATAGGTTGTCGTTCAAACTTGGACTCTTTTGCGGATACAACGTCTTTCGATATTCTTTGACCCAAGGACACAAGATGTCGTTCAAACTTGAGCTCCTTTGCTGCTCCAACGTCTACAGCGAAACAAAACCTTCGAACTTGGAGAAGGCACAACAAAGCAACACAGTGTAAGAAGTTGTAGCCAGCGTAAACATCGAAACAGAACCTTTGAAGAGAAGGAACAACGAAGCAACGCAGCGTAAGAAGCTGCAAACATAAACCATGAAGCAGAACCTTCGAACTTGGAGAAGGAACAGTAGCGAAACAGCGTAGCGTGAGAACCTTCGAACTTGGAGAAGGAACAACACTGAAGCAGCGTACAACATGAAAACCTTCGAACATGGAAAAGGAATAACAATGAAGCAACGTAGCGCGAAGAACCTTCGAACATGGAGAAGGAACAGAGGACCTTCGAACTTGGACAGAAGGAACACAAGCGAAATAGCGTGAGAATCTTTGAATTTCGAGAAGGATCAACACAACATCATACAACATAAGAACCTTCCAGCAAAGCAGCATAGCGTGCGAATTCTCGAACTTGGAGAAGAGACAGCAACAAAGCAGCGTGAGAACCTTCAAACTTGGAGAGAAGGAATAACAACAAAGCAACGTAACATGCAAATTCTCGAACTTAGAGAAGATACAGGAACAAAGTAGCCTAGCGTGCAAAACAACATGTTAACCTTCGAACTTAGAGAAGAAACTGCAGCGCAACAGCATAACAATATGTGCAAACCTTCGAACTTGGAGAAGGAACAACGCAGTAGCGTACAACAGAGAACCTTCGAACTTAGAGAAGGAACTGTCTAGCAATGAAGAGCGTGAACTTATGGCGAGCGAGCGAGACATCGAATTTGGAGGAATGAAGCCTTATTTTATTCATCCAACTCATAGCTTCACATTTATAACGGTGCACAACTTAAATTTGGTGTGTTGCCCCTAGTAGTGAAGAATTTCTTCAATTTGTATTGTCATGCTTCAATATTTGTTGCACCTTCTTTTTTTGTTTGCAGAGACTAAACTTAAAGTTTTTTTAAGCTGCCTACATACCCTTTGAAGAAAAGGGATCAAGTCATAACGTAGTTATTGCCTTCTAGAGTGGGGTAAAAATATGATGAAAATTAGCTCTAGAATACTGTGCAAGTATACACAATCCGCAGCAAGTGATAAGTATTTATCGTATCCACGAGGTTTTGAATAGTTCTCACTTTACCTGTCTTGTGTAACTTTTTAATGGTTTCAAGGTTGTTAAAATGATTGAATTTTGATAAAATGTTGAAGCAAAAGAAATGACAGAACAAAAAGTAAACGGATAAAGCAGACAGATTGGAATCAGGCGTTGGTCAGGATTTCAGTAATTGTTTTAAAAGATGCTCTAGCAATATTATTGATTAGGAAATTCTCTTGCAGTCTTATCAGCAGGATCCTCCTGGAACTCTGGATTTTTTGGAATGTGTCTCAACTCCAATGACGTGCTACCGATCAAGCACTAGGCAACTGGTTATCCCTAACTCAGTCACTAGCGTCCACCAACACATAATGGTCTAGTGTGATTAAATCCACACACTTCTCAAATCATCCCTGAAACTAAGAAGTGATATTCATACCGGTTGGCCAAGCGAGCACAAAATAGAAATAAGCACAACAAATAATCAAGAAGATCAAATCAACATAAATTGCATAGAGAATGAAGTACGACAATTACATAGATCCTAACCAACACCTAAGTAAATTTAGTTAATGGAGTACAAAATAACACACACTACAATCTGAGTGTGTGCAACCATAACTACAAGAAATTACAAGAAAGATTAATTTCCTTGATTAGATCCGTAGTTGATGGTCTTCTTGAAGTCTCCAATCTTTCCTCCTCTATTCGGCTCCCAAATATGGAAATTGAAATGTTTTTGACTTGAGACGACTCTTTCCTTTTAAAGAGTGGAGTCAAACCCTAATTAGGTCAAACTTTACACGTGGAGGGTTCTCCAAGCTTCCTAGATCCGAAATTAATTCAGATAACACCACCTCAATAAATGGATTACGTACGACTTACGTGGCAGTTTTGCTCCCTCAAGTTGCTCAACATTATATTTTGCACAAAATAACTTCCAAAGCATCCATTCTTCCCAATGGGTTAAAACATATAGTATTCATCTAAAAGCAACCCTATTTAACACAAATGACACAAAACACTATAGAAATAAGGCCTAAATAACTCCCTTTTGGAGAGCTATCATACCCCCAAACTTGAACTATTGCGCTTCCCAAGCAATACTAACTCACCTTCCCTTGAGAATTCAAAACATTAGACATAGCATAACTTAATCAAAACAGATAATCCAACACTACCTACAACCTTTACCTGAGCATTCTGCAAAACTAAGCACTGCTGCAACAAAATAATTCTTTCAACATTGAACAAATAATCACCACCTTTAATTCAATCCTAAGAACTTACCACAGCTTAACCATATACTACTACAAATTTGGCCTTTGTTGACGGCTAAAAAGTATCAACTATCACATTTATTGACGCTTTTTAGAAGTCAATTGAAGTGGTATCAATAAAACTAAAGCGTCAATATTAGTGTTTTCATTGACGCTTATAGGACGTCAACGAAGATGTCTTTGTTGACGTTTATAAGCCATCAACAAAGACATTATTGACATGTTTTATCCGTCAATGATATTCACAAAGCGTCAACGTAGGAACTTTTGTTGACGTTACTAGCAATCAACAAATCGTATTATTGACACGTTTTATTCGTCAATGATATCCATAAAGCGTCAATGTTGCCATATTTATTGATATTTATAAACCGTCAATATAAACTTATGTTGACGTTTTTTAAATGTCAATTATAGGATCGAAAATGTCAATATATATATTTATTGATGTTTATGAGCTGTCAATATATCATTTTATTGACGTTTCTTAGCCGTCAAGTTACCGTATTAAATTGTCAAATTGTGTATTTTCATTGACGGTTGATATATGTCAATTATGATCTTTGTTATGACGTTTTTTAACCGTCAACGATACATATTTGAAAAAAAAAACCTCACGTTGGTTTTTACCCCTACATTTACACAATAGTAGCTAGCTACCAATTGTAATGCCTCCAAAATTCAACATAATATAGAGGACATTACTAAATTTTACCCTGTAACCAAGTTTGATTTCCCAAAAATCTGACAGCATAACGACGTAACTATAACTAACAAAAAAATTTTGGGCACCTAAAAGAATAGAAATATGCACTTCTAAACCCAAAACACAACTTTCACTTCACTTGACATAACATGACATGTTCAATACATTATATGAAAGTAACACCAAAACTCAAGTATAAATAGTACGAGTCAGATCTCATAACCAACACATTATCCTTTTTTTTTTTTTTTTTGAGAAAAAAATACTTCATTAAACACCAAAACTAACAAAGTCATTACAAGCCAAAGCATCACGAAACCAAGGGGGAAAGAACAAATCCCCCACACTCGCGCCATCTCCCAAAACAAGGGAAGAAGAAGCGCCAAAAAAATGGAGAAGTTCCCATGGACAATTGCAGCACGCGTAACCTGATGAGCTAAAATATTGCTCGATCTCCTATAGAAAACAAAAGAGATTGGATCCTCTCTGGCGAAATCGACTATGGAGTCGACGATCAGGCTCGTTTTAGAAAAATCCTCAACGTTGCCCTCGATAGCATTCACGATACTCAGGGAATCCGTTTCGACGACGATCGGTCGGCGAAGCCTCTCCTCTCTCTTGGACAACAGCGAACGGTAAGCCTTAATACCCTCAAGGATAGCAAGCGCTTCCAAAGCTTTAATTGACCAGTTTCTATCAATTTGCACGCAGCCCACACCAATCAAAGATCCAGCGGAGTCACGAACACATTATTGTTCATATAGAAATATAGAATCAAATGAATCATAATTTCAACCAAACGTAAAATCATAATGAGATAATAAATCTCATTAACGAAAAAGAATCAAATGAATCATAATTTCAACCAAACGTAAAATCATAATGAGATAATAGATTTCATTAACGAAAAAGTTATCCAAGAACACAACTTATGTCATAATATTAATTTCATCAAACTAAGAACATATCACAGTGTCTAACAAGTTGTCTAAAAAACGAATAAAAAAACGAAGTATAACATTAGAAAACAATCATCCCATGTATTGTGCTACATATTCACATAATTCAACTCTTATCTCATCGAATTCTGATTGGCTAAATGCAGTTCCTCTGGTCAACTGCAAATAAATAAATAAATAAATAAATAAAATAAGTAAACATACTACATTACAAAAATTGTAATAAATGTAAAAGGTTAAGTTGAATAACAAAAACGACCAGTATGATAAAAAAACCCAAACCCACAAAGTTCTCACTCGAAGTGCAAACTAAGCTCAATTATGATAGAAAATTATAACATTTAATGACACGATATGATTGCTCGAAATTGCAACAAAACAAAAAGAAAATCCATAGATTGCAACAAAAACAAAAAGAAAATCCATAAATTATTAATGTCGAGCATTTCCATAAAATATTTAGGGATGGTCAGATGGACTACATTTTTCACCACTTACGGTTAAATATAAGATAATTGGTAATTGATAGAAGTTAAAGAAGTCATATAAGAACAATCAAAAGTGACAATAAGAAATACTAACCATTGAACGCTGAGCAGAAAAGATGGCATTCATGATTGCAACATATTTGAAAGAGAAAAACAAGTGCTAGAAGAAAAATTTTACAGTTTGTTTCCCGATATCAAAGAAAATTACATAAATAAAATAAACTCAAAAGAGAAGATTAGAAAAATTTTACTGTTCAGGTCCATTTGGGGATCCCTGCAAGCAAAGGATCTACACTCGAAGTAAATACATGCACATGCACAAAGATTAGTCACATTTTCACCAAAAATTCAAAGCAAATTATTTAAATTACAATGGAACAAATGGTATATGCACTCAACAAACATAAGAAAGGAAAAATATAGAGCATAAACAAAATATGAAAAATGGCAATAAAGTTTTGCAGAATGGAAACAAGTGCTTACTCGAGGTTGGAGATGGAGGGATCCAGAGAGTAGAAAACTTTCTGGATATCTACTCACAAGGTCAAGCATTTGGAGCAAAAAAATATGTTGGTGAACATTAGGTTACTCAAGTTGAATTTAAAGACGGTGGTGATCTACAAATTCCATCGTGTCAGCTATATCTTTCATAGTGTTCTGCTGCTAACTCATTACCACAAAAATAGATTAAATGTACAAATGAAAGATAATTTCCAAATGCTTCTCCCATCTCCATAGATATTGTTTAGTGCTAACTGCTATGTACTTTTTTCTCAATCTTAATGGTCCATTGACACATTCTAATGGGTATTTCATTAGAAGGCAAAATCAATCCAAATTTCCTTTAAAATTCACTTACCCACAGCCAAATTTGTCCGAATTCGAAGACTCACACTGCAAAACACGCTGCAAACAAAAGACCCATTGTTGAGTCACCAGAAAACACGAAGAACAACTTCTGGACTGTCAAAAATTAATCAAAGCCGCCAGAAAACTCACAAAAAACGTTGTTGTTGCGTTTTGGGGGTGCTCCACGGCTTGGGTCTACTGTTAGACCGTCGAACAATGGACGCCGGGCTAAGGGATCACTGAAAAATGCACGGAAAAACACCCATGCTGTCAGAAAATCATTGCGTGAAGAAATTGTAGGGAACGTCTGCTGTTCGCGGCCCATGTCTCCGTGTCTGAGTTGCAGCCTCTGGATGGGATGACCAAAGGCGAGAGAGGTGGCGGCTGGATCCAGCAACGACACTTTGTTGTGAAGTAAGAAGAAATTGAAGATGGTGATGAAGGGAGATTGAGGAATTGGGTATGGGGGAAGAAAGGAGGAAGAAGTGGTGGCTTCTCCTTGGCTGCATGCGGTTATTTTAACATCAAGAAAAATAGGGTTCTTGGCTAACTATCCAACTATTTACAACTTTGCCATCAACTCAATTAATTCCATAACCAAGTCACATTAACCTCCAAATACCCTCCTAATTCAATTTAATCAACCAAAACTTAGTTAAAAAAAATAGTGAACCAAAACTTGATCAATTAAACTTATGATTGGAGAAATTAATGTTTAGCTGAACTTAGGGTATTACACTACTTCAATCTATCTAATTTACTCAAATTAGCTCAACCAAATCCAATTTAATCTCAAAAGATTAAGATTAGATTACCAAAATTTTTTTTTCAAGATTTAATTTAAAATATTTTTTTCCAAAGTTAAAAATATATAATTTTTCTAACATTAGAAAACTCGCCTTAATTCAAATTCACCCAACTAAATTAATAAACATAAAATTTTAATTGATCTAAAATTAACAATCAAGAGAAAAAAAATCAAGGCTTAACTTAATTCTAAAATAGTTTAATTTTGAAATGCAAGGCGTTACAAGTGTATACTAATGATTTTGTAATTTGACGATTTAAAAACCATATATCTTGATGATTATTAGCCATCAAATATATATTTTTTTCATTGACGGATAAAAACAGTCAATAAAGCCATCTTTATTGATGTTTTTGACCCGTCAATAATATCCTATATATTGACAGATATTAGCCGTCAATATAGAAAGATTTGTTGACGCTTATTAGCTGTCAATGATGCGGTTTTCATTGACGGCTAATAAACGTCAACAAAACCCTTTTATTGATGATTTTTGTATGTCAAGTATGTGAAAATGCGGAGTTGGACGAAAATCTATGTAAATTAATTTTTTAATCACATTTATTGACGCTTTTTGCCCATCAATATAAACCATATCATTTATTGACACCATATAACCGTCAATATACCTATTTATTTATTAATAATTTATTTAAAAGTACAAATGATATTGTTATTGACGTTTTTTTGACACAAGCGTCAATAAACCTAAAAAGTCAAGAGTCAATAAAAGTCAAATTTGTAGTAGTGATATTATCAGACATATTTAAACACGTTTTTAAGGGGTTTTATATTTTTCTGTTCTTCATGTTGGGTTTTATGTCCTAAAACTCGTAGATAGTGAATGACTAAGACCCCGTTTGATAACCATTTGGTTTTTTGTTTTTGGTTTTTGAAAATTAAGCTTAAAAACACTACTCCTACACATAAGTTTCTTGATTTTGTTACCTACCTTCTTCTTATGTTTTCAAAAACCAAGCCAAATTTTGGAAACTAAAAAAAGTAGTTTCCAAAAACTTGTTTTTGTTTTTAGAATTTGGCTAGGAAGTTAAATGTGTCATTGACAAAGATACAAATCATGATAAGAAAATTGGGGAAAAACAAGCATAATTTTCAAAAACCAAAAACCAAAAACCAAATGGTTATCAAACGGGACCTAAGGAATTATACACTTGTATCAATAAAGTGTTATTGAGATTTATGCAATAAAGTGTTATCGTCATATTAAGTCTAGAATTGCACAATATGACTCAAATCCAATAAACTAAGATCCTAGGTTGTTTACATGTAACTTGAACTAGTATGTGAGGACATAGGGGGATCAGTGTTCAAGTAACAACCTAAAAGGTCTATAGTACAGGGATAAGGCTGGGTACCTTATCCTGGTAACACTATGTGATACGACCCGCTTTGTATTCGATACAGACGTATTGACCCAAGACGTCCATGTAGGAGACATGCGAGTGGGGGTATCCTATGCAATGAGTTTGCATAAGACCGAACCACGAAATAGTAAACCACTAGATGTAACACCGTTAACTAGTTAGGTTACTGTTTCAATAGGATGACCTAGGTAACTCAATCTTAATCCCGAGTGTGTCATGAACTCTTTCTCACGAGGGATTGTCCTTTGATTAGTACAGGTGAGAGTGGCCTGCACGCCGACTCAATAAGCCTACCTTCTTGGGGACAAGACCGAGTGGGGGGCTGGGGACATGACAATACAAGATGGAATTCACTCCTTCCCCTATTGGGGCAAGTAGATGTGTGTTCCCTTAAGGGCTGATTCCGAGTCTTGAACAAAGGCGCGTCGTCCTCTCCTGGCCCGAGAGGAACTCCTGTTTAGTGGTTGGACCCTAAACAACTTGTTCATTAGAGGGATCAGTGGTACTTAAGGATCCAGAGGTAACCTAAGGGTAAAACGGTAATTTGACCCAGCTGGTGTTACGAACACACGTGAAGGATTGACTTACTGCATTGGTCGATATCCATGGACACAGAAATATTCTACAGTGAGAAGAGTGCAGCTGTGAGTCTTTAGTGGAGTGACCCACAGTTAACGAATGTTGATTGACTCGGTTAATGAGTTTAGCTGATCAATCTCGTATCGTTGGAGCTTCTGATCTGTAGGTCCATTAGGTCCACCTGCTAGCTCATGACGGGTTCTGAGATAATATAGTCTTGATTATTAAAGGGAATTTAAGTTAATTGTATCTTGATGCAATTAATATAATGTATGGGGATACATTATAGTATAAGTTTAATTAATGAATTAAACTTTATAATAAAATTAATTTTGGATGTGATTCAAAAATTAATTAATGAGAGAATTATGAATTTAATTAAATATGTGACATTTGATTAATTCATGAATTAATTAATTGGGGAATTAATTAATTTAATTTTAATTTGGTTAAATGTGATTTAATCAAATTAATACTATAGTTTATATTAATGTACATTTTGATGCACATTAAAACTATAGGTTAAATGACGGAGTTAAAATTGAATATGATTAAATTATAAAATCAATTAAATATTTGATATTTAACTAATGTGGATTCAATTAATAGAATTAATTGAATGACCAATTTAATTCAATTGAATATGATTCAAGTTGAGTTAAATACTTTATATTATAATTCATTTAGTTAATATTGATTTAATTAAATTAATTATAATTAATTAATTAATTAAATATTTATTATTTAATTAGTTAATGGGCGAGATCGTTTTGATTAAGATCTAACGGTCTAGATCTAGTAGGGTAATAACTCCTTCCCCACTTAACGTACTGGGGAGAGGGAGTTCCACACTGATCAATTCATTCTCTCATTTTTATGAAAAAATACAAAGAGATCCTTGAAACTTTTCTCTCTAGTTTTTCTCCCAAAATACAACATTTACCTTGCTGAATTTTTCCCTTCCAAGACGAATTTTGAGTCTCACAAGCCAATCTCAGTAATCCAAGAGATATAGCGGGTGAATTCGTGTGGTGGTGTCCATTGGAAGATCAAGAACATTATTTGGGAGCATAGTGCAGTGTGTTCTTCGAAATCCAGTAAGTGTTCTTGACCTTAAATCAATTTTCAGCATGCTTAATCTATTTTATTTAGAAATTAGTTTGTGAATTTTATTGCCAACGTACCGGTTTTTCTATAATTGAAAATTAAAAACGAGATCGGTCTTGATTGCTTCCGCTGCCAAAGGGATTTCAACCCTTCAATTGGTATCAGAGTCAGGTTGTTAATTGATTTCAATTAATGAAAATTGCGTTGGTTTTGGTGGGATTATGCATTATGAATGTGGTTTGCTGAAAAACTGTCTTGGTTATATTTGGCCTTAGATTTACAATTTTATATGATTTGATCATGTAAGGGCCCATGTTTTTGGGGCAAAAATATTGTAAATCGAGTCTTGTAAGTTCGTGTCTAGAAATTAGGAATCAATTTGTTGATCGGTGCTCGAATCGGGGTTCAATTTGGTGAAAGATTGCTGCTGGAAACGTAACGCAGTATGCTGTCCAGAGGCGTAGCGTCGCGACCCTGCTCAACGGAGTCGCGATGCTGAAGAATAAGGGCTGGAAAAAATCCGGCCAGCATCGGGACGCTTTGCCCACAGCATCTCGACACTGACGAAAGTTTCCAGATTCACGGATCGTTGAGCAAGACGTGCAGCGTGATGGTTTGAAACGGTTACAACGGAATAAGATTTTTGTACATAATCTAAGACTCGAACGTGGGTGCTGGTGCAACTGGCGTGCACGCGTGGCTAGCATTCGTCAGGTCTGTGGTTTGACCTTCAACTTGGGCAGTTATTATTTTTCGCGTGCTGTTTGTTCATGGGCGGTCCGGTTCGTTGCTGTTTGGTTCGGTTCACTGGAGTATTGGTCCGGTTCGAGTGTTATGGGTCCGGTTTGAAGCGGTTCAAGTTGTTTCGGGCCGGTTCTGGAGCGGTACAAGACTCAGAAGGATAATTAAATTGAAATTATTGTAATGTTTGTTTATTTTAATTATCATAGGAGCCAATATACCGGTTTTTCAGCTATTTATTGCTTTATGAGTGTCATTTAGCTAGATCCCACCATATGTTAAGCATGTTTCATGCATTTTTATGTTATAAATGTTATAATATATGATAATTATGCATGAATTTAAATTTCATGAGTTATTTAGTATAATTGTTATATTAAATATATGAAATTGGAAGAGCATGATGCATGACATTAATTAGATAAATATAAGATGTTATATTTTATTAATGTAGCATGCATGCTTAGATTTATTTTCATGAGTATTAATATAATAGTTTGTTTTCATGTATGATTTAATATAAAATGTTATATTAATTAAATGAAAATGAAATAGCATTGAGCATGACATTAATTAATTAATATAAGAGTTATATTATATTAATGTCAAATTTCATGTAATTTAATTTCGTTGATGATTAATTAATATAATCGATATTAATTAAATGAAATTGAAATTGCTTGAAGCATGACACCACCTTAGATTAATATAATCGTTATATTATCGATATTGGCGTCATTATTATATGGTGTTTAATAACTCGAATTTGATTGTTATTTTTTCCAACACCATAGAAGCATGTTATAGGGCTAATTATTAAAATTTTATAATAGTTATAAAATTGATTAGAAACCGTCAACCTATAACAAAGAGTTGCATGCAAACATAGGACCTTAGGTTAAAATGAATTAATTTTAAAATGTTTAAAATTAATTAGACCTAAGCTCAATTTTGATTCTAATAGGATTAGAATTATATTCTTACTTAGGATTAAAATAGTTTTAATGTACTAAGTAGGAAAAACATTACTATGGTTATAAGGGAACTCTCCCGATGAAGTTCTGTCTAGGTTGGGGGTATTTAAGGTATTTAAGTTGACGGTTACGGAACACCTCCTACCTGGGAATAGATCCGGAACTTGAGTTGAATTAATCATAGTTTAATGTTAGCATGCAATGTCACTAGGTAATTAAAAGGGTTTAATTCACCTAGACATTAGACTGAAGACCTATATATAAGAGTTATAATAGGCATAGACTTAGATAGATTGACTTAGCCGGGTTTATCTAAGTAACCCTAAAAAATACAGTAGGACATTTCAGTAGGAGGAAAAATATAAAAACAAGATTTCCATATCGAGTTTTTACTCTCACATCCCCCTGTGTTCACATCGTGAGATCCATCCTCGGCTTCGTGTCGCCCTGGGCGCAACCTCCCTTCGGAAAGTGTTTGCATGGGTCAATAACAAGGTGAATGGGGAGAATGTCTATAGTAAGTGGGAGCAGGACACGTGTCAACGTATCCTACGGTCTCCACCCCTAGGTTGCACCGTGAGATTCTTATGATCCGCCTGCGTGTCGTCCTAGAGCGACCATCCCTTCGGAGGGCCTGATCATAGGTTTCGGAACACCGCGAACTCCAGAAATGGATAGGGTCACTTAGGTTAATTACCAACAGTTGTCTTTCCTTTTGGTAGCCTGTTGGTCCGTACTTCTGGGATCTGAAAGTGGGAGGGTTACACTTACGGGGATGAGTTAAATGTGTTAACTAATCATTGACCGAAAACGGTAACTAAATGCTAACGGAATATGAGTTATTCTGGTGTTAGAATTTGGTTGAGATTGTCTCAATTCAGAGGAGGAGTAGCTGACCACCCTTCGGTGGCTGTTGTTCTAAACCTCTGAAGTATCGTTGCAAAAACTAAATCAATAGTTTTATAGGGTTTCTTTGATTGTTTGTTTGTTTTTGCAGAATTTGATTGGATTATTTGTAATAGGTTAGTGCGATTAATAATACAAGTAATTTGTTACTTCAGCAATTATATAAAATTTTATGTGCATTGTCTTACGTCATTTCATTAATAACGGTTTAAGATACAACTAGCTTAAACGAAACTTGTGGTAAGTGATTTAAGATTAGTCTTTTGTGAGGAATGTCCTCAGGCCCAAATGTCTAGTTCATCTTGAATCGTTCATGATGATTATGACATTAACTGCCTAGCCAATATCAATGACAATAAATATGATTTATTGATCATTGAAAGGTGCATAGTGGAAAATGAGGATACAGCCTGAATCCTCAATTCAGGTGCCACTTGTCACGTTTGCTATTCCTTTTAAGGAATAAGCTCATGGCAACGGTTGCAATTATTTGAGATGACTCTCAGATTTTGATCTGGAGAGTATGTCTCGGCTTTGGCAGAGGGAACATTAAGTTATTTTATCTAGTGGGAGATAATACACATTATTAGATAATGTATATGAATTTCCTAAAAATTAACAGAAATTTGATTTTTGTATCGTATATGCTGGAACAATGTTACTCTATACCTTTCTCTGCTAACGCAGTTTTATTTTAAGAAAGGGAGTTGACAGTTGTTCAGCATTACTGGAAAATAACTTATGTGTTTTAAGACTAATCGAGAGTAAAGCAAGTCATGAGCACTGAGTTGTTTAAGATACTCAGAAAGATAAAGGCAAAGGATATCTCCTAAAGGAAATACCTTTCTTTGGTTCTTAAGGTTAGGCTATTTTTTATCTCAATGTGATTGGGAGCTTAGTCTATGAGTATACTTCTAAGTTAGTTAGAAGAAAACTCTTTAATACCAATTAAGTCATGCCTTATGGGCAATATGACTGATGGATTTTTTACTGGAAAAGAACTTAAGAGCTAAAGAGCCCTTGGAGCTTGTACATTTGGATCCTTGTGGTCCAGTATGTTAAAGCAGTGGGAGGGCATGAATAAATCATCTCATTTATGGATGATTATTCAAAGGTATGAGTATCTCTACCTAATGCAATTTCAGTCTGAAGCTCTTGAGATATTCGAAGGGGCTTAAGACTGAAGTTGAAAACTTGTTAGGTGAGATAATAAAAACATTTTGATCTGATCAACGTGTTAAGTATAGGGACTTGAGATTCTAGGACTATTTGATAGTTCATGGAATCACATCCTAAATTCAGTTAAGAGTAATAGAACCCTATTGGATATGGTTCAATCCAGGTTGAGCTATGCTCAATTGCCTGACACGTTTTGGGGTCATGCAGTGTGACTGTAGCGTGTATTTTGAACAACGTTCCATCAAAAGTGTTTCTGAAACACCTTTTGTGTTGTGGATAGGACGTAAAGATTGTTTATGTTCCTTTAAATTTTGGGGTGTCCAACACTTGTGCTTGTGACTAACCCAAAATAAATTGGAATATCGTTCAAAATTATGCCTAATTGTAGGCAATCCCCAAAGGAAACGAGGAGAATATGTTTCTTCAATCCATAAGAGAATAAAAAATTTGTATCGACAAATGCTTCATTCTCAGAAGAAGAACATATGAGAAATCATAAGCCATAAAGTAAGGTCAGTTTAAGTGAATTAACTAATAAAGCTACGGAAACATTAACAAGCGTTGTTGATGAATCAACAAAAGTTGTTAATAAGACTGGTTATTCAACAAGAGTTATTGACAAGGCCAGTGCTTTTGGTCAGTCACATCCATCTCAAGAGTTGAGAATGCCTTGATGTAGTGGGAGGGTTGTTTTATAACCTGACCATTACATGGGCTTATTTGAAGCTCAAGTCGTCATTCTTAATGATGACATAGAGGATTCATTGTCTTTTACAAAAGAAATGAATGATGTTGATAACGATCAGAGGATTAAAGCCACTTGCTTGGAAATGAAATCTTTGTATTTCAATTCCATCTGGGATCTTGTACATCAGCTTGATGGGTAACACCTATTGGTTACAAGTGGATATACAAGAGGAAACGAGACATTTAAGGTCTCAACCAGAAGGGTCCATTAAGCAAGATTAAAAGCAAAAGGGTTTGCAAGCTAAGTGGTCCATTCATGGATTGACCTAAGCATTTTGATCTTGGAATGTAAGATTTGATACTGTGATCAAGTTTTTTGGCTTTAGTCAGGATATTGATGAGTCTTGTGTCTACAAGTAATCATTAATAATTCAGTAGCTTACTTAGTGTTGTATATGATTGATATCCTAATCATTGGGAATGATGTAGGTTATCTTACTGACATAAAAAAAAGGCTAGTAGCTCATTTCCAAATGAAAATCTGGGAGAAGTTGAGCTAGCCGTGTCTCAAGTGTCTTATGTCTACAAGATGTTAGTTAGATATAAGATGCAGAATTCCAATAAGGGTTTACTACCTTTTCAGGAATGGAATTCTTTTGTCTAAGGAACTGTGTCCTGAGACACCTCAAGAAGTTGAGGACACGAGACATATGCCCTATGCAGTAGGGTTGTCAGTAAGTATCAATCAAATCCAGGATTTGATCTCTGGAGTCTCGTTACGTACATCCTCTAGTATCTTAGGAGAACAAGGTTCTATATGCTCGTGTATGGTGCTAAGGATTTGATCCTTATAGGATACACTGACACAGATGTTTAACTGATAAGGATTTGATGAAATCTACATCAGTGTCTGTCTTCACTCTTAATGGAGGAGCTATAGTACGACTTATCTGCAGTCTCGAACATATAAGCCGATAAGCAGTTGCTGATGAAGCACCGATAGAGATTGTATGACTTAGGAAGTTCAAGCCTAATTTGGAAGGTGTTCCAAATATGAACTAGCCTATTGTAAGAAAAGCAAGCACATTGAATCTAAAGGATATATTGCTGATTCATTCACGAAGGCTCTCTCGGCTAAAGTGTGTGAGGGTCATCTAGATGGTCTAGGTCTACGAGTTATGTACAAAGATATAATCTAGGGCAAGTGGGAGAAGTGTAATGGTATAGTGATACCATTATGTAATGGGTATAGTGATGCCCTAGTTTATAGTATTTGTACAATGTAAATACATTTTATGTATTATACATGTATTTATACACCCACTTCTGGGATAGATTGTTGTACATTCCCACTAAACTAGATTTTTAGTCCAAGTGGGAGTTTGTTGGGTTTTATGTCCTAAAACTCGTAGATAGTGAATGATTAACGAATTATACACTTGTATCAATAAAGTGTTATTGAGATTTATGCAATAAAGTGTTATTGTCATATTAAGTCTAGAATTGCACAATATGACCCAAATCCAATAAACTAAGATCCTAGGTTGTTTATATGTAACTTGAACTAGTATGTGGGGACATATGGGGATCAATGTTCAAGTAACAACCTAAAAGGTCTATAGTACAGGGATAAGGCTGGGTACCTTATTCTGGTAACACTATGTGATACGGCCGGCTTTGTATTCGATACAGACGTATTGATCCAAGGCGTCCATGTAGGAGACATGCGAGTGGGGGTATCCTATGCAATGAGTTTGCATAAGACCAGACCACGAAATAGTAAACCACTAGATGTAACACCGTTAACTAGGTAACTCAATCTTAATCCTGAGTGTGTCATGAACTCCTTCTCACGAGGGATTGTCGTTTGATTAGTACGGGTGAGAGTGGCCTGCACGCCGACTCAATAAGGCCACCTTCTTGGGGACAAGACCGAGTGGGGGGCTGGGGACATGACAATACAAGATGGAATTCACTCCTTCCCCTATTGGGGCAAGTAGATGTGTGTTCCCTTAAGGGCTGATTCCGGTTCTTGAACAATGGCGCGTCGTCCTCTCTTGGCCCGAGAGGAACTCCTGTTTAATGGTTGGACCCTAAACAACTTGTTCATTAGAGGGATCAGTGGTACTTAAGGATCTAGAGGTAACCCAGGGGTAAAACGGTAATTTGACCCAGCTGGTGTTACGAACACACGTGAAGGATTGACTTACTGCATTGGTCGATATCCGTGGACATAGAAATATTCTACAGTGAGAAGAGTGCAGCTGTGGGTCTTTAGTGGAGTGACCCACAGTTAACGAATGTTGATTGACTCGATTAATGAGTTTAGCTGATCAATCTCGTATCGTTGGAGCTTCTGATCTGTAGGTCCATTAGGTCCACCTGCTAGCTCATGACGGATTCTGAGATAATATAGTTTTGATTATTAAAGGGAATTTAAGTTAATTGTATCTTGATGCAATTAATATAATGTATGGGGATACATTATAGTATAAGTTTAATTAATGAATTAAACTTTATAATAAAATTAATTTTGGATGTGATTCAAAAATTAATTAATGAGAGAATTATGAATTTAATTAAATATGTGATATTTGATTAATTCATGAATTAATTAATTGGGGAATTAATTAATTTAATTTTAATTTGGTTAAATGTGATTTAATCAAATTAATACTATAGTTTATATTAATGTACATTTTGATGCACATTAAAACTATAGGTTAAATGAGGGAGTTAAAATTGAATATGATTCAATTATAAAATCAATTAAATATTTGATATTTAATTAATGTGGAGAATTAATTGAATGGCCAATTTAATTCAATTGAATATGATTCAAGTTGAATTAAATACTTTATATTATAATTCATTTAGTTAATATTGATTTAATTAAATTAATAATAATTAATTAATTAATTAAATATTTATTATTTAATTAGTTAATGGCCGAGATCGTTTTGATTAAGATCTAACGGTCTAGATCTAGTAGGGTAATAACTCCCTCCCCACTTATCGTATAGGGGAGAGGGAGTTCCACACTGATCAATTCATTCTCTCATTTTTACGAAAAAATACAGAGAGAGCCTTGAAACTTTTCTCTCTAGTTTTTCTCTCAAAATACAACATTTACCTTGCTGAATTTTTCCCTTCCAAGACGAATTTTGGGTTCCCACAAGCCAATCTCAGTAATCCAAGAGATATAGCGGGTGAATTCGTGTGGTGGTGTCCATTGGAAGATCAAGAACATTATTTGGGAGCATAGTGCAGTGTGTTCTTTAAAATCCAGTAAGTGTTCTTGATCTTAAATCAATTTTCAGCATGCTTAATCTATTTTATTTAGAAATTAGTTTCTAAATTTTGTTGCCAACGTACCGGTTTTTCTATAATTGAAAATTAAAAACGAGATCGGTCTTGATTGCTTTCGCTGCCAAAGGGATCTCCGGTTCTCGGTCTGAACTTGCTGCTCATGGGTTCCTTGACCGTTTCCTTGTTCTTGCACATCTTCCACTTGCTTCTCTTGCACCTCTTGCGGATTTTCTACTGTCTGTTCACCTAGCATCTTTCGTTTCCTCAGGTTCTTTTGGTTGTTCTTCCTCAACCTCTTCCTCAGCAATGTCTTCAACTACTTTCCTTACAACCTCTGCAACCTCAGCACGCATTTGTCTTCTTCGTCTCTTAGCCTGTCTCTTTTCTGGCGTCTTCCTTTTCTTCGCCTTTGTCTTTGGTGCCTCAGGCGTAGCCGACACTTCCTCTTCCTCAGCATCCCTTTCCTTACGACCTCTTGTTTTCGCCATTTAGGATTTGAAGAATTTTCGCACTCGAAGAACAAAAATAAAATAGAAGGAGAAAATTTAAAGAAGAACGATAGAGTAGAAAGGAAAAGAACCTAACTGGGGTTTAATGGGGCTTCAGCAAAGAAAATCCTAACTGAATAATCTTCCTCCATTAATGATATTACCGTTTTAAACTTTCATGTAATTAGTAAAATTAATTATTAAAACGATAAAATCTGCCTTTAATGATGTGCTGTCCAACGGTTCTGTCGTTCGATTTCCCTGCGTGACACGTGGAAGCTCCCGATCTTCCATGCAAATTACCTGCCCACGGGAAATTCAAATCTAAACGGTAAAAAATATTTAATTCCCAACTAATTCCCTTAGGATCAGACGAAATATTTGATCCTTCTAACAGAATGCAGAAACAAACCACGCAGCAAAGATTTTCTTCTAGGAGAATCTTTGGTATGAAAAATCCTAATTTGAATTTTAAACCGCCAAAATCAAATCTCTCATTTTTATCTTCAGCCGAATAAATCAGGAAATATATTATTATTAACCTAAAACAGAAATTAAAATAACAAATATACAAACTGGAATTAAATCTAAACTAAACTAATCCGATTAATTTAAAAATTAAATCGGCCAAAATTAAATATAAATAAACCGGAAATAAAATCTACGAAAATTTAAAAATACTAACGAATTAAAATGAATCAGATAAGATTCAAATAAACCGAATCTAATTCAAAATAATTCGAATTAAAATCAAATCCAATCAGCGAAAAATAAAATCGCAACAGCACTGGGAGCTAACAATATTGCAATAAGAACTACTCCTGCAAAATTCTCGCTCGCTTATTCATCGACCAATTTTAGGGAAGGATATTTCGAATGGAATTCCTCTCCCCAATAATGCTTCACTCACTGTCCATTAACCTTGAACACTCGTCCATCTTTTTCATCTCTCAAAGTAATTGCCCCATGAGGAAACACTTCAATCACACTAAATGGCCCAGACCATTTAGATTTTAATTTTCCAAGAGACAATTTCAATCTAGAGTTGTAAAACAAGACTCTCTGACCCTTAACAAATTCTTTAGGTTTTATCTTTTTATCATGCCACCACTTAGTCTTCTCTTTATATATTTTCGCATTTTCATAAGAAAATTGGCGAAACTCTTCTAACTCATTAAGCTGCAGCATTCTAATTGCCCCTGCACGACTTAAATCACAATTCAATTTCTTTAAAACCCAAAATGTCTTATGCTCAAGCTCTAATGGTAAATGACAAGCTTTTCCATATACTAACCTATAGGGAGACATACCTAGAGGAGTCTTATAGGTTGTCCTATAAGCCCATAGAGCCCCATCTAACCAAAAAGACCAATCTTTCCTAGATGGATGGACTACTTTCTCTAAAATAGATTTAATTTCCCTATTACTAACTTCAGCTTGACCATTTGCTTGTGGATGATAAGGGGTAGCTATCCTATGCTTAATTCCATATTTAGCTAAAAGCTTAGTTAAAACATTATTCACAAAGTGTGTACCCTCATCACTCACAAGAGCTCTAGGTGTCCCAAACCGCGCAAAAATGTGCGATTGGAGAAACCTTGATACCGTCTTAGCATCATTTTGATGGCATGCAATGGCCTCCACCCACTTGGACACGTAATCAACTGCCAATAAGATAAAAACATTACCATTAGAAGGGGGAAATGGCCCCATAAAATCAATACCCCACACGTCGAATAATTCTAATTCCAAAATGTAGGTAAGAGGCATTTCATCTCTAGGTCCTAAATTTCCTCTCATTTGGCAAGCATCACATTGCTTGTAGATCCAATGGGCATCCTTAAATAAGGAAGGCCAGAAGAATCCACATTGCAAAATCCTCATAGCTGTCCTCTGACCGTTGAAATGACCTCCATACGGTGAAGAGTGACATTACTCCAGGATTTCCTTTGCTTCTTCACCTGAAACACATCTTCGAATAATACCATTAGAGCATTGCTTATACATAAATGGCTGATCCCAATAAAAGAATTTTGCATAATGCTTAAACCTTTGCACCTGCCTCCAATCCATATCAATAGGAGTAACTCCTTTTACCAAAAAGTTGGCAATATCAGCATACCAAGGAATATCATTTACTACCTTTACATTAACAGCAAAGAGCTGCTCATCTGGGAAGGAATCTGAAATGACATATTGTTCTAGCAAAGATGATGTTGGATCAAAATGAGACAAATGATTTGCAATAACATTCTCTGAACCCTTCTTATCCTTTATCTCCAAGTCGAATTCCTGCAATAACATAACCCAACGAATCAATCTAAGTTTTGCATCTTTTTTAGACATTAAGTACCTTATTGCTGCATGATCTGTGAAAACCGTGACTTTGGTTCCAACCAAATATGGGTGGAATTTCTCAAAGGCAAACACAATCGCTAACAACTCCTTTTCAGTAGTTGTATAGTTGATTTCTGCCTCATTCAAACCCTGCTTGCATAATAGATAGGATGGATAAATTTGCCCTGCTTTTGCCCCAGATTGCACCTACTGCAACATCACTCGCATCACACATTACCTCAAATGGTAAACTCCAGTTAGGTGCACAAAGAATGGGAGCTGAGATTAAAGCAGCCTTTAAAGTTTCAAAAGCCTTCCTACAATCTGCATTAAAGTCAAAAACACTGTCAATACAGAACAAGTTACAAAGAGGTTTACTAATTTTGGAAAAATCCTTTATGAACCTTCTATAAAATCCAGCATGACCTAAAAAATTCTGAATCCCTTTAACTGAATTTGGTGGTTCTAATTTCTCAATAACCTCTATTTTTTCTCGATCAACTTCCAAACCTTTCTTAGAAATTTTATGACCTAACACAATGCCCTCCTTCACCATGAAGTGACATTTCTCCCAATTAAGAACTAGATGGGTATCCTCACATCTCTTTAACACCTTACCTAAATTATTCAAACAATGCTGAAAAGAGCCTCCAAAAACTGAAAAATCGTTCATAAATACCTAAATAGTGGACTCAATCATATCAGAGAAAATTGCTAACATACACTGTTGAAATGTTGTTGGAGCATTGCAAAGGCCAAAAGGCATTCGCTTGAAAGCAAACGTCCCATAAGGGCAGGTGAAAGTGGTTTTTTCCTAATCCTCAGGAGCAATGGTAATCTGGTTATACCCAGAATAACCATCCAAGAAACAATAGTAGGCCTGACCAGCCAATCTATCCAACATCTGGTCAATAAATGGTAGAGGGAAATGGTCCTTACGGGTGGCTTTGTTAAGCCTCTTATAATCCATGCAAACCCTCTAGCCAATTACTGTCCTGACGGGGATCAACTCATTGTCTTTATTAGTCACTACCGTGACACCTCCTTTCTTAGGAACACATTGGACAGGGCTTACCCAATTGCTATCTGCAATTGGATAGATAATCCCAGCATCCAACCATTTGATCACCTCCTTTTTAACAACCTCTTTCATTGTAGGGTTAAGCCTTCTCTGTTGCTCAACACTCCTAAAGGATCCCTCCTCTAAAGTGATTTTATGCATACAGAAAGGAGGGCTAATCCCCTGAATGTCAGCCAACGTCCAACCTATTGCCTTGCGATATTGCTGTAGCAACTTTATTAAGGCCTCTTCATCCTCCAGCATTGATTGATGCCACCTAAGCAGGAGGCTACCAAGGATCCCTCACGAAGAAAACCACCGCTTAGATTAGATTTGAGCCATACATAAGTAATCAAAACTGGAAGTCTGGGGAACTTTGCAGCTCCAACAATCTAAAAGGCTCCTAATCCAATTGGAAGGACATGAGCTCTCTACCGAAATACCTTGTGCCGAATTTCCAAGCCACCCGATGCGGGTTGTAGGCAAGCTTCCGGCTCTCTGAGTTTCAATTCACCGGGCGCGTATAAAGAAGAAGAATGTTTTTTAATGGAACAATAATGATCAACGTCTCACCCTCCCCAAGATACACATACTTTATATGATCCGACAAGGGCTTCAAATCTAAAGTGGGTGCCTCAATCAGGGATGGCTTAATAGGTTGTTAAAATGATTGATTTTTGATAAAATGTTGAAGCAAAAGAAATGACAGAACAGAAAGTAAACGGATAAAGCAGACAGATTGGAAACATGCGTTGGTCAGGATTTCAGTAATTGTTTTAAAAGATGCTCTAGCAATATTATTGATTAGACAATTCTCTTGCAGTCTTATCAACAGGATCCTCCCGGAACTATGGATTTTTTGGAATGTGTTTCAACTCCAATGACGTGCTACCGATCAAGCACTAGGCAACTGGTTATCCCTAACTCAGTCACTGGCGTCCACCAACACATAATGGTCTAGTGTGATTAAATGCCACACACTTCTCAAATCATCCCTAAAACTAAGAAGTGATATTCATACTGGCTGGCCAAGCAGGCACAAAATAGAAATAAGCACAACAAATAATCAAGATGCTCAAATCAACATAGATTGCATAGAGAATGAAGTACGACAATTACATAGATCCTAACCAACGCCTAAGTAAATTTAGTTCATGGAGTACAAAATAACACACACTACAATCTGAGTGTGTGCATCCATAACTACAAGAAATTACAAGAAAAGATTAATTCCCTTGATTAGTCCGTAGTTGATGGTCTTCTTGAAGTCTCTAATCTTTCCTCCTCTATTCGGCTCCCAAAGATGGAAATTGGAATGTTTTTTACTTGAGACGACTCTTTCCTTTTATAGAGTGGAGTCAAACCCTAATTAGGTCAAAATTTACCCGTGGAGGGTTCTCCAAGCTTTCTAGATCTTAAATTAATTCAGTGAACGCCACCTCAATAAATGGCTTTCGTACAACTTACGTGGCAGTTTTGCTCCCCGCTTTGCTGGGTCACAAATTTTGCTCCCTCAAGTCGCTTAACATTATATTCTGCACAAAATAACTTCCAAAGCATCCATTCTTTCAAATGGGTTAAAACATATAGTATTCATCTAAAAGCAACCCTATTTAACACAAATGACACACAAAACACTTTATAAATAAGGCCTAAATAACTCCCTTTTGGAGAGTTATCAGTAGTTCAAAATTTTGATGCACTCACCTTTTAAGCTCGTGTGATCTCGGAGCATCATGCAGTTTAGGCTCTTGCGATAAGGAGGTTTTACATTTTAAAAGCCCTTATCTTCATCAGGGTCTTGAGCAAATCCTTCAGTTGTAGGATTGGTCAAGATAATGAGATTTGGTTTCACCTTCAAGGAACCTTCTGTATTTTTAAACCCCTTAACTTCCTTTTCATACGTGACGGGGCAATACTGTGAAGCTTCTTGTCATTTACTTCTTTGAATAGTTTAGCCTCTGAGGGATCCACTTTCTTTCTGGTCGATCGCTTTGTACTTTGAGGCTATCAAAGATAGATGTTGAAGGTCGAATTTTCTTCGATGTGGAGACACTTAGCCTTTGGAAGGCTGAAGGTCAAGTGGAGGTGGACACCGAACATTGATTTTCTTCTTCTGCCGCGACCATACTCATTCTTTGTAATACCGAAGGATGAGTAGTTAAAGGCTTGATACAATCGAAGACGGAAGTCCTTTGTTCACCCTTCTCGGAAGTGCAACTTCTTCTACATTGATGGAGTAGGAAGTTGCAAAGTTTCCTTTTTACTTTTTATTGAAAGTTTTGGAGAAGGTTTCATTCAACATCATCAGTTGTTGAGGTTGAGAAAACTTTTTACTTCTCTTCCTCTTGGGTTGAAGTTTCTTAGGATTCTTCTTTTTTTGAAGTCTGTCATTTCCTGTGACTATAGCATGATTTGATTGAGCTACTTCATCAAGGTCTAGCTCAATTATTTCTTCCTTAGCTAGCTTTAGAATTAAGTCTTTTAGGACGAAGCATCTCTCCACTGGATGACTAATAACTCGATGATACTTGCAATACTTGGGATCATCGACTTTCTTCATCTCTTCCGGTCGTTTACACTTAGGAAGCCCTATTAGTTGCACTTTCAGTAGTTGTTCCAACATGTCAGGGATGTCAGAATCAGGGAAAGGATAATTTTTTTTTTGTTGTTCCTTTAAAGTTAAGCGACCGTTCCATTTTCTTGTCGCTTTTCTTTTGAAGATGACTTGAGAAGAATTGTGTTTACAACCATAGATTCTTCTGTAGTCGCTTTGACATTCTTTCCTTCTGTCTTCAAGTTAGGGAGTAGAAGGTCTTGGTTTTCTTGACTAGCAATACTTAACTCCATTTCGTGGGCGCGAGTTGCTAGTTCTTCAAAGGTGTGAGGCTTTATACCTTGAAGAATGTAGAGGAGTTCCCAGTGCATGCCTTGAATGCACATCTCAACGGCAGAGAGTTCAGTGAGGCGATCCTTGCAATCTAGACTCATGGCTCTCCAGCGATTTATGTAGTTAACAACGAGTTCACCTTTTCGTTGTTTAGTATTTGTGAGCTCAAACATGCTTACTGTTCGTCTGGTGTTGTAGAAGCGGTTCAAGAACTCTCTTTCGAATTGCTCCCAACTGTCTATTGACTTAGGTTCTAAATAAGTGTACCAGTTGAAAGCATTTCCTTTAAGTGTTCGGATGAACTGCTTGACTAGTAGGTCCACTCGAGTACCAGTGTTCTCGCATGTCTCAACGAAGTGGGCAATGCCTTGTTTAGGATTGCTCTTTCCATCAAATTGCTGAAACTTTGGCGGCTGATACCCAATAGGCATTCTCATGTTATCAATCCTCTTAGTATAAGGTTTAGAATACAAAAGGGAATATTGAGTAGGTCCACCGTACTGAGCTCTAATACAATTTGTGATCATGTCCTACAGTTGTTGGATAGATAGAGAGGCAACTGACGCTGAGTGTTGCGGCTGGTCCTCATGGACGATAGTCCTTATCCTTCTTTCATACAAAAGAGGTCTTGCTAGATTCAGCAGACACTCGATTTTGCAGCTGATTCTTCAAATATGCAATCTCGTGATCCCTTTCCTCTACCGTCTTCATTAGGAGGTTGAGTTTTCTTTCCATCTCCGCCATCCTTTCATCCTGTCTTCATGTAGTGTGCCCTTTGGCTGCTCAAAGGTTGGAGTTAAAGAATCGAACAATGGGTTGTCTCTGACTGCAACCTTGTCCTTAGAGGATTCTTCAATCAATTTTTAGATCATACTTGCAATAGTGAGAGGAGTGTGATCCTTGTTGATCTCAATTCCTTTGGAACGACTACGAGTGACAGGACTTGTGTAAGAGTCGCTCGATGTTGTAACCTCCACAGGAGCTTTCTTTGGTGCCATCATGTTGGTTGGATCTTTAAACAAGAGAAAGAGATGAGAGGTTGAGATGGTCCCACTAGGTTTTGCCTTCCAGAGTGGTTGAAAATATGATACGAATTAACTCTAGAATACTATGCAAGTGCACATAATCTACAACAAGTGATAAGTAATTTATCGTGTCCACGAGGTCTTGAACAGTCTCACTTTATCTATTTTGCTTAGTCTCTTAATGATTTCAATGTTGATAAAATGGTCTGGTTTTGAAATAATGCTGGAACAAAAGAAATAACAGAGCAGAAATGTAAACGGATAAAGAAGACAGATTGGAAACAGGCGTTGGTGACTTCTGTAATTGTTAAAAGATGGTCTAGGAATTGTATTGATTAGGCAATATCTTGCAGCATTATCAACAGGATCCTCCCGGAACTCTGGATGTTTTGGAATAGGTTTCAACTCCAATGACGTTTTACCGATCAAGCACTAGGCAACTGGCTATCTCTAGCTCAATTACTGACGTTCACCAACTCATAATGGTCTAGTGTGATTACAAGCCACACATCCCTTAAATCATCCCTGAAACTAAGAGAAGATATTCATACCGGCTGGCCAGGCGAGCATAAAATGATATTAAGAATAACTAGTAATCACGATGCTAAAGAATCAATATGAATTGCTAGATTATAAAAGAATGACAATTACATAATCCCAACCAACACCTAAAGTAAATTAGTTCATGAAATTGGAAACAACACACACTACGATTTGTTCAAGTGCATCCATAACTACAAACTCTGCAAGAAGAAATTGTCCTCCTTGAGGGAATCCGTAGATGATGTTCTTCTAAGGTCTCCAATCAATTTTCTCCTCTATTCGACTTCCAAATATGGAAAAAATTGGACTTCTTTTGAAATGTTTTGACTTGAGACGACTACTCCCTTTTATAGAGTGAAGTCAACCCTAATTAGGTCAAATATTACACGTGGAACTCTCTCCAAGCTTCTTAAATCCGAGATCACTACTGGAAACGCCACTTCATTAATGAATCACGTGCAGCTCACGTGGCCAGTTTTGCTCACAACTTTGCTGGATCATGGATTTTGCTCCCTCAAGTCGATCAACATTAATTTCTCTGCAAAAGAACTTCCAAAGCATCAATTCTTATAATTAGGATAAAACACATCATATTCAACTAATAACACACCTATTTGGCATAAATAACATACAAATCATCATAGAATAAGGCACAAATAACTCTTTTTTGGAGAGTTATCACTAGGCGTGCCAATTTGTTCACACATAATTTCAAAATGAGACACGTGGAATAAATGTGTATTTATATTAATGTTATATGTGTGTGGGTGTACAATCTCTAATATTTATCCTCTGATTCTCTCTCTTGTGTGTATGAGTGTGTTTCACTCGAGGACTGGAACGCTTGATCTCGACTTTGAAGCTTAAATCGATTGCTTGGAGTCTTGAAGTGTCTTTGGTCTTCACGGGTTGTGTTGAAGTCTTCCAATCTTGAAGGGTCTCTAGTCTTCAAGAAGTTTTGGGGTCTTGGAGAGTGTTTAGTCTTCAAGGAGGGTCAGGTCTTGAAAAGTCTTTGGTCTTCAAGCAGTGTTAAAGTCTTGAAGGGTGTTTAGTCTTCAAGGAGTGTTGAAGTTTTGAAGAGTTGTTTGGTCTTCAAGGTGTGCTCAACACTTGGGAACTTATGAATTGTAGAGAGTCTTTAGTCTTCAGACTGGGTGGAATCTCTCTGAATTCTCTAGTTCTAGTTGAGAGCTACCAATTTCTAAACCACTTGTCTTTGTGAGAGTGTATAATTTCTAAACCCTTGAAATGGAGGAGGACCCCTCTATTTATAAAGTGTTCTCTATGGATGGGCCCTAGTGACTTTTAGGACTAACAACTTGGATTTGAGCTTTATTAGTCTTGGGTTCAACTATTTGGTCTTGGATCCGGTTTATATTTGACCCAAAAAAAATATAACTCAAATGTTAAAAAGACCAAATTTGATCCAATTAATTATTATTTTTAATTAGTTTGTCAAATTAATTAATTTGATCAAAATAATTTATTTTTAATTAATTGATTTAATGAACATTTGGCTCTAAAAATTTATAATTGGCCAACTTTGTCTCCAAATTAAATTTGGGACACATGACAATTTATAACTGGTCCCAAATTTAGTTATTTATAATTTCGTCATTAATTTTAAATAATAATGTGGCGATTTGTCGTTGGCCAAAATTTCTCCTTCAACAATAACATTAAAAAAAAGTTGATATATCGACAACTTGTGTGACATGCCTCCTTAGATGCGATAAAGAGAGACAATGAACTATTCCTATAAAGAAAATAAGTTACTTGAGAAATTAATTAATATTTAGTAACGTTGAGATTAAAATCAAATTAAAATCTAGAGATTAAATAGTAATTTTAACATAAAATTGATTCATATGCACATTAACCACCATTCTTTTTGGAGATGTATTAAAGTACTTTTTAGAGTGTACTTAAAATTGGATTTAAATTCTACTCAAATTTGTTCATGCCATTTTTAATCTTTTAACTTTTTAACGCAATTTTTTCATTAATTAGTTTGGGTTGTGTAGTTGGTTATCATGCTAGTCTCACACACTAGAGGTCCCTAGTTCAAACTTGGGCTCAAACATTTTTTACTATTTTTTTTCTTTTTCTTTAAATTTTGCTTAAAAATTCATTTCAGTTTTTTATACCAATTTAAAAATTCTAATATAGTTAACTGTGTCGAAATTAAATATATATTTGATTTATTTAATTGGCTTTCAAAGATCTTTTTGAAATTTGAATTTATTCCAATTTGAATTAGAAGATAAATTTGATTTATCCTTTTCCTTTTAAAAAAAGGAAATAATCTTTTAGGGTTTTAATTAGGGTTCCTTTTATAAGGCCTTTTTCTTTAGCTCTAATTCTTTTTACGCTCTAAATCAAAAAGAGAGAAAAGAAGAACACATTCTGCACTTTCCTTCCCAGAGAAAAAGCAGTAAGTTTTCTTCCCTTCTGTTCTTCATTTTCTTTTTTGTTCTTTTTGATTAATTGAATTATGTTGTTGAGAAAATTTTTAGTCTGAATTCTTATTTGTCCTATTTGGGATGAAATTGGTTTTCAAACCTTTTACCCTAAAAACTTTTAGGTTTTTGTTTTGGCCTAAATTTCTATCAAAGTTTTTCCTCTTAGAATTTTTGTTTGAAAATCCAAGATTCGATGAAAAAGAATTTTTCCAAAATTTTCCAGCCTTGAATTTCTTTGATTTTGGGGCTACTTTTGTGTTTAAATTGGATTCTTTTATTTCAAAAAGTTTTTCATATGTTTGCTAATTTGAGGTATGATTTATGGCTTTGATTTCTCCATGAAAAGCAAATGATTTTACATTTTTTACAACAGTTTGTAGACCCCTAAATTTTTCCGATATTTTATTCTTTTAATTGATTCTGTGTTTTTTTTAAAAAAAAATAATAAAAGAAGAAAAAGAGTATTCTAGAACATTTAAATAGCCAAATCAAATATTATTAATTTTGGTAGAAATAATTGGGTCATATATTTTATTTGGTTAATTGATTTGCCAAATCAAATATTTGGTTTATTTGGCAAGGTTAAGTAAACAAAATATTTTGTCTCCTTGGATGATTGATTGACAAATAAAATTTTGTGAATATGGGAGGTGAAATTTGAGTATTTATTTGATTCCTTTTTCATTTTTATTAGAATTCTTTTTTAATTTTATTTGATCACCTTCCTAATATGTGGTGGTTGGAATTGGCTATAAAAAGGAGCCCTCTCATCTTGCATTACACGATTTTTAGCCTTGGAAGAAACCTCCTACACGTTTTTCTTAGGTCTAAAAATAGACTCCTCAAATCTCCATCTCTTAGAACCCTGGATACATTTTTCTCCCTTTCGCACCTAACTTCCTTCTCCCACATAGATTTTTTTTTTTTTCGGTTTCTTGTCTTTCACCTAGCCTCACGTTTTTTTTCTCCCTTTCACCACCACTCTCTCTCAACCTCACATTGCCACATCGTCAATGATCCCTATACAAAAGTGTTGCATTCTCCATCCAATTGTCATAACTTTCTTGGTGAGTATTTTAAGGCTTTGTTCCCTTTTTTTTCCTAATATTTTTTTTTGTTTTGCTTCTATAAAATTAATTTTTCCATGTCTTTTTCTTTTTATAAAGATAGTTTATTTATCGTTCCATTTGCTTTATTTTGGTTTTTTTAGCATATTCTTAGAGAGTATTTAACAATTGCATGCATATTCTTCAATTTTATTATTTTTAGATTTGACTATTATATGTTGTTTATTTTATTTTACAATTGAATCTTGTATCATTTAATCATGTGATGTCATTGGATTATTGGATTAATATGTAGATTCTTTTTGTTTTGTTTTGTTTGCCTAAACCAATATTTCCTTTGTTATTTGTGTTCGCAAAATAAAAAAAGAGCTCCAATGATGGAATTTCAAATTTTTGGGATGCCAATGTTTGAGTCTTCTTGAGGCACATGTCTTGGAATGCCGAGATTCAATTTGATTAAATTTTAATAGTTTTCCTTTAAATTGTATCTTTATGATTATGAAAAATAAACTAACAAAGGTAAACTAGGTAGATCCTTCACTTTTCATTTTCTTTTAGGGAATTAGGATGTTCTTAATTTAAATCTTGTCAAATCTTACTTATTTGATAGAAAAATTTTGGAGCCAAATCAAGATTTCCAATTACTTTAGATTTTAAATTCTATGTTTTTTTATCTATTCCAAATAAAGAGGTTCTTGAATATTGTTGTTTTTTTTTCTCTTTAATTTTTTCCTCCAATAATAATCCATGATTTTATTATAAATTTTTTTCCCTTAATTAAATAGTTTCAAAATAAAATTTATCCAACGATGGAATCTTGAATTTTCGGGATGCCGATATTTAAGTTTGTTGAGGTGAAAAGTCAAAATCTTGGGATGCCGGGATTTGATTTTGATATTTCTTTCCTTATAAGAATTGTTTATATTTTAAAACTTTTTTTTTCATGAAAAGGCATTTTCTTTTAAAAGGAATGTATTAAAAGTTTTTTTTTGCTAAATTTATTTAATTAACATTATTTTCAAAATAATAAATCAATCCAAAACTATTTTCCATAAAAATGTCACTTGCTTTAAAAATAAAATTAATTAAGAGTTTTCCTTAAAAGAAATTCTTTACTCACACATTTTTCCAAAACTAATAAACCAAATGTTTTTTTTTTAAAACAAACTTTCCTATGACGGAAATTAGGAAATCAAAATATTGACTTTCCTAATATTCTTGAGGTATAATGAATTTAAATTTGGGATGCCAAATTAAATTCATACAAATTTTGAATGGTTTTATGCCACCCATGATTATTGCTCATTATTTATTTAAGGAATTGTGAGAAGTAAAATATGGGACATTTAAAAATCAATAAAAAAAAAATCTTTTCTAGCATTTACAATGGCCAATTTCCTTAAATAACACAAGAAAAATAAAATTTCGTTCTTTGAACGAGTGTTGTGGGGTGCTAATACCTTCCCCATACACAAAAGATCCCCGAACCTTAAATCTTTTATTTGCAGACCATTTTACCATATTGTTGGGTGCCCAGTCACACCCTCTAAATCAAGACTGGTGGCGACTCCATTTTTCTCCTCTTGAGAACTAAGTCGGCTGCTCCGTGTCGCAAACCCGTAGCGACACAATTTTATGGTGTTTTTCAGATCTTGTTTTTGGTATTAAAAATAACAATAATGATTTGTTTTGGTATCGAAAGCTCCACACTTTTTTTTAACATATAAATATTTTTTCATCATCATTTTTCTCAATATTCCTTAGGTCATCTTTTGATGCAAAGACAAACTGTGGGTATCACAAATGTCGCTGGTTACTCAATAACCTAGAAAAGGATTATGAAGGAGAGAAATGCTTGGGCAAAACAAGAGAAGTGGCTCAAAGTCCTCCAAACTTAAATTATTCATTGTCCCCAATGAATTAGCAACATATAATTACTCCCCCAAACTTTTTTTTTTTTTATTCTGAATTTCAAACTAAGCGTGGAACTAGGACTAAGCTTAAGGTGGATCAAATAAGACAATGTTACCTCAGAACTTCTTGCCGCAGTGACGACCAGGCTAGAAGGAATGCTCAAGCAAAAGGTTACTAGAGATCATAATACCTTCATCTAATTTAAGCTAACTAGTCCAAGCTTCAAAGATTCAAAAGAAAGGTTAAGTTAGGTGTAATGCCCCGCGTTTCGAAATCGAGCGATTTTGGAATTAATTGGGCGTTCTTATTCTAATTTGAAAAAAAATTAGAATTTAAGTTTAGCCTTGGGTTGTTAAATTAAATTTCTATAATTTAGGGAAAAGAGATTTTCTAATTAAATCTTTGATTCCTAAACTTTGGAGGTTTAATATTTGATATTTATTTTAAATATCAAAAGACCCAAATCCTAAATCAATTGGGTTATTTTCTTTCCCAAACCTTTTAGGAGTTAATATTCTAATTAGAATCCTAAATCCTAATTAGAATGGGTTTTTCCATTCTTAGTTTCTATTTAAAAGAAAAGGAATGGAATTCAGCTTAATTTAATTAAGCTTAAGAAAAATAAAGAAAAGAAACCCAAAAGAGCCCTAAATCTCTTTCTTCTCTCCCTTCTCTTTTCGTGAAGCCATCAGCCCCCCCTGCGTTTTTCTATAGCCGTAGACCCCCCTCGGTGATTCGTCTTCAGCCGCCAAACCCTCGCCGTTTCTTCGGCCGCTGCCGCCGTTGCCCAGCCTTGTCGCCGTCGTGCCTCGAGCAACAGCTACCAGTCGTCATGGTTCCCGAGTTGCCACGCGTTTTTCGTGGGTTTTCTTCTCTCCCTCTCTCGATCTCTTCCTCCGGCGGATCCACACAAGCAGCAAGTCCGGCGAGTGTTCCTTCTTCTCTTGCCAGCCATCCTCGTGTGCCAGCGGCTTGAGTCTTCGTTCTTCCCCGAGTCCTGCGACGTAAGTCTTCTTCTTCCTGTCCTTGTTCGATTTTTGGTAATCGCGGTCCTAATCTCCCTCTTTCTTCATTCTCGGTTGGAACTTGCGAAGAAGCTCGAAATTTGCTCACCCTCATCTGTTCAGTTTAACCAAGAACCGCACCTTCAATCGCATTTTGCTTTCGTTGGGTTTCGAATCGTGGATTCCAGCATTTCAACGTTGTTGTTCGACGTTTTTGGTAACCCTCATGGTTACCCATTCTTGTTCAGCCTTCGAATTGAGCTTTAGGATTTATTTCTTGTTTTTCCAGCGTTGTTCAGTGCTTCTTTTAACCTGAAATCCTCTTAGTTGCATGACCCATTCTCTGTTTGGCCTTAAACCCGAGCACCCTCTACCTAAGGACTCTAGACAAGTGGTTTTGAGTCACTTAGGTTTCTGGACAACACGTGTTTCGGCCTATTTGGATGCTAAACAGTAAATTCCAGCACCCTTAATCTTCCTTTATTAAGTCTTTTAGGTGCTTTAAGTTCATTCCTAACCTTTGGAGAGTCTTTAATGGTAGTTCGACTCTTTTAGGCTCTTCCGGTTGAGAATCCTGTTGGTTTTGGAGCTTTCCGAGTTCTTTAGGGGCACTTGTAAGCTATAGGTAAGTAGTTTCTATCCGTTGTGTCTGTTTGATTGCATGAGCATGTTTGTTGTTTATCGCCCTTCTAGTATGCCTTGTTGTTTGATATGTATCTTGATTGAGGTGATAAGCACTTTGTATGGTTAATTGAAAGCATGTCAATCTATTGGTGTTTTAAGCATGTTGCTATATTGTTTTGGGCTATGTTGCATGTGAGTCATGATTGCATGGTCTTGTGTGCTCATGGAGAGGTGAGCTGGGTTGTGTGAGCGGAGCGTGACGCGAAAATCACGTATTAAGAATGCGCTACATGACGCGGAAATCATGTTATTGGTGCGGAGCGTGATGCGTAAATCACGTGTGGGTTGTGAGTGGGGAGCGTGACGCGTAAATCACGTGTGAGTGTGCGCTGCGCATGGCGCGTAATTCATGTGCTGGGTGTGAGTGCGTTACATGACGCGAAAATCATGTTTTGGTGCAGAGCGTGACGCATAAATCACGTGTTAAGTTGCGTTGCATGGCGCGAAATTCATGTGTTTTGGTGCGTGGCATGACGAGTAAATCATGTGCTAAGAAAGCGAGCATGGCGCAGAATCCATGTGGGGTTGCATAGCATGTCGTGTGTATGCATTCTGTTGAGTTAGCATGAGTCTTGTTGTTGAGTTCCCGTATTAAGAAGCATGATTATGTGTTTATTGCTTAAGAGTATGTTGGATGCATGCGCCTAGCATGTTGATTTTTTTGTTTGATGCCTGATGGCTCACCGGGTGTGAGCTGCTTACCAGTACCTTAGTGTACTGACCCCCTCCCCTCTCTCTCCCCCTAACTACTAGATTTTGCAGGTTATGAGGACTGCGTGGACCATGGTGATGCAGAGGAGGCATATGAGGAAGGACCTTAGCTAGTCTGCGCTGTTTTCCTTTTTTCTTTCATGTCGGATAGCTTGTTGTTTAACTTGGATAGGATAGTAATGTTTTCATTGGTTGGACAGTTGTTTGTCCTAATTGTTTTAGTTTCGTATTCATTCTTGTGAGACTCTAGGTCTAGTTGTGTGTGTTTGGAAGAACTCAATCTATTCATTTAGTTTTTAATAATTAAGTTTGTTTTGAATGAATTGATTTTACAAGCTTTGTTAAAGTTGTGTTTTTGGTTAGTTAGTAGTTGCTTATGCAAAGCCTGGCTGGCTGTTGGTTCTGTGCTGTTCTGCTGTGTTGTAGTATGGTGGAGTCGTTGAATAATGTTATTTAGAAGTGTTTTATGGTTAGCATGTTAAAGAAAAATTTTGGGTTAGTCCTATGTATGCTGTTATGATGCTGAAATTTTCGGTGCACACAGTTAGTTTGGTTTAGGAGTTAGTAATGTCGCTAGGATTAGTTTTAAAATCTCGGGGCGTTACATTAGGAATACTCAGGTGTGCCATAGAATAAAAAAACTTCGAAAATTTCATTAAAAAGAAGAAAAGATTTACATAATCAGAGATAAATTTTTGTAGGCCAGCAAAAACAAAAAAAAACAACAAAAGCAAAAATTATAAAAAGAAGAACAAAAAACTGGGCCAGACAATACGCGAACAACAAAAATGATCAAACAAAATAAGAGCTCACTATACTTTTTTTCCCTTTTCTAATCTTCTTGACCAGCATAATCTTCTTTTTCTTCTCTTTCAATTGGCGGTGGTGGGATCCAAGGGTTCAACAGATCATCAGGGAAAACGAGGAAGGCTTGATATGGTTTGGAAAAATTTGATTGCAGAGCCCTCCTAAGTGTTGCATCCCTCCTTTTAACATAATTCCAATACGTTTGGAATTGCCTCTCGGCAAACTCCATCCGGCTGGAATGCAGTTGAAGTTGTTCTTGGATATTGTGGATGTTGCACACTAGTCCACCTGTTGGGTTTTATGCCCTAAAACTCGTAGATAGTGAATGTAAACAAATTGTATACTTGTTTCAATAAAGTGTTATTGAGTTTCTACAATAAAGTGTTATTGTTAAATATTGCACAATTTGACCCAAATCCAATAAACTATGATCCAAGGTTGTTTACATGTGACTTGAACTAGTATGTGGGGACATACGGGGATTGGTGTTCAAGTAACAACCTAAAAGGTCTATAGTACAAGGATAATGTTGGGTACCTTATCCTGGTAACACTATGTGATACGGCCCGCTTTGTATTCGATACAGACGTATTAATCCAAGGCGTCCATGTAGGAGACATGCGAGCGGGGGTATCCTATGCAATGAGTTTGCATAAGACCGGACCACGAAATAGTAAACCACTAGATGTAACACCGTTAACTAGTTAGTTTACTGTTTCAATACGATGACCTAGGTAACTCAGTCTTAATCTTGAGTGTGTCATGAACTCCTTCTCATGAGGGATTGTCCTTTGATTAGCATGGGTGAGAGTGGCCAATACGCCGACTCAATATGCCTTCCTTTTTGGGGACAAGACCGAGTGGGAGGCTGGGGACATGACAACACAAGAAGGAATTCACTCCTTCCCACATCTAGGAGAAGTAGATGAGTGTTCCCTTAAGTGGTGACTCCGGGACTTGAACAAAGGGATCCCGCCCTCTCACTGGCCCGAGAGGGACTTTCTGTTTAATGGTTGGACCATAAACAGGTTGTTCATTATAGGAGCACTGGTACTTAAGGAGACAGATGTAACACAAAGGTAAAACGGTAATTTGACCCAGCCGTGATTACGAACACTCGTGGAGGATTGACTTACCGGCATAGGTCTATATCCGTGGACACAGAAATGTTCTACAGTGAGAAGAGTTCAACTGTGGGTCTTTAGTGGAATGACCCACAGTTAATGAATATTGGTTAACCTGATTAATGAGTTTAATCTATTAACCTCATATCATGGGAGCTTCTGATCTGTAGGTCCATTAGGTCCCCCTACTAGCTCGTAAAGAGTAATTAGGAACAAATATATCTTGAGAGAATTTGAATAGTTCAAATTCATATTGGGAATTAAGTTAATTGTATGAGATACAAATTAATATAATGTATAATGATGCATTAAAATATAAAGTCTAATTTGAGATTAAACTTTATTAAATTGAGAGATTGATATATTTGAAAGAGTTCAAATATATGTCTAATTAAATATAGGGTATTTAATTAGAAGATGAATTAATTAATTATGAATTAATTTAGTTTAAATTAAATGAGATTTAATTAAACTATAGTCTATGAGAGAAATAAATATTTGAAGAAGTTCAAATATTACTATGAATTTGATTCATAATAAATTTATAGGATATAAGAGAATTTGAAGGAGTTCAAATTTTAATATGAATTTGATTCATATTATAGAATTAATTAATTGAAGGCCTGAAATTAAATATATGATATTTAATTGGGTAATTAATTAATTAACTAATAGAAGGTCTGAAATTAAATATATGATATTTAATTGGTGATTAATTAATTAAAGAATTAATTAATTGGAAATTAATCAATTATGGAAATAATTAATCACTTATGGAAGTAATTAATCATTTATGGAAATGATTTAATCACTTATGGAAGTGATCAATCATTTATGGAAAAGATTAATCAATTGTGGAATTGATTGGTCATGGAATTGATTAATTATGGAAAAGATTAAATCAGTTATGGAAATAATTGATTTTAAATGAATATTTTATTCATGGCCATTCTCCTATAAATAGAACACTAAACCTAGGGTTTAGGTACAACAACATAAGGCCACAAGAATGCACTCTTGCATTCTCTAGCCTCCCTCTCATATTCTCTCAACTCAAAAACTCTAGGGAGAATTTTCTCTCTAGAGTTTTTCCCATTCAAGATTAGATAGTCCCACAACTACGTTCCTAATCTCAGAGTTATAGCGGGGAAGATCGAATGGTGGTGTTCTTCGTTGTTGCAAAGCAATTAGAGAATCATCCGTTGAAGTATTCAGAGTCGTCAACGGAGGTATGTTTTTCACCGCTTAACCTTTTGCCAATGTATTGGTATTTTGTAGAACAAAAATTAATTTACGAACGGTCCAATTGCTTCCGCTGTAACGGAATTGGGAATTCCAATCCTTCACCACCTTGGCGAGCTTTCTGCGTCCTTTGAAGCCTTGCCAAGTTTGGTGTATCCATAATCCCTTTGTCCATTAATATTACATCTTCAACGCTTGTGGGAACCCATGCCCTTTGGCATAGCATAGTGATCGTGTTAGGGAAAAACAATTTGCCCACCTTTTTCCTCTGGCAACTATGAATCTCACTGGAGATGATCTTGCCAACGTCGATACTTAGAGATCTCATAATAGCAAAAACCAGAAGAACTCTGTCCCGGGAAACTGTGGAGTCGTGAGTTGTAGGAAGCAACCTCTGCTTGATAAATCACATCCAAGTATTCGCTTCGCTCTTCAGATAGGCAGCCTGGAAGGTCCTCTTTTAAGTCTTCGAGAGTCACCATTGTGCCCCCTCAATCCCCACTTCTCGAACAGCCACATTCAACTGCTCGCCCAGCATGGGGGAAATCTTGAAGATTGAACAGTGAGTTTATAGCCCCGGGGCTCCAGTCAACAGCCACCCCACGAACGATCACTTGGAATCCTTCCTCCTCGTCGATGTTCGTAAAGAACTCGCGCACTACCTGTGAGTTCGCAGGCTCTGGCTTGGCACAAAACTGCTCCCAGCTATGATTTGTGTTGCCGACTCTCAAAAAGTGTGATAGGTTGTCACCAAACCCTCTCTCGAACAGAAAATCTCGCTTCAGCATATCTAGGTACTTTGCCCTAGCAAGGTTATTGACGAAGCGTTCATACGGCAGACGCTGTTCCTCAGGCTCCACCTCCTCTGTTTCAGCCTCTGCTTCTGCAACTCCTTTGCCCTTATCTTCGCGTCTCTTCTCATCTTCCTCAATCTTCTTCTCAGTTTTTGTATCTTCTTGGACCTCTGCCTCCGTGTTCTCCTTTTCAGATTCTGTGGTAGGGGGAGATGGAGTGTCTGTTCGGATTCTCTTAATTCCCCCCGCTTTCTACTTACGGCGGTGACGCGACAGTTGAATCAGAATGACCTCCTCTTGCACCACTGTTTGTTGTTCTTGATTTTCTTGCTGAACTTCAACTGGCAGTCCACTTGGTTCCAGAACTTTTTCTACCTCAGGGCCTTGTGGTGATTCTTCCTCAACCAATTCTTCAGCTACATCCTCAATTACCTTCTAAAGAATCTCAGTAGCTGAAGCTTGTTGTTGTCTCCTCAATCGTTTGGCTTCCTTTTCCCCCGGTATTCTCTTTTTCTTGGCCTTTTTTTTAGGTGCCTCAGGTGTGATTGGCACTTCCTCGACCTCAACCTCTCTTTCTCTCTTTGCTCTTGTCTTAGCCAGTTGGGATCTCAGAAAATTTTTGCCAAACACTCAAGAAAGAAATTGAAGAAGAAGGCATAATGGAAAGAAAAACGTACCAGGGAAGTGTATAAATAAAGGCGCTCGCAATTAAGATCCTAACCGAAAGATCTTCCTCCATTAAATAAAATATTACCGTCTTTTTCCTGCATCTAATCATCAAAATTAAAACCCCAATAAACGATAAAAAAGCCCCGTGGTAAATGCCCTATGCGCTGGCAAACGGCTAGGTTGTTGGATCCACACTACACGACACGTGGAGGCTCCAGATGTTCCATGCATTTCACCTGTCCACAGAAAAATTAATTCCAAACGGTAAAAAGAAATTAAACCATAACCACCCCGTTATATTCTGACGAGAATCATTTGATCCCAACTAAAAGATTGCAAAAACAAACTCATCTTCAAAATTGATTCTTCTAGAAGAATCTTTTATCCGAAAAATTAAAATTAAAATACACACCGCCTAAAATCAAATCAAATCTTTATGTCGAATAAATTTAAAAATACATTATTATAAACTTAATCTAAAAAGAAATTAAAATCAAAATACAACTAAATTATAACATAAATTAATTCAATAAAATTAAATATCACATCAGCTTAATTCAAATTAATTTATCCAAAAATAAAATCCAACTGAAACAAAAATTTAAAATACCCACGAATAAAAATAAATCAGATAAAAATATAAAAGAAATATCCAATGCAAAACGATTCAAACCAAAAATAAAATCAAATCTCACAAAATCAAATAAAACAGAATTGCAACAATCACTGGGAGCTTCAAAAAATATTGTGCAACACATTGCTCCCTCAAAACCTTCGCTCGCTCATTCTTCAACCAATTTCAGGGAAGGATATTTCGAATGAAATTCCTCTCTCCAATAATGGCCCACTCGCTGACCATTAACCTTAAACGCTCGCCCATCTTTTTCATCTCTCAATGTAATTGCTCCATGAGGAAAGAATTCAATCACAACAAATGGTCTAGACCATTTAGATTTTAATTTTCGTGGACACAACTTTAATCTAGAGTTATACAATAAGACCTACTGACCCTTAACAAATTCTTTACATTTTAACTTCTTAGCATGCCACCTCTTTGTTTTCTCTATATACATTTCACATTTTCATACGAAAATTGTCAAAACTCCTCTAACTCATTAAGCCGCAGCATTCTAATTGCTCCTGCATGACGCAAATCAAAATTCAACTTTTTCAGAGTCCAAAATGTTTTATGCTCAAGTTTTAACGGTAAATGGCAAGTCTTTCCATACACTAACCCATAGGGAGACATACCTAAAGAAGTCTTGTAGGCTGTCCTGTAAGCCCAATGAGCCTCATCTAACCGAAAAAACCAATCTTTCCTAGATGGATGGACTGCCTTCTCTAATATAGATTTGATTTCCATATTACTAACTCCAGCCTAACCATTTGCTTGTGGGTGATAAGGGGTAGCTATCCTATCCTTAACTCCGTATTTAGCTAAAAGCTTAGCTAATACATTATTCACAAAGTGTGTACCCTCATCCCTCACAAGAGCCCTAGGTATCCCAAACCGCGCCAAAATGTGCGATTGAAGAAACCTTGACACTGTCCTAGCATCACTCTGATGGCATGCAATGGCCTCCACCCACTTGGACACATAGTCAATTGCCAACAAAATGAACACATTGCCATTAGAAGGGGAAATGGCCCCATAAAATCGATACCCCATACATTGAATAACTCTAATTCTAAAACATAAATAAGAGGCATTTCATCTATAGGTCCTAAGTTTCCTCTCCTTTGGCAAGTATCACATTGCTTGCAGAACTAGTAGGCATCCTTAAATAAAGAAGGCCAGAAAAATCCACATTGTAAAATCCTCGTAGCTGTCCTCTGGTCGTTGAAATGACCTCCATACGGGGAAGAGTGACATTGCTCTAGGATTTCCTTTGCTTCATCACCTGAAACACATCTCCGAATAATACCATAAGAACATTGTTTATACATAAATGGCTCATCCCAATAAAAAAAAACTTTGCATCATGCCGAAATTTTTGCATTTGCCATCTATCCATATCAATAGAAGCAACAACACTTACCAGAAAATTAGCTATATCTGCATACCAAGGAGTACTATGCACTACCTTTACCTCAACATCAAAGAGCTGCTCATCTAGATATGAATCTGAGATGACAGATTGCTCGAGCAAAGATGATGATGGATCAAGACGAGATAAATGATCAACAATAACATTTTTCGATCCTTTCTTGTCCTTTATCTCTAAGTCGAACTCCTGCAATAACAAAACCCAACGAATTACGTTTTTTTTCTCCCTTTCACCACCACTCTCTCTCAACCTCACATTGCCACATCGTCAATGATCCCTATACAAAAGTGTTGCATTCTCCATCCAATTGTCATAACTTTCTTGGTGAGTATTTTAAGGCTTTGTTCCCTTTTTTTTCCTAATATTTTTTTTTGTTTTGCTTCTATAAAATTAATTTTTCCATGTCTTTTTCTTTTTATAAAGATAGTTTATTTATCGTTCCATTTGCTTTATTTTGGTTTTTTTAGCATATTCTTAGAGAGTATTTAACAATTGCATGCATATTCTTCAATTTTATTATTTTTAGATTTGACTATTATATGTTGTTTATTTTATTTTACAATTGAATCTTGTATCATTTAATCATGTGATGTCATTGGATTATTGGATTAATATGTAGATTCTTTTTGTTTTGTTTTGTTTGCCTAAACCAATATTTCCTTTGTTATTTGTGTTCGCAAAATAAAAAAAGAGCTCCAATGATGGAATTTCAAATTTTTGGGATGCCAATGTTTGAGTCTTCTTGAGGCACATGTCTTGGAATGCCGAGATTCAATTTGATTAAATTTTAATAGTTTTCCTTTAAATTGTATCTTTATGATTATGAAAAATAAACTAACAAAGGTAAACTAGGTAGATCCTTCACTTTTCATTTTCTTTTAGGGAATTAGGATGTTCTTAATTTAAATCTTGTCAAATCTTACTTATTTGATAGAAAAATTTTGGAGCCAAATCAAGATTTCCAATTACTTTAGATTTTAAATTCTATGTTTTTTTATCTATTCCAAATAAAGAGGTTCTTGAATATTGTTGTTTTTTTTTCTCTTTAATTTTTTCCTCCAATAATAATCCATGATTTTATTATAAATTTTTTTCCCTTAATTAAATAGTTTCAAAATAAAATTTATCCAACGATGGAATCTTGAATTTTCGGGATGCCGATATTTAAGTTTGTTGAGGTGAAAAGTCAAAATCTTGGGATGCCGGGATTTGATTTTGATATTTCTTTCCTTATAAGAATTGTTTATATTTTAAAACTTTTTTTTTCATGAAAAGGCATTTTCTTTTAAAAGGAATGTATTAAAAGTTTTTTTTTGCTAAATTTATTTAATTAACATTATTTTCAAAATAATAAATCAATCCAAAACTATTTTCCATAAAAATGTCACTTGCTTTAAAAATAAAATTAATTAAGAGTTTTCCTTAAAAGAAATTCTTTACTCACACATTTTTCCAAAACTAATAAACCAAATGTTTTTTTTTTAAAACAAACTTTCCTATGACGGAAATTAGGAAATCAAAATATTGACTTTCCTAATATTCTTGAGGTATAATGAATTTAAATTTGGGATGCCAAATTAAATTCATACAAATTTTGAATGGTTTTATGCCACCCATGATTATTGCTCATTATTTATTTAAGGAATTGTGAGAAGTAAAATATGGGACATTTAAAAATCAATAAAAAAAAAATCTTTTCTAGCATTTACAATGGCCAATTTCCTTAAATAACACAAGAAAAATAAAATTTCGTTCTTTGAACGAGTGTTGTGGGGTGCTAATACCTTCCCCATACACAAAAGATCCCCGAACCTTAAATCTTTTATTTGCAGACCATTTTACCATATTGTTGGGTGCCCAGTCACACCCTCTAAATCAAGACTGGTGGCGACTCCATTTTTCTCCTCTTGAGAACTAAGTCGGCTGCTCCGTGTCGCAAACCCGTAGCGACACAATTTTATGGTGTTTTTCAGATCTTGTTTTTGGTATTAAAAATAACAATAATGATTTGTTTTGGTATCGAAAGCTCCACACTTTTTTTTAACATATAAATATTTTTTCATCATCATTTTTCTCAATATTCCTTAGGTCATCTTTTGATGCAAAGACAAACTGTGGGTATCACAAATGTCGCTGGTTACTCAATAACCTAGAAAAGGATTATGAAGGAGAGAAATGCTTGGGCAAAACAAGAGAAGTGGCTCAAAGTCCTCCAAACTTAAATTATTCATTGTCCCCAATGAATTAGCAACATATAATTACTCCCCCAAACTTTTTTTTTTTATTCTGAATTTCAAACTAAGCGTGGAACTAGGACTAAGCTTAAGGTGGATCAAATAAGACAATGTTACCTCAGAACTTCTTGCCGCAGTGACGACCAGGCTAGAAGGAATGCTCAAGCAAAAGGTTACTAGAGATCATAATACCTTCATCTAATTTAAGCTAACTAGTCCAAGCTTCAAAGATTCAAAAGAAAGGTTAAGTTAGGTGTAATGCCCCGCGTTTCGAAATCGAGCGATTTTGGAATTAATTGGGCGTTCTTATTCTAATTTGAAAAAAAATTAGAATTTAAGTTTAGCCTTGGGTTGTTAAATTAAATTTCTATAATTTAGGGAAAAGAGATTTTCTAATTAAATCTTTGATTCCTAAACTTTGGAGGTTTAATATTTGATATTTATTTTAAATATCAAAAGACCCAAATCCTAAATCAATTGGGTTATTTTCTTTCCCAAACCTTTTAGGAGTTAATATTCTAATTAGAATCCTAAATCCTAATTAGAATGGGTTTTTCCATTCTTAGTTTCTATTTAAAAGAAAAGGAATGGAATTCAGCTTAATTTAATTAAGCTTAAGAAAAATAAAGAAAAGAAACCCAAAAGAGCCCTAAATCTCTTTCTTCTCTCCCTTCTCTTTTCGTGAAGCCATCAGCCCCCCCTGCGTTTTTCTATAGCCGTAGACCCCCCTCGGTGATTCGTCTTCAGCCGCCAAACCCTCGCCGTTTCTTCGGCCGCTGCCGCCGTTGCCCAGCCTTGTCGCCGTCGTGCCTCGAGCAACAGCTACCAGTCGTCATGGTTCCCGAGTTGCCACGCGTTTTTCGTGGGTTTTCTTCTCTCCCTCTCTCGATCTCTTCCTCCGGCGGATCCACACAAGCAGCAAGTCCGGCGAGTGTTCCTTCTTCTCTTGCCAGCCATCCTCGTGTGCCAGCGGCTTGAGTCTTCGTTCTTCCCCGAGTCCTGCGACGTAAGTCTTCTTCTTCCTGTCCTTGTTCGATTTTTGGTAATCGCGGTCCTAATCTCCCTCTTTCTTCATTCTCGGTTGGAACTTGCGAAGAAGCTCGAAATTTGCTCACCCTCATCTGTTCAGTTTAACCAAGAACCGCACCTTCAATCGCATTTTGCTTTCGTTGGGTTTCGAATCGTGGATTCCAGCATTTCAACGTTGTTGTTCGACGTTTTTGGTAACCCTCATGGTTACCCATTCTTGTTCATCCTTCGAATTGAGCTTTAGGATTTATTTCTTGTTTTTCCAGCGTTGTTCAGTGCTTCTTTTAACCTGAAATCCTCTTAGTTGCATGACCCATTCTCTGTTTGGCCTTAAACCCGAGCACCCTCTACCTAAGGACTCTAGACAAGTGGTTTTGAGTCACTTAGGTTTCTGGACAACACGTGTTTCGGCCTATTTGGATGCTAAACAGTAAATTCCAGCACCCTTAATCTTCCTTTATTAAGTCTTTTAGGTGCTTTAAGTTCATTCCTAACCTTTGGAGAGTCTTTAATGGTAGTTCGACTCTTTTAGGCTCTTCCGGTTGAGAATCCTGTTGGTTTTGGAGCTTTCCGAGTTCTTTAGGGGCACTTGTAAGCTATAGGTAAGTAGTTTCTATCCGTTGTGTCTGTTTGATTGCATGAGCATGTTTGTTGTTTATCGCCCTTCTAGTATGCCTTGTTGTTTGATATGTATCTTGATTGAGGTGATAAGCACTTTGTATGGTTAATTGAAAGCATGTCAATCTATTGGTGTTTTAAGCATGTTGCTATATTGTTTTGGGCTATGTTGCATGTGAGTCATGATTGCATGGTCTTGTGTGCTCATGGAGAGGTGAGCTGGGTTGTGTGAGCGGAGCGTGACGCGAAAATCACGTATTAAGAATGCGCTACATGACGCGGAAATCATGTTATTGGTGCGGAGCGTGATGCGTAAATCACGTGTGGGTTGTGAGTGGGGAGCGTGACGCGTAAATCACGTGTGAGTGTGCGCTGCGCATGGCGCGTAATTCATGTGCTGGGTGTGAGTGCGTTACATGACGCGAAAATCATGTTTTGGTGCAGAGCGTGACGCATAAATCACGTGTTAAGTTGCGTTGCATGGCGCGAAATTCATGTGTTTTGGTGCGTGGCATGACGAGTAAATCATGTGCTAAGAAAGCGAGCATGGCGCAGAATCCATGTGGGGTTGCATAGCATGTCGTGTGTATGCATTCTGTTGAGTTAGCATGAGTCTTGTTGTTGAGTTCCCGTATTAAGAAGCATGATTATGTGTTTATTGCTTAAGAGTATGTTGGATGCATGCGCCTAGCATGTTGATTTTTTTGTTTGATGCCTGATGGCTCACCGGGTGTGAGCTGCTTACCAGTACCTTAGTGTACTGACCCCCTCCCCTCTCTCTCCCCCTAACTACCAGATTTTGCAGGTTATGAGGACTGCGTGGACCATGGTGATGCAGAGGAGGCATATGAGGAAGGACCTTAGCTAGTCTGCGCTGTTTTCCTTTTTTCTTTCATGTCGGATAGCTTGTTGTTTAACTTGGATAGGATAGTAATGTTTTCATTGGTTGGACAGTTGTTTGTCCTAATTGTTTTAGTTTCGTATTCATTCTTGTGAGACTCTAGGTCTAGTTGTGTGTGTTTGGAAGAACTCAATCTATTCATTTAGTTTTTAATAATTAAGTTTGTTTTGAATGAATTGATTTTACAAGCTTTGTTAAAGTTGTGTTTTTGGTTAGTTAGTAGTTGCTTATGCAAAGCCTGGCTGGCTGTTGGTTCTGTGCTGTTCTGCTGTGTTGTAGTATGGTGGAGTCGTTGAATAATGTTATTTAGAAGTGTTTTATGGTTAGCATGTTAAAGAAAAATTTTGGGTTAGTCCTATGTATGCTGTTATGATGCTGAAATTTTCGGTGCACACAGTTAGTTTGGTTTAGGAGTTAGTAATGTCGCTAGGATTAGTTTTAAAATCTCGGGGCGTTACATTAGGAATACTCAGGTGTGCCATAGAATAAAAAAACTTCGAAAATTTCATTAAAAAGAAGAAAAGATTTACATAATCAGAGATAAATTTTTGTAGGCCAGCAAAAACAAAAAAAAACAACAAAAGCAAAAATTATAAAAAGAAGAACAAAAAACTGGGCCAGACAATACGCGAACAACAAAAATGATCAAACAAAATAAGAGCTCACTATACTTTTTTTCCCTTTTCTAATCTTCTTGACCAGCATAATCTTCTTTTTCTTCTCTTTCAATTGGCGGTGGTGGGATCCAAGGGTTCAACAGATCATCAGGGAAAACGAGGAAGGCTTGATATGGTTTGGAAAAATTTGATTGCAGAGCCCTCCTAAGTGTTGCATCCCTCCTTTTAACATAATTCCAATACGTTTGGAATTGCCTCTCGGCAAACTCCATCCGGCTGGAATGCAGTTGAAGTTGTTCTTGGATATTGTGGATGTTGCACACTAGTCCACCTGTTGGGTTTTATGCCCTAAAACTCGTAGATAGTGAATGTAAACAAATTGTATACTTGTTTCAATAAAGTGTTATTGAGTTTCTACAATAAAGTGTTATTGTTAAATATTGCACAATTTGACCCAAATCCAATAAACTATGATCCAAGGTTGTTTACATGTGACTTGAACTAGTATGTGGGGACATACGGGGATTGGTGTTCAAGTAACAACCTAAAAGGTCTATAGTACAAGGATAATGTTGGGTACCTTATCCTGGTAACACTATGTGATACGGCCCGCTTTGTATTCGATACAGACGTATTAATCCAAGGCGTCCATGTAGGAGACATGCGAGCGGGGGTATCCTATGCAATGAGTTTGCATAAGACCGGACCACGAAATAGTAAACCACTAGATGTAACACCGTTAACTAGTTAGTTTACTGTTTCAATACGATGACCTAGGTAACTCAGTCTTAATCTTGAGTGTGTCATGAACTCCTTCTCATGAGGGATTGTCCTTTGATTAGCATGGGTGAGAGTGGCCAATACGCCGACTCAATATGCCTTCCTTTTTGGGGACAAGACCGAGTGGGAGGCTGGGGACATGACAACACAAGAAGGAATTCACTCCTTCCCACATCTAGGAGAAGTAGATGAGTGTTCCCTTAAGTGGTGACTCCGGGACTTGAACAAAGGGATCCCGCCCTCTCACTGGCCCGAGAGGGACTTTCTGTTTAATGGTTGGACCATAAACAGGTTGTTCATTATAGGAGCACTGGTACTTAAGGAGACAGATGTAACACAAAGGTAAAACGGTAATTTGACCCAGCCGTGATTACGAACACTCGTGGAGGATTGACTTACCGGCATAGGTCTATATCCGTGGACACAGAAATGTTCTACAGTGAGAAGAGTTCAACTGTGGGTCTTTAGTGGAATGACCCACAGTTAATGAATATTGGTTAACCTGATTAATGAGTTTAATCTATTAACCTCATATCATGGGAGCTTCTGATCTGTAGGTCCATTAGGTCCCCCTACTAGCTCGTAAAGAGTAATTAGGAACAAATATATCTTGAGAGAATTTGAATAGTTCAAATTCATATTGGGAATTAAGTTAATTGTATGAGATACAAATTAATATAATGTATAATGATGCATTAAAATATAAAGTCTAATTTGAGATTAAACTTTATTAAATTGAGAGATTGATATATTTGAAAGAGTTCAAATATATGTCTAATTAAATATAGGGTATTTAATTAGAAGATGAATTAATTAATTATGAATTAATTTAGTTTAAATTAAATGAGATTTAATTAAACTATAGTCTATGAGAGAAATAAATATTTGAAGAAGTTCAAATATTACTATGAATTTGATTCATAATAAATTTATAGGATATAAGAGAATTTGAAGGAGTTCAAATTTTAATATGAATTTGATTCATATTATAGAATTAATTAATTGAAGGCCTGAAATTAAATATATGATATTTAATTGGGTAATTAATTAATTAACTAATAGAAGGTCTGAAATTAAATATATGATATTTAATTGGTGATTAATTAATTAAAGAATTAATTAATTGGAAATTAATCAATTATGGAAATAATTAATCACTTATGGAAGTAATTAATCATTTATGGAAATGATTTAATCACTTATGGAAGTGATCAATCATTTATGGAAAAGATTAATCAATTGTGGAATTGATTGGTCATGGAATTGATTAATTATGGAAAAGATTAAATCAGTTATGGAAATAATTGATTTTAAATGAATATTTTATTCATGGCCATTCTCCTATAAATAGAACACTAAACCTAGGGTTTAGGTACAACAACATAAGGCCACAAGAATGCACTCTTGCATTCTCTAGCCTCCCTCTCATATTCTCTCAACTCAAAAACTCTAGGGAGAATTTTCTCTCTAGAGTTTTTCCCATTCAAGATTAGATAGTCCCACAACTACGTTCCTAATCTCAGAGTTATAGCGGGGAAGATCGAATGGTGGTGTTCTTCGTTGTTGCAAAGCAATTAGAGAATCATCCGTTGAAGTATTCAGAGTCGTCAACGGAGGTATGTTTTTCACCGCTTAACCTTTTGCCAATGTATTGGTATTTTGTAGAACAAAAATTAATTTACGAACGGTCCAATTGCTTCCGCTGTAACGGAATTGGGAATTCCAATCCTTCACCACCTTGGCGAGCTTTCTGCGTCCTTTGAAGCCTTGCCAAGTTTGGTGTATCCATAATCCCTTTGTCCATTAATATTACATCTTCAACGCTTGTGGGAACCCATGCCCTTTGGCATAGCATAGTGATCGTGTTAGGGAAAAACAATTTGCCCACCTTTTTCCTCTGGCAACTATGAATCTCACTGGAGATGATCTTGCCAACGTCGATACTTAGAGATCTCATAATAGCAAAAACCAGAAGAACTCTGTCCCGGGAAACTGTGGAGTCGTGAGTTGTAGGAAGCAACCTCTGCTTGATAAATCACATCCAAGTATTCGCTTCGCTCTTCAGATAGGCAGCCTGGAAGGTCCTCTTTTAAGTCTTCGAGAGTCACCATTGTGCCCCCTCAATCCCCACTTCTCGAACAGCCACATTCAACTGCTCGCCCAGCATGGGGGAAATCTTGAAGATTGAACAGTGAGTTTATAGCCCCGGGGCTCCAGTCAACAGCCACCCCACGAACGATCACTTGGAATCCTTCCTCCTCGTCGATGTTCGTAAAGAACTCGCGCACTACCTGTGAGTTCGCAGGCTCTGGCTTGGCACAAAACTGCTCCCAGCTATGATTTGTGTTGCCGACTCTCAAAAAGTGTGATAGGTTGTCACCAAACCCTCTCTCGAACAGAAAATCTCGCTTCAGCATATCTAGGTACTTTGCCCTAGCAAGGTTATTGACGAAGCGTTCATACGGCAGACGCTGTTCCTCAGGCTCCACCTCCTCTGTTTCAGCCTCTGCTTCTGCAACTCCTTTGCCCTTATCTTCGCGTCTCTTCTCATCTTCCTCAATCTTCTTCTCAGTTTTTGTATCTTCTTGGACCTCTGCCTCCGTGTTCTCCTTTTCAGATTCTGTGGTAGGGGGAGATGGAGTGTCTGTTCGGATTCTCTTAATTCCCCCCGCTTTCTACTTACGGCGGTGACGCGACAGTTGAATCAGAATGACCTCCTCTTGCACCACTGTTTGTTGTTCTTGATTTTCTTGCTGAACTTCAACTGGCAGTCCACTTGGTTCCAGAACTTTTTCTACCTCAGGGCCTTGTGGTGATTCTTCCTCAACCAATTCTTCAGCTACATCCTCAATTACCTTCTAAAGAATCTCAGTAGCTGAAGCTTGTTGTTGTCTCCTCAATCGTTTGGCTTCCTTTTCCCCCGGTATTCTCTTTTTCTTGGCCTTTTTTTTAGGTGCCTCAGGTGTGATTGGCACTTCCTCGACCTCAACCTCTCTTTCTCTCTTTGCTCTTGTCTTAGCCAGTTGGGATCTCAGAAAATTTTTGCCAAACACTCAAGAAAGAAATTGAAGAAGAAGGCATAATGGAAAGAAAAACGTACCAGGGAAGTGTATAAATAAAGGCGCTCGCAATTAAGATCCTAACCGAAAGATCTTCCTCCATTAAATAAAATATTACCGTCTTTTTCCTGCATCTAATCATCAAAATTAAAACCCCAATAAACGATAAAAAAGCCCCGTGGTAAATGCCCTATGCGCTGGCAAACGGCTAGGTTGTTGGATCCACACTACACGACACGTGGAGGCTCCAGATGTTCCATGCATTTCACCTGTCCACAGAAAAATTAATTCCAAACGGTAAAAAGAAATTAAACCATAACCACCCCGTTATATTCTGACGAGAATCATTTGATCCCAACTAAAAGATTGCAAAAACAAACTCATCTTCAAAATTGATTCTTCTAGAAGAATCTTTTATCCGAAAAATTAAAATTAAAATACACACCGCCTAAAATCAAATCAAATCTTTATGTCGAATAAATTTAAAAATACATTATTATAAACTTAATCTAAAAAGAAATTAAAATCAAAATACAACTAAATTATAACATAAATTAATTCAATAAAATTAAATATCACATCAGCTTAATTCAAATTAATTTATCCAAAAATAAAATCCAACTGAAACAAAAATTTAAAATACCCACGAATAAAAATAAATCAGATAAAAATATAAAAGAAATATCCAATGCAAAACGATTCAAACCAAAAATAAAATCAAATCTCACAAAATCAAATAAAACAGAATTGCAACAATCACTGGGAGCTTCAAAAAATATTGTGCAACACATTGCTCCCTCAAAACCTTCGCTCGCTCATTCTTCAACCAATTTCAGGGAAGGATATTTCGAATGAAATTCCTCTCTCCAATAATGGCCCACTCGCTGACCATTAACCTTAAACGCTCGCCCATCTTTTTCATCTCTCAATGTAATTGCTCCATGAGGAAAGAATTCAATCACAACAAATGGTCTAGACCATTTAGATTTTAATTTTCGTGGACACAACTTTAATCTAGAGTTATACAATAAGACCTACTGACCCTTAACAAATTCTTTACATTTTAACTTCTTAGCATGCCACCTCTTTGTTTTCTCTATATACATTTCACATTTTCATACGAAAATTGTCAAAACTCCTCTAACTCATTAAGCCGCAGCATTCTAATTGCTCCTGCATGACGCAAATCAAAATTCAACTTTTTCAGAGTCCAAAATGTTTTATGCTCAAGTTTTAACGGTAAATGGCAAGTCTTTCCATACACTAACCCATAGGGAGACATACCTAAAGAAGTCTTGTAGGCTGTCCTGTAAGCCCAACGAGCCTCATCTAACCGAAAAAACCAATCTTTCCTAGATGGATGGACTGCCTTCTCTAATATAGATTTGATTTCCATATTACTAACTCCAGCCTAACCATTTGCTTGTGGGTGATAAGGGGTAGCTATCCTATCCTTAACTCCGTATTTAGCTAAAAGCTTAGCTAATACATTATTCACAAAGTGTGTACCCTCATCCCTCACAAGAGCCCTAGGTATCCCAAACCGCGCCAAAATGTGCGATTGAAGAAACCTTGACACTGTCCTAGCATCACTCTGATGGCATGCAATGGCCTCCACCCACTTGGACACATAGTCAATTGCCAACAAAATGAACACATTGCCATTAGAAGGGGAAATGGCCCCATAAAATCGATACCCCATACATTGAATAACTCTAATTCTAAAACATAAATAAGAGGCATTTCATCTATAGGTCCTAAGTTTCCTCTCCTTTGGCAAGTATCACATTGCTTGCAGAACTAGTAGGCATCCTTAAATAAAGAAGGCCAGAAAAATCCACATTGTAAAATCCTCGTAGCTGTCCTCTGGTCGTTGAAATGACCTCCATACGGGGAAGAGTGACATTGCTCTAGGATTTCCTTTGCTTCATCACCTGAAACACATCTCCGAATAATACCATAAGAACATTGTTTATACATAAATGGCTCATCCCAATAAAAAAAAACTTTGCATCATGCCGAAATTTTTGCATTTGCCATCTATCCATATCAATAGAAGCAACAACACTTACCAGAAAATTAGCTATATCTGCATACCAAGGAGTACTATGCACTACCTTTACCTCAACATCAAAGAGCTGCTCATCTAGATATGAATCTGAGATGACAGATTGCTCGAGCAAAGATGATGATGGATCAAGACGAGATAAATGATCAACAATAACATTTTTCGATCCTTTCTTGTCCTTTATCTCTAAGTCGAACTCCTGCAATAACAAAACCCAACGAATTAATCTAGGCTTTGCATCTTTCTTAGACATTAAGTACCTTATTGCTGCATGATCTGTAAACACCGTGACATCCCACTAAATATGGGCGAAATTTCTCAAAGGCAAATACAATTGCTAACAACTCCTTCTCAGTAGTTGTATAATTGATATGTGCCTCATTTAAAATCCTGCTTGCATAATAAATAGGATGGATAACTTTGTCCTGCTTTTGCCCCAGCATTGCACCTACTGCCACATCGTTGGCATCACGCATTACCTCGAACGACAAACTCCAGTTTGGTGCAAAGAGAATGGGTGCTAAGATCAAAGCAGCCTTTAAATTCTCAAAAGCCTTCCTACAATCTGCATCAAAGTCAAAAACACTATCAACACACAACAATTTACAAAGAGGTTTACTAAATGTTAGAAAAATCCGTTATGAACCTCCTATAAAATCCAACATGACCTAAAAAGCTACGAATCCCTTTGACTGAATTCGGCGGTTCTAACCTCTCAATAACCTCTATTTTTGCTCGATCTCTTTCTAGACCTCTCTTTGAAATTTTATGACCTAACACTATGCCCTCCTTCACCATGAAGTGACATTTCTCCCAATTAAGAACTAGATGGGTATCCTCACACCTTTTTAGCACCTTACCTAAATTATTCAAACATTGCTAAAAAGACCCTCCAAAAACTAAAAAATTCGTCCATAAATACCTCAATAGTAGACTCAATCATATCATAAAAAATAGCTAACATACACCGCTAAAATGTTGCTAGAGCATTGCAAAGACCGAAAGGCATTCGCCTGAAAGCAAATGTCCCACACGGGCAGGTGAAAGTTGTTTTTTCTTGGTCTTCAAGAGCAATGGTAATCTGGTTATACCCAGAATAACCATCCAAGAAACAGTAGTAAGTCTGGCCAGCTAACCTATCCAACATCTGGTTAATAAATGGTAGAGCGAAATGATCTTTACGAGTAGCTTTGTTAAGCCTCCTATAATCCATGCAAACCCTCTAGCCAGTTACTGTCCTGGTGGGTATCAACTCATTATCTTTATTAGTTACTACCGTCACACCTCCTTTCTTAGGAACACACTGGACATGGCTTACCCAATTGTTATATGTAATTGGATAAATAATCCCATCATCCAACCATTTAATCACTTCCTTATTAACAACTTCTTTCATTGCAGGGTTAAGTCTTCTCTGCTGCTCAATACTCCTAAAGGATCCCTCCTCTAGAGTGATTTTATGCATATCGAAAGATGGGCTAATTCCCTGAATATCAGCTAATGTCCAACCTATTGCCTTGCGGTATTGCTGCAGCAACTTTACTAAGGCCTCTTCTGTTGGGTTTTATGCCCTAAAACTCGTAGATAGTAAATGAAACAAATTAATCGATCTCAATAAAGCGTTATTTGAGTGATTCAATAATTTTGTTATTGAATAAACGAGTTTGCATTAATAAACCCTAAATCCAATAAACTAAGATCCAAGGTTGTTTAAATAAAACTTGGACTAGTATGTAGGGACATACGGGGATCAGTGTTCAAGTAACAACCTAAATGGTATATAGTATAGGGATAAGGCTGGGTACCTTATCCTGGTGACACTATGTGATACGACCCACCTTGTATTTGATACAGATGCAATGATCCAAAGCATCCATGTAGGAGACATGCAGGTGGGGGTATCCTATGCAATGAGTTTGCATAAGACCGGACCGCGAAATAGTAACCACTAGATGTAACGTCGTTGACTAGTTTAGGTTTCTATTTCAATAGGATGACCTAGGTAACTCAATCTCAATCCTGAGTCTGTTATGAACTCCTTTTCAGGAGGGATTGTCCTTAGATTTGTATGGGTGAGAGTGACCAGTTCACCGACTTAATATTCCTACCATTTTCGGGGCAAGACCGAATGGAGGCTGGGAACATAACAGTACAAGATGGAATTCACTCCTTCCCCTATTGGGGCAAGTAGATGTGTGTTTCCTTAAGGGCTGATTCCGGGGCTTGAACAAAAGCGCGCTGTCCTCTCCTAGCCCGAGAGGAATTTCTGTTTAGTGGTTGGACCCTAAATAGGTTGTTCATTAGAGGGATCAGTGGTACTTTAGGATCCAGAGGTAACCCAGGGGTAAAACGGTAATTTGACCCAATGGTGTTACGAACACACGTGAAGGATTGACTTACTGCATTGGTCGATATCCGTGGACACAAAAATATTCTACAGTGAGAAGAGTGCAACTGTGGGTCTTTAGTGGAGTGACCCACAGTTACTGAATGTTGATTGACTCGGTTAATGAGTTTAGCTTATCAATCTCATATCGTTAGAGCTTCTAATCTGTAGGTCCATTAGGTCCACCTACTAGCTCATATCGGGTTCTAAGATAACATAGTCTTGATTATCAAAGGGAATTTAAGTTAATTGTATTTTGATGCAATTAATATAATGTATGAAGATACATTATAATATAAGTTAATTAATGAATTAAACTTTATAGTAAAATTAATTTTGGATGTGATTCAAAATTAATTAATGAGAGAATTATGAATTTAATTAAATATGTAATATTTGATTAATACATGAATTAATTAATTGGTAATTAATTAATTTTATTTAGTTTGGTTAAATGTGATCTAATCAAATTAATACTATAGTTTATATTAATGTACATTATGATGCACAATAAAACTATAGGTTAAATGAGAGAGATTAAAATTGAATATGATTCAATTTTAATATTAATTAAATATTGGATATTTAATTAATGTGTATTCAATTAATGAGATTAATTGAATGTCCCATTTAATTCAATTTAATATGATTCAAATTGAATTAAATACCTTATGTTATAATTGATTTAATTAATATTGTTTTAATTAAATTAATTAATTAATTAATTAATTAAATGATTATTATTATTTAATTAATAGACGACTAAGATCGTTTGGATTTGATCCAACGATCTAGATTGAGTAGGGTTTTAACTCCCTCCCCACTTATCGTTAAGTGGAGAGGGGGTTACCCAACTCACAGATCATTCTCTCAGTTTAACGCAGAACAGAGAAAAGAATTCTCTCTAATTTCTCTTCTTCTCTCTACCAAATTACAGCAACTTGCTTGCTGGAATTTTTCCCTTCCAAGACAAGTTTTGGGTTCCCACAAGCCAATCTCAGAGATCCAAGAGCATAGCGGTTGCTCTCGAGTGGTAGTGTCCATATTCGACCTCCAAATCATGTAAGTGTTCTTGGTCACAAAATTTCCAGCATGTTTAATCTTAGTAATTATAGAAATTGCTTCTGTATTTTTATTTGCCAACGTACTAGTTTTTCTAAAATTGAAAATCAATTCGAGATCGTTCTTGATTGCTTCCGCTGCCAAAAGGGATTTCAACCCTTCATCTTCATACTCCGGCACTAAATCAGATGCAACAATAATGGGCAACGTCTCAGCTTCCCCAAGATACGCATACTTTAGATGATCCGGTAAAGGCTTCAAATCTAAAGCAGGTGCCTCAATTAGGGATGGCTTAATAGAGGGAGCCTTCCTCTCATCCAAATCTAACGACTCAAAAACACTCTCTAACCTAGACACCTCTTTTTCATTTTTCCTCTCTAAAGTACAGACTGCTAAATCCTCTATACTAATCTCTCCATAATCCTCAAAATGTTGATCTGTCAAATCCTCCATTGCTGTCTCAACAATTGTGTTCTCTAGAATGTGGATGAAAGAGCAATCTTCCATTTCATCTAGATACTTCATAACTTTAAAAACATTAAACTTTACTTCCTCATTATGAACCCTCATCGTTAATTCCCCTTTCTTAACATCTATCAATGCCCTACCAGTAGCCAAAAATGGACGACCAAGAATAATTGGGACATCTCTATCTGCCAACTCATAATCTAAGATAATATAATCAGCAGGAAATATGAATTTATCTACTTTAACTTAGACATCTTCAATCTTACCCTCAGGATATGTGATAGACCTATCAGCTAATTGAAGTGTGACTGTGGTAGGTCTAGCTTCACCAATACCTAGCTTTCGATAAACCGGAAGAGGCATAAGGTTAATGCTCACGCCTAAATCACAAAGTGCTCTCCCCAACTCCTTTCCACCTATAGAGACAGGAATAGTAAATGACCCTAAATCCTTAGCCTTCGTTGGTAGCCCATTCTTAAGAATAGCGCTACATTCCTCAGTAAGAGATACAGTTTCAAATTCTCTTAACCTCTTCTTTTTAGTCAAGATATCCTTCAGAAATTTTGCATAATTTTGCATTTTCTCTATAGCCTCTACTAAAGGAATATTTATATGTGATAGCAAGCATAAATGTTGCTATTTTATCCTTAGATTTACTAGCTTTTGTGGGCTTTTATTGTGTTTTTATCATACAAATCCATTTATTTGTGTAATTTTGTCCCTAGGAGAATTTTATGGATAATTGGAGAAAAAGAAGTGAAAAGAGCCCATATCCATGGAGTTAAAGCCTTAAAGATCAAGTTCGGTCAAGATAGAATAGCCCAAGAGCCATTATGAAAAGTATTTGGGCCAAAAGAAAGGAGGGAGGCCTGAATTTCAGCTCAAGACCGCGCCTGGAATGTTCTGGAAATAGGACAGCGTTGCGACGCTGTCTTGACTTGTTGCACAAGAAGCGTATGTCACAGCGTTGCGACGCTGTGACACCAGCGTCGCGATGCTGCCCCATTTTCAGGCCTATTTAAAGCGCGCCTCACCTCCCCATTTGATCATCAATCACCACTCCAATCCATTCTTTAGTCTCTTCTAAAGGCTCTTGGAGCCTCCTTTGAGGGTCGTGTTGTGAGGAAAGTGCGAAATCTTGTATCGAGCATTTTTGGAGGGCTCGGGAGCTTGTAACGGAGAGGATCCAAGCGCAAGCAAGGGGTTCTCTATGGTTCATTCTCCTAACTCTTTATTTTGCTCTTTTGTGCTTATTAGTATGTACTCTTGGGAAATTTTGACTCTTATGTATAGCTAAATCCCAATTGTGGGTCTTGAAATGAAAGATTATAGTTGATTATTATCTTAATTGCCTATCCCTATGTCCATAAACTGATTATTTGTGTGGATGGTCTTAATGCTCTATAGAATTTGGCCAATTGTACAGTGATTAGATTCTTAATGGAAACTCGAAGGAGAGAAATTAAGATAGATCATAATCCACTCAACTAGGCTTAACTGCTCGTAGTGACAGCGAGAGTAATTGGTTAGGCTTAGAGACAGAAAATGAATCATGGCTAATTAATTAACGAATTTAATAGCGCTAAGGACACTGAGGTTATTAATATGAGTTAATTATAATTAGGGGAGACCGAAAGGAGAGCCTATGTGCTAAACGAAGATTCTAGGTTTATAATTAGATGGACACGATATAGGACAATTAGCTATAATCCGACTTTCAAGACCCCGCCTTACAATAGATTCTTTCTCCACCTTTTACATTCGATTGATCATTAATTCTTTGATTGCACTAATTCTTAATTGCTTTCATTATCATGTTTAGGTCCCTAGATAATATTCTATCTTAGTAATTCTAGTGTTCGTTTTATTATCTTGCCTAATCACTATCCTCCCTGTGGAAATCGATACTCGGTATTACTGTACCGTACGCTTGCGAGTAGCCACAACAAGTTTTTGGCGCCGTTGCCAAGGAGGTTAGGTTTGTTTTAGGCAAAATAATTTTCTGACATTGAAAAGAATAGACTGAGTATTAATTTAGGGTGTAAATATTTTTCTTTTATTCTTTTTGTGAATATTTTAATTTTTTTAGTTTGATTAGCTTAGGGGCTTTGTATGCGAAGTGATAAGGAGGTTAATTTGTTTCGGCTAGATCTTGAGATTGACAGGACAATTAAAGCTATTCGTAGAAATAAAAGATTAACGGAAACAATGGCCCAACAAGATAACACACCCAAGGCTATTAGAGATTTCCTACATCCAATTCTCCCAACCGAAAATTTTGGTATCATCTACACTCCCATACAAGCAAACAATTTCGAATTGAAGACGAAATTAATCCAGATGGCAAAGGAATGTTCCTTTAAAGGACACCCTTCGGAAGATCCGCATTCCCATCTTCGATCATTTCTCGAGATTTTTGGAACTGTTAAAATGAACGGGGTTTCGACATACGCTATAAGGCTAAGGTTGTTTCCATTTTCCCTTCAAGATAAAGCCAAAGATTGGTTAGAATCGATAAAAACTGGTAGCATAAGTACCTGGGACGAGCTAGCTCAGGCGTTTCTCACAAAATTCTTTCCGCCCGTAAAGACGACCAAGCTCCGCACGGAGATTGGTACTTTCAGATAACTGGACGATGAACAATTGTACGAGGCATGGGAACGATACAAGGAGCTGCTCAGAAAATGCCCGCAACATGGCTACCCAGACTGGCTTCAAGTACATCTATTTTATAACGGTTTAAGTTCTGCCCCTAAAACTATTCTTGATACTTCTGCAGGTGGGAGCTTCTTATCAAAAACTGTTACAGAGGCGAAGGAGCTTTTGGAGGAGATGGCATCGACCAGCTATCAGTGGCCCAGGGAGAGGACATCGTCATCGAAGAAGGCTGGAATCTATGAGATTGACGAGTCGAGCTCACTGAAACCGCAAATGGCCTCCCTGACGAACGCGCTGAACAAATTGTCTTCTTCTGAGGTAGTAAAGTCCATTTCTACCTTAGCGGAGAACTATTCAAAGAAGGAGAGCCAAGAGGTAGAAGAAGTTTAGTTTGTAGGCAACCGTGCAGACAATAAAAATCAAGACCTACCAAATTTCTATCACCCAGGTTTGCGTAATCACGAGAACTTCTCTTATTCTAACACAAAGAATGTTTTGCAGCCACCTCCGGGTTTTGCTTCTACATCGAGTACACTAGAAAAAAGAGCAACCTGGAAGAGATGGTAGCACTTTTCATAAAAGAGCAGAAGATATTGAATTTGAACCTCCAGACATCAGTGAACACCTTGGTGACATCTGTGAACAACCATGATATCGCTCTAAAAATATGGAAGTTCAGATGGGGCAGATAGGAACAGCAGTGAACGCCCTTCAAAAGGGTAAGTTTCCTAGTGATACAGAAGTGAACCCCAGAGAGCAATGCAAGGTGATCACATTCAGAAGTGGGAAACAATTGGAGAATTGCTCGAATGGAGAGAAGTTGAAGAAGGAAGAAAGAATGAGCATGGATGAAGACGGAGGGACCGAGGCACAAAAAATCTCCAAGGACAGGTCCCAAAATCCTCCTTGCTCAATTGGTTTAAATTTTGATTCTACTAACAGTTTTGCAGGTGAAAAGAAGAAGTTGGATGAAAAAGAGAAGCTGAAGGAAAATTTGAAAGAAGAAGAAGAAGAGGTGGTCCCATGCAGACACCTTGACCGGGGGTCACATATCAGCCCGTTGATAACTCTCCGAAAGGGAGTTATTTAGGCCTTACTTCTATAGTGTTTTGTGTGTCTTTTGTGTCAAATAGGTCTACTTTCAGATGAATATTATATGTTTTAACCCATTTAGAAGAATGGATGCTTTGGAAGTTATTTTGTGCAGCAAATTATGCTGAGCGACTTGAGGGAGACAAATTCGTGATCCAGCAAAGCTAGGAGCAAAACTGCCACGTGAGCCGCACGTTATTCATTAATGAGGTGGCATTAGCTGAACCAATCTCGGATCTAGGTGATAAGGGTAAAACATATACATATTTTACCCTTATATTTAGCTCACATCTTGGTTAAATATTGTATGTTGTGATCAATTTACTGTTCCCGAGCTCAAAATATGCTTAACTTGATAAGTTAGGGTGTTGAGAATCACTTTTGTCAAATTTAACTCATTTGTGCTTAAAAAGACTTGATTTTAAGACAATTTGACTTAGTTTGTTGCTGTGCAGAAAAACAGAGGAAAAGCTGGAATTCCCCAGAAATGCGACTGCATTTCTAGGAAGGCAAAAATGAAATGCGATCAGTGACCATTTCGAGTCGTTCGCGGGTCGTTGTTGACGAGTCTTCTTCGCACCTAACTGGCTGTTTTGACCCCAAAACTGACTGGGCAACCTTCCAGCACCTATTTCGCAGCTCCTCAACCATTTGCTACACTATATAAGCTCGAGATTCGAAGTCAAATTCAAGCAGAACTCACTTGGAAGAAAAGGGTGGTGACAGAACCCTAGCTCGATGCCAATGAGTAGGGATGCCCGAGGTCCTTCTTAGATGACCAAATTCTAACCTGAGAGAGTTAGACACCAAACCTTGTGGTTTGTAGAGAGTTTCACCCATTCCCACTTGTAAAAGCGAGAGAGTGGAGTGTCTTAGCGAACTCTAGAAGGATTGAGTAAATAGAAAAACCCATAATATTTAGTTATCTCCTTTATTTCCAGCTCTTAAATCTTTTCATTATTCTGTATTCTTTACATTATTATTTCAATGAAAATGTGTTCATTTGCTTGTTATCCCATCATGAGTAGCTAAATCCCGTTGAGGGGTTCAATGTGGTGAATTCCCTTATGGTTTAATGGCTTGAAAGTGTCTTATTTGCTTAAGTTGTGTTTGATGCATGTCATTCTTTATTGATTATCACTCTAATCTTGCTGAGTTTAATTTGATCACTTAGACTTTGCATACTATGTGAGTTTGATCTCGAAAGGGACAAACGATATCGGTTCTCATAAAGGTGATATAGGAGAAAAAGCTCGAAAGAGATTGTTCGGTGGTATAGGGCAAGCTGCCTAAGACACCCTATATCGACTATAGGGTTATAGGTTGCATTCGTGAATTATCTATGTCGGAGTCGAGTCACAGAAATGTGCATAATGGTACTCGCTTAGCCTTCTAACTGTTTTTGGGAACAAGGGCCAAATAAAAGTTAAATCTTACCCAATGCATTGAATACACTTAAGTTAGATATTGTATGATTATGGTTATTGCCTTAGGGATGAATCCATGTTGAATACCTCGTTTGTTTATTATTGTTATTCTTTATTATTTATTTGCTTATTTTGTTTATCTTTTCAAAAACCCAATCAATCAACTTATTTTCTTTGGTTACCTTTTTCAAAAGCAATCATTTGAGTAGTTTCTTCATCAAATCTAAATTTCCAATTTAGTCCTCGTGGGATCGATACCCTTGGAGTACTTCTAAGGTTTTTTTTATTACTACGTGCGACAGTGTATACTTGCACTTAAGTGTTAGCTGAATTATCCTTTATTATTATTATCCATCTTATCTCACATTCCATCCATTCAGCTGACGACGCACCACTAAGATGCTTGGAGAGCCTTCCACGTGTAATCTTTGACCTAATTAGGGTTGACTCCACTCTATAAAAGGGAGTAGCCATCCCTAGTCAAATCATTCGAGAGGGGAAAGTCTAATTCCATTCATCGAGGCTTACTTTCCATCTTTGGTAGCCAAATAAAGGAGGAACGATTGGAGACTTCAAGAAGACCATTAGCTACGGATTTCTTCAAGGGAACAAATCTTTTATTGTAAAATTCTTGTAGTTATGGATGCACATACTCAAATTGTAGCATGTGTTACCTTGCTTCATGAACTAAATTTACTTAGGTGTTGGTTAGGATCTATGTAATTGTCGTGCTTCATTCTCTATGCAATTTATATTGATTTGAGCATCTTGATTATTTTTTGTGCATATTACTATTTGGTGCCCGCCTGGCCAGCTGGTATGAATATCACCTCTTAGTTTCAGGGATGATTTGAGAGGTGTGTGGCATTTAATCACACTAGACCATTATGTGTTGGTGGACGCTAGTATCTGAGTTAGGGGTAACCAGTCACCTAGTGCTTGATCGGTAGTACGTCATTGGAGTTGAAACACATTCCAAGAAATCCAGAGTTCTGGGAGGATCCTGCTAATAAGACTGCAAGAGATTTGTCTAATCAATATTATTACTAGAGCATCCTTTAAAAAAATTACATAAATCTTAACCAATGCCTGTTTTTCAATATGTCTGCTTTATCTGTTTACATACTGCTCTGTTATTTCTTTTGCTTCAGCATTATTTCAAAATCAATCAATTTAACAACCTTGAAACCATTAAAAAGTTACATAAAATAGGTAGAGTGGAAGCTATTCAAAACCTCGTGGATACGATAAATTACTTATCACTTGCTGTAGACTATGTGCACTTGCATAGTATTCTAGGGATCATTTTTATCATATTTTTAACCCACTCTAGAAGGCAACACCCGCCTAAGAGGAGGGGCGAGTGTCCAACCTTTGATTACAAGGAGTTACCTTTTCCCCATAGGTTTAAAAACGTTAAATTAGATGAGCAGTTAGCTAAGTTCTTAGAAATGTTCAAGAAATTATTTGTTAATATACCTTTAGTAGACGCTCTATCTAATATGCTTAACTATGGGAAATTTATGAAAGAGATGTTAGCGAAAAAGAAAAATTTGAATACAAAAGAAGTTTGTAGATTGTCAGAAAATAGCAGCACAATAGTCTCAGGGAAGATACCTTTAAAACAAAAAGACCCAGGGAGTTTTACTGTTCCCTACACAATAGGTGAGGTATCTTTTGATAGGGCTTTATGTGATCTTGGAGCGAGTATTAATCTGATGCTCTATTCCCTGTATAGGAAGATTGGACTCACTGGACTTAAGGACACCGACATCACCCTCCAACTAGCAGATCGTTCAGTCACTCACCCGATGGGGATAGTGGAGGATGTGCTGGTGAAGGTAAACAAGTTCATCTTTTCGGTAGACTTTGTTGTGCTAGATATGCAAGAAGATAGAGAGGTACCCATCATTCTTGGTCGATCATTTCTTGCTACTGGTAAGGCTGAAATCAGTGTTCACACAAGTAAATTAACTCTTAGCGTTGATGATGAGAAGGTAGTCTTCAATATCTTTTGTCATGACGAGTCAATTTGTAGCATACATACTTGCTTTTCTATTGGCTTAGATTTACTACCTGATGAGAATGAGGAAGAAGAGTTTAACTTAGGCCTAGAGTTAGATGGTTTGCCTATGGATGGAGTTAATTTTGATCCTGATGAGTTCGTTGACGATGCCATGTTTGAAAATGAACTGTTGAATAATGATGAGATGCCTGTTGTAAATGTTTATGAGTATAATTTTCCTGCGTCGAATTTAAAGGAGCATGAGTTAGATGAAATTTCTGACATTGAGGAGTTAGATGATAACTTTATACAGTCTGATTTGATTACCGAGTCCCATGAGCATGTAGAGATTATGCCTGATGAATGGTTAGTCCTAGTTGATAGACCACCCCAGGACACGAGACAAGTAGACATTTTGATGCTTAATGACTCCGTTAACAATTGCTTTGTAAATAGAGCCCTTGAGAAAAGATTTAATACTGTTGAATTTTTCATGCATTATTATTTTGATAATCTGTTCAGCGAGGATGGGCCAAGTGAGGCATTTTTACTCCCCTATTTGCGATGTGTGCTTCGACACGTGATTTTATCCAGGGCCCAAAGGAGGATGAAAACTTTTACTTCGAACCTCCATGAGCATGACGAGTCTCGTCTAGCTAAAGACGTTAAAGAAAACGTTGTTTGGGAGGTAACCCAAGGATTAAAAATTGTTTTAGATAGTTTTTCTTTTTGCAGTAATTAATAAATCCCCCTTGCTTCGTGATCCGATTTTGTTTTGTAGGATCCATGCAACAAGTCACGAGAGTTCCAAAAGATGTGCTTTACCGACCCCGAAGGATGAGGACGTTTACTCCTAAGCTTAGGGAAGTCTCAGTATTCCCTTTTATGCTTTCTTGTTTTTAAACATTGAGGACAATGTTTAGTTTAAGTTTGGGGGGGAGGCTTTCGCTGTAGTTGAGCTTAGTTAAATTCTTTTGGATGCATGTTAGGATAGCATTGATAGCCGAGGATTTGGTTTTTGAACTTTTGGGGGATATGGTTTATATGATGTGGAATTTAGGAGCACAACAGAAAATGAGAAATTTTTTAAAGTGTTTTGCTTAGATTTAATGTCTAAAGCATGCAATAAACTTATCTTTTGAGATCTATGGAAATCTAGATTCTTATTATGGTTTTTATAAGTTTGTTGTCACTCCGATCGGCTTAGTCTCTAACATTAGGAGTTATGCTTGATTGTTTTTAAGAACTAGGTGAAAAGAAAAGAAAAATATGCTATGTCTGCAAAAAGAAAAGCAACACTCAGAAATAATCATCTGTTGAAAATGAAAAAAAAAAATTTTTGCTTGCAAGAAAAAAAAAACAAAAACAAACTAGGGGTAAAAAGAGCTACCTACGGTGTGATCAGTTAGGCCAACTGATAGTAGGCAGAAATGTCGCTATTTAGTCCTAAATTATTAAGCTTTTTAATGCTTTAATTGTGTTTTTATTGAGAAATTCTAACATAATTCATTATTTTGTCCTAAGGAGCACTTTGTGGATTTTCGTGAAAAAAGGCCCAAAATTGAGCATTCCAAGCCAAATTTCCAACCATGGGTCAAAGGGGGAGCCCAAAAGTCAACCATCCAAGTAAAGATCCAAAAAGAATGAAGTTGGCCCAAGATTCAAGCCCAGCCCACGCCTGCATGTTTTGGAAACCGCATAGCGTCGAGACACTGTGGGGACCCATTTCTTGGCGGGCAAGCTGATGACGTCACAGCGTCGCGACGCTGTCCCTATTCAGGGCCTATATAAGGACACCCTTGGTTCCCCATTTCATCATCAATCATTCCACCATCATTTCTTTCCTTCCTTACTTTGCTCTCCTTGAGCATTCTCTCAAGGCTTTTTAGCCTTTTGAGAGTTAGAAGTGGGAAATTTTGTGGGGAGTTTTTTTTGGAGCACTCTAGGAGGCTCGGGGCGTGTTCGGAGGGACTCCAATTTATGCTTTCAATTGTATACACTGTGGATATTATAGACATGTATAGCTAAACCCATTTTGGGGTCTTGAAATGAAAATTCTTAGTTAAATGTTATTATAATTGCCTATCTCTTACCCTTTTTACTAATTATTTGTATGGATGCTCGTAATGTTGTATATAATCTGGCCAATTATATATTGATAGATCATAATCCATGCAACTAGTTTAATTGTCCGTGGTGAGAACGAGATTAGTTGATTAAACTTAGATTCCGATAATGAATCAGAGTGTAATAATTAACGAATTTTAATGGCGCTAAGGACACTTAGGTTGTTATTATTGGTTAATTATAATTAGGGGAGACCGACAGGAGAACCTATGTGACTAACGAAGATTCTAGGATTATAATTAGTTGGGCAATGAGATAGGATAATTGTAATAATTAATTAGCTATTGATTGATTTTCAAGACCCCGCTTCTCACTCTAAACTCTTTCTCCATATTTTCTTTCCTTGATTGATCAATTTAATTTCTTTAATTGCTTTAATTTTCAATTTATTTTAGTATCAAGATTAGGTCCCTAAATAATATTTCGCCCAAGTACCTTTAATGCTCAAGAATTAATTGTTTTGCTTAATATCATTTCGCCTCCCTGTGGATTCGATACTCGGAATACTTTCGTTTAATATTACTGGCGGCCCGTGCGCTTTGTGGTCCATCAAGTTTTTGGCGCCGTTGTCGGGGAAGTTAGATTTTAAGCAAAATAATTTATTTTTGACATTAAAAAGAACGGGATAAATATTAATTTAGGCTCTGAATATTTTTGTGAATATTTTTGTGAAGAGATAAGGTGGTTAATTTGTTTCCGCTAGATCTTGAAATTGACAGGACAATTAGAGCCCTTCGTAGAGAGAAAAGATTAACGGAAGCAATGGCCCACCAACAAGACGACGCGCCCAAAGCAATTAGAGATTTTCTGCAGCCAGTTCTCCCAACCGAGAATTCAGGCATTGTTTACGCCCCGATTCAAGCAAATAATTTTGAATTAAAGACGGGACTGATCCAGATGGCGCGAGATAATTTGTTTAAGGGACATCCTTCGGAGGACCCACATTCGCATCTTCGATCATTCCTGGAGATATGCGGGACAGTAAAGATGAATGGAGTTTCGGTCGACGCGATCAGATTAAGGTTATTTCCATTTTCCCTCCAAGATAAGGCGAAGGATTGGCTCGAGTCAGTCGAAACTGGAAACATCAGCACATGAGACGAGCTTGCCCAGGCATTCCTGACAAAATTTTTCCCGCCTGCAAAGACTACAAAGCTCCGTACAGAGATCAGAACATTTAGACAGTTGGACGAGGAACAACTTTATGAGGCATGGGAGAGATATAAAGAGATGCTTAGGAGATGCCCACAACATGGCTATCCTGATTGGCTTCAAGTACAGTTATTTTACAATGGACTGAATCCTTCTACCAAGACGGTTCTTGATACATCAGCGGGTGGGAGTTTTCTGTCCAAGACAATGAATGAAACCAAGGATCTTTTGGAGGAGATGGCGGCAACTAGTTACCAATGGCCGACAAAAAGGGGGATAATTTCAAAGAAGGCTGACATATATGAGATCGATGAATCAAGCTCTCTGAAAGTGCAGATGCCATCATTGACGAATGAACTAAACAAGCTTACTTCGTTCGAGGTGGTCAAGTCCATCTCCACCTTAGCTGAAGGATACTCAAAGGAGGAAAATGAAGATGTCGAAGAAGTTCAGTATGTGGGAAATAGAGCATTCATTCAAGGAGTACCGAACTTCTACCATCCAAGTCTGCGCAATCATGAGAACTTTTCGTATTCGAACACCAAGAACGTATTGCAACCACCACTAGGATTCGCGTCATCAAGTGTTCAAGAAAAGAAAAGCAACCTGAAAGAGATGGTGGCCATGTTTATCAAGGAACAGAAGATTTAAATGTGAATCTCCATACAGCGGTAAATAACCACGACACGGCTCTCAAGAATATGGAAGTACAGATAGGACAGATCGCTTCAGCAGTGAATGCCCTTCAGAAAGGGAAGTTTCCAAGCGACACTTAAACCAATCTTAGAGAGCAGTGCAAGATGGTGACACTAAGAAGTGGTAGACAACTGGAGGACAACTCAGAGAGGAAGCTGAAGAAAGAAGACAAGTTGAGCAAGGATGAAGATGGAAGGGATGAGGCACAAAAAGCCTCCACATAAAGGTCCCAAAGTCCTCCTAGCTCTTGTGATTTAAATATTGAATGCACTAACTCTTTTGCAGGATCAAAGAAAGATGAAAAGCAGAAAGAAAAGCTGAATGAGGAGGAAGTAGTCCCATGCAACCACCATGATAGAGGGTTGCACATCAGCCCGTCCAAGAGGAGGGGCGAATGTCCTACCTTTGATTACAGGGAGTTACCTTTTCCTCAGAGATTTAAAAATGTTAAATTAGATGATTAGTTTCAAAAATTCCTAGAAATGTTTAGAAAGCTTTCAGTGAACATTCCCATAGTCGATGCTGTGTATAATATGCCTAATTATGGAAAGTTCATGAAAGAGATGTTGTCTAGGAAGAAAATTTTGTCAAAAAAGGAAGTCTTTAGGTTATCTGAAAATAGTAGCACCATAGTTTCAGGAAAGATGCCACTAAAACAAAAAGACTCAGGGAGTTTTACTGTTCCCTGTGTTATAGGAGAAGTATCTTTCGATAGGGCTTTGTGTGACTTAGGAGCTAGTATAAATTTGATGCCCTATTCTTTATACAGAAAGATTGGTCTGACAGGATTGAAAGACACCGATATCACCCTCAAGCTTGCTGATAGATCGATTACCCAACCAATGGGTATTGTGGAGGACGTGTTGGTGAAGGTCAACAAATTCATCTTCCTTGTAGATTTTGTGGTGCTCGACATGCAAGAAGACAAGAGGTACCCATCATCTTAGGCAGACCTTTTTTAGCCACAGGTGTTCGGGCGTTACACCACTACTAATACCGCAAGTGCACAGGCCGCAAGTAATATAAAACGAAAATATTCCGAGTATCGAATCCATAGGGAGGCGAAGCGAAAATTAAGGAAAGAAAAAATTCTTTGAACACTAAAAATACTTGGGAGAAATAATATTCAGGGACCAAAACATGCTATTAAAATGATTTTAAAATTAATGCGATTAAGGAAAATAAAGTGACCAATCAAGAAAATAAAATATGGAGAAAGAGTTTTTAAAATGGGAAGTGGGGTCTTGGAACTCAATTAGTAGCTAAATAATTATTACAATTAACCTATCTCGTTGCCCAACTAATTATACTCCTAGAATCTCCGTTAATCACATAGGATCTCCTGTCGGTTTCCCCTAATTATAATTAATCCATTTTAACAACCTAAGTGTCCTTAGCACCATTAAAATTCATTAATTATTACGCTATGATTCATTTTAGGAATCTAAGTTTAATCAACTAATCCCGTTGTCACTACGGGCAATTAAACTAGTTGCATGGATTATGATCTATCCTAATTTCTCTCCGTTGAGTTTCCATTAAGAATCAGATCAATATACAACTGGCCAGATTGCATACAGCATTACGAGCATCCAAACAAATAATTAGTAAACAGGGCAAGATATAGACAATTATAACAACATTTAACTATAATTTCATTTCAAGACCCCAAATTGGGGTTTATCTATACATAGCTAAAATATTCACAAAATATACAATGGAAAGCATAATTAAGAGCAAAATAAAAGGGAAGGAAATGGTCGTCGAAGACCCCGTCACTAGTGCTTGGAGTCCCTCCGAGCACACCTTGAGCCTCCTAGAGTGCTCCCAAAACTCCCCAAAATTTTCCCACTAAAGAACTCTAAAAAAGGCTTAAAAGTCTTGAGAGAGGGCTCCAAAGGAGCCAAGGAAAGAAAGAAATGAAGGAATGGAATGATGATTGATGCATAAAATGGGCACCAAAGGGCGCCTTTTATAGGCCTGGAAATTGGACAGCGTTGCGACGCTGTGACGTCAGCCAACTTGCTCGCCAAGAAATGGGGCAGCGTCGCGATGCTTTCCCCAAAGCGTCTCGACGCTATGCGGATTTCAGAACTGGGCAGGCGCGGTTTAGGCTTGAAATTGGGCCAACTCCAATTCTTTTTGGACCTCTTCTTCATGGTTGACTTTCTTGGACTCCCCCTTGACCCATGTATGGAATTTGGACTTGAATGGCTCCTTTTTGGGCATTTTTCACAAAAATTCCGTAAAGTGCTCCTTAGGTCAAAATAATAAATTAAGTTAGAATTTCTCAATAAAAACACAATTAAAGCACTAAAGAGCTCAATAATTTGGGACTAAAATACCGACATTTCTGCCCGCTATCACACTCCCAAACTTAAGCTTTTACTAGTCCCGAGCAAAATAAATTCGAAAGATGCATGAAATAGAATTGTTCAAGCCTTAATGATTTTGGAATTTTTAGGATAGAATGGAAAACATGCAAGTGGAATAAGCAAGCACCGCATACTCATGAAGAAATCTTAAAATAGTTTGAACATAAGATTAATGAATAGCATGCTCAAGACTTTTCTAATGATTCTTTTACTAACCTAGATTAGTCTTATGGCTTTCTCCATTTGTTTTCCCTCTACACTGGCTAAGAGCTCCTAATAGGTCAGAGTTCTACTATCATGCAAAAAAAAGAAACTAGGGCGCCTGACATTTTCCTTTTCATGGGGGAGCTAAACTCACAAATATTTTTCATTTTCTTTTTCTTTTGCTACTCCCCCAAACTTGCATTTTGATATCTAATGGTACTAGCTTTCACACTACGGTGCAGGGACCCTTAACCCGAATTTTATTCTCTGGTTGGCCTAACTGATCACACCGCAGGTAGCTCGTTTTACCCCTAGGCTTTTTTCTTTTGTGCAAGCAAAAATATTTTCTTTTTCTTTTTCAACAGATTTTTCTTTTCTCTCATTTCTTTTGTTGCTTTTGCTTTTCTCTCAGCAGACATAGCATTTTTTCTACCTAGCTCTTTAGAACATTCAAGCATGAACTTCCTAATATTAGAAACTAAGCCTATCGGGGTGACAACAAACTTTAAAAATTATAATAAAAATCTAGATTTTCAAAAATGTCATTAGATAAGTCTATTGCATGCTTTAGTCATCAAAACTAAGTATAAAAAAATTTTAAAAATTCACAATTTCTGCTATGCTCCCAGATTCCACAACATATAAACCATTTTCTCCCAAAACTACTAAAATCACATCCTCGGCTATCATGGCTATCTACTCATGCATCTAACGGAATTTAAATATGCTCAACACAGCGAAAGCCTCCCCCACAAACTTAAACTAAACATTGTCCCTAATGTTTATAAACAATAAAGCGTAAAGAGGGATACTGAGAATTCCCTGAGCTAGGAGCAATTTATCCTCTCCCTTTGGTTCCAGAAAAATGGGATTCTTGGAGCTTTGGGATGTGCTAAGGTGATCCTGCAAAACAAAATTGGATCATGAAGCAAGGAAAATTATTTACCGCAAAAACAACTACGTAAACTTTAATCCATGGGGTGCCTCCCAAGCAGCGCTTTCTTTAACATCTTTAGTTAGACGAGGCTCGGCACGATCACAGAGGCTCGAAATAAAAATTTTCATCATCCTCCGGGCCTTGCAGAAAATCACGCACCGAATTGCACACTACAAACAGGGGAGATAAAAAACTTTCCCCTGGCCCATCATCACTAAAGAGATTGTTATAATAACATTTCAAAAAGTATGTAGTAGCATCAAATCTCTTTTCGAAGTCTCTATTTTCAAAACAGTTGTTCACAGAGTGATCAAGCGTTATGATATCTACAGGTCTAGGATATAAGAATGGCCTATCAACTATGTCTATCCATTCATCAGATTCAATATCTACATGCTCAGAAGATTTCTCAGACTCAGTATTGAAAAATGATTCAACTAAGCTATCATATGACTCGCTATCAGAAGAATTAAAGAATATAAGCTCTTCTGGGTTAGATTCCAAACTATTATCCACATCATCGGGACCCAAATCAAAATTATTCACACTTTCAGGGTCCGACTCTATATACTCATCTGGATCAGACTCAAATTTATCATCTATCAAGTAATCATCTCCATGCAAATCATTATCAAGCAAATCAAGCTCATTCTCAAAATCAGACAAATCATCCATTTCAGGCATTTCTATCTCATTCTCGAAATCTGGTAAATCATCAATTGCAGACATTTCATTCCCAAAAGAAGGTAATTCTAATTCGTTTTCAAAATCAGGCAAATCTATATCAATCAGCTCATTCTCAAACAGAGGGTCATCAAAAAATGCATTAGGATTAAAATTCCCATCATCCATAGGTGCCTCTCCTAATCCTAGGCCAAGATTATACTCAACCTCTTCATCATCATCAGTCAAATATTCTGGACCTATAGAAAAACATGTATGCAAACTACATACAGACTCATCCTGTCCAAAAATATTAAAAATGATCTTTTCATCATCCACATTCAAGGTAAGCTTACGTATATGCATGCTAATTTCAGGCTTACCTGTGGCTAAGAAAGGTCTACCTAAAATGATGGGTACCTCCTTGTCTTCCTGAATGTCGAGTACCACAAAATCTACAGGGAATATGAATTTGTTGACCTTCACCAGCACATCCTCCACAATACCCATCGGTTGGGTAATCGATCTATCAGCAAGCTGGAGGGTGATGTCGGTGTCCTTTAGACCTGTCAAACCAATCTTCCTGTACAATCAATAGGGCATCAAATTTATACTAGCACCTAGATCACACAAGGCCCGATTGAAAGATACTTCTCCTATAATGCAGGGAACAATAAAACTCCCTAGGTCTTTTTGTTTAGAAGACATCTTTCCAGAAACTATGGTACTACTGTTTTCAGATAATCGAAAAACCTCTTTCTTCAAACTTTTCTTCCTAGATAACATCTCCTTCATGAACTTCCCATAATTAGGCAAATTATACAAAGCATCTACTAAGGGAATGTTCACAGACAACTTTCTAAACATTTCTAGGAATTTTTGAAACTGTTCATCTAATTTAACATTTTTAAAACGTTGAGGAAAAGGTAACTCCCTGTAGTCAAAGGTAGGACATTCGCCCCTCCGCTTGGGTGGGCTAATGTGCGAGCCTTTATCATGATGGTTGCATGGAACCACTTCTTCCTCGCTCAGCTTCTCTTCATGCCTTTCATCTTTTTTCTTTCCTGCAAAAGAGTTAGAAACATCATAATTGAAATCAACAGAGTTAGGAGGATGTTGGGACCTTTCAAAGGAGGCTTTTTGTGCCTCAGCCCTTCCATCTTCATCCTTGTTCTTCTCTTCTTTCTTCTTCTCTGAATTGACCTCCAGCTGTCTACCACTTCTCAGTGTCACCATCTTGCACTACTCTCTTGGGTTGGGTTCAGAGTCGCTTGGAAACTTCCCTTTCTGAAGGGCATTCACCGCTAAAGCGATCTGACCAATCTGAACTTCCATATTCTTAAGAGCCGTGTCGTGGTTATTAACTGCTGTCTGGAGTTTCACATTTAACACCTTCTGTTCTTTGATAAACATGGCCACCATCTCCTCCAGGTTACTCTTCTTTTCTGGCGTACTAGTTGATGCAAATCCTGGCGGTGGCTGCAATACGTTCTTGGTGTTGGAGTAGGAAAAGTTCTCATGATTGTGCAGATTGGGATGGTAGAAGTTCGGTACTCCTTGAGTGAATGATCTATTTCCCACATACTGAACTTCTTCCACATTTTGACTGTCTTTCTTTGAATATCCTTCATCTAAGGTGGAAATGGACTTGACCACCTCAGACGAAGTCAGCTTGTTCAGAGCATTCGTCAATGATGCCATCTGTGCCTTCAACGAACCCGATTCATCTATTTCATAAATACCAGTCGAAATTATCCCCCTTTCATTCGGGCACTAGTAACTGGTCGCTGCCATTTCCTCTAGCAGATCCTTGGCTTCCGTCACTGTCGTGGAAAAAAAACTCCCACCTGCTGATGTGTCTAAAATTGTCTTGGTGGAGGGATTCAATCCATTGTAAAACAACTGCACCTGGAGCCAATCTGGATAGCCTTGCTGCGGGCATCGCCTAAGCATTTACTTATATCTCTCCCATGCCTCGTAAAGTTGCTCCTCATCCAATTGTCTGAATGTTTCGATCTCTGTTCGGAGCTTCGTAGTCTTGGCAAGCGGGAAAAATTTCGTCAGGAATGCCTGGGCAAGCTTGTCCCATGTGCTGATACTGCCCGTCTCGACTGATTCAAGCCAATTTTTAGCTTTATCTTGTAGAGAAAATGGGAATAACCTCAATCTTATAGCGTCGGCCGGAACTCCATTCATCTTCACTGTCCTGCATATCTCCAAGAATGATCGCAGATGCGAATGTGGGTCCTCCGAAGGATGTCCCTTAAACGAATTGTCTCAATCCATCTGAATCAATCCTGTCTTCAACTCGAAATTATTTGCTTGAATCGGGGCGTAAACGATGCCTGAATTCTCAGTTAGGAGGACTGGCTGTAAAAAGTCTCTGATTGCTTTGGGAGCTTCATCTTGATGGGCCATTGCTTCCGTTAGTCTTTTCTCTCTACGAATAGATCTGAGTGTCCTGGTAATTTCAAGATCTAAAGAAAACAATTCAACCACCTTATGTCTTCGCATGCAACACTCCCAAACAATTAAAAAGAATCGAACAAAAACAAAAATAAAATATTCACAAAAAAAAGAAATATTCGCAACCTAAATTACTACTTATCCCGTTCTTTTTATTGTCAAGAAAAATTTATTTTGCTTAAAAAATCAAGCCTCCCCGGCAACGACGCCAAAAACTTGTTCGGGCGTTACACTGCTACTAATACCGCAAGTGCACGGGCCGCAAGTAATATAAAACGGAAATATTCCGAGTATCGAATCCACAGGGAGGCGAAGCGAAAATTAAGGAAACCAAAAATTCTTTGAACACTAAAAATACTTGGGAGAAATAATATTCAGGGACCAAAACATGCTATTAAAATGATTTTAACATTAATGCGATTAAGGAAAATAAAGTGATCAATCAAGAAAATAAAATATGGAGAAAGGGTTTTTAAAATGGGAAGTGGGGTCTTGGAACTCAATTAGTAGCTAAATAATTATTACAATTAACCTATCTCGTTGCCCAACTAATTATACTCCTAGAATCTCCATTAATCACATAGGATCTCCTGTCGGTTTCCCCTAATTATAATTAATCTATTTTAACAACCTAAGTGTTCTTAGCGCCATTAAAATTCATTAATTATTACGCTCTGATTAATTTTAGGAATCTAAGTTTAATAAACTAATCTCGTTGTCACTACGAGCAATTAAACTAGTTGCATGGATTATGATCTATCCTAATTTCTCTCCTTCGAGTTTCCATTAAGAATCAGATCAATACACAACTGGCCAGATTGCATACAGCATTACGAGCATCCATACAAATAATTAGTAAACAGGGCAAGAGATAGACAATTATAACAACATTTAACTATAATTTCATTTCAAGACCCCAAATTGGGGTTGAGCTATACATAGCTAAAATATTCACAAAATATACAATGGAAAGCATAATTAAGAGCAAAATAAAAGGGAAGGAAATGACTGTCGAAGACCCCGTCACTGGCGCTTGGAGTCCCTCCGAGCACACCTTGAGCCTCCTAGAGTGATCCCCAAAACTCCTCAAAATTTTCCCACTAAAGAACTCTAAAAAAGGCTTAAAAACCTTGAGAGAGGGCTCCAAAGGAGCCAAGGAAAGAAAGAAATGAAGGAATGGAATGATGATTGATGCATAAAATGGGCACCAAGGGGCGCCTTTTATAGGCCTGGAAATTGGACAACGTCGCGAGGCTATTGGCACAGGCAACGCTGTGACGTCAGCCAACTCGCTCCCCAAGAAATGGGACAGCGTCGCGATGCTGTCCCCACAACGTCTCGACGCTATGCGGATTTCAGAACTGGGCAGGCGCGGTTTGGGCTTGAAATTGGGCCAACTCCAATTCTTTTTGGACCTCTTCTTCATGGTTGACTTTCTTGGACTCCCCCTTGACCCATGTATGGAATTTGGGCTTGAATGGCCCCTTTTTGTTCATTTTTCACCAAAAATCCATAAAGTGCTCCTTAGGACAAAATAATAAATTAAGTTAGAATTTCTCAATAAAAACACAATTAAAGCACTAAAAAGCTCCATAATTTGGGACTAAAATAGCGACATTTCTGCCCGCTATCAACAGGTAAGGCCGAGATTAGCGTGCTCACTGGTAAGCTAACCTTGAATGTGGATGATGAAAGAGTCATTTTTCAATATTTTTGGACAGAATGAGTCTGAATGTAGTTTTCATACCTGTTTTTCAATTGGTCCAGAATTATTAACTGATGATGAGGAAGAGGTAGAATTTGAACTTGGCTTGGGATTAGGAGAAGCGCCTATGGATGATGAAGATTTTAATCCTAATGCATTCTTTGATGATCCTCTGTTTGAAAATGAACTGATTGATATAGAAATGCCTGCTTTTGAGAATGAAATGCCTGCAATAGATCATTTGCCTGCTTTTGAGAATGAAATTGATATGCCTGCAATAGATGATCTACCTGCATTAAATTTAGAGGATTACTTGATAGATGAAAATGTTGAGTCTGATCATGATACTGCTAAATCTATTGAGTTTGATCCTGACATTGTTGAATATATAGAGGGACCCTAAAATTGTTGATAGTTTTGATTCAGGTCCTGATAGTGTTGATAGTATAGAATATGACCCTGATAGGCTTAGTTTCTAACACTAGGAGTTCATGCTTGATTTTTGTAAGAATTAGGTAGAAAAAAAATGCTATGCCTGCTGAGAGAAAGGTGTTGGGCGCTACACCGCAATACCGCAAGTGCACGGGCCGCAAGTAATATAAAACGGAAATATTCCAAGTATCGAATCCACAGGGAGGCGAAGCAAAAATTAAGCAAGGCAAAAATTCCTTGAACACTAAAAGTACTTGAAAAAATAATATTTAGGGACCAAAGCATGCAATTGAAATGAATTTCAAACTTAAAGCAAAGAAATCAATTTTATCAGTCAAGAAATAAAAATATGGAGAAAGAGCTTTTTCTTAATGGGAAGTGGGATCTTGAAACTCAATTAGTAGCTAAATAATTATTACAATTATCCTATCTCATTGCCCAACTAATTATACTCCTAGAATCTCCATTAATCACATAGGTTCTCCTGTCGGTCTCCCCTAATTGTAATTAATCCATTTTAACAACCTAAGTGTCCTTAGCGCCATTAAAATTCGTTAATTATTACACTCTGATTCATTTCAGGAATCTAAGTTTAATCAATTAATCTCGTTGTCACTACGGGCAATTAAACTAGTTGCATGGGTTATGACCTATCCTAACTTCTCTCCGTCGAGTCTCCATTAAGAATCAGATCAATATACAACTGGCACGATTGCATACAACATTACGAGCATCCATACAAATAAGTAGTAAACAGGGCAAGAGATAGGCAATTATAACAACATTTAACTATAATTTCATTTCAAGACCCCAAATTGGGGTTTAGCTATACATAGCTAAAATATTCACAAAATTTACAATGGAAAGCATAAATATGAGCACAATAAAAAGGAAGGAATTGACCGTCAAAGACCCCATCGCTGGCGCTTGGAGTCCCTCCGAGCAAACCTTGAGCCTCCTAGAGCGCTCCCCAAAATTCCCCAAAATTTCCCACTAAAGAACTCTAAAAAAGGCTAAAAGCCTTGAGAGAAGGCTCCAAAGGAGCCAAAGAGAGAAAGGAATGAAGGAATGGAATGGTGATTGATGGTAAAAATGGGCACCAAGGGGCGCTATTTATAGGCCCGGAAATTGGACAGCATCGCGACGCTATTGACGTCATCGACTCGTCGGCCAAGAAATGGGACAGCTTTGCGACGCTAGGCGAATTCTAGAACTTTCAGGCTTGTTTTTGGGCTTGAATTTGGGCCTCTCTTCATTTCTTTTGGGCCTATTTCTCATGGTTGACTTCTTTGGACTCCCTCTTGACCCATGTATGGACTCTGGGCTTGAATGGCTCTTTTTTGGGCATATTTTTCTCCTAAAGACCAATTAACAAAATATATTAAATATCTTCAATAAAAACACAATTAAAGCACTACAGAGCTTAATATTTTAGGGCTAAAATAGCGACATTTCTGTCCGCTATCAAAAAGCAACAAAAGAAAAGAGAGAAAAAGAAAAATTTGTTGAAAAGAAAATTTTTGCTTGCACAAAAGAAAAAGACTAGGGGTAAAAAGAGCTACCTACGGTGTGATCAGTTAGGCCAACCAGAGAATAAAATTCGGGTTAAGGGTCCCTGCATCGTAGTGTGAAAGCTAGTACCATTAGATATTAAAATGCAAGTTTGGGGGGTAGCAAAAGAAAAAGAAAATGAGAAAAATTTGTGAGTTTGGCTCCCCCCATGAAAAAGAAAAATGTCAGGCACCCTAGATTCTTTGTTTGGAAGATAGTAGAACTCCGACCTATTAGGGACTCTTAGCCAGTGTAGGGGGAAAGCAAATGGAGAAAGCCATAAGACTAATCTAGGTTAGTAAAAGAATCATTAGATAAGTCTTGAGCATGCTATTAATTAATCTTAAGTTCAAATTATTTTAAGATTTCTTCATGAGTATGCGGTGATTGCTTATTCCACTTGCAAGTTTTCCATTTTTGCTTGAGAATTCTAAAATCATTGAGGCTTGAGTGATTCTATTTCATGCATCTTTCGAATTTATTTTGCTCGGGACTAGCAAAAGCTTAAGTTTGGGGGTGTGATAGCAGGCAGAAATGTCGCTATTTTAGTCCTAAATTATTAAGCTTTTTAATGCTTTAATTGTGTTTTTATTGAGAAATTCTAACATAATTCATTATTTTGTCCTAAGGAGCACTTTGTGGATTTTTGGTGAAAAAAGGTCCAAAATTGAGCATTCCAAGCCAAATTTCCAACAATGGGTCAAAGGGGGAGCCCAAAAGTCAACCATCCAAGTAAAGATCCAAAAAGAATGAAGTTAGCCCAAGATTCAAGCCCAGCACGCGCCTTCATGTTTTGGAAACCGCACAGCGTCGAGACACTGTGGGGATAGCGTCGCGACGCTGTCCCTATTCCGGGCCTATATAAGGACACCCTTGGTTCCCCATTTCATCATCAATCATTCCACCATCCTTTCTTTCCTTCCTTTCCTTTGCTCTCCTTGAGCATTCTCTCAAGGGCTTTTAGCCTTTTGAGAGTTAAAATGGGAAATTTTGTGGGGAGTTTTTTTGGGAGCACTCTAGGAGGCTCGGGGCGTGTTTGGAGGGACTCCATGCGCTAGCAACGGAGTTCTCAATGATCATTTCCTTTTCTCTTATTTTGCTCCAATTTATCCTTTCAATTGTATACATTGTGGATATTATAGCCATGTATAGCTAAACCCATTTTGGGGTCATTAAATGAAAATTCTTAGTTAAATGTTATTATAGTTGCCTATCTCTTGCCCTTTTTACTAATTATTTGTATGGATGCTCGTAATGCTGTATATAACCTGGCCAATTATATATTGATCCGATTCTTAATGGAAACTCGATGGAGAGAAATTAGGATAGATCATAATCTATGCAACTAGTTTAATTGCCCGTAGTAACAACGGGATTAGTTGATTAAACTTAGATTCCGATAATGAATCAGATGTTGGGTTTTATGCCCTAAAACTCGTAGATAGTGAATGTAAACAAATTTTATACTTGTGTTTAATAAAGTGTTATAAAATGTTATTATTAAATATTGCACTATTTGACCCAAATCCAATAAACTAAGATCCAAGGTTGTTTGTATGTAACTTGAACTAGTATGTGGGGACATACGGGGATCGATATTCAAGTAACAACCTAAAAGGTCTATAGTACAAGGATAAGGCTGGGTACCTTATCCTGGTGACACTATGGATACAGCCCACTTTGTATTATGATACAAACGCTATGATCCAACGCGTTCATGTAGTTGACATGCGAGTGGGGGTATCCTATGCAATGAGTTTGCATAAGACCGGACCGCGAAATAGTTAACCACTAACTGTAACACCGTTAGTTGGCTTGGTCTCTATTTCACTAGGATGACCTAGACAACTCAGTCTCAATCCTGAGTGGATTATGGACTCCTGTTCACGAGGAGTTGTCCTTTGATTTGTATGGGTGAGAGTGGCCAGCACGCCGACTCAATAAGCCTACCATTTTGGGGACAATACCAAGTGGGGAGCTGGGAACATAATCACACAAGATGGAATTCACTCCTTCCCGACTCTAGGGTAAGTAGAGGTGTGTTCCCTTAAGTGGTGTCTCCGGGACTTGAACAATGGGCCCAACCCTCTCTATGGCACGAGAGGGACTTCTGTTTGTTGGTTGGACCTCAAACAGGTTGTTCATTAGAGGAGCACTGGGGACTTAAGGACAAAGATGTAAACCAGGGGTAAAACGGTAATTTGACCCAGCTGGGATACGAACACACGTGAAGGACTGACTTGTAGTATTGGTCGATATCCGTGGACACAGAAATTTCTGCAGTGAGAAGAGTGCAGCTGAGGATCTTTAGTGGAATGACCCACAGTTAACGATTGGAGACTAACTTGGTTAATGAGTTTAAGCCGATTAGTCTCGTATCGTTGGAGCTTCTGATCTGTAGGTCCATTAGGTCCCACTGGTAGCTCGTAAAAAGACTTGAAGCAAACAAATATAAATTGTAAATTGAAAGTGTTCAATTTATTTGGGGAATCGTATAATGTATATTGATGCATTATAATATAAAGTTTATGAAACTTTATAATATAATTTTTTAATTAATTTCAAAAATTAATTCTTGAGAGAAAATATTTGAAAGAGTTCAAATAAATTTAATATGAATTGGATTCATATTAATTTTAATAAAATCCCTAAGATTAAATATATGATATTTAATTGGGTAATTAATTAATCATGGAATTAATTAATTATTAAAATTAGAGACCTTTTCCTATTAGGAAAGAAAATATTTGAAAGAGTTCAAATAAATTTAATATGAATTGGATTCATAATAATTTTAATTTTAATAAAATCCCTAAGATTAAATATGTGATATTTAATTGGGTAATTAATTAATTATGAAATTAATTAATTATTAAAATTAGATATTGTTCAGATAATAGATTTGAACTTATTCCTAGGAAAAGGTCTTGGCCTTTACCTATATATAGGACCCCTGGGGTGGGGTGAAAGGCATCCCATTGTCTCTCATTCTCTCAGAGATCTCTCCCAAAAGACTCCCACAAGTCTCCTGCTTCAAGAAGTCTTAGAGATATACCGGTGTAGCCGATTGGTGGTGTTCGCACAAGAGGGTTGCTGCGTTTTCAATCTTATTGGCAAGAAAAGGCGAATTGATCAAGGCTTTTTACAAAAGTAAGTTTTCTATGAAATCCTTGATCACTAGGATCAATCTAGTTGATCTTTTAGCATGTTTATAGCCTATGTACAACCCTTTAAATAGAGATTTATTGCTATAATATTTTGCAAATTGTATTGGTGTTTCAATTAGAATCTAAGACTCTGAGTAGGTTCGGTAATACTTTCCGCTGCGTGGGGCTTTTATCCCTTCAATTGGTATCAGAGCCAACTCAGTTGTTCTTGATTTTAAATTGAAATTTGCAATTTGTTCTTGGTGGGATTTATGCATTATGAATGTTATGGTTTGCATATAAATGGTTTCGATTAATTTGGTCATAGATTTACGTTTTCTTGAATGGTTCAATGTAAAGGCCCCTACGTTTTTGGGCATATTTTGTAAATCTATTATCCTCTGTAAGTCCGGGTCTAGATTAGGGTGTTTCATGATGAAGATCGTTGAAAATCACGTCCAAAATCGAAGCCGAACACGAAGAACAGTCGCTGGAATTTCCGGATTTTGCCTCCAGATGCAACAGCGTCGCGACGCTGTTCATCAAGCGTCGCGACGCTATCGCGATTTCGCAAAAACAGACGTATCCCGCGGAACGGATGGTATTTATATTCATAAAAACAGTTTATATTTTGAATCTGGTGTCTGCTGTGTTGGTTTGAGCAGCCTTTTGTGAAGCTAGAGGTCAGAGGTTCGAGTCTAGTCTGATGCAGTTTGCGTGAATTATTTTTATTTTCCGCGGTTCTTCAGTTTTTGACCGGTTCTTGACTGGTTCAAGGAGATTTGACCCGGTTCAAGCATGTTTTGGCATTTTGGGGTTCGGTTTGAGGCAGTTCGGGTCGGTTCGTGCAGTCTAGTCCGGTTCTGAAGCTGCAGAAGGATGTTTTTAGGATAAAATAGCTTAAATTATTGTAATTTATGTGCTTTATTTTATCCTAAGGGCCAATTAATCGGTTTATACGCTATTTAAATGCTTTATGGATGTCATTTAGATTTAAAATCCCACCTTAGGTTATAAAGCATGCTCATGCATTTTATATATATTATAATTAGTTATAATGTATGGATTGAAATGCATGGTTTTATTTTCATGAGTTTTTAATATATAGTTGAGTTATATTAATATCATGAAAAAGGATAAGCATGATGCATACAATTACCTAGTTAAATATAAATAGTTATATTTAATAAAATTGTTTGCAGCATGCTACTTTGATTTACCATTTTTGGCAATAATTTAATTGTTAATTTATTAATAATGGAAATCAAAGTTGCATTGAGCATGAAACATCCATAGTTTAATATAATTGTTATATTAATTTCATGCAATGCAAGGCAATATATATATATAGTTTTATTATATTAACTTGAATATGATTGTTAATTATTTTAAAACTATAGTATGCATGATTATAGGGCTAATCATTAAAATTTTGAATAGTTTAAAATTGATGATTAGAAACCGTCAACCTATAATAAAGATTGCATGCAAACATAGGATCATAGGTAAATGAATTAATTTTAAAATGTTTAAAATTAATTAGACCTAAGATCTCGTTAATTCTAATAGGATTAAGTCTTGCTTGGTTTTTTAAAAATAGTTTTAACCTACTAAGTAGGACAAACATTACTGTGATTATAAGGGAACTCTACCGGTAAAAGTTCTGTCTAAGGTTGGGGGTACTTAAGTTGACGGTTTACGGAACACCTCCTACCTGGGAACTGACCCGGAATACCGGAGTTGAATTAATCATGGTTAAATGTTAGCATGCAATGTCACTAGGTTTATTAAAAGAGTTTAATACACCTAGATCTTTAGAGTAAAGACTTTACATTACTATGGTTAAAAGGGAACTCTTCCGGTTACGTTCTGTCTAAGGCTGGAGGTATTTAAGCTGACGGTTTACGGAACACCTGCTACCTGGGAACAAACCCGGAACCTGAGTTGAAATGACCATAGTCATGTTAGCATACGGTGTTGCTAGGGTTGTTAAAAGAGTTTAATTCACCTAGAACATTACAATTCTCATTATAATAGTTATAATAGTATTAGACTTAGATAAATTGAATTAGCCGGATTTATCTAGGTTAATAAACCCTAAAATATACGGTAGGTCACTTTAGTGGGAGGTAAAATCAAAACTTGATTTAAATCGAGTTTTTGCTCCTACGTCCCTATATTCGCAACGTGAGATCCATGCTCGGCTTCGTGTCGTTTTAGCGCGACCTCCCTTCGGAAAGTGTTTGCATGAGTCAATAACAAGGTGAATGGGGAAAGTGCCCATAGTAACTGGGAGCGGGACACGTGTCAACGTATCCCTCGGTCTCCACCCATAGGTCACACCGTGAGAGTCTTATGATCCGCCTGCGTGTTGTCCTGGAGCAACCATCCCTTCGGAGGGTCTGATCATCAGATTCGTAACACCGTGAACTCCTGGAAAGGATAGGGTCACTTAGGCTAATTACCAACAGTTGTCTTTCCCTTCGGTAGCCTGTTGGTGCGTGCCTCTGGGATTTGAAAGTGGGAGGGTTACACTTACGAGGATGAGTCAAGTGTTGTTAACAAATCCTTGACCAAATAACGGTGGCTAATGCCTATAGGAATATGAGTTATTCCGGAATTAGAATTAGCTGAGAAGTGTCTCATTTCAAAGAAGGAGTAGCTGATCACCCTTAGGTGGCTGTTGCTCTAAACCTCTGAAACATCGTTGCAAAACTAAATCAATAGTCTTAGGGTTCTATGATTGTTTGTTTTTGCTAAACCGATTGGATTGCATGCAATTGTTTGTATTGCTCTTGTAATGGGTTAGTGCGATTAATAATCAAGTAATTTGTTATTTCAATTCAATGATTAAATATGTGCATAGTCTTACGCCTATAACGGTTATTATACAACAAACTTAAACGATTAATTTGTGGCGAATATTTTAAGATTAGTCTTAACAGAGAAATGTTCTCATGCCCCAAATGTTTAATTCATTAAGAAGTGTTATTAATGAATGCGACATTGAGCCTTGCTCAGCCAAAGAAGACTTGTCCAAAGACAGTAAATTCAATTTACTAGTCTTGGAAGCGTAATTTGTGAAGAATGGTGATTCTACCCGAATACTTGATTCATAGTCACAAATCACGTTTGTTCTTCTTATTGAAAGGAATGAATTCCTGGCAACAGCTTGATGCTATTGAGATAACTCTCAAATTTTTGAACTAGAGAGGTTATCTTGGCTGTAGCAATGGGGAACGTTAAGTTATTTTTTCCAGTGGGAGCAAATACATATTATTAGATAATGTGTATATAATTCCTAAGATCAAAAGAAATTTGATTTCTGTATCTTATTGGCTGGAACAATGTTACTCTTTACCTTTCCCTGCTAACGCAGTTCATTTCAAGAAAGGGAGTTAACTTTTGTTCAGCTGAATTGAAAAATAACATAATTATTTTTTTTTTTTAAGACTAATTAAGAGTAAGGCAGTCATAAACACTACGTTGCCTGAGGCTGCTACTACTCAAAGAAATGAAACGCAAAAGATTTCTCCTAAAGGAAATACCTTAATTTGGTTCTTAAGGTGTTAGGCTAGTTTTGATCTCAATATGATTGGGAGCTTAGTGTAGAGTATACTTCTAAGTTAGTTAGAAGAACACTCTCTAATACCGATTAAGTCATGCCTTATGGGCAATATGACTGATAGATCTTTTACTGGAAAAGAGCAAAAAGAGCCAAAGAGCCCTTAGAGCTTGTACATTTGGATCCTTGTGGTCTAATATGTTAAAGCAGTGGGAGGGTATGAATAATTCATCTATATTATAGATAATTATTCAAGGTATGTGTATCTCAACCTAATGCAACTTAAGTCTAAAGCTCTTGAGAAATTCAAAGTGTTTTGAGACTGAAGTTGGAAACTTGTTAGGTGAGATGATAAAAACACTTCGATCTGATCGAGGTGTAGAGTAGATGAGACTAGAGATTCCAAGACTATTTGATAGAACATGGAATTACATCTCAACTACCCCTGAACCACCTTAAGGAAACAGTGTATCAGATAGGAGAAATAGAACCCTATTGGATACAGTTCGATTCATTATGAGCTTTGCTCATTTGCCTGACTCGTTTTTGGGTCATGCAGTGTTGACTGCAGCACATATTTCGAACAACGTTCCATCAAAAGTGTTTCTGAAACATCTTTTGGATTGTGGATAAGAAGTAAGAGTAGTTTACGTTATTTTGGGGAGTTCAACACACGTGCTTGTGACTAACCCAAAAAGAAATTGGAACACTGTTCAACAGTATACTTATTCGTAGGCTACCCCATGAAAACGAAAGATGTGGATACTTCTTCAATCCGCAAGAAAATAAAGAATTTGTACCGACAAATTCTACATTCTCAGAAGAATACTGCATAAGAAAAAATAAGCCACAAAGTAAGGTCGTTTTACGTAAATTAATTGATGAAGCTACAGAAATATCAACAAGAGTTGTTGATGATGCTGGACCTTTAACAAGAGTTGTTGATAAGGCCAATACAACTGGTTAGTTACATCTATCTCAAGAGTTGAGAGTGCCTCAATGAAGTGGGAGGGTTGTTCTACAATCTGACCGTTCCATGGGCTTAATTGAAGCCCAGATCATCATACTTGATGATGGCTTTAAGGATTCATTGTCTTAGAGGAGGACAATGTTTGATGTTAATAAGAACCAATTGGATTAAACTGATGGACCCGGAATTGAAATATGTGGTTTCAATTCCATCTAGAATCTTGTAGATCTATCAAATGAATCTACAAGAAGAAATGAGACATAATCTTATGGTTAGACTTATGGCAAAAGGGTTATACCCAGAGACAGGGGACTGTAAGAAATTCTTATCTCCTGTCGTCATGTTGAAGTCTGTTAGAACTCTTGTCCATTTAGAATGGATGTCAAGACTACCCTTTTGAATGGTAATCTTGAGAAAAGTATCTACATGTCTCAAGCAGAATGGTTCATTTAGCAAGATCAGAAGCAAAAGGGGTTTGCAAGCTTAAGTGATCCATTCATGGATTGAAATAAGCAATTCGATCTTGGAATATAAGATTTGATATTGTGATCAAATCTTTTGGCTTTGATCAAGAACATTGATGAATCTTGTCTTTACAAGAAGATCGTCAATAGTTCAGTAGCTTTATTAATGTTCTATGTGATTAATATCCTAGTCATTGGGAATGATGTAGGTTATCTTACTGACTAGTAAAATAAGCTAGCAGCTCATTTCCAAATGAAAATTTGGGAGAAGCTAAGTTTGTTCTTCGGATCCAAATCGTTAGGAACCGTAAGAACAAAAAGCTAGCCTTGTCTCAAGTGTCTTATATCTACGAGATGTTAGTTAGATATAAGATGCAGAATTCCAAGAAGGGTTCACTACCTTTCAGGCGTGGAATTCATTTTGTCTAAGAAACTGTTTCCTGAGACACCTCAAAAAGTTGAGGACATGAGACGAATGCCCTATGCAATAGGGATTGTCAGTAAGTACCAATCTAATCCAAGATTTGATCATTGGAAAACCGTTAAGAACATTCTTAAGTATCTGAGGAGAAAGAAGAACTATATGCTCGTGTATGGGACTAAGAATTTGATCCTTACGGGATACACTAACATGGATTTTAAGACTGATAAGGATATTTGTCTGACGTAAAAGAATGGCTAGCGGCCCAATTCCAAATGAAAGATTTAGGAGAGGCCTAATATGTTCTTGGAATCCAAATAATCCGGGATCGGAAGAACGAAACGCTAGCCCTGTCTCAAGCAACGTATATTGACAAAATGTTGTCTCGATATTCAATGCAGAACTCCAAGAAGGGCTTATTGCCTTTCAGGCATGGGGTTCACTTGTCTAAGGAATAGTGTCCTAAGACACCTCAAGAGATTAAGGATATGAGACAGATTCCCTACGCCTCCGCTGTGGGCAGCTTAATGTATGTAATGCTTTGCACGAGGCCTGACATCTGTTATGCTGTAGGGATAGTCAGCACATATCAATCAGTATCCATGGTCAAACTTTACAATGGAGCTATAGTGTGGCATAGTTACAGTCTTGACCATATAGGCCGAAAATATAGCTACTTGTGAAGCAGCGATAGAGACTGTAAGACTTAGAAAGTTCTTGACTGATTTGGAATGTATTCCAAATGTGAACTTGCCCATCAGACTTTATAGTGATACAGTGGTGTTGTGGCAAATTCATAAGAACTTTGCAGCCCAAGACAAGCAAGCACATTGAATTAAATTGAAATATTCACGAAGGCTCTCTCGGCTAAAGGGTATGAGGGTCATCTAGAAGGTCTAGGTCTACGAGTTATGTGCAAAGGTGAAATCTAGGGCAAGTGGGAGAAATGTAATGGGTATAGTGATACCATTATGTAATGGGTATTGTGATGCCCTAGTTTATTGTATTTGTACATTGTATATGTTTTGTACATGTTTATACACCCACTGCTGAATAGATTGTTGTACATCCCACTAAACTAGAGTTTTAGTTCAAGTGGGAGTTTGTTGGGTTTTATGCCCTAAAACTCGTAGATAGTGAATGTAAACAAATTTTATACTTGTGTTTAATAAAGTGTTATAAAATGTTATTATTAAATATTGCACTATTTGACCCAAATCCAATAAACTAAGATCCAAGGTTGTTTGTATGTAACTTGAACTAGTATGTGGGGACATACGGGGATCGATATTCAAGTAACAACCTAAAAGGTCAATAGTACAAGGATAAGGCTGGGTACCTTATCCTGGTGACACTATGGATACGACCCACTTTGTATTATGATACAAACGCTATGATCCAACGCGTTCATGTAGTTGGCATGCGAGTGGGGGTATCCTATGCCATGAGTTTGCATAAGACCGGACCGCGAAATTGTTAACCACTAACTGTAACACCGTTAGTTGGCTTGGTCTCTATTTCACTAGGATGACCTAGACAACTCAGTCTCAATCCTGAGTGGATTATGGACTCCTGTTCACGAGGAGTTGTCCTTTGATTTGTATGGGTGAGAGTGGCCAGCACGCCGACTCAATAAGCCTACCATTTTGGGGACAATACCAAGTGGGGAGCTGGGAACATAATCACACAAGATGGAATTCACTCCTTCCCGACTCTAGGGTAAGTAGAGGTGTGTTCCCTTAAGTGGTGTCTCCGGGACTTGAACAATGGGCCCAACCCTCTCTATGGCACGAGAGGGACTTCTGTTTGTTGGTTGGACCTCAAACAGGTTGTTCATTAGAGGAGCACTGGGGACTTAAGGACAAAGATGTAAACCAGGGGTAAAACGGTAATTTGACCCAGCTGGGATACGAACACACGTGAAGGACTGACTTGTAGTATTGGTCGATATCCGTGGACACAGAAATTTCTGCAGTGAGAAGAGTGCAGCTGAGGATCTTTAGTGGAATGACCCACAGTTAACGAATGGAGACTAACTTGGTTAATGAGTTTAAGCCGATTAGTCTCGTATCGTTGGAGCTTCTGATCTGTAGGTCCATTAGGTCCCACTGGTAGCTCGTAAAAAGACTTGAAGCAAACAAATATAAATTGTAAATTGAAAGTGTTCAATTTATTTGGGGAATCGTATAATGTATATTGATGCATTATAATATAAAGTTTATGAAACTTTATAATATAATTTTTTAATTAATTTCAAAAATTAATTCTTGAGAGAAAATATTTGAAAGAGTTCAAATAAATTTAATATGAATTGGATTCATATTAATTTTAATAAAATCCCTAAGATTAAATATATGATATTTAATTGGGTAATTAATTAATCATGGAATTAATTAATTATTAAAATTAGAGACCTTTTCCTATTAGGAAAGAAAATATTTGAAAGAATTCAAATAAATTTAATATGAATTGGATTCATATTAATTTTAATTTTAATAAAATCCCTAAGATTAAATATGTGATATTTAATTGGGTAATTAATTAATTATGGAATTAATTAATTATTAAAATTAGATATTGTTCAGATAATAGATTTGAACTTATTCCTAGACCTTTTCCTATTAGGAAAAGGTCTTGGCCTTTACCTATATATAGGACCCCTGGGGTGGGGTGAAAGGCATCCCATTGTCTCTCATTCTCTCAGAGATCTCTCCCAAAAGACTCCCACAAGTCTCCTGCTTCAAGAAGTCTTAGAGATATACCGGTGTAGCCGATTGGTGGTGTTCGCACAAGAGGGTTGCTGCGTTTTCAATCTTATTGGCAAGAAAAGGCGAATTGATCAAGGCTTTTTACAAAAGTAAGTTTTCTATGAAATCCTTGATCACTAGGATCAATCTAGTTGATCTTTTAGCATGTTTATAGCCTATGTACAACCCTTTAAATAGAGATTTATTGCTGTAATATTTTGCAAATTGTATTGGTATTTCAATTAGAATCTAAGACTCTGAGTAGGTTCGGTAATACTTTCCGCTGCGTGGGGCTTTTATCCCTTCATCAGAGCGTAATAATTAACGAATTTTAATGGCGCTAAGGACACTTAGGTTGTTATTATTGGTTAATTATAATTAGGGGAGACCGATAGGAGAACCTATGTGACTAACGGAGATTCTAGGATTATAATTAGTTGAGCAATGAGATAGGATAATTGTAATAATTAATTAGCTATTAATTGATTTTCAAGACCCCGCTTCTCACTCTAAACTCTTTCTCCATATTTTATTTCCTTGGTTATCGATTTAATTTCTTTAATTGCTTTAATTTTCAATCTATTTTAGTATCAAGATTAGGTCCCTAAATAATATTTTGCCCAAGTACCTTTAGTATTCAAGAATTAATTGCTTTGCTTAATATCATTTCGCCTCCCTGTGGATTCGATACTCGGAATACTTCCGTTTTATATTACTTGCGGCCCGTGCGGTCCATCACCAACCAAGAATGAAATTCGGGTTATGGGTCCCTGCATCGTAGTGTGAAAGCTAGTGCCATTAGAATCATAAAAAGCAAGTTTGGGGGAATGCTCCCCTAAGAAAAAGAAAAGAAAGGCGCCCTAGTTTCTTTGTTTGCATGATAGCTAAATTCCGACCTGTTAGGACTCTTAGCCAGTGTAGGGGGAAAACAAATGGAGAAAGCCGTAACACTAATCTAGGTTAGTAAAAGAGCCATTAGATAAGTTTTGAGCATGCTATTCGTTAATTCTAAGTATCATTTTTTTAGATTTTTTCATGAGTATGATGTCCTTGCTTAGTTCTCTTGCATGTTTTCTGTATTCCCCTAAGAATTTTAAAATCATTGAGGCTAGAGCAACTCTTTTCATGCATCTTTAGAATTTATTTTTCTCGCGACTAGCAAAAGCTTAAGTTTGGGGGTGTCATAGCAAGCATAAATGTTGCTATTTTATCCTTAGATTTACTAGCTTTTGTGGGCTTTTATTGTGATTTTATCATACAAATCCATTTATTCGTGTAATTTTGTCCCTAGGTGATAGCGAGCAAAAACGTCGCTATTTTAGTCCCAATTTATTAGGCTTTTCTGTGCTTTAATCGTGTTATTAATGAAAATATTTAATGTATTCTGTTATTTTGTCCTTAGGAGCAAAGTCGGTGATTTTGGGAGAAAAAGTGCCAAAAATGAAGCTAATGAAGCCCAAATCCAAGCTTGGATAAAAAGGGGATCCAAAGAGGCCAATCATGATGGAAAAGCCCAAAAAGAAGTAAAGAGAAGGCCCAAAAGTTAGCCCAAACCGAAGCTAGAATTGCTGGAAAATGGCACAACGTCGAGACGTTGTGAAGATAGCGTCGCGACGCTGTCCATTTCTTGGGCAACAAGACACGTGCGTAGCAGCGTCGCGACGCTGTGCAATGTAGCGTCGCGACGCTACCCCCAATCCGGGCCTATAAAAGGCACCTCTTGGTGCCTCATTTTTGGATCAATCAATCCATTCTTTCCTTCCTTTCCTCCCTCCTTTGGCTCCTTTGGAGCCTCTCTCAAGGCTTTCTAGCCTTTTTGAGAGATTTCTTAGTGGGAAATAATTTGGGAATTTTGGGGGAGCATCCTAGGAGGCTCAAGGAGTGTTCGGCGGAGCTCTGAGCGTCAGCAAAAGGGGTTCTTCGACGGTCAATTCCTTTCCTTTTATGCTCTTAATTATGCTTTCTATTGTAAATGTTGTGGATATTTTAGCTATGTATAGCTAAACCCCAATTTGGGGTTTTGGAATGAAATTATAGTTGAAATGTTGTTATAATTACCTATCTCTTGCCCTTTTGTCCTAATTATTTGTATGGATGTGCTTAATGCTTTATTCAATCTGGCCAATTGTGTAATGATTCGATTCTTAATGGAAACTCGACGGAGAGAAGTTAGGATAGATCATAATCCATGCAACTAGTTTAATTGCCCGTCGTGACACCGAGATTAGTTGATTAAACTTAGATTCCTAAAATGAATCAGAGCGTAATAATTAATGATTTTTAATAGCGCTAAGGACACTTAGGTTGTTAAAATGAATTAATTACAATTAGGGGAAACCGACAGGAGAACCTATGTGATTAACGGAGATTCTAGGATTATAATTAGTTGGGCAATGAGATAGGATAATTATAATAATTGTTTGGCTAATAATTGACTTTCAAGACCCCTCTTCCCATTAAAAAACTCTTTCTCTCCATTTTATTTATTTTGATTGATCAAAATTATTTTCTTTAACTGCTTTGATTTTTTAATTCCTTTTAGCTACATGAACTGTCCCCTAAATATTATTTCCCCTAAGTATTTTTAGTGCTCAAGAGATTTTTGCTTGCTTAATTTTCGCTTCGCCTCCCTGTGGATTCGATACTCGGAATTCTTTCCGTTTTATATTACTTGTGACGACCCGTACGCTTGCGGTCACCAACAAGTTTTTGGCGCCGTTGCCGAGGAGGCTTGATTTTTAAGCAAATCAATTTTTCTTGACATCGAAAAGAAAGGGATAAATAGTAATTTAGGTGTAAATATTTTTCTTTTATTTTGTGAATATCATTTGTTTTTGTTTTATTTTGTTTGGTTCTTTTGATTGATTGGGAGTATTGTATGCGAAGGAACAAGGTGGTTAATTTGTTTCCGCTAGATCTCGAAATTGACAGGACTCTTAGAACCATTCGTAGAGAGAGAAGATTAGCAGAAGCAATGGCCCACCAAGACGAAGCTCCCAAGGCGATCAGAGACTTTCTACAGCCAGTTCTTCCCACCGAAAATTCAGGAATCGTTTACGCCCCGATACAAGCCACAAATTTTGAGTTAAAGACGGGATTGATTCAGATGGCACGCGATAATTCTTTTAAGGAACATCCTTCTGAGGATCCACACTCACATCTGAGATCATTCTTGGAAATATGCGGGACAGTAAAGATGAATGGAGTGCCGGCAGACGCTATAAGATTGAGGTTATTCCCATTTTCTCTGCAAGACAAAGCTAAGGATTGGCTTGAATCAGTTGAGACGGGCAGTATTAGTACATGGGATGAGCTTGCCCAGGCTTTTCTGATAAAACTTTTCCCACCTGCCAAAACTACGAAGCTCCGGACTGAGATTGGGACGTTTAGACAGCTTGACGAGGAGCAGTTGTACGAGGCATGAGAGAGATACAAGGAGATGCTTAGGCGGTGCCCCCAACATGGATATCCTGATTGGCTCTAAGTGCAATTATTTTACAATGGATTGAATCCCTCCACCAAGACAGTCCTAGACATATCAGCAGGAGGAAGTTTTCTTTCCAAGACGGTGACAGAAGCCAAGGATTTGCTGGAGGAAATGGCGGCAACCAGTTATCAATGGCCGACTGAGAGGGGAGTGATTTCAAAGAAGGCTGGAATTTATGAATTGGATGAGTCGAGTTCGTTGAAAGCTCAGATGGCATCGCTGACCAACGCCCTGAACACGTTAACTTCATCTGAGCTTTCATTTCCACCTTAGCTGAAGGCTATTCGAAGAAGGAAGGTCAGGATGTGGAAGAAGTCCAGTACGTGGGGAACAGACCATTTACGCAAGGAATACCGAACTTCTACCACCCAAATCTGCGAAATCACGAGAACTTCTCGTACTCGAATACGAAGAATGTCTTGCAGCCGCCGCCAGGTTTTGCATCATCCAGTGCGCCTGAAAAGAAGAATAAGCTGGAGGAGTTGGTGGCTATGTTTATAAAGGAGCAGAAAGTACTGAATGTCAATCTCCAGACAGCAGTCAATAACCACGACACTGCTTTGAAAAACATGGAAGTGCAGATAGGTCAGATCGCTTCAGCGGTGAATGCCCTTCAGAAGGGAAAATTTCCAAGCGACACTTAGCCAAACCCAAGAGAGCAGTGCAAGATGGTGACACTAAGAAGTGGTAGGAAGCTGGAGATCAGTTCAGAAAAGAAGAAGGAAGAAGAAAAGAGCAAGGATGAAGATGAAAGGGCTGAGGCACAAAAAGCCTCCTCTGAAAGGTCCCAACATCCTCCTAACTCTGTTAATTTGAATTGTGGTTTTTCTAACTCTTTTGCAGGAAAAGACAAAGAAGAAAGGCAAGAGGAGAAACTGTACGAGGAAGAAGTGGTTCCATGCAACCACCATGACAAAGGTTCGCACATCAACCCGCCCAAGCGGAGGGGCGAATGTCCAACCTTTGATTACAGGGAGTTACCTTTTCCTCAGCGCTTTAAGAATGTTAAATTAGATGAGCAGTTTCAAAAGTTCCTTGAAATGTTTAAGAAATTGTCTGTGAATATTCCCTTAGTAGATGCCTTGTATAACATGCCTAATTATGGGAAATTCATGAAAGAATTGCTTTCTAGGAAGAAAAGTTTGAAAAAAGAAGTTTTTAAATTGTCTGAAAGTAGTAGTACCATAGTTTCTGGGAAGATGCCTTCTAAACAGAAAGACCCAGGGAGTTTTACCATTCCCTGCACCATAGGAGAAGTATCTTTCAATAGGGCCTTGTGTGATCTGGGTGCTAGTATAAACTTGATACCCTATTCTGTTTACAGGAGGATTGGTTTAACAGGAATGAAGGACACCGACGTCACTCTCCAGTTAGCTGACAGATCAATTACCCACCCAATGGGTGTTGTGGAGGACGTGTTGGTGAAGGTCAACAAGTTTCTTCCCTGTAGACTTTGTGGTACCAGACATGCAGGAGGACAGAAAGGTGCCCATTATTCTAGGCAGACCTTTCCTAGCTACAGGTAAAGCTGAGATTAGTGTGCATACAGGTAAGCTTACCTTGAACATTGATGATGAAAAAGTCGTGTTTAGTATTTTTGGCCAGGATGAGTCTGTATGTAGTCTGAATACTTGTTTTTCTATTGGTCCTGAATACTTGACTGACGATGATGAAGAGGTAGAGTTTAATCTTGGCTTAGGCTTAGGAGAAGTGCTTATGGATGATGGGAATTTCGATCATAATGCTTTATTAGATGACCCTCTGTTTGAGAATGAGCTGAATGATTTAGAATTGCCTGACTTTGAAAGTGAATTAGACTTGCCTGCTTAATAGAATGAAAAGTCTGCAGTTGATAATTTACCTTCTTTTGAAAATGAGTTAGATTTGCCTGAAATCAATGATTTTGATGATGATATTGATTTGCCTGACATTGAGGATGAGCATGAATTGTATAAAAAGGATTGCTTGATAGATAATTTTGAGTTTGGTCATGATAACACTGAATCTATTGAGTATGATCTTGACATTCCTGAGTGCATGAACCCTGACAATGTTAATACCTTTGATTCGTGTCCTGATGATGTATATAGCATAGAATCTGACCCAGAGGAACTCGAATCTGTGCATAGTATAGAATCTGACCCTGAAGAGCTTGAATTCTTTAATTCTGATAGTGAGTCATGTGATAGTCTAGTCGAATCATTTTTTAATTCTGAGTCTGAGGAATCTTCTGAGCATATAGATATTGAATCTGATGAATGGACTGGCATGATTGATAGGCCATCTTTAGATCCCAGACCAGTTGATATCATAACGCTTGATGACTCTGTTAACAATTGTTTTGAGAATAGAGACCTAGAAAAGAGATTTGACGCTGTTGCATATTTTCTGAAATGTTATTATGATAATCTCTTTAGTGAAGATGGGCCAGGGGAAAGGTTTTTTTCTCCCCTGTTTGCTGTGTGCAATTCGGTGCGAGATTTATTGCAGAGCCCGAAGGATGATAAAAAAACTTTTATTTCGAGCCTTCGTAAGCGTGCCGAGCCTCGTCTAGCTAAAGACGTTAAAGAAAGCGCTGCTTGGGAGGCAACCCAAGGATTAAAGTTTAGATAGTTGTTTTTGCGGTAAATAATTTTCTTTGCTTCGTGATCCAATTTTGTTTTGCAGGATCACCTTAAGCAAACCCCAAAATTCCAAGAATCCCATTTTTCTGGATCCAAAGGAAGAGGATAAAAGCGCTCTAGCTCAGGGAAGTCTCAGTATCCCTCTTTATGCTTACTGTTTTAAAACATTGGGGACAATGTTTAATTTAAGTTTGGGGGGGAGGCTTTCGCTGTGTTGAGCATATTTGAATTCTTTTGGATGCATGAATAGATAGCTATGATAGCCAAGGATGTGATTTTAGAAATTTTGGGAGAAAATGGTTTATATGTTGTGGAATCTGGGAGCACGGCAGAAATTGTGAAATTTTAAAATTTTTTGATACTTAGTTTTGATGTCTAAAGCATGCAATAGCCTTATCTAATGACGTCTTTGAAAATCTAGATTCTTATTATGATTTTTAAAGTTTGTTGTCACCCCGATAGGCTTAGTTTCTAATACTAGGAAGTTCATGCTTGATTGTTCTAAAGAGCTAGGTAGAAAAAAAAAATGCTATGCCTGTTGAGAGAAAAGCAAAAGCAACAAAAGAAAATGAGAGAAAAATCTGTTGAAAAAGAAAATTTTTGCTTGCACAAGAGAAAAAGCCTAGGGGTAAAAAGAGCTACCTGCGGTGTGATCAGTTAAGGCTTGAGCGATTCTATTTCATGCATCTTTAGAATTTATTTTGCTCGAGACTAGCAAAAGCTTAAGTTTGGGGGTGTGATAGCGAGCAAAAACGTTGCTATTTTAGTCCCAATTTACTAGGCTTTTCTGTGCTTTAATCGTGTTATTAATGTAAATATTTAATGTATTCTGTTATTTTGTCCTTAGGAGCAAAGTCGGTGATTTTGGGAGAAAAAGTGTCAAAAATGAAGCTAATGAAGCCCAAATCCAAGCTTGGATAAAAAGGGGATCCAAAGAGGCCAATCATGATGGAAAAGCCCAAAAAGAAGTAAAGAGAAGGCCCAAAAGTTAGCCTAAACCGAAGCTGGAATTGCTGGAAAATGGCACAGCGTCGCGACGCTGTCCATTTCTTGGGCAACAAGACGCGTGCGTAGCAGCGTCGCGACGCTGTGCAATGTAGCGTCGCGACGCTACCCCCAATCCGGGCCTATAAAAGGCACCTCTTGGTGCCTCATTTTTGGATCAATCAATTCATTCTTTCCTTCCTTTCCTCCCTCCTTTGGCTCCTTTGGAGCCTTTCTCAAGGCTTTCTAGCCTTTTTGAGAGATTTCTTAGTGGGAAATATTTGGGGAATTTTGGGGGAGCATCCTAGGAGGCTCAAGGAGTGTTCGGCGGAGCTTTGAGCGTCAGCAAAAGGGGTTCTTCGACGGTCAATTCCTTTCCTTTTATGCTCTTAATTATGCTTTCTATTGTAAATGTTGTGGATATTTTAGCTATGTATAGCTAAACCCCAATTTGGGGTCTTGGAATGAAATTATAGTTGAAATGTTGTTATAATTACTTGTCTCTTGCCCTTTTGTCCTAATTATTTGTATGGATGTGCTTAATGCTTTATTCAATCTCGCCAATTGTGTAATGATTCGATTCTTAATGGAAACTCGACGGCGAGAAGTTAGGATAGATCATAATCCATGCAACTAGTTTAATTGCCCGTCGTGACACCGGGATTAGTTGATTAAACTTAGATTCCTAAAATGAATCAGAGCGTAATAATTAATGATTTTTAATAGCGCTAAAGACACTTAGGTTGTTAAAATGAATTAATTACAATTAGGGGAAACCGACAGGAGAAGCTATGTGATTAACGGAGATTCTAGGATTATAATTAGTTGGGCAATGAGATAGGATAATTATAACAATTGTTTGGCTAATAATTGACTTTCAAGACCCCTCTTCCCATTAAAAAACTATTTCTCTCCATTTTAATTATTTTGATTGATCAAAATTATTTTCTTTAACTGCTTTGATTTTTTAATTCCTTTTAGCTGCATGAACTGTCCCCTAAATATTATTTCCCCTAAGTATTTTTAGTGCTCAAGAGATTTTTGCTTGCTTAATTTTCGCTTCGCCTCCCTGTGGATTCGATACTCGGAATTCTTTCCTTTTTATATTACTTGACTTGTTGCCCAAGAAGCGTATGTCACAGCGTCGTGACGCTGTGACGTCAGCGTCGCGACGCTGCCCCATTTTCAGGCCTATTTAAAGCGCGCCTCACCTCCCCATTTGATCATCAATCACCACTCCAATCCATTCTTTAGTCTCTTCTAAAGGCTCTTGGAGCCTCCTTTGAGGGTCATGTTGTGAGGAAAGTGCGAAATCTTGTATCGACCATTTTTGGAGGGCTCGAGAGCTTGTAACGGAGAGGATCCATGCGCAAGCAAGGGGTTCCCTACGGTTCATTCTACTAACTCTTTATTTTGCTCTTTTATGCTTATTAGTATGTACTCTTGGGAACTTTTGACTCTTATTTATAGCTAAATCCCAATTGTGGGTCTTGAAATGAAAGATTATAGTTGATTATTATCTTAATTGCCTATCCCTATGTCCATATACTGATTATTTGTGTGGATGGTCTTAATGCTCTATAGAATCTGGCCAATTGTATAGTGATTAGATTCTTAATGGAAACTCGATGAAGAGAAATTAAGATAGATCATAATCCACTCAACTAGGCTTAACTGCTCGTAGTGACAGCGAGAGTAAGGTTAGGCTTAGAGACCGAAAATGAATCAGGGCTAATTAATTAACGAATTTAATAGTGCTAAGGACACTTAGGTTATCAATATGAGTTAATTATAATTAGGGCAGACCGAAAGGAGAGCCTATGTGCTACACGAAGATTCTTGGTTTATAATTAGACGGGCACGAGATAGGACAATTAGTATAATTAATTAGCTATAATCCGACTTTCAAGACCCCGCCTCACAATAGATTCTTTCTCCACCTTTTACATTTGATTGATCATTAATTCTTTGATTGCATTAATTCTTAAATTCTTTCATCATCATGTTTAGGTCCCTAGATAATATTCTATCTTAGTAATTCTAGTGTTCGGTTTATTATCTTGCCTAATCACTATCCTCCCTGTGGAAATCGATACTCGGTATTACTATACCGTTTTATATTACTTGGGTAACCGTACGCTTGCGGGTAGCCACAACAATATGCAACAACTTAAGGATCTCTAAAAACTTTTTAAATTGACCATCCTGGTTCTTGGGGTTCAGCCTTTGTGGAAAAGGTAGAGGTGGTACTGATAGGACCTAAATAGTCCTATTTTGTCGCCTCTAAGCTAAGCTTGTTAGAGTTATTTTATGCTTTACTTGTCCTATTTGCTGGATCTTTGAGCTTAGGCATGTCGGGAGTCGATCACGCTAATTTGGTGTTAATTCGGGCCAATTATGGAGTTTTTGAGCCATCTTGGTGTCTTGGACGGCGAGGAGGTGAAAAAACCCAATTGTGCTGAAGCGGGCCTGAAGAATGACACTAAAAGCTGAAAATTGAAGCCCCATACCAAGAAGAAATGAGACAAGACTGAGAAAATAAATAGCAAGGCAAGGATCAGGGACGGCGTCAAGACGCTACCCCTGGCGTCTCGACGCCGATGCGAATTTCATCCGGAATGTAAAGTTCGCAGCATCTCGACGCTGCCCTTGGCGTCTCGACGCTAGCGAATTTTCTATAAATACGTAGCCTCGGTTTAGTCTGCCGTTAGGTTAGAAATTTGGTCCTTTTACGATTCCTTTTGCCTCTTTTTCGTTTCAGTACTGTTGTAAACCTTTTTAGGTCATATTTCATGGATTCTTTCATGTCTATTTATGTTTTTACTTCATCTATGAATAGCTAATCGTATTTAGATCGTTGGATTGGGATAATGGTTTGATTTCTAATAAGATTGGCTGAGTTTTCTGGAGTTTACTTACTGTTCTTGTTGCCTTTTCATTCAGTTTTGCATGTTATCCCATTTAAACCAATACATGAGGATAGTCTATTAGGATTGACGACCCTATGTGATTTCCGCTTGTGTATTCAATCAGTTATTTTTAGATAGACACTAGGTTGAGGCAAGCCACTCTCTATGCAAGACGACCCTTGATAGGCCTAGAATGCATGTTAAAGGTTGTAGGAATTAGATTTGAATTGCATTCGAATTTAGTTAATACAATTCCGGACCTACAATCCCAACGCGGCTAGTTTAGTAGGTCATTGTGAAATTGCTTAATCTAAAACTAGTTACATATAACTTAGTGACTGTTGCGAGGTCTTGGATGGTTGCTATTTTATGTATGGGCGGTGGCGAGCGATAAAGAGCATATTAATTAATCTTGTTAATTACAGAATTCACGGTTAGCAAGTTAATTAGCACATGTTAGTGTAGGGGGGTCCTCCAAGTAACCAAAAGTCGACCGAACTAATGAAATCAGCATAGAATAATTATTAGAGAAAACTAGGAAGCAAATCGAAATAGAATCAAGCATAAGAAATCCCAATCCATCGATCCCTTTTTATGTTATTGATTTCCATCTTATTTCCCATCTCCATGCTTTATTTTGTCTTCTTTTAAATTCAGCATTTATCTATCTTTGCTTGTCCTTCTTTAAAAAAAAAAAACCATGTTTTCGTAAGCACAAAATTCTACACTTGCAAAGTCCCCTTCCTTGTGTTCGACCTCGACCACTATTTCTACAAAATAGTTGTAGTGCCATGGATTATAAATTTTATATGGCTCGGACCTTCGTCAAGTCTCGTCAAATTGGCGTCGTTGTCGGGGAAGGGGGTTTTCTAGTATTTTTAGGATTTTGTGTTTTTAATTCTTGTTTGCATGGATTATGATCACACGTTCTTCGCAAGGAAACGATATTAGATTTGAACCTGAAATTTCTAGATCGGAGACGAGATTTAGGAGGCAAGCAAGAAGAAGAAGAGTTAATAATCTCGGCGAGGTTGAAGCACCAACCATGGCTGAGAGGACATTGAGGCAGCTGGCAGTGCCAGATCTTAACCAGTAGCCACTTTGTATTACCTACCTCGAAACGGCAGGTAACTTTGAATTAAAGTTACGTTTAATACACTTACTCCCTCTTTTTCGTGGTAGTACAGGAGAGGACCCACACAAGCATTTACAGGAATTTCATATTATATGTTTTGGTATGAGACCTCATGGAGTGACAGAGGAAGCGTTGAACCTAAGGGCAATCTCCTTTTCGCTAAAGGATTCAACGAAAGATTGGCTCTATTACCTTCCTTCCGACTCTATCAGTACATGGAACGAGATGAAGAAGCAATTCCTGGAGAAGTTCTTCCCTGCCAGTAGAGCTGCCAACATCAGGAATGAGATATATGGGATTTCACAGATCACTGGGGAGACACTACACGAATATTGGAAGAGATTCAAACGTTTATGTGCCAGTTTTCTACATCATCAGATCTCGGATCAGTTATTGATCCAATATTTTTACGAAGGATTACTACCGATAGATCGAAGTATGGTGGATGTCGCTAGTGGAGGAGCATTAGTCAACAAGACACCTGCTGAGGCTAGACAACTGATTTCAAGTATGGCTGAGAACTCTCAGCAACTCGGGACGAGAGGACCACCTGCAGTTGTGGAAGCCGCCACAAAAGGCGAGGTAAGCGAAATGCGCTCTAAAATGCGTGAATTAACTAAACTTGTTCGTGTTTTGTGTTCGAGACAGGTGCAGGCGAAAGCCTGTGGACTTTTCTCGATGACTACCCATACTACTGAGGCCTGCCCTGAGATACAAGATAATGGAGAGGTGAATGCCATTAGTGGATTCAATGGGAATCAAAGGCAATAGAACCCATACAACAACACTTACAATTCAGGATGGAGAGACCATCCAAATTTTAGTTATGGGAACCAACAGAAGCCACTGATGTTCAAGCAGAATCAAGCTTCCACCTCAACTTCAGGGACATCCTTCGATGAGGCACTTAAGAAACTTACTGACAGCTCTTTACATGTTCCAGCAAAAGACCAGGAATGCCATTCAGAATTTGGGAAACCAAATCACTCAGCTGGCAACCCAAGTCAGTAAGATGTATAATAAAAGCTCTGGTAAGTTGCCTGCCCAACCTGAGGTAAATCCTAAGGCAAATGTGAACGCAGTGTGGAGTGGAGTGGCCACACCTGACTGTCCCCTTGGATTCCCTACTGTCTCTGATAAGTTTTCTATTTCTTCTGGCAAATTTTCTTCTTTAAATTTAAATGATAAAGATGTTGGGTTTTATGCCCTAAAACTCGTAGATAGTGAATGTAATCGTTGACCGAATATTAATGAAATAATATTGATGTATTTTTCCATTAAGTGTTATTAGTTATATTATGTTTGTCTTTGCCTAAAATAACCTTAATCCAATAAACTAGACATCCTAGGTTGTAGTATGAGTCTTGAACTATATGTAGCGACATATGGGGATCAATGTTCAAGAAACAACCTAAAAGGTCTATAGTATAGGGATAAGACTGGGTGCCTTATCGTGGGACACTATGAATACGACCCACTTTATATTTGATACAAACACCATGATCCAACGCGTTCGTGTAGGAGACATGCGAGTAGGGGTATCCTATGCAATGAGTTTGCATAAGACCGGACCGCGAAATAGTAACCACTGGTTATAACACCGTTAACTAGTTGGGTTTCTATTTCACTAGAACGACCTAGACAACTTAGTCTTAATCCTGAGTTGATTATGGACTCCTGCTCAAGAGGGATTGTCCTTTGATTTGTATGGGTGAGAGTGGCCAATACGCCAACTCAATAAGCCTACAATTTTGGGGACAAGACCAAGTGAGGAGCTGGGAACATAATCGTACAAGATGAAATTCACTCCTTCCCGACTTTAGGGAAGCAGATGAGTGTTCCCTTAAGCGGTGACTCTGAGTCTTGAACAAAGGGCCCTACCCTCTAAATGGCATGAGAGGGTTTTCTGTTTGATCGTTGGACCACAAACAGGTTGTTCATTAGAGGAGAACTGATACTTAAGGAAATAGAAGTAACCTAGGGGTAAAACAGTAATTTCACCCAGCTGGTGTTACGGACACTCGTGAAGGACTAACTAGTCGTTATTGGTCTATATCCGTGGACATGAAAAATATGTCTGCAATGAGAAGAGTGCAACTGTGAGTCTATAGTACACACAGTTAACGAATATTAATTAATTTGGTCAATGAGTTTGACTAATTAATCTCACATCGTTGGAGCTTCTGATCTGCATGTCCATTAGGTCCCACTGGTAGCTGATAAAGTAATTTGAGGCAACTAAGTAATAAATGTAAATTGAAAGTGTTCAATTTACTAAGGGAAACAATATAGTATATATTGATATATTACTATGAGAGAAATAAATATTTGAGGAAATTTCAAATATTAATGTGAATTTGATTCATATTAATTTTGTAGGAATTTGAAAGAGTTCAAATATGAATTAATTAATTTAAGGCCTGAAATTAATTTGGGCAATTAATTAATTCAAGGCCGAAAATTAAATATGTGATATTTAATTGATGATTAATTAATTAAAGAGTTAATTAATTGAAAATTAATCAATTATGGAAATAATTAATCACTTATGGAAGTGATTAATCATTTATGGTAATGATCTAATCACTTATGGAAGTAATTAGTCATTTGTGGAAAAAATTAATCAATTATGGAATTGATTGATCATGGATTGATTAAATATGAAATAGATTAAATCGGTTATGGAAATAATTGATTTAATGTGAATATTTTATTCATGGCCTTTCTCCTATTAATAGAACACTAGACCTAGTGGTTTAGTAGCCCTCTTGCTTTTAGAACTCACAAGACAAGACTCTAGCATTCTCTCTAGCCTCCCTCTTAGAGAAAGACTCAGACCAGTCCATTGCCTCCTAGACTTAGAGACATACCGGTGTAACCTCTTTGGTGATTGTGTTCTTAAGAAGAAATTTTCAGCGAAGAATAATAAGGAGGCTGCTGCGTTTTTTATAGTTGAAGAATCGTTAGCGAAAAACAGTCAAGTCTACAACGAAGTTTTGTAACGGTTACCCTTTTCTTTAGAAAAGCATGAAAGTAAAAGTAGTTTTATTTTTCTTGTTTTTCAACATGTTTATAGTTATTTTACAGCGGCTTTAAAGCATGTTTAACGTTTCGTTTTGCCTATTCGTATTGGTATTTTGATATTAATTAATATACGGCGCAAGGTCCTATCGATGCGCTTCCATTGCGTCGGGGTTTTCATCCCCTTCAATCGGCATTAGAGCCTTCGCTATCCCTATTAATCGATATTAAAATTTGCGATAGGCTCTAATAGGTGGAATTTATGCATAATGTATGTTTGGTTTGCATTGAACTGTTTAGGTTAATTTTATGGCCATATATTTTATTTTTATGTGATTTGATCATGTAAGGGCCTAGTGTTTCAAGTATTTTTTATATAAAGTCGAGTCCTATGTAAGTCCGGGTCTAGAATAGGTTTTTATGAGATCAAAATCGGAGAAATCGCGACAAAAATCGAAGCCAAAAGACGAAGAACAACTGCTGTTTTTTGCCCAAAAAGTGCTCCAGACGCAACAGCGTCGAGACGCTGCTCTTCAGCGTCTCAGCGCTGTCTCGATTCGCAAGGACGTGATTCAGTCGATTCAAGGTAGCTGGCGGTCCGGTTCGCACGGTCTGGCTAGGCTGGGATCGATTTGGTCCGGTTTAGCTGGAATTTAACTTGGTTCGTGATTTTTTAGGCCGGTTCGTGATGTCTAGACCAAATTTTTGAGCTGCAGAAGGATTTTAGGATAGAATTTAGCAATAATTATTGTAATTTAATGCTTTATTTTCTCCTTGGGGCCAAAATTAATCGGTTCAATTGTTATTTATATGCTTTGTGGATGTCATATAGAATATTTAATCCCACCTTTAGGTTATAAACATGCTCATGCATTTATTTATATATTATAAATTTTTATAATGTATGTTTTAACTGCATGGATATTTTTATATATTTTTTAATATAAGTGTATATTAAATATATGAAAATAATAAAGTATGAAGCATGTCATTACTTAGATTAAATATAATAGTTATGTTTAATGTGATGAATGCAACATGCTTGACTGATTTTCTTGATTGGCTTATAATTGTTATATTAAAAGAAAATCAATATTGCATGAAGCATGAAACATCCATAGTAATTAATATAATTGTTATATTATTTCTCATGTGATACAACTAGTATGGTTTAATTATTTAATTTGCATGAGATTGTTGAATTATTTAAACCCTAGATTCTTGATTATAGGATTAATCATTAAAAATTTGAAATAGTTTTAATATTATTAGAAACCGTCAATCTATAATCAAGAATTGCATGCAAACATAAGATAATAGGATAAATTGGATTGATTTTAAATTTTTTAAAATTAATTAGACCTAGATCATTTTCTAATAGGATTAGAATTATTTCCTTACTTCGAATTAAAAATAGTTTTAATTGACTAAGTAAGAAAAACATTACTATGATTATAAGGGAACTCCAACGATTAAAGTTCTGTCTAAGCCTGAAGATACTTAAGATGACGGTTTACGGAACACCTCCTACCTGGGAACTAACCCAGAATACCGGAGTTGAATTAATCATAGTTAAATGTTAGCATGCAATGTCACTAGGTTTGTTAAAAGAGTTTAATACACCTAGATCTTTAGAGTAAAGACTTTACATTACTATGGTTATAAGGGAACTCTCTCGGTAAAGTTCTGTCTAAGGCTGGGGGTACTTAAGATGATGGTTTACGGAACACCTCCTACCTGGGAACTAACCTGAACCTTGAGTTGAATTAACCATAGTCATGTTGACTTGCAATGTTGCTGGGTTTATTAAAGGAGTTTAAATCACCTAAAACATTGCGGTTGAATCCTTTCCATAAATGTTATAATAGGATTAGAGTTAGATAGATTGACTTAGCCGAATTTTATCTAAGTTAAATAACCCTAAATAAACTGTAGGACATTTTCAGTGGGAGGAAAATTACAAAACGAGATTTAAATCAAATTTTGCTTCTATGTCCCTATATTCACAACGTGAGGTTCATGCTCGGCTTCGTGTCGCCTTAGGTGCGGCCTCCCTTCGGAAAGTGTTTGCATGGATCAATAACAAGGTGAATGGGAAAAATGTCTAAAGTAAGTGGGAGCGGGACACGTGTCAACATATCCCTCGGTCTCCGCCCCTAGTTCGCATCATGAGAGTCCTATGATCCGCCTGCGTGTTGTTCTGGCGCAACCAACCCTTCAGAGGGCCTGATCATAGGATTCAGAACACCGTGAACTCCTAAATAGGATAGGGACTCTTAGGCTAATTACTAACAGTTGTCTTACCCTTCGGTAGCTTGTTGGTGCGTGCCTCTGATATCTGAAAGTGGGAGGGTTACACTTACAAGGATGAGTTAAATGTGTTAATAAATCTTTAACCGAACAACGATGACTAATGTCTATGGGAATATGAGTTATTCTGGAATTAGAACTGGTTGAGAAATGTCTCGTTTCAGAGGAGGAGTAGTTGATCAACCTTCGGTGGCTGCTATTCTAAACCTCTGAAACATCGTTGCAAAACTAAATCAATAGTTTTAGGGTTCTGTGATTGCTTGTTTTGCTAAATTGATTGGATTGTGTGCAATTGTTTGCTTGTATGATGGGTTATGGCAAAGATAACTAATACAATAATTGTTTGTTTAATTTTAGTAATGTCTTCCTCAATAGTCTCTCTGCTTAAAAATGAGAAATTAACCGACGAAATTATGCTACGTGGAAGTCGAACCTGAATACGATTCTTGTGGTCGATGATCTGCGATTCGTCTTCACAGAGGATTGTCCTCTGGCCCCTACTCGTAATGCATCCCAAGCAATTAAGGATGCTTATGACCGCTGGACAAAGGTCAATGATAAGGCCCGCGTTTATATCTTAGTCAGCTTATCTGATGTTTTGGCTAAGAGACATGAAGGCAAGGTCACAGTGAGGGAGATTATGAACGCTCTCCAGGAAATGTTTGGACAACCGTCCTACCAACTCCACCGTGACGCTCTCAAGTAGGTTTATAGCTGTCGCATGAAAGAGGGCACATCTGTTCGGGAACATGTCCTGGATATGATGGTCCCATTCAACGTGGCAGAAGCAAACGTGGCGGTCATAGATGAGCGAAGTCAAGTTGCATTCATCTTGGAATCTCTTCTGAAGAGTTTCCTACAGTTTCGAAGCAATGCAACGATGAATAAGATAGTATTCAACCTGACTAGTCTTCTGAATGAGCTACAGCTCTATCAATCTCTTCTTAAAAACAAGGGACAGGTAGAAGGAGAGGCAAATGTTATCCACTCTAAAAGAAAGTTTGAGAAGGGTTCATCCTCTGGAACTAAATCTGTAGCCTCTTCTTCAAAGCAGATTTAGAAGAAGAAAGGAAATCAGGGGAAGGCTCCCGCTGCTGCTGCTAAAAACAAGGGAAAAGCCAAAGTTGTGGCTGACAAGGGCAAGTGTTTCCACTGCAATGTAGATGGACACTAGAAGAGAAACTGTCCAAAGTACTTTGCTGAGAAAAAGAAGGAAAAGGAAGGTAAATTTGATTTACTGGTTTTAGAAACATGCCTAGTAGAACATGATTAGTTTGCTTGGATACTTGATTCAGGAGCAACTAATCATGTTTGCTCTTCTTTTCGAGAAATAATTCCTTTCAGCACTTGAACGATGGTGAAATGACGCTCAGGGTCGGAACTGGAGAAGTCATTTCAGCTAAGGCAGTGGGAGCTGCGAAGTTATTTTTTTAGAAATAGATTGTTACTTTTAGAAAGTTTGTTAATTGTTCCATAGATTAAGAGAAACTTAATTTCTATTTCATGTTTGATTGAACAATCGTATACAGTTACTTTTAATATGAATGAAGCGTTCATTTATAAGAATGGTGTACTTATTTGTTCAGCCAAATTAGAAAATAACTTGTATGTATAAAGACCAACAAAAAACAAAGCACTTTTAAATCACGAATTGTTTAAAACTGTTGAAACTCAAAGAAAAAGGCAAAGAATTTCTCCAACAAGTAACAATATTCATCTTTTGCATTTAAGACTTGGTCATATAAATGTCGATAGAACTGGTGGTTTGGTAAAGAATGGACTTCTAAGTGACTTAGAAGATGATTCACTACCACCTTGTGAATCTTGTCTAGAGGGCAAAATGACCAAAAAACCCTTTACTGGAAAAGGTTACAGAGCTAAAGAGCCCTTAAAGTTAATACATTCGAATCTCTGTGGTCCAATGAATGTAAAAGCTCGAGGAGGGTACAAATATTTCATCTCATTTATAGATGATTATTCAAGATATGGTAACTTATACCTAATGGGACATAAGTCTGAGGCCCTTGAAAAGTTTAAGGAGTTTAAGGCTGAAGTTGAAAACCTATTAGGTAAATATATTAAAATACTTCGATCTGATCGAGGAAGGGAGTATATGAATCAAAGATTCCAAGATTATATGATAGAACATGGAATGAGATCCCAACTCTCAACCCTTGGTACACCTCAGCAAAATGGTGTATCAGAAAGGAGAAATAGAACCTTGTTAGACATGGTTCGATCAATGATGAACTATGCTCAATTGCCTGGCTCGTTTTGGGGGTATGCAGTCGAGACTGCAGTACACATCTTGAACAATGTTCCCTCCAAAAGTGTTTCTGAAACACCTTTTGAATTATGGAAGGGGCGTAAACCTAGTTTGCGTCACTTTCGTATCTGGGGTTGTCCAGCACACGTGCTTGTGACAAATCCTAAGAAACTGGAACCTCGTTCAAAATTGTGCCAATTTGTTGGTTACCCTAAAGAAACGAGAGGTGGTTACTTCTACGACCCACAAGAAAATAAGGTGTTCGTATCAACGAACGCCACCTTCTTGGAGGAAGACCACATGAGGGATCATAAACCAAGTAGCAAATTAGTATTAGGAGAAGCTACTGAAGAATCACCAAGAGTTGTTGATGAAGCTGGGCCTTCAACAACGGTTGATGAAGGAGCTAGTTCTTCAGATCCTTCTCGTCCTTCTCAAACATTAAGAATACCTCAACGCAGTGGGAGGGTTGTATTACACCCTGATCGCTACTTGGGTTTAACTGAAACTCAGGTTGTCATACATGATGATGGCATTGAGGATCCATTGTCCTATCGACAGGCAATGAATGACGAAGGTAAGGATGAATGGGTCAAAGCCATGGACCTAGAAATGGAGTCAATGTACTCCAATTCTGTATGGGAACTCGCAGATCTACCAGATGGGGTAAAACCTATAGGGTGCAAATGGATCTATAAGAGAAAAAGAGATGCAGCTGGAAAGGTACAGACCTTCAAAGCTAGACTAGTGGCAAAGGGTTATACCCAAAAGGAAGGGGTTGACTATGAGGAAACCTTTTCTCCAGTAGCCATGTTAAAGTTCATAAGAATTCTCTTGTCCATAGCCACATATTATGACTATGAAATATGGCAAATGGACGTCAAGTCTACCTTTTTTGAATGGTAATCTTGAATAGAATATCTTCATGTCTTAACCCGAAGGGTTCGTAGCCCGAAGTCAGGAACAAAAGGTTTGTAAGCGTTCAGATCTTGGAACATTAGATTTGATATTGCGATCAAATCTTTTGGTTTTGACCAAAATGTTGATGAGCCTTGTGTGTACAAGAAAATAAACAACAGGAAAGTAGTTTTTCTAGTACTTTATGTAGACGATATTCTACTCATTGGAAATGATGTAGGATACCTCACTGGCATTAAGAAATGTCTGGTAGCCCAATTCCAAATGAAAGATCTGGGAGAGCCTCAATATGTTCTTGGGATCCAAATCATTAGGGATCGTAAGAACAAAACGCTAGCACTGTCTCAAGCAATGTATATTAAAAAAATGTTGTCTCGATATTCGATGCGAAATTCCAAGAAAGGATTGTTACCCTTCAAACATGGGATACACCTGTCTAAGGAACAATGTCCTAAAACACCTCAAGAAATTGAGAATATGAGACACATTCCTATGCCTCAGTTGTGGCCAGCTTAATGTATGCTATGCTATATGCACTAGGCCTAACATATGTTATGCAGTGTGAGTAGTCAGTAGGTATCAGTCTAATCCAGAGTTAGACCACTGGGGAGCGGTTAAGAATATCCTAAAGTATCTTCGGAGAACGAGTGACTACATGCTTGTGTATGGGGCTATGGATTTGATTCTTACAAGATACACTGACTCTAACTTGAGTTTGACCAATTAATCTCACATCGTTGGAGCTTCTGATCTGTAGGTCCATTAAGTCCCGCTAGTAGCTCATAAAGTAATTTGAGGCAATTAAGTATCACAACAAAGTCAAAAGATCACAACAAGTCACAAATATAAGTATTTGTAGGTTTTCCTCCAAAGCAATGTAATAAAAGTCTTACAAGTGTCAAGGCAACTTGTGAATTCACTGGTTCTCCATTCTTCTTTTTGTGTGCCTTTGTCCATAACTTAATCCTCGTGATTGAATTTGGATCCGAGCAACTTTTTTTCTACCAAATGAAATAAATCAGATGAACTCAAATACAATAACAACAATAAAATGAGACTTTGGAAGTAATAATCCTTACCATCTCCTCAGCCAAGCGAGCATACCCTTTCCTACCACATGTATGTGGAAGTTGTTTCTTCTTCATGGCTTTATATCTTTAACTTTTTAACTAATCAAACAAATACATGTTCAGTATTTATAGTAAAGTAATAATAAGAAAATGTAATCTACCCTTTTTAAAGTAAAGATTTTATACCATAAAATTTGCACTAGTCTTTTCATTGACAAAATTCATCCAATCATCTATAGATTGTAAATTATCTGGCATAAGTTTCAAAACTTCATCCTTTGTTGGGGCCTTGTGAATCTTGCTTACAAGACGAGATTTTCCAGCCCTCCAAAATCTACCCATCTTTTGGAAAAAGACCTGTTTTTGCCAATCCTCGTTTACATTGTACCTCGACTAAAGTATCAAATTGTCAAAAATAAATCATAATAAAATGTTTAGAAAAAATGATGCATAATTGCATACCTCCAAGCAAGAGTATATAAATAAAGTTAAATAACTTCATACCTGGATAGACTTCCATAACACTACTTTCAACCTTGTAGGTAGTTTCCTCCAATCCACTAAATTCACTGGCACAACTTCCCTCACGAGTGGACAAAGAAAAGAAGATAATCCTATAGATGACTCCCCAATTGGTTGACCATATTCATTAAAAATTAGGTCCACTCTAGATTTTCTATCCACAGCTATTGCCTTCATTTTAGTAAGACCTCTTGTTCGTTTGGGCAGTACTGTTATGTCAGATAGGTGTTCACCAATTGTATGATCTTCATTTTCAAACATATTTTGATTAGAGGTTGCTACTTCCCTACGAAGTGATAATCTTGTTCGAGTAGCAGGTGAGTCTACTGTAGGAACTACTTTAACTGTTTTTTCTTTAGGATCAAGTGAGAAATGTTGTGTCAAGTGGGCATTAATTGGAGATCTTTCCATATTGACATCATTTGGAATAGGGAAGTTACTATCTTGATCATTTTGAGACTTCAATGATTTCTCCCTATGGACAACTACCTTTTCAAGTTGGTGGTCATTCGACATCTCCTCACTACAAATCTTTCTTCGTAAAGCTCTTTTAGGCACATTTACACCATCACCTCTTAGACCACTTTGTTTCTCTCTGTTTTCATCACAATTCTCATCCACGGATGAATTCATAGAACATGATACCCCACAACCTTGTAAATGTTTAGTGAGTTTAGACATTTTCTTCCCTACTACTTTTGGTTCCAACCAATCTTGTTTACCTTTTTTGGTAGGGAGTGGAGGCTTATTTCCTTTCATTTGATCCTGAAAACTGAAGGATTGGAATTCCGTAATTCCGTAAAGCGGAAGCGTGATTGGGACCGATTCGTAATTAATTTTTTTTAATCTAAAATACCAATACATTGGCAATAATATTAGAACTATTCTAAATATATATTAAGGCTAAGCATACAAAAATATTAGATCTAAATCTAATTTATAAAGTAACAAATTACTTACTCTCGTTGACGACTCAGATTAAATTCACCAACTGCTTGTGAATTAATCACGAACTAGTGTGAACACCACCACTATGGCTACACTGGTATGACTCTGAGACTTCTAGAGGCAGGAGACTTGTGGGAGCCTTTGGGAGAATTCTCTGAGAGTAGGAGAATGAATGGGATGCCTTTCACCCCACCCCAGGGGTCCTATATATAGTAAAGGTCAAGACCTTTTTCCTAATAGGAAAAGTGAGACCTTTTCCTAATAGGAAAAAGTCTCTAATTTTAATAAATAATTAATTAATTCCATAATTAATTAATTTCCCAATTAAATATCATATATTTAATCTTAGGGATTTTATTAAAATTAAAATTAATATGAATCCAATTCATATTAAATTTATTTGAACTCTTTCAAATATTTTCTTTCCTAATAGGAAAATGTCTCTAATTTTAATAAATAATTAATTAATTCCATAATTAATTAATTTACCCAATTAAATATCATATATTTAATCTTAGGGATTTTATTAAAATTAAAATTAATATGAATCCAATTCATATTAAATTTATTTGAACTCTTTCAAATACTTTCTCTCAAGAATTAATTTTTTTTTAAATTAATTCAAAAATTATATTATAAAGTTTCATAAACTTTATATTATAATGCATCAATATACATTATACGATTTCTCAAATAAATTGAACACTTTCAATTTACAATTTATACTTAATTGCCTCAAGTCTCTTTACGAGCTACCAGTGGGACCTAATGGACCTACAGATCAGAAGCTCGAACGATACGAGACTAATTGGCCAAACTCATTGACCAAGTTTAGTCAACATTCGTTAACTGTGGGTCACTCCACTAAAGACCCACAGCTGCACTCTTCTCACTATAGAATATTTCTGTGTCCACGGATATCGACCAAGCAGTAAGTCAATCCTTCACGTGTGTTCGTAACACCAGCTGGGTCAAATTACCGTTTTACCCCTGGGTTACCTCTGGTTCCTTAAGTACCACTGATTCCTCTAATGAACAAGTTGTTTAGGGTCCAACCACTAAACAGGAGTTCCTCTCAGGCTAGGAGAGAACGGCGCGCCTTTGTTCAAGCCCTAGAATCAGCCCTTAAGGGAACACACATCTACTTACCCCAATAGGGGAAGGAGTGAATTCCATCTTGTACTGTTATGTTCACAGCCCCCATTCGGTCTTGCCCCTGAAATGGTAGGCTTATTGAGTCGGCAAACTAGCCACTCTCACCCATACAAATCTAAGGACAGTCCCTCCTGAAAGGGGTTCATAACAGACTCAGGATTGAGATTGAGTTACCTAGGTCATCCTATTGAAATAGAAACCTAAACTAGTTAACGGCGTTACATCTAGTGGTTACTATTTCGCGGTCCGGTCTTATGCAAACTCATTGCATAGGATACCCCCACCCGCATGTCTCCTACATGGATGCTTTGGATCATTGCATCTGTATCGAATACAAGGTGGGCCGTATCACATAGTGTCACCAGGATAAGGTACCTAGCCTTATCCCTATACTATAGACCATTTAGGTTGTTACTTGGACACTGATCCCCGTATGTCCCCACATACTAGTCCAAGTTTCATTTAAACAACCTTGGATCTTAGTTTATTGGATTTAGGGTTTATTAATGCAAACTCGATTATTCAATAACCAAATTACTGAATTACTCAAATAACACTTTATTGAGATCGATTAATTTGTTTCATTTACTATCTACGAGTTTTAGGGCATAAAACCCAACAAACAAGATAAATAGATAATCATTATGTACCAAAATGTCAATAAATACTAAACTCGATTAGAACTACAATGACTGTCTACTGACGTACCCCTAGAAGATATGTATTTGAAATATGTAAACATATTAGATGATAACTCGTACAAACATAAATAGTGCACCTGATTAAGCAACTAACATCGATATGATATTTAACAAGATTGTAAAATATTCCTTTAAAAAAAAATTAATGTCATTCACTTGTGATTGAGGATTGATTTCATATAACAAATGTTTTTAATCCTCAATGACATCGTACTTTTCCAAAATAAATGACAATATAATAAGATACAATGTTTCAATATGTTCCTCAAATAAAAACGCCCTCACAGTCTTGTCTCGCATAAGTAAGCACATCATGTTCATCAATATCTTCCAACGTACTAGGAATTTGTTCATTTTCAGTCAATGGATCAATATAATTCTCATCATACATCTCTAAGTCATGAAATCTCCTTCGTGGTGCTTTCAATAAGACATACCAATTTGAGGTGTCATGTTCTCTAACATAAAACACCTGTTTCGCTTGAGAGGCAAGGATGAAAGGCTCTCGTATAAATATACTTTGAGTTTGATGTAAGTTAACAAGAGTCAATCCTTCCTCAACTTTCACTCCATTACGAACGTTTGCCCAATCACATTTGAAGATTGGAAGTTGGTAGACATAATAATCTAACAAAATGACCTCTTGTAACACCCCATAATAAGCAACTAGATTCACAACTTGAGATCTATCTTTAGCACTAGATCTACACAATGTAGTTGCATCAATAGAAACGCCAATATTTTGGGTTGATCGTTCTACACTCTTTACGTGAAACCGTTGTCCATTTATAATATATCCAGTGTAAGGCATTGCAACCTTTCTTGGCCCATTTGCTAGCCATTTCAACAAGTTAGAGTCATTTGCAGAAGAATAATCTAATTCAATCTGCTAAGATGAAATATACCTATTTGTTAGATAAAATAAGTTATATTTGTATACATTGATTATCCAATAGAACACCTATGAAATAGTATAGTCTATTACCTTAGATTTCAACCACGAGGGAAATTTTTCTGCATGAATCTTCCAAAGTAAACTAGAATCTTTTACTAGTCTCCGATCTGAGATCATGAGCTCATTCATATGCATCCTAAGTAAATGAGTTATCATTAACTGTTGATCTTCTATTAAACTTAAGTAATATACATTACACAAATTAACTCACTCGATAAATGGCTCTACCACTGCTGTGTTAAATAAGACATATCGATGTGCATTCTGAAGCACATCATTAGGTAATGTAATTGGAGTTCCAGCTGATATAGGACGACCTCTAGAATGACATCATTGTTGTATTCTTCATTACGATGTTCATTGAACATTACTTCAGCTGATTGCTTAAAATATGTATTTGAAAATTTAACACACTCGTCAGTTAAGTAACACAATGCAATACATCCTTCTGGTCGTGCTTTGTTTCTTACATATCCTTTCAACGTCTTCATATATCTATGTTAAATATATATTGATTAAGAAGAGAATCACAGCTATCACCAATATATAGTAAAGTGAATAAATAACCTTTCAAATGGGTACATCCAACGAAATTGAACAGGTCCACAAATTCGAGCTTCACGCCCCAAATGGATTACCAAATGTGTCATTATGTCGAAAAAGAAAGGTGGAAAGTACCTTTCAAGAAGACATAAAATGTCAACTGCCTCTTTTTCAAGGTCTAACATAACTTCTCTATCAATTATACGCTGGCAAAGTCTGTTGAAATATGAACATAGTCGACATATTACATGTCTTGGACCTTTCGAGAGTAAGTCTTTAAGCACCACAGGTAAAAGTTGTTGCATCAACACATGACAATCGTGAGACTTCAATCCCATAACTATGCATTCATCTAATGACACACACTTTGAGATGTTTGAACTTTATCCATCAGGCAACTTCAGCTTGAACAATCTTGAACAAAATAACTTTTTCTCGGACTTAGACAATGTGTGTGGAGCAGGAGGTAGGTAAGTTCGACTTCCTCGCTCTTGAGGATGTAGGTCAGCTCGTATTTTCAAAACTTGTAAATCTTTTCTTGCATTAATTCCATCTTTTGACTTTCCATTTATATCTAACAATGTACCTACAATACTCTCACATACATTCTTTTCCACATGCATGACATCCAAGTTGTGACGTATCAGTAATTCCTACACGATAAAAGTTTGGGATTGTTAGTGACTTAGTTTCAATCTCAATAAAATACACCATAAACTTAATTTAATTAATGTTGTCCAACCTTCCAATATGGTAGATCGAAGAAAATTGATCGCTTCTTCCACCTTTGATTTGAACCTTCGTTATTCCTCTTACTTGTTCTCTTTTCACCTTTTCCCCAATGATTTTCAAAATCTTCAAGCTGAGAATAAATTACACTACCTGTTGCTATTTTGGGAGGTAACTCTTCTTCTATTTTCCCATCAAACCAAGCTTTCCTTCTCCGATACGAGTGTGATGTTGATAAGAATCGTCTATGGCCCATATATGCAAACTTTTTACTATGTTTCAACCAACGACAACGAGTATTATCTCCACAGGTTGGACATGCATATTTACCTTTTGTAGTACATCCAGCAAGATTTCCATATGCTGGAAAATCATTTATAGTCCACATAAGAATTGCTCTTAAATTAAAATGTGTTTTACTTACAACATCGTAGACTTATACTCTCTTCCATAGTTGTTGTAAGTCTTCCACAAGTGGTTGTAGGTAAACATCAATATCATTTCCAGGTTGTCTAGGGCCAGGAATCAACAATGTTAACATTATATTTTCCTTTTTCATACACAACCAAGGAGGAAGGTTATACGTAACAAGCATGACTGGCCAACAACTATATCAGCTGCTCAAGTTGGAGAATTGGTTAAAACCATCTGTAGCAAGACCTAGTCTAAGGTTACGCGAGTCCATAGAAAACTCCGGCCACTCTTGGTTAATTGACTCCCATGCAATAGAATCGACTGGATGTTGCATCTTTCCATCAGTACTTTTATGGTTAGAATGCCAGTTCAAACTTTCACTCACTTCATTTATCTTAAACATTCGTCGAAGTCGTGGAATAATAGGAAAGTATCTCAATACCTTAGCAGGCACACCTTTTTTTATTTGATTAGTTCGTTCATTGATCTTCTATCTTGAAGTCGCACAGTGAGGGCAATTTTCTAACTTTTCATTCTCATTTCTAAATAGGCAACAATCCTTAACACATGCATGAATTTTTTGGAAGCTTAAATCAAATGTCTTGAATAATTTTCTAACTTCGTAAATGGATCTTGGGATAACATTATCTGTTGGGAGCATGTCATGCAATAACTCCCAAAGACTAGTGAAACTTGTATCTGACCAACCATTGAAAGTTTTAAGTTTATATAATACTACAACTGCTGACATCTTTGTGTATTTTGTGCATCTTTCATACAATGGAGTGTTTGCCTCTTGCACATTTTGGAAAAAGTTTTTCTCATTCCTTGATATAAGAGGATCAATATTGTCCTCATCTCCCATAAATGTGTTCCTATAAAAGTTAGTTGCTTCAAACATAAAAGCATCCTCAAATTCATTCTCAACTTCATCCCACTGATAACATACTTCTCCATGATGATGCCAGACATTGTATGTAGGATCCATGCCCTTAATGACTAAATGCTCATATACAATTTCAAGATCACACTGTCTCATATTTCTACATTCTTTGCACGAACATAAAATTTTGTTGGTATCTGGCTTCCTTTTCTTCACATGTTGTAGAAAATTCTATGCTCCTTCCATGTACTCATTAGTAGCACTATTAGATAAAGTCAATTTTGTTAAGTTAACATTAGATAATTAACTCGAAGACTGATAGGTAAGTATTATTAATTTCATACCGATTCAAATGCACCCAATCTTTGTTGAACATTCTTAAGGTATTGGTAACCTTAATGGTATGATCAATTGAACCGTCAATGACTTGGACGACAAGTACTATAGGAGAAAAAGAGAATATCAATTTCACAAAGTGTTTGGTGCCTAAGAATTCAGAAAGATGCAACATTATAGGAGTATAAGGCCTCGGTGGCTCGAGAGTGTGCTCTAATTCAAGTCCCTTTGTCTTTAGCCTTTTCGTCTTCTACAAACTCTTAATGTTTAGGCTATGCTTGGACTTGGTTTTAGCATGCCAAACTACTTCTCCCCATAACATTAATATGTTTTTGGAGGAAGTGTGTTTCGGAAACATCTTGAAGTCTTTTCAAGTGTTCATGTATGACTAAATGTGTGTGTTTTTTTTAAAGAATTTGTAATGTTTAGTTAAGGTTTTAAGAATTCCTTTTCAGATTGTTCATTCTAAGTGCAACAAGGCATTGACCCCCCCTAAACACTATAACTTAAGAACTCAAACAACGAAACTCAACTTTTCTATTGGAACAACTCAACCAAAGTATACACCCTAAACATTTATCCCAAATACCATGGAGACCATTTGCAATGAAACGACTCTACTAAACCAAACCATGACAACTAAAAATATGGATGAAAACAAGTAAACTAGTTAAAAAAGAACTTAGTGCAACAAGGTATAGACCCCCCTAAAAACAAGAAATTAACAACTCAAACAATAAAACCATACTTTGCAAATGGAAGAACTCAACTTAACAACCCAACTTAACATCTTTTAACAAAAATAAAATCCTTAAACGCTTATCCCAAATATCTTGGAGACCATTTGCAATGAAACAACTCTACTAAACAAAACCATGACAGCAAAAAATATGGATGAAAACAAGTAAACTAGTTAAAAAAGAACTAAGTGCAACAAGGTACCCCCCCTCCTCCTAAACGCTATAACTTAACAACTCGAACAACGAAACTCAACTTTACCGACGGGAACAACTAAACAAAAATAGACTCCCTAAACACCTATCCCAAATATCATGGAGACCTTTTGCAATGAAACAACACTACTCAACAACACTATGACAACTAACCATACCGATGAAGACAAGTAAACTAGTTAAAAAAAAAAACTTAGTGCGACAAGTTATTGACCCCCCTAAACACAATTACTTAAGAACTCAAACAACGAAACTCAACTTTTCTATTGGAACAACTCAACCAAAGTAAACACCTAAACATTTATCCCAAATATAATGGAGACCATTTGCAATGAAACTACTCTACTAAACCAAACCATGACAACTAAAAATATGGATGAAAACAAGTAAACTAGTTAAAAAAACAAGAACTTAGTGCAACATGGTATTGACCCCCCTAAAAACAAGAAATTAACAACTCAAACAATAAAACCAAACTTTGCAAATGGAAGAACTCAACTTAACAACCCAACTTAACAACCCAACTTAACATCTCTTAACAAAAACTAAACTCCTTAAACGCTTATCCCAAACAACATGGAGACCATTTGCAATGAAACAACTCTACTAAACAAAACCATGACAACTAAAAATATCGATGAAAACAAGTAAAGTAGTTAAAAAAGAACTAAGTGCAACAAGGTATTGACCCCCCTAAACACAATAACTTAACAACTCAAACAACGAATTCCACATTCGACATGGAACAACCCAACAAAAATCATGGAGACCATATGCAGTGATATAACTCAACAACACCGTGACAACTTAACTCAACTTCAATACTTTTTCTACCTTCAACCTAATTTTAAGCTATGACAACCATAACTGCAGGATAGTCATAGCACTCAAGTTAACTAATCTCGTTAAAACAAATAAATGAACTTCAATACTTTCTACCTTCAATCTAATATTAGCTATGACTACCATAACTACAGGATAGTCATAGCACTCAAGTTAACTAATCTTGTTGAAACAAATAAATGAACTTCAAAGGTTTCTACCTTCAACCTAATTTTAAGCTATGACTACCATAACTGCAGGATAGTCATAGCACTCGAGTTAACTAATCTCGTTAAAACAAATAAATGAACTTCAAAGCTTTCTACCTTCAATCTAATATTAGCTATGACTAACATAACTGCAGGATAGTCATAGCACTCAAGTTAACTAATCTCGTTAAAACATATAAATGAACTTCAATGCTTTCTACCTTCAATCTAATATAAGTTGTGACTACCATAACTGCAGGATAGTCATAGCACTCAAGTTAACGAAACTCGTTAAAACAAATAAATGAACTTTAATACTTTCTACCTTCAATCTAACTTTATGATATGACTACAATAGCTACAGCCTGTAGGATAGTCTCAACTGAAGCTTTTCTTGCAACTGATATTTATCTCTAATTTCCAGTGATTGTGTAGAACATAAGAAAGAAGCCATGAGAAAGCATATATTATAAGGTAATTCAATCTTGAATTGACAACGTTCTTAAACAACTCAGAATGATACAATCCAGGGAATGAAGATCATCATAACATCAATAAAATTTGATTAATTACTTAATACTTTAATGATGTGATATCTTCTTCTAAGCTAAATGGAAATTTGAACTTGATTCTTGTGGCCATATACACCAAAATTATTCACACATTGTGCAAACAAAAAACCAAGTACAGTTTTCCCTTCAAGAACTCACGTTGAATCACTCAAAATTTGCAAGACTGAAACCTATCAAACCCTAAGAATAAGCCTTTAAAGGTTGAAGATGGTGCTGGAAACAGTTTAGGAGGGTTATTAAGCACAACAAATTCACAATGATGAAAAGGGAAAAAAAAAAGAAAAAGAAAATTGTCAGCCTATTTTAATAGAAACTTTTATAATATCTACTAATATGCTTGATTCGTCAAACAAAGAAAAAGTTGAAATTTACACTATATGCATGTTGGGACTTAGGGATCTAAATTTTGTATTGGCAGTACTTCTAATCAATGTTATATATTGCATATTCCTCTTGTTCGATCTTGTACATATTGTGCGACGTGGACAAATAAACCTTCCAAATAGTGGTGTTGAACTACATCGAATTTGTGCCAGTGTAATTTGTCTCTAAATTTTAAAGAAGCTGCAAAACAATCAACTAGTTGAACATTTAATGGCTGTAAATCATTTTTTTTTTGGAGCGTGCAATTCACTTTTATGCTTCATACATAAAACCAACATGTGCATAAAGTATGGTTCTGCAAATATCTCTAAATATTGACATTATATTATCCTCCTAATATTTCAGCGCCTCTTCTTGTCCCTTCATTGTTAAGGAGCTATTCAAGCTCAACTTCAAAGATCCAGTCTACCTTATTTTATTCAACCGTTCCAATGAGTAAGTTCATTCTTCTGGTTAGATGGCATAAGAGGAAAAAGATTGATAAAGAATACGGCATATTATGATAAGTGATATTGATTATTTTGAGATGTTTTAATTTTCTTTTCTCAAAATGTTGAAGCCAGAAAAAAATAGGGCCAAAAATGATTTTTTTTAGGAAGCAGACGTGTATATATACTTCAAACAAACATTGTTGAGGGAAACGAGAAGATGCAGACTTACCGACAGTGGCGAGGTCGACTTCCCTACAGCAGCGTCGGCGATGTGGCAGCCCAAGCCCCCAATCTCCACAGCCTCTGCACAACACTTGCTCGAACAAAAATTACCGAAAAATAAGCCCAAGTTTGCTGGAATTCTAGAAACGCAAGGAAGAACTCATTTGTTAACTGCCGAGAGATAGAGACCGAAAAGGGAGAGAGAGAACTCACCGAGAAATTAAATCGTGTGGCTGCTTCGCTCGCCGGCGATGGTCAGAAGGAGCGAGTGGGCGTTCGACGATTGGGCGATTGGAAGAGACACACACAGAGGAGCTTATGGGCGTTCGCCGACTGGACGACTGGGCATTCGGTGAGAGGAGCGAGTGGGCGTTCGGCTGTTGGACGACTTGGAGATCGGAAGAGACACACGCAGACGAACGAGAGAGACGAAGACACTTCCAGTCGAGCGGGTAAGACGAAGCAATCGGAAGAGACACACGCAGAGGAACAAGAGAGATGAAGACACTTCCAGTCGAGAGGGAAAAATGAAGATCTTTGTGCAGTCGAGTGGGAAAAAGATGTTACTTCAGTCGAGGGAGAAAGACACTACACAAAGGAATGAAATTTAGGGTCACGCGTACGCGGGAAAAAGAGAGGGAATTAAAGACGCGGTCCTTTTTTTAGCTTTCTAATTTTTTTGTATTTTTTCTTTCATAGCTTACTTTGAAAAATGCTATACTAAAAAGCTATAAAAAGGCTTTTTTCTTGTAGTGGTCTGTGCGTGCCTTGCTCGAGGACTAGCAAGATTTAGGTCGGGGGTATTTGATAGGACCTAAATAGTCCTATTTTAGCGCCTCTAATCTAAGCTTGTTAGGGTTATTTTATGTTTTACTTGTCCAATTTGCAGGATCTTTGAGCTTAGGCATGTCGGGAGCCGATCACGCTAATTTGGTGTTAATTCGGGCCAATTACGGAGCTTTGGAGCCATCTCGGTGTCTTGGATGGTGAGGAGGTGAAAAGACCCAATTGTGTTGAAGCGAACCTGAAGAATGACACCAAAAGCTGAAGATTGAAGCCCCATAACGAGACAAAACCGAGAAAATAAACAGCTAGACAAGGATTAGGGACGGCGTCGAGACGCTGCCCCTAGCGTCTTGACGCCGACGCGATTTTCATCCAGAATGTAAAGCTCGTAGCGTCGAGATGATGTCCTTGGCATCTCGACACCAGTGAGTTTTCTATAAATACGTAGCCTCAGTTTAGTCCGTCGTTAGGTTAGAAATTTGGTTCGTTTACGATTTCTTTTGCCTCTTTTACGTTTCAGTACTGTTTTAGACCTTTTTAGGTCATACTTCATGGATTCTTTCACGTCTATTTATGTTTTTACTTCATCTATGAATAGCTAGTCGTATTTAGATCGTTGGATTGGGATTATACTTTGATTTCTAATAAGATTGGCTGAGTTTTCTGGAGTTTACTTACTGTTCTTGCTGCCTTTTCATTCAGTTTTGCATGTTATCCCGTTTAAATCAATACATGAGGCTAGTCTATTAGGATTGACGACCCTATGTGATTATCGCTTGTGTATTCAATTAGTTATTTTTAGATAGCCACTAGGTTGAGGCAAGCCACTCTCTACGCGATACGACCCTTGATAGGCCTAGGATGCATGTTAAAGGTTGTAGGAATTAGATTTGAATTGCATTCAAATTTAGTTAATACAATTCCAGACTCACGATCCCAAAGCGGCTAGTTTAATAGGTGATTGTGAAATTGCTTAACCTAAAACTAGTTAGATATAACTTAGTGACCGTTGCGAGGTCTCGAATGGTTGCTATTTTATGTATGAGGGGTGGCGAGTGATAAAGAGCATATTAATTAATCTTGTTAATTGCAGAATTCATGGTTAGCAACTTAATTAGCACAGGTTAGTGTGGGGGGTCCTCCGAGTAACCTAGAAGCCGACCGGACTAATGAAATTAGCATAGAATAATTATTAGAGAAAACTAGGAAGCCAATCGAAATAGAATCAAGCATAAGAAATCTCAATCCAACGATCCCTTTTTATGTTATTGATTTCCATCTTATTTTCCATCTGCATGCTTTATTTTGTCTTCTTTTAAATTCAGCATTTATCTATCTTTGCTTGTCATTCTTTCCAAAAATCCCCATGTTTTCATAAGTACGAAATTCTACACTTGCTAGGTCTCCTTCCCTGTGTTCAACCTCGGCCACTATTTCTACAAAATTGTTGTAGGGTCGTGGATTATAAATTTTATTTGGTTCAGACCTTTGACAAGTCCCGTCAGGTACATAAGGTGGGGACGGTACATAAGGTAGTTCTACATCTGGAACAGAATTTGATGCTCCAGCATTTGTATTGCGGCCTCCATCATTTTTACCAGACTCCAGCTCTTTCTCGACAACATCATTTTTATCACTACTCTTCTCCACATCCTAGGGTTTACTAGGCTCTCTTCTCTCTTCTAGTGGCTTACCACTCCTTAGAGACACTGCCTGCACCTGCTCCTTACCTTCCCTTCTAGGGTGTTCCGTATCCGAAGGAAGTTTCCCTTGAGGTCGTGCCTTCAGCTCATTAGCTAGCGGACCCACTTGTAATTCCAGGGCTCTCAATGAAGCCTGATTACTTTGAACTATAGCATCATTACGAGCCATATATTCTTTCATCAATGACTCCAGAGAACTCTCTGAATTTCGCTGGGGCATTGTCTGCTGATTTTGCTGGGGCATTCCCTGCGGTCTAGCAAATCTTGATTGGTTTGCCACCTTTTGTTGTGCTTGGGGGGCTTCTGAATTGCTTCCTTGTTGGGTTTTATGCCATAAAACTCGTAGATAGTGAATGTAAACAAATTGTATACTTGTTTCAATAAAGTGTTACTGAGTTTCTACAATAAAGTGTTATTGTTAAATATTTCACAATTTGATCCAAATCTAATAAACTAAGATCCAAGGCTGTTTGTATGTAACTTGAACTAGTATGTGGGGACATACGGGGATCGATGTTCAAGTAACAACCTAAAAGGTCTATAGTACAAGGATAAGGTTGGGTACCTTATCCTGGTAACACTATGTGATACAACCCGCTTTGTATTTGATACAGACGTATTGATCCAAAGCGTCCATGAAGTAGACATGCGAGCGTGGGTATCCTATGCAATGAGTTTGCATAAGACTGGACCATGAAATGGTAAACCACTAGATTAACATCGTTAACTAGTTAGGTTACTATTTCAATAAGATGGCCTAGGTAACTCAGTCTTAATCCTAAGTGTGTCATGAACTCGTTCTCATGAGAGATTGTCCTTTGATTAGCATGGGTGAGAGTGCCCAATACGTCGACTCAATATGCCTTCCTTTTTTAGGACAAGACTGAGTGGGAGGCTAGAGACATGACTGAAGGTGTTCATATAACACATGCGGAAGCAATTGAAGATCGGAAGCACCTAACTACATAAATTTTACTCCCAAAGCATGCATGTTCTAAAGAATCCAGAACAAAGAGATAAGAAGAACCAACCTTTTTGCAGCTCAATAGGTGGACCTCCTTGGATTCTTTTCTTCTCCAATCTATTTAGGACAACCCTTAGCGTCTTCCCCACTATTCTCCGGGCCAAGAACAACTTGTGGGAGTCTATAAAGATAGGGAATGGGAAGGGAATGCTTGAAGGATCAAGCTATAGAGAAGTATGTGAAATGAGAGAGTTTGAGTCCATATTCCAACAGCATAACAGTAAGGAAATGGCTCACTTGGCTTTGAATCTGATTCATACTCTTTATATAGACATCTTCCATGCAAAGAGAAGCCTCATGACACTAGACAGATGGTGAAATTGCAACTCAAAGTGGATTCTAGGTGTTCAATCCACAACACATGCAACTAGTGCATGGTTGTGTTGTTTTCCACTATGCATCAACATGCAAGAGTGGGAATCCCACTAAATCCACTAAATTGAATCTATATTCAGAATTTTCAACTTGCAATTCACTCTTATTTCAATTCTAAATTGAAATTGATTTCTAGGCAATTAATTTGGGACATTTCCAAGTAACTTGATATGATTAATCCAATTAATCATTGTCACCTTGTGCCATTCATTATATATGATTCTTAATCCATATATATTGTAATTAAAACACTTAATTCTTTATCTATCATTTTCTAATTTAATTCATAATTAAATTATTGTGTCAAACACAATTTTACGATAATACCCTTTTTCCCGATTTTGAACGATTCAAAGAATCCTATCAATATGTTCTAGGCTTTAATCCGATATGAGCTAGTAGGGGGACCTAATGGACCTATAGATCATGGGCTCCAACGATTCGAGGCTAACCGATTAATCTCATTATCCAAGCTAGCCAACATTCGTTAACTACCGGGACACTCCACTATAACCCGATACTTGCACTCCCCTCACTATAGATATATTTCCGTCCACTTGATTTAACCATGATTAGTAAGTCGATCCTTCTTAGCTTGTTCGTAACTATAGCTGGGTTAAATGTCCGTTTTACCAATATAGTACTTCTTGTTCCTTAAGTCCCACTGATCCTCTAATGAACAATTGGTTTATGGTCCAACCAATAAACCGAGTCCCTCACGGGGCAATGAGAGGGTGATAACAAGCAAAAATGTCGCTATTTTAGTCCCAATTTATTAGGATTTTCTGTGCTTTAATCGTGTTTTTAATGAAAATATTTAATGAATTCCGTTATTTGGTCCTTAGGAGCAAAGTTGGTGATTTTGGGAGAAAAAGTGCAAAAAAATGAAGCAAATGAAGCCCAAATCCAAGCATGGATCAAAAGGGGATCCAATGAAGCCATTCATGATGAAAATGCCCAAAAGAAGTGAAGAGAAGGCCCAAAAATCAGCCCAAAACCGAAGTTGGAAATTCTGCAAATTGGGGCAACGTCGAGACGCTATGCAAGGCAGCGTCGCGACGCTACCCATTTCTTGGGCAACAAGACGCGTGCGTTGTAGCGTCGCGACGCTATGCAAGGTAGCGTCGCCACGCTACCCCCAATCCGGGCCTATAAAAGGCACCTCTTGGTGCCTCATTTTGCATCAATCAATCAAATCATTCTTCCATCCTTTCTTTCCTTCCTTAGGCTCCTTTGGAGCCTCTCTCAAGGCTTTCTAGCCTTTTTGAGAGAATTCTTTAGTGGGAAATATTTTGGGGAGTTTTTGGGAGCATCTTAGGAAGCTCAAGGGAGTGTTCGGCGGGGCTCCAAGCGTCAGCGAAGGGGTTTTTCGACGGTCAATTCCTTTCCTTTTATGCTCTTAATTATGCTTTCTATTTTAAATGTTGTGGATATTTTAGCTATGTATAGCTAAACCCCAATTTGGGGTCTTGGAATGAAATTATAGTTGAAATGTTGTTATAATTACCTGTCTCTTGCCCTTTTTCCTAATTATTTGTATGGATGTGCTTAATGCTTTATTCAATCTGGCCAATTGTGTAATGATTCGATTCTTAATGGAAACTCGACGGAGAGAAGTTAGGATAGATCATAATCCATGCAACTAGTTTAATTGCCCGTTGTGACACCGGGATTAGTTTATTAAACTTAGATTCCTAAAATGAATCAGAGCGTAATAATTAATGATTTTTAATGGCGCGAAGGACACTTAGGTTGTTAAAATGAATTAATTACAATTAGGGGAAACCGACAGGAGAACCTATGTGATTAATGGAGATTCTAGGAGTATAATTAGTTGGGCAATGAGATAGGATAATTATAACAATTGTTTAGCTAATAATTGATTTTCAAGACCCCTCTTCCCATTAAAAGAAAACTCTTTATCCATATTTTTTTTTTATTTGATTGATCAAATTATTTTCCTGCTTTGAATTTTAAATTTCTCTTATTTGCATGAGCTGTTCCCTAAATATTATTTTTCCTAAGTACTTTTAGTGCTCAAGAGATTTTATTTTTGCTTAATTTTCACTTCGCCTCCCTGTGGATTCGATACTCGGTATTACTACCGTTTTATATTACTTGTGCGACCCGTGCGCTTGCGGTAGCGACCAACAGAGGGCGGGATCCCTTTGTTCAAGCCCCGGAGTCAGCACTTAAGGGAACAACCTCTCTACTATCCCTAATTTGGGTAGGAGTGAATTCCTTCTCGCACGACTATGTCCCCAGCTATCTACCCGTTCCTATCCCTGAAATGGGAGGGTTATTGAGTCGGCGATACTGAGCCACTCTCACCTATGCAGATCTAAGGATAAGTGCGAATAAACAGGAGTTCATAGTTAGCTCAAGATTAAGATCGAGTTACCTAGGTCATCACATGAAATAGTCAGTCTCGTCAGTAAACGGTGTTATAAAGCGAGAGCGACTTATTTCTCGGTCCTGGTCTTATGCAAACTCATTGCATAGGACGCCCCCACTCTCATGTCTCTACATGGACGATTTAGGATCACATCGTCTATACTATCTATAAAGTGGGCCGCGTCTCATAGTGTCCCCAGAATAAGGTACCCAGCCCTATCCCTATACTATAAACCGTTTTGGCTATTACTCGAGCTTGATCCACTTTTATGTCTCTACATAAAGCTTAAGTGTTCATCCTATAGCCATGGATCTTAGTTTATTGGATTTGGGTTATCTAATGTGCAATTTACTTATTCAGTAATGACTTTACTGTATTAATCTCGATAACGACTTTATCGAACAAGTATATAATTTTCTTTAACATTCACTATCTACGAGTTTTAGGGCACCAATCCCAACAATGACAACACAAGAAGGAATTCACTCCTTCCCACTTCTAGGAGAAGTAGATGAGTGTTCCCTTAAGTGGTGACTCCGGGACTTGAACAAAGCGATCCCGCCCTCTCACTGGCTCGAGAGAAACTTTCTGTTTAATGGTGGGACCATAAACAGGTTGTTCATTAGAGGAGCGCTGGTACTTAAGGAGACAGATGTAACACGAGCGTAAAATGGTAATATGACCCAGTTGTGATTACGGACACTCGTGAAGGATTGACTTACCGGTATAGGTCTATATCCGTGGACACAGAAATGATCTACAGTGAGAAGAGTTCAGTTGTGTGTCTTTAGTGGAATGACCCAGAGTTAATGAATATTTGTTAACCTGATTAATGTGTTTAATTAGTTAACCTCATATCATTGAAGCTTCTGATCTGTAGGTCCATTAGGTCCCCTACTAGCTCGTAAAGAGTAATTAGGAACAATTATATCTTGAGAGAATTTGAATAGTTCAAATTCATATTCGGAATTAAGTTAATTGTATGAGATACAAATTAATATAATGTATGGTAATGAATTAAAATATAAAGTCTAATTTGAAGATTAAACTTTATTATTATGAGAGAAATAAATATTTGAAAAAGCTAAAATATTAATATAAATTTGATTCATATTAAATTTATAGGATATAAGAGAATTTTAAGGAGTTCAAATTTTAATATGAATTTGATTCATATTATAGAATTAATTAATTGAAGGCCTGAAATTAAATATATGATATTTAATTGGGCAATTAATTAATTAACTAATAGAATGTCTGAAATTAAATATATGGTATTTAATTGGTGATTAATTAATTGGAAATTAATCAATTATGGAAATGATTAATCACTTATGGAAGTGATCAATCATTTATGGAAAAGATTAATCAATTATGGAATTGATTGGTTATGGAGTTGATTAATTATGGAAAAGATTAAATCAGTTATGGAAATAATTGATTTTAAATTTATTCATGGTCTTTCTCCTATAAATAGAATACTAAACCTAGGGTTTAGGTACTACAACATAAGGCATCCTCTCTAGCCTCCCTCTCATATTCTCTCAACCCAAGAACTCTAGGGAGAATTTTCTCTCTAGAGTTTTTCCCATTCAAGATTAGGTAGTCCCACAACTACGTTCCTAATCTCAGAGTCCTAGCGGGGAAGATCAATTGGTGGTGTCCCAATTGTTGACGCTTGGTCCCTATGAAATAAAGAAAGGCGTTAGAATTAGTTCTAAGGTTGTATGCTTATCCTTAATAATTGGTTTAGAATAGTTTTCTAAATTTTTGTCAATGTATTGGTATTTTGGTGGAAACAAAATTAACTACGAATTGGTCCAATTGCGCTTCCGCTAACGAAATTGGGGAATTCCATCGCTTCATTCCTTGCCCTCCCCACGCAAAGTTAGGGTGGTTAAGCCAACCTGGATTATAAAATTTCGAATAAGGGTTATTCCTTTGATTACAAAAAAAAAAAAAAAAAACACAGAAGCTGGATTGCTGAGGCAAAACTCATAATTATGCTCTTCACCACCATAGACACATGATTCGGCTGCCACTTGGTTTACAACTGCAGCAAGCTCCACCACTGGCGGCTGCTAAACATTGCGTACCACAATTATGTTTTTGAGAGCATTAGCTAACATTGCAATATCGGCCCTAATGGTAGACACACCATCAACTTCTATCACACTCTTAACTTTCTTACTAGAGCCTCTAACATCTGACCACTAACAACTAGAGGTTGATATTCTCTCTAGAATCTCATGGGTTTCATTCAAGGTTTTTGCCAAAAGGGCCCTGTTGCCTTATAGAGTGGGGTAAAAATATGGTAAAAATGCTCTCTTGAATTCTATGCAAGTGCACATAGTCTGCAGCAAGTGATAAGTAATTTATCGTATCCACGAGGTTTTGAATAGCTACAAAAGAAATAACAGAGCAAAAAGTAAACGGATAAAGCAGACAGATTGAAAACAGGCGAAACTCTGGATTTTTCGGAATGTGTTTCAACTCCAATGACGTGCTACCGATCAAGCACTAGGAGACTAGTTATCCCTAACTCAGTTACTGGCGTCCACCAACACATAATGGTCTAGTGTGATTAAATGCCACCCACCCCTCAAATCATCCTTGAAACTAAGAGGTGATATTCATACTGGCTAGTCAGGCGGGCACAAAATAGGAATAAGCACAACAAATAATCAAGATGCTCAAACAACATAAATTGCATAGAGAATGAAGTATGACAATTACATAGTTCCTAACCAACACCTAAATAAATTTAGTTCATGAAGTACCAAATAACACACGCTACAATCTGAGTATGTGCATCCATAACTACAAGAAATTTACAAGAAAAGATTAATTCCCTTGAAGAAATCCATAGTTGATGGTCTCCTTGAGGTCTCCAATCGTTCCTCCCTTATTCAGCTTCCAAAGATGGAAAGTAAGCCTCCAAGAATGGAATAAGACTTTCCTCTCTCGAATTTGGAATGTTTTGGACTTGAGCTGATCGACCACTTCCTTTTATAGAGTGAAGTCAACCCTAATAAGGTCAAATTTTACACGTGGAGGGATTTCCAAGCTTCCTAGATCCAAGATTAATTCAGCTAACGCCACCTCATTAATGAATCACGTGCGGCTCACGTGGCAATTTTTCTCTTTTCTCTGCTGGATCATGGATTTTGCTCCCTTAAGTCGCTCAGCATTATTTTCTGCACAAAATAACTTCCTAAGCATCCATTCTTCTAAATGGGTTAAAACATATAATATTCATCTAAAAGCAACCCTATTTAACACAAATGACACACAAATCACTATAGAAATAAGGCCTAAATAACTCCCTTTTGGAGAGTTATCATACCCCCAAACTTGAACTATTGCGCGTCCCGAGCAATACTAACTAACCTTCCTTGAGAATTCAAAACATTAGTCATAGCATAACTTAATCAAAACAGATAATCTAACACTTTCTTCAACCTTTACCTGAGCATTTTGCAAAACGAAGCATTGCTGTAGCAAAGTAATTCTTTCAGCATTGAACATATAATCACCACCGTCAACTTAACCCTAAGAACTTACCGCAGCCCGGCTCTATTATCAGACATATTTAAACATATTTTTAAGGGGTTTTATTTTTCTGTTCTTCAGACTTGGAGTAGCCCTACAGTCATAAGCTCTTAAGCATGAGATGACCCACTTTATGGTGCAGTATACCCTTGCCTCAAACTCATCACCAACTAGGATAAATACTTATTACTAGCATAAAAATCCTTAGTTATTCTATCTCTTGCTTCTCAGAATGGCAACATTTTATGATGAAGCTCACCTAAGCCCTGGGAGACAGAAAACTGCTAGATTATCATTCATCCTTCAAAACTTTTGCTCTTTCAATTTTCATAGCAAAATTTTCCACAATTTTCTTTTTAGCAAATAATTTTTTTTTTATCATTTTTCACAATTTCCTAGGCCATCTTTTGACGCAAAGACAACCTGTGGGTGTCACAAATGTCCCTGGTTACTCAAGAACCTATAAAAATAATTATGAAGGAGAGGAATGCTCGAGCAAAACAAGCGGAGTAGCTAAAAGTCCCCCAAACTTAAATTATTCATTCTCCCCAATGAATCAACATGATAATTATACCCCAAAACTTAATTCTTTTTCTATCTGAATTTTAAACTAAGTGTGGGACTAAGATTAAGCTTAAGGTGGATCAAATAAGTCAATACTACCTCAGAATCTTCTCGCCGCAGCGATGACCAGGGTACAAGAAATGCTCAAGCAAAAGGTTTCTAAAGATCAGAACACCTTGATCTAATTAAGCTAACTAGTCCAAGCTTCAAAAATTCAGAAGAAAATGGTTAAGTTAGGAGTCCTCAGTATGCCATAGAACATAAAATACTATAGAAATTTCATTAAAAACATTACAATATCAGATTAAATTTTTGAAAGGCCAACAAAATAAAAATAGAAACAGTAAAAACAGACAAACAAGGCCAGGAAAAGGAGCAAGCAACAAAAATGATCAGTCAAAAGAAAAGCTCGTTCGGTAATTTTTTATCTAGTCCTCCTGACCAGCATCATCATCTTCCTTTTCTCTCTCAACAGGTGGTGGTGGGATCCAAGGGTTCAACAAATCATCTGGGAATACAGGAAGGGTTGGGTAGGGCTTTGAAAAGCTAGCTTGAAGTGCCTTCCTTAATGCAGCATCACGTCTTCTAACATAAGTCCAGAAGGTTTGGGCTTGCCTTTCACCGAACTCTTGTCTGTTGGCTGAAAGTGTGAGTTGTTCTAAGATCTGGTGAATGCCACAGACTAGCCCCCCTTGGCGTGCTTCCTGTGTCCGCTGAAGTCGTGCCAAGTTAGGCGAGTCAATTATTCCCTTATGTAGTAGAATCACATCTTCTGCGCTTTCTGGAACCCCTACTCTCTTACAAAGCATTGAGATTGTATTTGGAAAGAACAATTTCCCAACCTTCTTATGCCAACATCCAAAAATTTCACCCGCAATAATTTTACCCACGTCGATGCTAAGAGACCATAGAATTGCAAAAGCCAAAAGAACTCTTTCCCGAGAGACCGTGGAGTCATGAGTTGTTGGAAGCAGCCTCTGCCTGATAAATCCCATCCAAGTATTGGCTTCCTTCTTCAAATAAGCAGCCTGGAAGGTCCTCTTCTCGGTTTTTGATAGTCGCCACTATGCTCCTTCTATTCCACGAACAATCACTTGAAAACCTTCTTCCTTGTCGATGTTCGCGCAGGACTCGCGCACCACCTACAAGTTCACGGGTTCTGGCTTGGAACAGAACAACTCCCAACCATGGTTCGTGATGCCTGCTCTTAAAAAGTGCGGAAGATCACCACTAAACCCCCTCTCGAACAGAAAATCTCCCTTTAACATGTCAATATATTTTGCCCTAGCAAAATCATTGACAAAACGTTGATACAGTAATCTCTGTTCTTCTGGCCTTGCCACTTCTACTTCAACCTCAGCTCCTATAATACATTTGCCCTTATCTTCATGAGTCTTCTTTTCAGTTTCACCTTCTGCAGCTTCTTTCTCGGCTTCTTCTTGATTTTCAGGTTCTTCTTTTTCCGATTCAGTCGAAGGAGGAGATGGAGTATCAGTCCGAATCCTTTTAATCCACCCTGCTTTCTGCTTGCAGCGGCGACGGCGCGACGGGTCCTGCACTATCTCTTCGAGAACCGCTTGAACTACTATTTCATTATTACCTTGCTCCTGCAAATCTGTTGCTGCCTTTTCCTGACTCTCTTGCTCTGTTTCAACAATCTTCTCAGGATCTTTTTCTTTTTCATAATCTTTCGGTTCTTCCTCAGCGACTACTTCTTCTGCAATGTCTTCGATGACCTTCTATAATACTTCAGAGACTTCAACTTCTTGTAGTCTTTTAGGCCGCTTGGCTTCCCTCTATGCAGGCGTTCTTTTCTTCTTCGCCTTCTTTTTCAGACCTTCAGGCGTAACAGGTACATCCTCTTCCACTTCTCCCTTTTTTTTTTCCTCTCGTTTTTGCCATTTTCAAATCAAAAATTTCTTCACACTCGCAAGAACAGAAAAAGAGTAGAAAGAAAAGCACGGTGGCAAGAAGAAAAATGAAAAAAGAAACATGTCAGGGTTTGATTTAAATGGAGCTCCAGCATTTGAAATACTAACCAAAATAAATTCCTCCATTAATCAAAATATTACCGTTTAATTGCATGTCACCATGAGAATTAATCCCAACAAACAGTAAAATTTGATCCGTGGTAAATACTGATGTGTTGTCCAACGGCTAGGCCATTGGATCTTCCCTGCGCGACACGTGGAAGCACCAGATGCTCCACGCGTTTACCTGCCCACAAAAAATTTAAAATCCAAACGGTAAAATATTTAATTCTTTAACCAAATCCGTAATATTCTGATGATACGTTTGCTCTAACCAAAAGATTGCGAAAACAAACTGAGCAACAAAGATTTTCTTCTAGAAGAATCTTTTACATGGAAAAATTCAATTTAAAATGCAAACTCCAAAATCAAATAAAATCTTATTTTTAGCCGAATAAATCAGGAAATATATTATTAAAAACCTAATCTAATCAGAAATTAAAAATACAAACTGAAATTAAATCTAAACAAAACTAATCCGATTAAATTAGAAAATTAAATCGGCCAAAATAAAAACAAACGCGAAAATAAATCTACGAAAATTAAAAATACCAACGAATTAAAATAAATCAGATAATATCCACATAAGCCGAATCTAATTCAAAATAATTGAATTAAAATCAAATCAAATCAACGAAAAATAAAATAAAATCGCAACAATCACTGGGAGCTAAAAATGTTGTAATATGAAATTCTCCCGCAAAACTCTCGCTCGCTCATTCATCAACCAATTTTAGGGAAGGATATTTCGAACGAAATTCCTCACCCCAATAATGCTTCACTCGCTGTCCATTAACCTTAAACACTCGCCCATCTTTTTTATCTCTCAAAGTAATTGCCCCATGAGGAAAAACTTCAATCCCAACAAACGGTCCAGGCCATTTAGATTTTAATTTTCCAGGAAACAATTTCAATCTGGAGTTGTATAACAAGACTCTCTGACCCTTAACAAATTCTTTAGGTTTTATTTTCTTATCATGCCACCGTTTTGTCTTCTCTTTATACATTTTTGCATTTTCATAAGAAAACTGACGAAACTCCTCTAACTCATTAAGTTGCAGCATTCTTATTGCCCCTGCACGACTCAAATCAAAATTCAATTTCTTTAAAGCCCCAAATGTTTTATGCTCAAGCTCTAACGGTAAATGGAAAGCCTTTCCATATACTAACTTATAGGGAGACATTCCTAGAGGAGTCTTATAGGTTGTCCTATAAGCCCAAAGAGCCTCATCTAACCGAAAAGACCAATCTTTCTTACATGGTTGGACTACTTTCTCTAAAATAGATTTAATTTCCCTATTACTAACTTCAGCTTGACCATTTGCTTGTGGATGATAAGGGGTAGCAATCCTATGCTTAATTTCATATTTAGCTAAAAGCTTAGCTAAAACATTATTCACAAAGTGTGTACCCTCATCACTCACTAGAGCTTTAGGTGTCCCAAACCGCGCAAAAATGTGCGATTGAAGAAACCTTCATACCGTCTTAGCGTCATTCTGATGGCATGCAATGGCCTCCACCCATTTGGACATGTAGTCAACTGCCAATAAGATAAAAACATTACCATTAGAAGGGGGAAATGACCCCATAAAATCAATACCCCATACATCGAATAATTCTAATTCCAAAATATGAGTAAGAGACATTTCATCTCTAGGTCCTAAATTTCCTTTCCTTTCGCAAGCATCGCATTGCTTGTAGAACCAATGGGCATCCTTGAATAAAGAAGGACAGAAGAATCCACATTGCAGAATCCTCATAGTTGTCCTCTGATCGCTGAAATGACCTTCATACGGGGAAGAGTGACATTGCTCTAGGATTTCCTTTGCTTCGTCACTTGAAACACATCTTCGAATAATACCATTAGAACATTGCTTATACATAAATGGCTCATCCCAATAAAAGAATTTTACATCATGCTTAAACCTTTGCACCTGCCTCCAATCCATATCAATAAGAGTTACTCCTTTTACCAAAAAGTTGGCTATATCAGCATACCAGGGAGTATTATTCACTACCTTTACCTCAACAGCAAAAAGCTGCTCATCTGGAAATTAATCAGAAATGACAGATTGCTCTAGCAAAGATGATGTTGGATCAAGACGAGATAAATGATCTGCAATAACATTCTCTAATCCCTTCTTGTTCTTTATCTCCAAGTCGATCTCCTGCAATAACAAAACCCAACGAATTAATCTAGGCTTTGCATCTTTCTTAGACATTAAGTGCCTTATTGCTACATGATCTGTGAAAACCATGACTTTGGATCCAACCAAATATGGGCGGAATTTTTTAAAGGCAAACACAATCGCTAACAACTCCTTTTCAGTAGTTGTATAGTTGATTTGTGCCTCATTCAAAACACTGCTTGCATAATAAATAGGATGGATAAATTTGCCCTGCTTTTGCCCCAGCATTGCACCTACTGCAACATCACTAGCATCACACATTACCTCAAATTGCAGACTCCAGTTAGGTGCACAAAGAATGAGGGTTGAGATCAAAGCAGCCTTTAAAGTTTCAAAAGCCTTCCTACAATCTGCATTAAAGTCAAAAACACTATCAGCACACAACAAGTTACAAAGAGGTTTACTAATCTTGGAAAAATCCTTTATGAACCTTCTATAAAATCCAGCATGACCCAAAAAACTTCGAATCCCTTTAACTGAATTTGGTGGTTCTAACTTCTCAATAACCTCTATTTTTGCTCGATCAACTTCCTGGACATTTCTTTGAAATTTTATGACCTAACACTATGCCCTCCTTCACCATGAAGTTACCTTTCTCCCAATTGAGAACTAGATGGGTATCCTCACATCTCTTTAACACCTTACCTAAATTGTTCAAACAATGCTGAAAAGATCCTCCAAAAACTGAAAAATCGTCCATAAATACCTCAACGGTGGACTCAATCATATCAGAAAAAATTGCTAACATACACCGCTGAAAGGTTGCTGGAGCATTGCAAAGGCCAAAAGGCATTCGCCTGAAAGCAAACGTCCCATAAGGGCAGGTGAAAGTGGTTTTTTCCTGATCCTCAGGAGCAATGGTAATCTAGTTATACCTAGAGTAACCATCTAAGAAACAGTAGTAAGCCTGACCAGCCAACCTATCCAACATCTGGTCAATAAATGGTAGAGGGAAATGGTCCTTACGGGTGGCTTTGTTAAGCCTCCTGTAATCCATGCAAACCCTTCAGCCAGTTACAGTTCTGGTGGGGATCAGGTCATTGTTCTTATTAGTCACTACCGTAACACCTCCTTTCTTAGGAACACATTGGACAGGGCTTACCCAATTGCTATCTGCAATTGGATAGATAATCCCAACATCCAACCATTTGATCATCTCCTTCTTAACAACCTCTTTCATTGCAGGCTTAGGCCTTCTCTGTTGCTCAATACTCCTAAAGGATCCCTCCTCTAGAGCGATTTTATGCATACAGAAAGAAGGGTTAATTCCCTGAATGTCAGCCAATGACCAACCTATTGCTTTGCGATATTGCTGCAACAACTTTATTAAGGCCTCTTCATCCTCCGGCATTAAATATGATCCCACAATAATGGGCAACGTCTCACCCTCCCAAAGATACACATACTTTAGATGATCCGGCAAGGGCTTCAAATGTAAAGTGGGTGCCTCAATTAGGGATGGCTTAATAGGAGGAGTCTTCCTTTCATCCAACTCTAAAGACTGAAAGACATCCTCACACCTATAAACTTTTTTTTCATTTTTTCTTTCTAAAGAACAAACTTCTAAATCATCTACACTAATCTCTCCATGATCTTCCAAATGTTTGTTTTTCAAATCCTCCATTGCTGTCTCAACAATTGTGCTCTCCAACATCCTAATGAAAGAACAATCTTCCACTTCATCTGGATACTTCATGGCCTTAAAAACATTAAATTTCACTTTCTCATTATAAACCCTCATTGTTAATTCCCTTTTCTGAACATCTATCAATGCCCTGCCAGTAGCCAAAAATGGACGACCAAGAATAATTGGGACATCTTTATCTGCCTCATAATCCAACATAATAAAATCAACAGGAAATATAAATTTATCTACTTTCACTAAGACATCCTCAATTTTACCCTCTGGATATGCGATAAACCTATCAGCTAGTTGGAGTGTGACTGTGGTAGGCCTAGTTTCACCAATACCTAACTTTCGATAGACCAAGAGAGGCATAAGGTTAATGTTCCTAAATCACAAAGTGCTCTACCTAACCCTTTTCCACCTATTGAAACAGGAATAGTGAATGACCCTGGATCCTTAGCCTTTGTTGGTAGCCCATTCTTAAGAATGACACCACATTCCTCAGTAAGAGATACAGTTTCAAATTCACCTAACCTCTTCTTTTTAGTCAAAATATCCTTAAGAAATTTAGCATAATTTGACATTTGCTCTATAGCTTCTACTAAAGGAATATTTATATGCAATTGCTTAAGAATCTCTAAAAACTTCTTAAATTGACCATTCTGATTCTTAGGCTTCTGCCTTTGTGGAAAAGGTAGAGGTGGTACATAAGGTGGGGCGGCACATAAGGTGGTTCTACATCTAGAACAGAACCAGATGCTCCAGCATCATTATTGCTTCCTCCATCACTTTTACCAAACTCCAAATCTTTCTCAACAACAATATTTTTATCACTATTCTTCTCTACATCCTGGGTTTTACTAGGCTCTCTTCTCTCTTCTAGTGGCATACCACTCCTTAGAGTTACTGCCTGTACCTGCTCCTTACCTTCCCTTCTAGGATGTTCAGTATCCGCGGGAAGTTTCCCTTGAGGTCGTGCCTTCAGCTCATTAGCTAGCTGACCCATTTGCAATTCCAGGGCTCTCATTGAAGCTTGATTACTTTGAATCGTGGCATCTGTACGAGCCATATATCCTTTCATCATTGCCTCAAGAGAACTCTCCGAATTTAACTGGGAAATGCCTGCGATTTAGCAAATCCTGACTGGTTCACCTTTTGTTGCGCTTGGGGGACTTGCGAATTGCTTCCTTGCCCTCCCCATGCAAAGTTGGGATGGTTGCGCCAACCTGGATTATAAAAGTTAGAATAAGGGTTATTCCTTTGATTACCTACAAAAAACACAAAAGTTGGATTGCTGGGGCAAAGCTCGTAGTTGTGCTCTTCACCACAATAGACACATGATTCCTCTGTAACTTGGTTCACCACTGCAGCAGGCTCCACCACTGGCAGCTGCTGATGACTAACCACTATTACATTTTTCAGAGCGTTAGCTAACATTGCAATATCAACCCTAACGGTAGACACACCATCAACTTTTAACACACTCTTAACTTTTTTATTTGAGCCTCTAACATCCGACCACTGACAACTATTGGTTGATATTCTCTCTAAAATCTCATGGGCTTCATTAAAGGTTTTTGCCAAAAGAGTCCCTCTCGCATAAGCATCGACCATACTTTGGGTTGCTACGTTTAACCCATTGTAAAATGTTTCCATTTGGATACAATGAGGTAAGCCATGGTGGGGACACTTACGCAAAAGCTCCTTAAGCCTCTCCCAAGCCTCACTAAAAGTTTCATCTTCGAGTTGTCTAAATCCCACTATCTCACTTCTTAACTTGGCATTCCTAGTTGGTGGAAAATACTTACTAAGAAATTTTTCGCTAACTCATTCCATGTCCTAATTGATCTTGGAGCAAAATAATTTAACCATGCCTTTGCTCCATCTCTAAGAAAATACGGGAATAAAGTTAATCTAAGGGCATCTCTAGACACTCCCTGAATTACAAACGAATCACTAATTCCTAGAAAAGACTTAAGATGTAAGTGGGGGTCTTCAGATGACAAACCATGGAACTGACCCACGATTTGTAACATCGGAAACATTACCAGTTTCATTTCAAAATTTGCTGCCTCAATTTGAAGACGCACAATTCCTGGATTTAACTAATCAAACATCGGAAAAGCATACGCTCGAATGGCTCTGGCCCTATCATTCGCCACCAAAATAGGATTCTCAGACGGATTATTTTGCTATCCATTTTGCTCCAAAGGGTGGATTTGGCTGCAGCACACGATTCTGCAGGGGATCATCTTGACCTCCTGGATTTTCTGAGAGACGCGGCACGTTATCCATTGGATTTTGATTTCTTCACTGCTCTCTCCTTCTTCTCCTAAATGTTCTTTCAATTTCCGGATCAAGCTCGAATCTCACCTCAGGCGGATCGCTCATGCACCAATCTCACACCTGCAAAAACAAAAAGAAACAATCAAAAAGTTCTAGCACCAAACCACTAAAACACATACAGAAAATAGATAAGATAAAAATTTATTCAAGTCCCCGGCAACGGCCCAAAATCTTGTTGCCTTCTAGAGTGAGGTAAAAATATGGTAAAAATGCTCTCTAGAAGACTATGCAAGTCCACATAGTCTGCAGCAAGTGATAAGTAATTTATCGTATCCACGAAGTTTTGAATAGCTTCCACTCTACCTATTTTATGTAACTCTTTAATGGTTTCAAGGTTGTTAAAATGATTGATTTTGATAAAATGCTGAAGAAAAAGAAATAACAGAGAAGAAAGTAAACAGATGAAGCAAACAGATTGGAAATAGGCGTTGCTTAGGATTTCTGTAATTGTTTTAAAGGATGCTCTAGCAGTAATATTTATTAGGCAATTCTCTTGCAATCTTATCAGCAGGATCCTCTCGGAACTCTGGATTTTTTGGAATGTGTTTCAACTTCAATGACGTGCTACCGATCAAGCACTGGATGACTGGTTATCCCTAACTCATTTACTGGCGTCCACCAACACATAATGGTCTAGTGTGATTAAATGCCACACACCCCTCAAATCATCCCTGAAACTAAGAGGTCATATTCATACCGGCAGGCCAAGCAGGCACAAAATAGGAATAAGCACAACAAATAATCAAGATGCTCAAATCAACATAAATTGCATAGAGAATGAAGTACGTAAATTACATAGATCCTAACCAACACCCAAGTAAATTTAGTTCATGAAGTACAAATAACACACGCTACAATCTGAGTATGTGCATCCATAACTACAAGAAATTTACAAGAAAATATTAGTTCCCTTGAAGAAATTCGTAGTTGATGGTGTTCTTGAGGTCTTCAATCGTTCCTCCCTTATTCGGCTTCCAAAGATGGAAAGTAAGCCTCCAAGAATGGAATAAGACTTTCCTCTCTCGAATTTGGAATGTTTTGGACTTGAGACGGCTACTTCCGTTTATAGAGTGAAGTCAACCCTAATTAGGTCAAATATTACCCGTGGAGGGCTTTCCAAGCTTTCTAGATCCGAGATTAATTCAGCTAACGTCACTTCATTAATGAATCACGTGCGGCACACGTGGCAGTTTTGCTCTTTGCTTTGCTAGATCATGGATTTTGTTCTCTCAAGTCGCTCAGCATTATTTTCTGCACAAAATAACTTCCAACGCATCCGTTCTTCTAAATGGGTTAAAACATATAATATTCATCTAAAAGCAACCCTATTTAACACAAACGACACACAAATCACTATAGAAATAAAGCCTAAATAACTCCCTTTTGGAGAGTTATCAGGCCCCTCGCGTAGAAGCAACAACCATACCCTAGGTTGCTACGTTTAGCCCATTGTAAAATGTTTCAATTTGAATACAATGTGGTAAACCGTGGTGGGGACACCTTTGCAAAAGATCCTTGAACCTCTCCCAAGCCTCACTCCTTAACTTGGCATTCCTACTTGGTGGGAAATACTTACTAAGAAATTTTTCTGCTAACTCGTTCAGAGTACTAATTGATCCTGGAGCAAAAGAATTTAACCACGCCTTTGCTCCATCTCTAAGAGAATACGAGAACAATGTCAATCTAAGGGCATCTCTCGACACTCCCTGAATAACAAACGAATCACTAACTCCTAGAAAAGACTTAAGATGTAAATGGTGGTCCTCATATGGTAAACCATGGAATTGACCCACGGTTTGCAACATCTGGAACATGGCCGGTTTCATTTCAAAGTTTGTTGCCTCAATTTGAGGACCCACAATTCTTGGATTTAACTCATCAAACATCAGGAAAGCATACGCTCGAATGGCTCTGGCCCTATCATTCGCTACAAGAATAGGGTTCTCAGACTGATTATTTTGGTGTCCATTTTGCTCCGTCGATGGATTTTGTTGCAACATACGGTTATGTTGAGGATCAACTTGATCTTCTAGAATATTTGGAAGATGCGGAAGGTCGGCCATCAGATTCATATTCCTTTGTTGCTCTCTCCTTCTCCTTCTGAATGTCCGCTCAATCTCTAGATCAAGTTCGAATCTCACCCCAAGAGGATCGCTCATACACCAATCTCACATCTACAAAACAAAAAGAAACAATCAAAAAGTTCACGCACCAAATCACTAAAACACAAACACAAAACAGATAAGACAAAAACTAATTCAAGTCTCCAGCAACGGCGCCAAAAACTTTTTGCCTTCCAGAGTGGTTGAAAATATGATATGAATTAACTCTAGAATACTATGCAAGTGCACATAATCTTTAGAAAGTGATAAGTAATTTATCGTATCCACGAGGTTTTAAACAATCTCACTTTATCTATTTTGCTTAGTCTCTTAATGATTTCAATGTTGATAAAATGGTTTGGTTTTGAAATAATGCTGGAATAAAAGAAATAACAGAGCAGAAATGTAAGCGGATAAAGAAGACAGATTGGAAACAGACGTTGGTTAAGACTTCTGTAATTGTTAAAAGATGCTCTAGCAATGCTATTGATCAGGCAATCTCTTGCAGTATTATCAACAGGATCCTCCCGTCACTCTGGATTTATTGGAATAGGTTTCAACTCCAATGACGTTCTACCGATCAAGCACTAGGCAACTGGCTATCCCTAGCTCAATTATCGGCGTTCACCAACTCATAATGGTCTAGTGTGATTACAAGTCACACATCCCTTAAATCATCCCTGAAACTAAGAGAAGATATTCATACCGGCTGGCCAGGCGGGCACAAAATGATATTAAGAATAACTAGTAATCACGATGCTCAAGAATCAATATGAATTGCTAGATTATAAAAGAATGACAATTACATAATCCCAACCAACAACTAAAGTAAATTAGTTCATGAAACTGGAAATAACACACACTACGATCTGTTCAAGTGCATCCATAACTAAAAACTCTGCAAGAAGAAATGGTCCTCCTTGAGGGAATCCGTAGATGATGGTCTTCTATGGTCTCCAATCGTTTTTCTCCTCTATTCAACTTCCAAAGATGGAAACAATTGGACACCTTTTAGAATGTTTTGACTTGAAAGGGCTACTCCCTTTTATAGAGTGAAGTCAATCCTAATTAGGTCAAATATTACACGTGGAACTCTCTCCAAGCTTCTTAAATCCGAGATCACTGCTGGAAACACCACTTCATTAATGAATCACGTGCAGCTCATGTGGCCAGTTTTGCTCACATCTTTTCTGGATCATGGATTTTGCTCCCTCAAGTCGATCAACATTAATTTCTCTGCAAAAGAACTTCCAAAGCATCAATTCTTATAATTAGGATAAAACACATCATATTGAACTAATAACACACATATTTGGCACAAATAACATACAAATCATCATAGGATAAGGTACAAATAACTCCCTTTTGGAGAGCTATCACTAGGCGTGCCAATTTGTTCACACATAATTTCAAAATGAGACACGTGGAATAAATCTGTATTTGTATTAATGTTATATGTGTGTGGGTGTACAATCTCTAATATTTATCCTCTGATTCTCTCTCTTGTGTGTGTGAGTGTGTTTCACTCGAGGATTGGAACGCTTGATCTCGAGTTTGAAGCTTCAATCGATTGCTTGGAGTCTTGAAGTGTCTTTTGTCTTCAAGGGTTGTGTTGAGAAGTCTTCCAATCTTGAAGGGTCTCTAGTATTCAAGAAGTTTTGGGATCTTGGAGAGTGTTTAGTCTTCAAGGAGTGTCAGGTCCTGAAGAGTCTTTGGTCTTCAAGCAGTGTTGAAGTCTTGAAAGGTGTTTAGTCTTCAAGGAGTGTTGAAGTTTTGAAGAGTGTTTGGTCTTCAAGGTGTGTTCAACACTTGGGAACTTATGAATTGTAGAGAGTCTTTAGTCTTCAGACTGGGTGGAGTCTCTCTAAATTCTCTAGTTCTAGTTGAGAGATTCCAATTTCTAAACCACTTTTCTTTGTGAGAGTGTAGAATTTCTGAACCCTTGAAATGGAGGAGAACCCCTCTATTTATAAAGTGTTCTCTATGGATGGGCCCTAGTGACTTTTAGGACTAACAACTTGGATTTGAGTTTTATTGGTCTTGGGTTCAACTATTTGGTCTTGGATCTGGTTTATATTTGACCCAAAAACCATATCACCCAAATGTTAAAAAGACCAAATTTGATCCAATTAATTATTATTTTTAATTAATTTTTCAAATTAATTAATTTGATCATAATAATTCATTTTTAATTAATTGATCAAATGGACATTTGGCTCTAAAAATTTATAATTGGTCAACTTTGTCTTCAAATTAAATTTGGACACGTGTCAATTTATAATTGGTCCCAAATTTAATTATTATAATTTCGTCATTAATTTTAAATAATGATGTGGCGATTTGTCGTTGGCCAAAATTTCTCCTTCAACAATAGCATTAAAAAAAGTTGATATATCGACGACTTGTGTGACATGCCTCTTTAGATGCGATAAAGAGAGACAATGAACTATTCCTATAAAGAAAATAAGTTATTTGAGAAATTAATTAATATTTAGTAACGTTGGATTAAAATCAAATTAAAATCTAGAGATTAAAATAGTAATTTTAACATAAAGTGATTCATATGTACATTAACCACCATTCATTTTGGAGATGTATTAAAGTACTTTTTAGAGTGTACTTAAAAAAAAATTGGATTTAAATTCTACTCAAATTTTTTCATGCCAATTTCAATCTTTCAACTTTTTAACACATTTGTTTTATTAATTAGTCTGGGTGGTGTAGTTGGTTATCACGCTAGTCTCACACACTAGAGGTCCCCAGTTCGAACCTGGGCTTAGACAATTCTTACCTAATTTTTTTCTTTTTCTTTAAATTTTGCTTAAAAATTCATTTCAATTTTTTATACCAATTTTAAAATCAAATATAGTTAACTATGTCGAAATTAAAAATAAACTAAAATTCTAATTAAATAATGAATAGAAAATTAAATAAAGTCAATTAAGAAAAACTCAATTAGTTTTTAAAGTAAAGTTTAAGGAATATAAAAATAATAAAAAATTAAAAATAATTTTGATACAAATTTTTTATAAATTATTTTACAAAAGTGTATGTTATATATGTAACAATCCGAGAAAAGAAAAAAAAGAATATTTTTTAATATAAATATATATTTGATTTATTTAATTGATTTCCAAAGATCTTTTTGAAGTTTGAATTTATTCCTTTTTGAACTAGGAGATAAATTTGATTTTTCCTTTTCCTTTTAAAAAAAAGGAAATTGTTGATGGTCAAATTTCTCTCAGGAATTTACCCCTCGCTTCACGTGACGGTCAACAATGAATTTGTAGATGAGCGGGAGAAACGTGACCTGCAAGACGAGCAAACGCTGCACACCGGTGTGGTGTAGACCACACACACTCCGATGCTTAAGTTAGCCTTGGCCGGAAAACACGCAGAATGTATTTAGGGTGTAGTTTTTGGCATACCTGTGTGAGTGTGCAACCTTCCCATTTATAGGGATTTCTAGGGTTGAGAACTCATCCCGCTTCGGAAGGTGGCCCCGGGCCTTTGGCCCTAGTCGGGCCGAGGCCGAGAGTGACCCTCGGCCTCTCCCTTGGGGCGAGGCCGAGGGTCATCGGATGTGGGGCTGGAGCGTACTCCGGCCCTTCGTCTGGTGGGTTAAGCCTCTTCCGCCTTTAGGCCCGATAAGTTTGGGTCTTCCCTGCATCGACTGCTGTGGGCTAATTTTGCCCATAACATTAAGCCCCCCCTCTCTATTGGAGTTCACGGGCCCACCTTGATCTTCAATGGAGAGTAATAGTCAACTCAAGAAGATATCCTGCAATAAAGTGGGCAAAACAAAGAAAATCCTCCTGCACACTTAACATTAGTTAAGCAAATATTTGGCTGTAGTCTTGTGAGACACTTGGGTTGGACCATTACCAGAAACTTTGAGAAGTTACTTCCCCAGTTGGTTGGGAACCAACCTTGGAACTAGGGATGTTGGAATCTAGTTGGGGTCACATGCAGAAAAAACAAAATAGAAACGGACAAAAGAGGGGGGGCTGACCGAGGTGGTCAGCCCTCTGCCGCCGCGCCAGGCGCGTGCCTGGCGCAGCAGGCGCCTGCTGGCAGGCCTAGCGTTGCTTCGTCCTATCCTCCACTCTTTTTTTTTTTTTTTTCTTTTTGCATTTCCAGCTTGAAATTTGGTACTTCCTCCTACTTTCCCTCCATCCTAACTTCTATAAATAGGCCTTCGTTCTCTCTTCATCATCACCACCATTCCTTGCATCCATCCTTCCTTTGTAGCCTTCATCCTCAAGGTAGTTCTCCTTCTATTTTCTTCCCCGTTTTCGTTATGGATAGTGATGAAACTGTTACTTCTCTAGACGAATTCCACCCGGAAGAGGCATCTTATAGCTCTGACCATGATGACGACTCTTCCTTTTCGGAGGATAGTGATTTTGGACCTTTCGCTCATCCTTCGGTTTTATCATCCTCAGTGACTGCGGCTCAACTCGAGCGTTTGCGGTATGAGTATGATATTCCCGAAGATGTGCATCTAAGGGTCCCCGATCCCCACGAAAGTTTTGCTCATCCTCCAGAGGGTGAAGTTGCTTTCTACCCTGCTATGTTCAAGTTTGGCGTTCGCCTTCCGCTTCCTCTACTCCTTCAGCATTTTCTAGTGCTCGCGGGCTTAGCTCCGGCCCAAATAGTGCCCAATGGGTGGAGCCACCTCATTGGTTGCATTGTTTTATGGGCTTGGTGTAAGCAGGGAGCTTCTATGTCCACCGACCTTTTCTTTTCTCTTCACTCAATCAATCGCAGTCCAAATCTAGGACATTTGTTTTATTACATAAGTGCTAGAAAAGGGGTCATAGTGCATAACCCTACTTCTGTTAAAAATTGGTTAAAAAATTGGTTCTTTGTGAGTGGAAATTGGCGGGAGTGTGGGCCAAATTATAACCCTTTTGATGTTTCAACAGTTTTTGGGGAGTATGGTGAGTGGAGTTGTTTATCTTGAGGCTTCCTCTGATTCTTTCTAACTCACTGCCCTTTCACTTACCTCTTGCGCAGTTCAAAGGAGGGTGCGGCGCTCTGCCGAAGCACGTGAATTTTCAGAAATCATTCAACAGATTGATCTCGCACATCGCTTCGGCCCCGACCTCGTCAAACAAGAACACTTACTGTCAATCGGCCTTGCTCGTCCCCGATCAGGCAAGTCTCTTGGTCTCTAGCAGTTCCCGATTTCATTTGATCCCGTAGCCATCTCACCCTCTACATCCTCTCCTTCGCTGCTGCAGCCATGGCTCCTCGTTCCATTTTCAGAGAACACAAGAAGGGAAAGAAAACTGCCAACGAAGCGGGGTCATCCCGCCCTGACGTCACCATCGTCACTGAAGATGAGTCGGACATCCCCTTTGCTGCTCCACGGTCTTCTACAGCGGGCCTTCGAAGGTCTTCTCGCAATCGTCGGCCTCCTGCCCCCTCTGCCACCGGGGGAAGGGAATTTGGGGTTCCAGTGTTCGATCTGCCAGACGGCTACTCCGGAACTGGGAGTGAGGTTGACGCTCTGACCCAAGATTTTATATGCTGGCAAGGACTGCAATCCCACCAGCCAGATGGGGAGATTGGTTTCAATGATCCTACCCGAGGGATCCTAGTGGCTCAGCGTCAACTTTGCGAGGTTGGCTCACTACTGCGCTGTTCTGCCTTTTCCTAAAACGACTGCTAACTTTCGGATTCCTCCATCTCTTGCAGGTTTTCTCTCTGGTCACTACTTCATCCATTAGCTTAGCTAATAAGATTAACGATCTACAGAGGCACAATGTACCCCGTCGCGAACTCGCTCAAGCCCAAGAGAGCCTAGACCGTGCCAACCGGCTCCTGGTGGAGGTTAAAGCGGACCTGGAGCTTAACAGGGCTGAGCTTAGCAGGACCAAGGTTCAGCTTGCCGAGGCAAAAGCTCACCTTGCCGACGCAAACTACCTTGCTGAAGCATATAAGAGGACTGATGAATACATCAACATGCAGAACGAGATTTGGACCGATGGAGCCAAATGGGCGCTGAAACGTGTGAAGAAGCACGACGCTACTTTCGACCCTTCTGTTGTCGTGGCGAGATCGCTGGCATGCGCACTGACCCTGACGCGTATCCAGTGTCTGACAGCTCTTCTAGCGGGAGAGATGACATGGAGATCCCCCCTGGAGATGACGACCATTGAGCGGCCTCTGAACTTATTTCTGCTTTATCTGATTTCCCACCCCCGTTATGTATTGCTTTCGTGACCTCCTGTTTCGTCTTTCCTTTCTGCGCACTTGTACTTTTTCCTTTCCACTAATGAGAAATCAGACTTCTTTATCCTCCAACAACTCTTTCATCACATTTTGCGTGGTTTTAGAATTATTATGAAAATCTCCACCAGAGTGGGAGAAACCGTATACATAAGCAGTTTCATCATAGTTTATGAGATAATTTCTAAACAGGCGAAGAAAAACAATAGAAAAGCTATGCAAAAAGTCATGTAAGCAGTTATCAACAAAATTGAGCAGTAGGATGGGATGGCCTTAGCCTATCCCTGTTCTCAGCCCCCACTCAAAATGTGCATTCAACATTTAGGAGTTGCATTTTTTGAGTAAGAAAAGTCAGCTTCGAACCTGGTTTTTCGAGGGCAAAGTCTGGCCTCAGAGTTGGGATGGTCGGCCTCGGCCTAAGCATGAGGTCAAGTCATGCTTCCACCTCAGCTGAACAGTTCCTTGCTATAATGACCACCTCGGTTGTTCTAAAGAATGAAGTGACTTCCAAACTCGATCCTGTCAGGCCTTGGAATTGGAACGTTTAGCCTCGGCCTCAGGATCAAAATGCACGGCCTTGGCCTCGGAATCAAAATGCTCGGCCTCGGCCTTAGTGTTGGAATGCTCGGCCTCGGCCTTGGCATGGGGTTGAGCATTTGCCCTGCGCTGCTTGTTAATCTGCTTTGCTACGGTCATCCCAGGGGTGCGTACACTCTTCTGGGGAAAGGCTTGGGGAGGCCTAGGAAGTTCCCGGGCCTCTCCTCAAGCTGTCACGATCATCCCAGGGGTGCGTACACTCTTCTGGGGAAAGGCTTGGGGAGGCCTAGGAAGTTCCCGGGCCTCTCTTCAACTGTCACGGTCATCCCAGGGGTGCGTACACTCTTCTGGGGAAAGGCTTGGGGAGGCCTAGGAAGTTCCCGGGCCTCTCTTCAAGCTGTCACGGTTATCCCAGGGGTGCGTACACTCTTCTGGGGAAAGGCTTGGGGAGGCCTAGGAAGTTCCCGGGCCTCTCTTCAAGCTGTCACGGTCATCCCAGGGATGTGTACACTCTTCTGGGGAAAGGCTTGGGGAGGCCTAGGAAGTTCCCGGGCCTCTCCTCAAGCTGTCACGATCATTCCAGGGGTCCGTACACTCTTCTGGGGAAAGGCTTGGGGAGGCCTAAAAAGTTCCCGAGCCTCTCTTCAAGCTGTCACGGTCATCCCAGGGGTGCGTACACTCTTCTGGGGAAAGGCTTGGGGAGGCCTAGGAAGTTTCCGGGCCTCTCTTCAAGCTGTCACGGTCATCCCAGGGGTGCGTACACTCTTCTAGGGAAAGGCTTGGGGAGGCCTAGGAAGTTCCCGGGCCTCTCTTCAAGCTGTCACGGTCATCCCAGGGGTGCGTACACTCTTCTGGGGGAAGGCTTGGGGAGGCCTAGGAAGTTCTCAGGCCTCTCTTCAAGCTGTCACGGTCATCCCAGGGGTGCATACACTCTTCTGGGGAAAGGCTTGGGGAGGCCTAGGAAGTTCCCGAGCCTCTCTTCAAGTGCTGTAAAATTTTTAAAATAAAAACTCAGAGTTTTTTATTTCAAGCGAATCGGCCTACTACATTCCAAACTATTTGCTGCTAAAATAAAGGAAAGTTGAACATAATCTCTAATGAATTGGTTATTTGCTAACATAACAAGCTGAGGTCAATGCTCCATTGGAAGGGGATGGTTCGGCCCCTCAAGTGCTCGGCCTCGGGCATTTTCCGAGGCGGGCGTTGCTTGTATTATCCTGTCACTGTTCTTGAGCGCCATGAAATAACATTCTCTTGACAACTTCTGTTCTCCGCGCACCTCTCCTATACCGTCTTCAGTTGGGAATTTCAGGACTTGATGATATGTAGAGGCCACGGCCTTAAGTCCATGCAAAGTTGGTCGCCCCAGAATGGCATTATATGCTGGAATGCAATCCACCACCAGGAAGTTGATCATTCTGGTTACCGTCTGCGGCCCTTCCCCGAAGGTTACTGGCAGCTCGATGCTTCCCTTTGTTTTTACTTTTTCTCCTCCGAACCCCACCAACGGCATAAGGTTCGGCCTCAGGTGGTTGCTTCCCAATTTCATGGCATCGAACGCGGCGGCTGAGAGGACGTCGGCTGAGCTCCCTCCATCAACCAGAATTCGATGTACTTTGGCATTGGCGATTGTTAAAGCTATTACCAGTGCGTCATTGTGCGGGTGGTGTATCCCTGTAGCCTCCTCCTCTGTAAACTCTAAGTTTGGTGAGTTTTTATTGAGTAAGATCGAGTACATACCTCGCTCCGTCGGCTCTACCCAGGCCTCTCGAACCGCCGCTTTCCGCTTTCTACTCGACTCTCCCCCCGAGGGTCCTCCAAGGATGGTTCGTATCTCCAGTAGGGGGTTGTTGCCTCCTTTACTTTGGTCTGTTGGTGTTGGCCTCTTCCCTCTGTCTTGTACGAATTCCTTGAGATAGCCTTCTCGAATTAGGGTTTCTATTTTATCCCTCAATTGTATGCATTCTCGGGTTGTGTGGCCGTGGTCCCTGTGGAACATGCAGTATTTACTTCTATTTCTCCTGTCTGGATCTGACCTCATCCTTTCCGGGCGCTTCAACAGATTTGTGTCCTGTATTGCGGTTAACACCTGTTCCAGTGGAACTGTTAGCGGTGTGTACCTGTTGAACTTGGCTTTCGGCTCGGCCCTGCCTTGCAGTTCTTTGATTTCTGCTCGGCCTCGGCCATTGGCCGAGGAGTGTCCGTGTCGCTCTCGGCCGCTGTCTTCTACCCGGCGCCTTTTTCCTTTGTCCTCTCTATGTCGGTCATACACCGAAACTCCCCGGCTCTCCCTTTCTTCCTGTCTAGATTTCAATAGTTCCTCGGCGCTTATAAACCTCTGTGCCCGAGTCATGAATTCGACATACGTCCGTGGTTGGCTTTCTCTGATTGAATTCAACAACCTCTCATCCTGTAATCCCGAGATGACAGCTGCTAGGGCGACTCCATCATCGTACCCCTCTACCTGCAAAACCTCATTACTAAACCTGTTAACGTAATCTTTTAAACTTTCTCTCGGCCCTTGCTTGACCGTTAATAAATTGATTTGTGGCTTCTGTCGGTCTCGAGCCCTTAAGAACTGTGTGAAGAACACGCGTGCCAAATCTTTGAACGAGCCGATTGACCTGCGCGGTATTTTGCTGAACCACTGTCTCGCCAAACCTGTCAACGTCAACGCGAAGGCGCGACACTTTGTCGCTTCATTTGCCCCGTGGAAATCCATCCAGGTAAGGTACGAGTCTAAGTGCTGCTTCGGATCTTTCTTTCCGTCATACTGGGGGAAGTTCGGCACCTTAAATTTATGGGGTACTTCCCCCCCCCCATTATCTCATCGGTGAAGGGTGGCTCCAACTGCCCGATCAGCTCCTCTATGTCTTCATCCTCAACTCTCCTCTGGCAGTCGCGACGGCTGTCTTCTTCTTTCAACCACTGAGACAGCTCCTGCTCTCGTCGCTTCTGGCCCTGCTCGGCCTTGGACACTGCTCGAGCCCTTTTCCTGCCACCATTCTCTGCATACACGCCCGGCATTGACTTTGGCGGCGAATCCCCACGGAGCTTCTAGTGGCTAGGCCCCGCTTCTCTCCGGGTCCGATCATTCCCCGAATGGTGCATTCGGCTTGTTACACTCTTCGAATCCCCTACCTCCTCGTCTGCTATTCCTTTGCCCTTTTTGGGATCTCTGTGCAGATGCTCTTCCCCGAGTCCTACAGGCCCCGGTTTCCTTAACAGACTAAGTATTTCAGTCAGGCTTTGGCCCATCTCGTTCATCCTCCCCTTAATTGCTGCGATCTCGACCTCCTGGGACTGGAATCGAACTTGGGGATTCTGCTCGTCTACCTTCGGTTGATCTTGGTGCTCCATTGCGGCTGCGTTTTTCCTACCGAGCCTAGCGTTTGCTAATCAGCGTTTCCCCACAGACGGCGCCAACTGTTGATGGTCAAATTTCGCTCAGGAATTTACCCCTCGCTTCACGTGACGGTCAACAATGAATTTGTAGATGAGCGGGAGAAACGTGACCTGCAAGACGAGCAAACGCTGCACACCGGTGTGGTGTAGACCACACACACTCCGATGCTTAAGTTAGCCTTGGCCGGAAAACACGCAGAATGTACTTAGGGTGTAGTTTTTGGCATACCTGTGTAAGTGTGCGGCCTTCCCATTTATAGGGATTTCTAGGGTTGAGAACTCATCCCACTTCGGAAGGTGGCCCCGGGCCTTTGGCCCTGGTCGGCCTCAGCTTCGGGCCGAGGCATAACGTGACCCTCGGCCTCTCCCTTGGGCCGAGGCCGAGGGTCATCGGATGTGGGGCCGGAGCGTACTCCGTGTTGGGTTTAATGTCCTATAAACTCGTAGTTTGTAAATCATTAAACATATTCTATTTCCAATAAAGACGTTATTGAGGTTATTCAGTAAAAGATGTTATTGAATATGTAAATTGCGAATGATTAACCTAAATCCAATAAACTAAGATCCTTGGCTATAAAATGAATACTTGAACTATATGTAGGGACATATCATAGGATCAAGTTCAAGTTTATAGTCAAAATAGTCTATAGTATAAGGATAAGGTTGGGTACCTTATCCTGGAGACACTATGGACACGGCCCACTTTGTATTAAGTACAAACGATGAGATCCTAAATCGTTCATGTGGTGACATGCGAGTGGGGGCGTCCTATGCAATGAGTTTGCATAAGACTGGACCACGAAATAAGTCACTTTCTCTTTATAACGCCGTTTACTGAAGAAACTGACTATTTCTCATAGATGACCTAGGTAACTCGTTCTTAATCTTGAGCTATCTATGAACTCCTGTTTATGCGAGATTATCCTTTGATCTGCATGGGTGAGAGTGGCCAGCATCGCCGACTTGACAAGCCTACCATTTTGGGGATAAGTTCGAATAGATAGCTGGGGACATAGTTTCGCAAGACGGAATTCACTCCTACCCATTTCAGGGATAGCAGAGAGGTTGTTCTCTTAAGTACTAACTCCAGGACTTGAACAAGGGGCCCCACCCTCTCGTTGGATCGAGAGGAACTTAGGTTTGATGGTTGGACCACAAACCGATTGTTCATTAGAGGATTAGTGGAACTTAAGGAACAAGAAGTACTATAGGGGTGTAACGGTTATTTGACCTAGCTATAGCTACGAACAACCTGTGAAGGAACGACTTACTAAACATGGTTAAATCAAGTGGACGGAAATATATCTATAGTGAGGGGAGTGCAACTATCGGGCTATAGTGGAGTGTCCCTGTAGTTAACGAATGTTGGATAACTTTGATAATGAGATTAGTCGGTTAGCCTCGAATCGTTGGAGCCCATGATCTATAGGTCCATTAGGTCCCCCTACTAGCTCATATCGGAATAAAGCTTAGAATATTTTGATAGGAAACTTTGAATCGTTCAAAAACGGGAAATAGGGTTTTATCGTAAAACATGTTTGACACAATGATTTAATTATGAATTAAATTAGGAATTGAGAGATGAAGTATTTAAAAGTGTTTTAAATACCATATATATGTATTAGGAATCATATATAATTCATGGCATTAGGTGATAAAGATTGATTGGATCAATCATATCAAAATTACTTGGAAATGTCCCAATTAATTGCCTAGAAATCAATTTCAATTTTGAATTGAATTTGAAATGAATTGAAAGCTGAAAATTCACAATTAGGATTCAATTCATAGTGGATTTAGTGGTTTTTCCACTCTTGCATAATGATACATAGTGGAAAACAACACAAACATGCATTAGATGCATGTGTTGTGAAGTAGACACCTAGAATCCACTTTGAGTTGCATCTTGACCATGTGGCTAAGTGTCATGAAGCTTGTCTTTGCATGGGAGAGGTCTATAAAAGGGGCTTGAATTAGATTCAAGAGAAGTAAGCTTTCATTTAGTGTTATGCTGCAAATTTTCTCCCTCAAATTCTCTCTCATTTCATCTCCTTCCAAAAGCTTGTACCATCAAGCATTCCCTTCCTATTTCTTTCTTCTATAGACTCCCACAAGTCTTTCTAGGCTCAAGAGAATAGTAGGGAACACACTAAAGGTTGTCCAAGAGAAGTTGGAGAAAGATAATATCACAAGGAGTTCCTTACAAGTGAGCATCAAAGAGGTTGGTACTCATTTACTCTCTTTTCTACCCTTTCTAGAACATGCATGCTTTAGGAGTAAAATTGAATGTCTTAAGTGCTTTCGATCTTCAATTGCTTCCGCATGTGTTATATGAACACCTTCAATTGGTATCAGAGCATGATTAGAGCACTTAATTCGTTTTAATTTGCTTTGGTGGGTACCATTTTGAAATTGAATTTTCTGTGTGCTAAAATGGAAGTGTTCTGGTTTGGCAATTTTTTGAGCATTCAAACCTTCATGAAATTGTAATTGCTCGAATATGTAAGAGCGTTAATGTGTGTACTATAGTCTGTAATTTTTATAGAGTCTTTAGAGTCCATATAGGCTGTAAAATTGAAGAAAAACTTTTACGTTTTTGTTTTGGCCTAGTTGTGTACTATAGTCTGTAATTGCTCGGATATGTAAGACCTTTTTCTTTAGCTCTAATCCTTTTTACGCTCTGAATCAAAAAGGTAGAAAAGAAGAACACGTTCTGCACTTTCCTTCCCAGAGAAAAAGCAGTAAGTTTTCTTCCCTTTTGTTCTTGATTTTCTTTTTTGTTCTTTTTGATTAATTGAATTATGTTCTTGAAAAGGTTTTTAGTCTAAATTATTATTTGTCCTATTTGGGATGAAATTTGCCCTAAAAACTTTTAGGTTTTTGTTTTGGCCTAGTTGTTTGAAAATCATAGATTCGATGAAAAGGATTTTTTTCAAAATTTTCCAGCCTTCAATTTCTTTGATTTTGGGGTTGTTTTTGTGTTTAAATTGGATTCTTTTTGTTAAAAAAGTTTGTCATATGTTTGCTAATTTGAAGTATGATTTATGGCTTTGATTTCTTCATGAAAAGCAAATGATTTTACTCTTTTTACAGCAGTTTTTTGGTGTTTTTCAGATCTGGTTTTTGGTATTAAAAATAGCAATAATGATTTGTTTTGGTATTAAAAGCTCCACACTTTTTTTTTTCAACATATAAATATTTTTTCATCATCATTTTTTCTTAATATTCACTAGGCCATCTTTTGATGCAAAGACAAACTGTGGGTATCACAAATGTCGCTGGTTACTCAATAACCTAGAAAAAGATTATGAAGGAGAGGAATGCTCAGGCGAAACAAGAGGAGTGGCTCAAAGTCCTCCAAACTTAAATTATTCATTGTCCCCAATGAATTAGCAACATATAATTACTCCCCCAAACTTGATTTTTTTTATTCTGAGTTTCAAATTAAGTGTGGAACTAGGACTAAGCTTAAGGTGGATCAAATAAGACAATGCTACCTCAGAACTTCTTGTCGCAGCGACGACCAGACTAGAAGAAATGCTCAAGCAAAAGGTTTCTGGAGATCAGAATACCTTAATCTAATTTAAGCTAACTAGTCCAAGCTTCAAAGATTCAAAAGAAAGGTTAAGTTTGGAATACTCAGGTGTGCCATAGAATAAAAAAACTTTAGAAATTTCATTAAAAAGAAGAAAAGATTTACATAATCAGAGATAAGTTTTTGTAGGCCAGCAAAAACAAAATAAACAACAAAAGCAAAAATTATAAAAAGCAAAAAAAAAAAAAAAATTGGGTCAGGCAACACGCGAACAACAAAAATGATCAAACAAATAAAAGCTCGCTGGACTTTTCTTCCCTTTTCTAATCTTCCTGACCAGCATCATCTTTTTTTTCTTCTCTTTCAATCGACAGTGGTGGGATCCAAGGGTTCAACAGATCATCAGGGAAAACGAGGAAGGCTTGATATGGTTTGGAAAATTTTGATTGCAGGGCCCTCCTAAGTGTGGCATCCCTCCTTTTAACATAATTCCAATACGTCTGGAATTGCCTCTCGGCAAACTCCATCCGACTGGAATGCAGTTGAAGTTGTTCTTGGATATTGTGGATGTTGCACACCAATCCACCTTAGCGAGCTTTCTGCGTCCTTTGCAGCCTGGCCAAGTTTGGTCTGTCCATAATCCCTTTGTCCATTAATATTACATCTTCAGTGCTTGTGGGAACCCCTGCCCTTTGGCATAACATAGTGATTGTGTTAGGAAAAACAATTTGCCCACCTTCTTCCTCCAACAACTATGAATCTCGCTGGAGATGATCTTACCGACGTCGATACTTAGAGATCTCATAATAGAAAAAACCAGAAGAACTCTGTCCCAAGAAACTGTGGAGTCGTGAGTTGTAGGAAGCAGCCTCTGCTTGATAAATCACATCCAAGTATTCGCTTCGCTCTTCAGATAGGCAGCCTGGAAGGTCCTCTTTTCAATCTTCGAGAGTCACCACGGTGCCCCCTCAATCCCCACTTTTCGAACAGCCGCATTGAACTGCTCGTTAGATGGCACTGCTGCCATCTCATTGTACTCACCATGGGGGAATCTTGAAGATTGAACAATGAGTTTATAGCCCTAGGGCTCCAGTCAACAGCCACCCCACGAACGATCACTAGGACTCGCGCACTACCTGTGAGTTCGCGGGCTCTAGCTTGGCACAAAACTGCTCCCAGCCATGATTTGTGATGCCAGCTCTCAAAAAGTGTGGTAGGTTGTCACCAAACCCTCTCTCGAACAGAAAATCTTGTTTCCATATCTAGGTACTTTGCCCTAGCAAGGTTATTGACGAAGCGTTCATACGGCAGGCGCTGTACCTCAGTCTCCGCCTCCTCTATTTAAGCCTCTACTTTTGCAACTCCTTTGCCCTTTTCTTCGCGTCTCTTCTCATCTTCCTCAGTTTTCTTCTCAGTTTTCGTATCTTATTGGGGCTCTACCTCCGTGTTCTCCTTTTCAGATTTTGTGGTAGGGATGATGGAGTGTCTGTTCGGATTCTCTTATTTCGCCCCGCTTTCTGCTTACAATGGCGATGCGACTGTTGAATCGGAATGACCTCCTCCTGCACCACTGTTTGCTGTTCTTGATTTTCTTGCTGACCTTCAACTGACAGTCCACTTGGTTCCGAAACTTTTTCTACCTCAGGGCCTTGTGGTAATTCTTCCTCAAACACTTCTTCAGCTACATCCTCAATTACCTTCTGAAGAATCTCAGTAGCTGAAGTCTGTTGCTGTCTCCTCAATCGTTTGGCTTCCTTTTCCTCCGGTGTTCACCTTTTCTTGGCCTTCTTTTTAGGTGATTCAGGTGCGATTGGCACTTCCTCGACCTCAACTTCTCTTTCTCTCTTCGCTCTTGTCTTTGCCATTTGGGATCTCAAAATTTTTTTGCCAAACACTCAAGAAAGAAATCGAAGAAGAAGGCGTAATGGAAAGAAAAACGTACCAGGGAAGTGTATAAATAAAGGCGCTCGCAATTAAGATCCTAACCGAAAGATCTTCCTCCATTAAATAAAATATTACCGTTTTTTTTCCTGCATGTAATCATCAAAACTAAAACCCCAATAAACAGTAAAAATGCCACGTGGTAAATACCCTCTGCGTTGGCAAACGGCTAGGTCGTTGGATCCACACTGCGCGACACGTGGAGGCTCTAGATGCTCCATGCATTTCACCTGCCCACAGAAAAATTAATTCCAAACGGTAAAAAGAAATTAAACCATAACCACCCCGTTATATTCTGACGAGAATCATTTGATCCCAACTAAAAGATTGCAAAAACAAACTCATCTTCAAAATTGATTCTTCTAGAGGGATCTTTTATCCGAAAAATTCAAATTAAAATACACACCGCCAAAAATCAAATCAAATCTTTATGCCGAATAAATTTTAAAATACATTATTATAAACATAATCTACATAGAAATTAAAATTAAAATACAACTAAATTAAAACATGAATTAATTCGATAAAATTAAAAATCACACCAGCTTAATTCATATTAATTTATCCAAAAAGAAAATCCAACTGAAACAAAAATTAAAAATACCCACGAATAAAAATAAATCAGATAAAAATAAACAAAATCCAATTCAAAACGATTCAAACCAAAAATCAAATCAAATCTCACAAAATCAAATAAAACATAATCGCAACATTCACTAGGAGCTTTGAAAAATATTGTGCAACAAATTGCTCCCTTAAAACATTTGCTCGCTCATTCTTCAACCAATTTCAAGGAAGGATATTTCGAACGAAATTCCTCTCCCCAGTAATGTTTCACTCGCTGACCATTAACCTTAAACACTCGCCCATCTTTTTCATCTCTCAAAGTAATTGCTCCATGAGGAAAAACTTCAATCACAACAAATGGTCCAAACCATTTAGATTTCAATTTTCCTGGAAACAATTTTAATCTAGAGTTATACAACAAGACCTGTTGACCCTTAACAAATTATTTAGGTTTTAACTTCTTATCATGCCACCTCTTTGCTTTCTCTTTATACATTTTCACATTTTCATACGAAAATTGCCGAAACTCCTCTAACTCATTAAGCTGCGGCATTCTAATTGCTTCTGCATGACGCAAATCAAAATTCAACTTTTTCAGAGCCCAAAATGTTTTATGCTCAAGTTCTAACGGTAAATTGTAAGTCTTTCCATACACAAACCCATAGGGAGACATACCTAAAAGAGTCTTGTAGGTTGTCCTATAAGCCCAAAGAGCCTCATCTAATCGAAAAAACAAATCTTTCCTAGATGGATGGACTACCTTCTCTAATGTAGATTTGATTTCCCAATTACTAACTTCAGCCTGACCATTTGCTTGTGGGTAATAAGGGGTAGTTATCCTATGCTTAACTTCATATTTAGCTAAAAGCTTAGCTAATACATTATTCACAAAGTGTGTACCCTCATCGCTCACAAGAGCCCTAGGTATTCCAAACCACGCAAAAATGTGTGAATGAAGAAACCTTGACACCGTCCTAGCATCACTCTAAAGGCATGCAATGGCCTCCACCCACTTGGACACGTAGTCAACTGCCAACAAAATGAACACATTGCCATTAGAAAGGGGAAATGTCCCCATAAAATTGATACCCCATACATCGAATAACTCTAATTCTAAAACATAAGTAAGAGGCATTTCATCTCTAGGTCCTAAGTTTTCCTCCTTTGGCAAGTATCACATTGCTTGTAGAACCAGTAGGCATCCTTAACTAAAGAAGGCCAGAAAAATCCACATTGTAAAATCCTCATAGTTGTCTTCTGACCGTTTATATGACCTCCATATGGGGAAGAGTGACATTGCTCCAGGATTTTCTTTGCTTCATCACCTGAAACACATCTCCGAATAATACCATCAGAACATTGTTTATACATAAATGGCTCATCCCAATAAAAAAAATAATAATAAAAAAAAAAAAAACTTTGCATCATGCCAAAAGTTTTGCATTTGCCTCCAACCCATATCAATAGGAGCAACCCCACTTACTAGAAAATTAGCTATATTTGGGTACCAAGGAGTACTATGAACTACCTTTACCTCAACAGCAAAGAGCTACTCATCTGGAAATGAATCTGAGATGACAGATTGCTCGAGCAAAGATGATGATGGACCAAGAAAAGATAAATGATTTGCAATAACATTTTCTGATCCTTTCTTGTCCTTTATCTCTAAGTCGAACTCCTGCAATAACAAAACCCAACAAATTAATCTAGGCTTTGCATCTTTCTTAGACATTAAGTACCATATTGCTGCATGATCTGTAAACACCCTGACTTTAGATCCCCCTAAATATGGGCGGAATTTCTCAAAGGCAAATACAATTGCTAACAACTCCTTCTAAGTAGTTGTATAATTGATATGTGCCTCATTCAAAACCCTGCTTGCATAATAAATAGGATGGATAACTTTGTCCTGCTTTTGCCCCAGCATTGCACCTACTGCCACATCGCTGACATCACACATTACCTCGAACGGCAAACTCCAGTTTGGTGCACAGAGAATGGGTGCTCAGATCAAAGCAGCCTTTTAAGTCTCAAAAGCCTTCTTACAATCTGCAACAAAGTCAAAAACACAATCAACACACAACAATTTACAAAGAGGTTTACTAATGTTAGAAAAAATCCTTTATGAACCTCCTATAAAATCCAACATGACCGAAAAAGCTACGAATCCCTTTGACTGAATTCGGTGGTTCTAACCTCTCAATAACCTCTATTTTTGCTCGATCAACTTCTAGACCTCTCTTTGAAATTTTATGACCTAACACTATGCCCTCCTCCATCATGAAGTGGCATTTCTCCCAATTAAGAACTAGATGGGTATCCTCACACCTCTTTAGCACCTTACCTAAATTATTCAAACATTGCTCAAAAGACACTCCAAAAATTGAAAAATCGTTCATAAATACCTCAACAGTAGACTCAATCATATCAGAAAAAATAGCTAACATGCACCGCTGAAATGTTGCTGGAGCATTGCAAAGACCGAAAGGCATTCGCCTGAAAGTAAATGCCCATACGGACAGGTGAAAGTTGTTTTTTTCTAGTCCTCAAGAGCAATGGTAATCTGGTTATACCCAGAATAACCATCCAAGAAACAATAGTAAGTCTGACCAGCTAACCTATCCAACATCTGGTCAATAAATGGTAGAGGGAAATGGTCTTTACTGGTAGCTTTGTTAAGCCTCCTGTAATCCATGCAAACCCTCCAGCCAGTTACTGTCCTAGTGGGGATCAACTCATTATCCTTATTAGTTACTACCGTCACACCTCCTTTCTTAGGAACACGCTGGACAGGGCTTACCCAATTGCTATTTGCAATTGGATAAATAATCTCATCATCCAACCATTTAATCACTTCCTTATTAACAACTTCTTTCATTGCAGGGTTAAGCCTTCTCTGTTGCTCAATACTTCTAAAGGATCTCTCCTCTAGAGTGATTTTATGCATACCGAAAGATGGGTTAATTCCCTGAATATCAGCTAATGTCCAACCTATTGCCTTGCAGTATTGCTGCAGCAACTTTACTAAGGCCTCTTCATCCTCCGGCACTAAATCAAATGCAACAATAATGGGCAACGTCTCACCTTCCCCAAGATATGCATACTTTAGATGATCCGGTAAAGGCTTCAAATCTAAAGTAGGAGCCTCAATTAGGGATGACTTAATATGAGGAGCATTTCTTTCATCCAAATCTAACAATTCAAAAACACTCTCTAACCTAGACACTTCTTTTTCATTTTTCTTTCTGAAGTACAAACTGCTAAATCCTCTATACTAATCTCTCCATAATCCTAAAAAATGTTGATCTGTCAAATCCTCCATTGCTGTCTCAACAATGGTGTTCTCCAGAATGTGGATGAAAGAGCAATCTTCCACTTCATCTGGAGACTTCATAACTTTAAAAACATTAAACTTTACTTCCTCATTATGAACCCTCATCGTTAATTCTCCTTTCTGAACATGTATCGATGCGCTACCAGTAGCCAAAAATAGACGACCAAGAATAATTGGGACATATCTATCTGTCTCATAATCTAAGATAATAAAATCAACAGGAAATATAAATTTATCTACTTTAACTAAGACATCCTCAATCTTACCCTCAGGATATGTGATATACCTATCAGCTAATTGGAGTGTGACTGTGGTAGGTCTAGCTTCACCAATACCTACCTTTTGATAAACTGAAAGAGGCATAAGGTTAATGTTCGCGCCTAAATCACAAAGTGTTCTCCCCAACTTCTTTCCACCTGTAGAGACAAGAATAGTAAATGACTCTGGATCCTTAGCCTTGGTTGGTAGCCCATTCTTAAGAATTGCGCTACATTCCTCAGTAAGAGATACAGTTTCAAATTCTCCTAACCTCTTCTTTTTAGTCAAGATATCCTTAAGAAATTTTGCATAATTTGGAATTTTCTCTATAGCCTCTAATAAAGGAATATTTATATGCAACTGCTTAAGGATCTCTAAAAACTTTTTACATGGACCATCCTGGTTCTTGGGCTTCACCCTTTGTGGAAAAGGTAGAGGTGGTACATAGGTGGGGACGATACATAACATGGTTCTACATCTGGAACAGAATTAGGTGCTCCAGCATTTGTATTGCTGCCTCCATCATTTTTACTAGACTCCAACTCTTTCTCGACAACATCATTTTTATCACTACTCTTCTCTACATCCTGAGGTTTACTAGGTTCTCTTCTCTCTTCTAGTGGCTTACCACTCCTTACCTTCCCTTCTATGGTGTTCAGTATCCGAAGGAAGTTTCCCTTGAGGTCGTGCCTTCAGCTCATTAGCTAGCTGACCCACTTGCAATTCCAAAACTCTCAATGAAGTCGGATTACTTTGAACTACGGCATCATTACGAACCATATATTCTTTCATCAATGACTGTAGAGAACTCTCTAAAGTGTTTTGAGGCATTGTGATAGGACCTAAATAGTCCTATTTTATCACCTCTAATCTAAGCTTGTTAGAGTTATTTTATGCTTTACTTGTCCTATTTACAGGTTAATTGAGCTTAGGCCGTGTTGGGAGCCGATCACGCTAATTGGTGTTAATTCGAGCCAATTACGGAGTTTTTGGAGCCATCTCGATGTCTTGGACGGAGAGGAGGTGAAGAGACCCAATTGTGCTGAAGCGGGCCTAAATTATGACACCGAAAGCCAAAGATTGAAGCCTCGAATCGAGAAGAAGCAAGACAAGACCGAGAAAAAGAGCAGAAAGTCAAGATTAGAGGCTAGTGTCGAGACGTCGATGCGATTTCGGGCCGAAGACAAAAGTACGCTGCGTCGAGACGCTGTGCCTTGGCGTCTCGGCGCCGACGTGTTTTCTATATATATTAGGTCTCGGTTTAGTCCGTCGTTAGCTTAGATTTTTGGTCCCTTTTACGATTTCTTTGCCTCTTTTACTTTCCAGCATCTTTGTAGACCATTGTTGGTCATTTACTATGGGTTCTTTCATGTTATTTATCGCTTTTACTTCATCTATGCGTAGCTAAACTTCTTTAGATCGTTGGATTGGATTTATGTCTTGATTCCTAATGATATTCGCTGAGTTTTCTGGTTCATATTTTCTGTCCTTGCTGTATTTTCATTAAGTTTTGCATGTAATCCCGTTTAAACCAATACATGAGGCTAGTCAATTAGGATTGACGCCCTATGCAATTACCGTTTGTGTATTCTATTAGTTATTTGAGATAGCCACTGGGTTGAGGGAAGCCACTCTCTACACGAGACGACCCTTGATAGGCCTAGGATACATGTTAAAGGTTGTAGAAATTTAGATTTAAATTGCATTTGAATTTAGTTCCTACAATTCCGGACCCACGATTCCAAAGCGACTAGTTTTAATAGGTGGTTGTAAAATTGCTTGTTAATAAACTAGTTCGATATAGGTAGTAACCGTTGCAGAGGTCTTGGATGGATACTACATTATGCATAAGGGGTGACGAGTGATACAGTCTATGTTAATTAATCTTGTTAATTGTCGAATTCACGAAAAGCGAGTTAATTAGCACAGGTTAGTGTAGGGGGGTCCTCCGAGTAACCCAGAAGCCAACCGGACTAATGAAATCAGTTTAGAGCAACCATTAGAGAAAACTAGGAAGCCAATGAATTAGAATCAAGCATAATAAATCCCAATCCAACGATCCCTTTTTATGTATTTGATCCAGTCTAATTTCTTCTTACATGTTTAGTTTTGTGCCATTTAAAATTTAGTTTGCAATTATTTTATTTTATTTACTTGCTTGTCATTCATCATAAAAAATCCCCCCTGTTTTCATAAGCATGAAATCCTACACTTATTAGATCCTCCTTCCCTGTGTTTGACCCTGGCCGCTATTGCTACAAAATTAGTAGTAGTGTCGTGGATTAAAAATTTTATTTGACGACTTACGGAGAATTCGACACCCTCCTGGCGGTCCCATCAAGTTGGTGTTGTTGCCGGGGAAGGGCGTTTTTCTAGTATTTTTAGGATTTTGTGTTTTTAATTCTTGTTTGCATGGTTTATGATCACACGTTCTTCGCAGGGAAACGATCTTAGATTTGAACCTGAAATTTCTAAAGCGGAGACGAGATTTAGAAGGCAAGCAAGAAGGAGAAGAGTAAATAATCTCAACGAAGTTGAAGCACCAACCATGGCTGAAAGAACTTTAAGGCAGCTTGCAGCGCCAGATCTGAACCAGCAGCCACTCTGTATTACCTACCCCGAGACGGCAGGTACTTTTGAATTAAAGTCAGGTTTGATACACTTACTTCCTATTTTTCGTGGTAGTGCAGGAGAGGATCCGCACAAACGTTTGCAGGAATTTCACATAGTATGTTCTGGTATGAGACCCCATGGAGTGACAGAGGAAGCGGTGAACCTAAGGGCATTCCCCTTTTCGCTAAAGGATTCAGGGAAAGATTGGCTTTACTACCTTCCCCTCGGCTCTATAAGAATTTTTTTCCCGCCAGTAGAGCTACAAACATCAGAAAGGAGATCTGTGGAATTTTGCAGATCACTGGGGGAACACTCCACGAGTATTGGGAAAGATTCAAGCGTCTGTGCGCCAATTTTCCACATCATCAGATCTCAGATCAGTCGTTGATCCAGTACTTTTACAAAGGGCTACTCCCTAAGGATCGTAGTATGGTAGATGCAGCCAGTGGAGGGGCACTAGTCAATAATGCCCCTGTCGAGGCTAGACAACTAATTTCAAGTATGGCTGAAAACTCTCAGCAATTCGGAACTAGAGGACCACCTGCAGTTGTACCAACCACCACAAAAAGTTAGGTAAGCGAAATACACTCTGAAATGAGTGAATTAACTAAACTTGTTTGCTCTTTGTGTTCAGGACAGGTACAACCGAAAGCCTATGGACTTTGCTCGATGACTACCCGCACTACTGATGCATGCCTTGAAATACAAGACAATGGAGAGGTGAATGCCATTGGTGGATTCAATGGAAATCAAAGGCAATACAACTCATACAGCAACACTTACAATCCAGGATGGAGAGACCATCCAGATTTCAGTTATGGGAACCAACAGAAGCCACTAATGTTCAAGCAAAATCAGGCTTCCACCTCAACTTCAGGCACATCCTTCGATGAGGCACTTAAGAAACTTACTAACAGCTCTTTACAGTTCCAGCAAGAGACCAGGAACGCCATTCAGAATTTGAGAGACCAAATCACTCAGCTGGCAACCCAAGTCAGTAAGATGAACAACAAAAGCTCTGGTAAACTGCCTGCCCAACTTGAGGTAAATCCTAAGGCAAATGTGAATGTAGTCTGGAGTGAAGTGACTACACCTAACTGTCCTCCTGGATTCCCCACTGTCTCTGATAAGTTTTCTATACCTTATGCCAATTTTTCTTCTTTAAATTTAAATGATAAAAATTCTTTTTCACCTGTGAACTTCATTGACCTTGCTACTAAAAGTGATTCATATGCACATTAACCACCATTCTTTTTGGAGATGTATTAAAGTACTTTTTAGTGTGTACTTAAAAATTTGATTTAAATTCTACTCAAATTTTTTTCATGTAAATTTTAATCTTTCAACTTTTTAACACTTTTTTTTTTATCAATTAGTCTGGGTGGTGTAGTTGGTTATCACGCTAGTCTCACACACTAGAGGTCCTCAGTTCAAACCTGGGCTCAGACAATTTTTACTATTTTTTTTTCTTTAAATTTTGCTTAACAATTCATTTTAGTTTTTTATACCAATTTTAAAATAAAATATTGTTAACTGTGTCGAAATTAAAAATAAACTAAAATTCTAATTAAATAATGAATAGAAAATTAAATAAATAAAGTCAATTAAGAAAAACTAAGTTTAGTTTTTAAAGTAAAGTTTAAGGAATATAAAAATAATAAAAAATTAAAAATAATTTTGATACAAATTTTTTATAAATTATTTTACAAAAGTGTATGTTATATATGTAACAACCCGAGAAAAGAAAAAAAAATATATGTTTTTATATAAATATATATTTGATTTATTTAATTGATTTCCAAAGATCTTTTTGAAATTTTAATTTATTCCTTTTTGAATTAGGAGATAAATTTAATTTTTTCTTTTCCTTTTAAAAAAAAGGAAATAATCTTTTAGAGTTCTTTTTATAAGACCTTTTTCTTTAGCTCTAATTCATTTTACGCTCTGAATCAAAAGGAGAGAAAAGAAGAACACATTCTGCACTTTCCTTCCCAGAGAAAAAATGGTAAGTTTTCTTCCCTTTTGTTCTTTATTTTCTTTTTTGTTCTATTTGATTAATTGAATTATGTTCTTGAAAAGGTTTTTAGTCTGAAATCTTATTTGTCCTATTTGGGATGAAATTGGTTTTCAAACCTTTTGCCCTAAAAACTTTTAGGTTTTTGTTTTGGCCTAAATTTTTATCAAAGTTTTTCCTCTTAGATTTTTTGTTTGAAAATCAAAGATTCGATGAAAATGAATTTTTCCAAAATTTTCCAGCCTTGAATTTCTTTGATGTTGGGGTTGTTTTTGTGTTTAAATTGGATTCTTTTTGTTCAAAAAGTTTGTCATATGTTTGCTAATTTGAGATATGATTTATGGCTTTGATTTCTTCATGAAAAGCAAATGATTTTACTGTTTTTACAACAGTTGTATGGTGTTTTTCAGATCTGGTTTTTTGTATTAAAAATAGCAATAATGATTTGTTTTGGTATTGAAAGCTCCGAAAATCTTTATTTTTGTTACAGAAAATTTTATGGGTTATTTGTCCCAATTTTATGATAGTTTTGATGGATTTAAGGGTTGAAATATTGAAATCTTGTTTGGCAATTTGATTGGTACTAAAAAGATATTTGTTTAATTGATTTTTGGTTTGTTAAAGTTGGACTTTAAAATGAATTTTTCCTATCGTTCAGTGTTGTTTTGTAGCCCAAAAAGCTTCTTTTCCTAACTTTTTATGAAAAGAATTTATTCTAACTGGGGAAAATTGGTAGTTAAGATTGATTGTCATTTGGATGGGTCATTAGACCTTTAAGATGAAATTTTGGTTTCTAAGGAGTAAAGTATTGAATATGTTTCAGCTTTTAGGAAATTGACAATTGTTCGAGGAATTAAAATCAGAATTGGAATTTGAATTGCTATTGAAATTGGAATCGAAATTTGAATTGCATTGGGGTTAAGAACTCTAGGTTCTGATCGAGGTAAGTAATTTCCACATCCCTTCCAAAATAGAAATTTGGTTAAAATTGTTTGTTTTAAATTGAAATTGAATTTGATCGAAATTGATTCTGTTTCAATTGTTTTGTTAAATGAAAGCATGTTTGCTGTTTTGAACGTTTTGAAAAGTGTTATGAATTGAATTCATTGTGCTATCTAGATAGTTCAAATTTTGTTTTGGGGATTGTATGCTTTGTAGTAGTCATATTGGAATTGACGGTTATATGTTCTAAATGAAACTTATTTGTGAGAAGGCACTTATGTGGTTTGACATTCCTTTGGAATGTAGATTAATGTGTGTGTTTTCACTCACGTGGCCTCACTCTTAAGTATTTGTATGAAATGTTTTGACTGTAACTTATTTGTGAGAAGACACTTATGTAGTTTGACGTTCCTTTGGAATGTAGATTCATGTGTGTGTTTCACTCACATGGCCTCACACTTAAGTACTTGATTTGAAATGTTCTGGTTGGTTTTAACCGGCAATTCTATATGAATGTCTGATTGGTGTTACCAACGGGTAACTACTTCTGTTCTGGGCTACTCCATTAATGCATCTTTCCCAATATGTTATGGAAGTATTGTTTGACTGAAAGTTTCTTTGACTGAAAGAATTATTTCGCTTCGAATATTGAAGTGTTTTATTACCTGATATTTTATGTTTTGTTTTGAACGAGAAATGAATTGGGAACTCGATGTGGAAGTTTCTTATTGAGTATTTTTGTACTCATTTTGTTTTTAAAATATTTTCAGATGATGGAGCAAGGGATAGTTCTGACAGCGATTAGGCTAGCGTTCTGGCATGACCGTTGAGAACTTGTGATTTGTTTAGTTCTGTATGTTTTTTTCCTTAATGATGGACTTGGCTTTGGTTATAAGCTTTTATCTTTCTGGATTAATAAGATGTGTTTTAAGTTTTGGTAAATCGCTTCCGCATTATTTGTAAGATTGACCGTATTGAAAAATACAGGCTGTTACAGATGGTATTAGAGCAATGGTTTAAGGTTATGTAGACTCTAGTGTCGTAAGGTTAACTAGTTGATGTAGGAGTTCATGCCAGAACATCAGGTTTGGATAATTCGAAAGGATATGGATTTTTTATTAAGTAACATTTTCTATGGTTATCCCATTAATCATAGTAAAGTTATTTTGTCCATCCTAAGAGTTGTTTGCTAAGAAATATTTTTAGAGGTTTTGACATGAAAATTCTTTTAGAAAGAGGTTTGATCTCTAAGAGATTTTTGGTAGTATGTTATTGACATTAGGAGTCAATAGTTTTAATTATGAGAATGCTCTCTTAGCATAAAGTGAAGTTCTATTTTTAAGAATAAGTGAGGATCACTTTTATATGAAGAATGGATTGGAGAGATTGAAATTTTGGAACCAAGTAAGATAGAATATACCAATGGTTTAAAGATAAGTTAAGCTACTTGTATGTTGGATAAGAAAGCAATCTAAGTGTCATATTTGAAGGAAAGGGACATTGAGTATTTCTTTGATTGAGAAGTTTCTTTTGGAAGATGTTTTATGAAGCTCTTGGTTTTTGGAAATACTTTACTGTCATGCTAATTGGACATGACAAGTATAAGTTCGTTAAGTTGAAGCTCTTATTTAATTGAGAATGCGATCTACAAGTAGCAGTAGTTCCAAATGATTGATGGCGTCTCTTCTCCCACCTTTAATATGAATTTGATTTGGTTTACTGGATAGAAGTGAATTCAAGATATCATGGAGCATCATTTTGGGCACTAAAAAGAAAGTTCTATCAACATGAAATTCATGCTTGGACACATGAGATTTTGAGTGGGTGGTAGACAAGAAAAAGGAGGATCTTAAGAGATTGAATTTTTTTTTTTTTTCGATAACACAAATATTTAAGATGATATCTCTTGATCAATAGACCTTTTGAAGGAGTTTTTTCTTCTGGTCGCTCCTGTGAAGTTTAAGGTTTGATGGATACTTTGGATTTTTATGTGCCAAGTCAAAAAGAATGAAAAAAGGTACAAGATGGAGCATAAGTGACAATTTGAAGTACTTGCTTTTTGCTACCCAACTTGGTTGTTGTGGTTAAGGAAGAAAGCTAAAATAGCTTGAAGAATGACTCAAGATTTAAAATGGAAAAGTAAGTTGTAAGTTTGGATTGAAAAGTCATTTTTCAAGGTATTTCACATTACTTGGATTTTGTTCATACCATTATTGTAATGGAAAGGCTCTAATTCAATCGGTTCACGAGAAAGTCTTTGGGAGATTTAAAGCAAGATCAAGTATTATGAGAGATCCTACAAGTGATTCAATTTGGGATTCCAAGTGTAAGAGCTATGATATGATCATAAATTGAGGCATACTTTTTGGTATTGAGAATAAGTCTCACTTGGTGAATGAAAAAGGCCACCTTAAGTATAATGGTCTCAACAAAGAAAAGTGTGTGGAAAAAAAAGTGTGAGGAAATTTTGCACGAGTCTCAAAAGGAATTGAATATTTGTGAAGCAATGTTAGTTGGAAATGGTAAATGGTTATGGTTATACCAGTAGTTATCATCCATATAAGGTTAATGTGCTGGTTGATGCTTTAAGTATGAAGTCTTCATTTTCAGCAGCTTTACTCGCAACTCAAGAGCAATTGATCAAGGATTTTGGAAAACTGGAAAATGATGTTGTTTCGAAGATTGGACGCCATTTTGGTTGGCTAATTTTGGGTAGTTGAACTATCATTAATCAGTAAGATATCAAGTAAGCTCAAATTTTTGATCCATCTTTGCAAGGAATTATGAATGTTGTTATCAAGGGTAAACAATCTAAGTTTTCAATGACAAGTAACAGAGTCTTGTGGATGAATAATCATCTAATGAACCAGTTGTTAAGGAAGATGTTATGATAGAAGCTCATAGTACTCCTTATTCAGTTTCACCCCGGGGTACAAAGATTTATCAGGACCTTTGAAGGATTTATTGACGGACAGGAATGATGAGATGTTGCAAGTTTTGTTAATCATTGTCTAACGTGTCAGCAAGTGAAGATTGAACATCAAAGATCATCATGACCCTTCCAACCATTGGATATACCTAAGTGGAAATGGAAAATATAACTCAATGGACTTTGTGATTGGATTGCCTAAGACACAGTTTGTGAAGCCCCGTGCACTTTTGGGTGTATTTAAATTTCGTGTTTTGAGTTGAAAGAAATATAAATTTCTATTTTGGCTTGAACTTAGGGGTTTAATTTTAAACCAAAGTGTTTGGGAATTAAGCGTTATTCAAATAAAATCTCTCCCTAAGACTCGTTGGATTTGGTCTGTGTTGGTTGAGAAGCTTAAGAGTTGAAATTTTAAAGTATACGCTGAATAATGGGTTTTGGTTGAGGAATTGCTATTCTTGGGTTTCTAATTTGGGCTTTTGAATTATTCAAAGAAAAGAAAAGAATTCAAATAAAAGAGGAAAATAAGAAAAATAAACCCTAAGGCCTTTCATCTCTTTCTCTCTCCATCGTGAGGCAAGCCCCCATCTCCCCCACTCCTTGTGCTTGTCGTGAAACCCATCCCCTTTACCGGAAGCGTGGGTCTTCTTCTCCGCGCGTTTTCTTCTTCGCGGATCCCTCTCTCTCTCACCGCGATCTCCCTCCCTCTCGGGTCTTCGTGTGGAGGCTGCGCAGTCCATCCGTTGCCGTCGTTCTGCCGTGTAGCCCCGAGTGCCGCTGCAGACCTCGTGCGACCTCCCTCGTTTCGCTGTTTTCGCGCCGCCTCTCTCGCTGTCCTTACATTTTCGGACAAAGAAGCTCGTGGGTAAGTCTCCTTTCCCTCGTTCTTGTTGGTTTAAAGCCCGATCTAAGTCTCTTGTGTTTGTATTGGTTAGATTTTGTGCGGACAGCAGCTCGGAGCCTCGTTTCCTCTGCGTTTCAGCCTTAAAAGTCATGGGTAAGCCTTTTCCCTTTCCTTTCCTTGTGGTTTAAGGCCGATCTAAGTTTCTCCTGGTTCAGTTTGGTTAGATCTCGCATGTCTAGCAGTTCGGAGCCCCTTCGATCTCGTTTCAGTCAATTTCGCCTCTGTCCAGCATCGTTTTCGGGTGTTTTTGGCATCGCTTAACTATCTCGATAAGTTTAAACCCATGTTCGGTTGGTGCTTGGAATTAATTGCACATTCGTTTTAGGTGCTGAAAAGTTAAGTTTGTGTTTGATTTTCTTATCAGCAGCGCCGTCTAAGTGTTCGATTGAGTTTGAAACACTTCAACTCGATTACCCATCGCCCAAGGAGCATTCTAGAACGCTGTTCGAGGTTAGGATAACCCGTCTAGCGTGAAAGCGGGTCCGTTTGATAAGCTTCTTCGTTGTCCCTAGTTGATAGCATTAAAGTTGGGTTGCCCATTAGTTGCTCTAGCTTTAGAAGCATGTGTAGTTGTTGCCCCTTTGCTTATCTAGGCTCGTAGGAGTTGCCTAATCGTTATAGGTCCTAGAACATGTTTAAAATTAATCGTTGCTGTTGTATGTGGTTTAAAAACATGTAGTGTCAATGACTATTAAGTGTTGTTGCCTAGTTAGCTTTGCCCAACCCTTGTAGGTTCTTGAATCGTGGAAATAAATGAGTTATGCTTGTTGTCCATAGTTTAAAAAACATGCTAAAAAGGTTTTCATTAATTATCTAGGCCTTAGTTGCATTGCCTAAGCTTTAGGAGCTCTTAGAATGTCATTCATGCGTTTTAGGTGGTTGTTGCTTGTCGTCAAGTGGCTGTATAGCCTTAATATCGACATCTAACAAATACCCACCGCCCGTAACGCCTTAAACGTGGTTGCCCATGGTTTAATGGCGTTGGGTTTTCAATCTGGGTTATGTTTAGATGTTGTCCAGCAAGGAAAGACACCGTTATTGGTTAAGTTTTGCCCTTAACGTCATGTTTTCGGGTGCTATCCTTTAGTGTAGACTTCTTTTAATGGTTGGTAGTTTATTTGTAGCTCGAAGTTCGTTTTGGAGTGAGATTGTGCAGTTCCAGCTAGTGTTGGAATTTAAAAGTGCTTTGTAAGTAGTTTCTACTTGTTGGGTTTGTTTGATTGTGTGAAGCATGTTGTTTGTTTTTATGTTCTATCTTTATACTTGCAAAAAGTATGATCTATCGTGTTGATATGTGTTGTATTGCTCGAGATGAGCGTGTATTGTGTTCTTGCTTGAGATAAGCATGATTTGCTGTGTTTAGATGTACTGCAATGCTTGAGATGAGCATGATCTATTTAGTTGCTTGGGATAAGCATGTTGTGTTTGTTGTTAAAGCATGATAAGGTGTTTCATTCTAGCATGATGGAATGTCGTGTTATGTATGCGGGGTTACGCTAGCATGTGTCACGGGATGTGTAGCATGAGTCTAGCAGTTGCGTTACATGACGCGTAATTCATGTGTAGGTGCGCAGCGTGGTGCGTAATTCACGTGTTTAGTTTTTGTGTAGCATGGCGCGTAATGCATGCGATTGTTTAGCGTAGCATGACGCGAAAATCATGTGGGCTAGGTGTGCAGCATGGCGTGTAATTCACGTGTTGGTTTGCGCAGCATGGCGCATAGTTCATGCGTTAGGTGCGGAGCATGACGCGTAAATCATGTGTGGTCTAGTAGAGTGTGGGTGCATAGTGTGGGAAGCATATGCATGATGTGGTTTTATTGCTTGTGAACATGTTGGCTTTTTATTGCTTTTGGAAGCATGTTGTATGCATGTGAGAAACATGTTGTTTGTTATTGTTTGTTGTTTGTGATATGGCTTGTGTGAGCTACTTACCAGTACCGCGGTTGTACTGATACCCCCTTCCCTACCTTTCCCCCAACATTTTAGATGTTGCAGGTATTGAGGATGATCCGGACCTTGGTGGCGAGGAGGAGAACTATGAGGAGGATCCATAGGGTGTTGGGTTTTCCCTGGTTATGGTTTAATTTGTTGCTTTGAGTAGGCTAGATGGAATTTTATCATTGTTGTTCCTGTTTGGTGAGAGATTCACCTGAGGGTTTATGTTTCTGAGCTTAGAACTGGTGCTGTTAGAGCTGGTTTTGAATAAAGATTGTTCTGGTTAGCTTGTGATAAGTGGAATGTTATTCTTGTTAAATAGATGCTTATGTGTCATAGCATGGTTTTAGTTTACTGCATGTTGCTACGAGATCTTATTCGTATAGAGGAGATAGGTTGTGAATCTGGCTGTAGTTTGGTAGATTTTGGCTTTATGCATGTTTAGAAGTGTTAAATGATTCTATCAAGTTAAGGAAAAATTTTGGGATAACTAGTTTTATGCCGTTATGCTGCCGAAATATTCGGTACATTCAGTTGCAAGTGGTTTGCCTTAGTTGCTTACGAGTCTAGAGTAAGTAGTAACGTCGTTAGGCTAGAGGTTGAAAAACCTGGGACGTTACATAGTTGACAGTGTGGACCATTATTGACAGTTTAGTAAAGTCAGCTCACTTTTTACTTGGAAAGTCTGCTTTTTCAGCAAAGAGATGTGTTCAAATTCATGTTAGGAAGACAGTTTGGCTTCATGGTTTATCTACCACTATAAAGTTAGGATTGAGTTCCAAGGTTTGCATCTAAAATATTTTTGGGAAAGTTGGAAAAGACTAATAAGGTCGTTGACTTAATCAAGCAGAGAGTGGAGACAACCCAAAGTCAAAAGAAAAGTTATATTGAACAACAATCACCCAGAGAAAGGAACTAAATTTTTTAAGTTGGAGATATAGTGTTTTTGAAAGCTTAGCTTCGAAAGTATATTGCAGATGCATCCCGCGTGTTGAGCTATGAGTCGCTACAAGTGAAAGAATTTTTGACTTATAAGGTTCCAATTCGACTTTGGATTGCATGGATCAAATCTTTTAAAGGAGCTACTTGGGAAATTGAAAACGCAATGAGGATAATCTTTTCTAAGTTATTCTCCTAACAAGTATGCAAATTTTGAGGAAAAAAATTTTATAAGGTGGGGTGTTTGTAACAACCCGAGAAAAGAAAAAAAAAAGAATATGTTTTTATATAAATATATATTTGATTTATTTAATTGATTTCAAAAGATCTTTTTGAAATTTGAATTTTTTCCTTTTTGAATTAGGAGATAAATTTGATTTATCCTTTTTCTTTTAAAAAAAAAAGAAATATTTTTTTAGGGTTTCAATTAGAGTTCTTTTTAAAAGACCTTTTTCTTTAGCTCTAATTCTTTTTACACTATGAATAAAAAAGAGAGAAAAGAAGAACACATTCTGCACTTTTCTTCCGAGAGAAAAAGCAGTAAGTTTTCTTCCCTTCTGTTCTTGATTTTCTTTTTTGTTCTTTTTGATTAATTGAATTGTGTTCTTGAAAAAGTTTTTAGTATGAATTCTTATTTGTCCTATTTGGGATGAAATTGGTTTTCAAACATTTTGCCCTAAAAACTTTTAGGTTTTTGTTTTGGCCTTAAATTTTATCAAAGTTTTTCCTCTTAGAGTTTTTGTTTGAAAATCAAAGAATCGATGAAAGGGAATTTTTCCAAAATTTTCCAGCCTTGAATTTCTTTGATTTTGGGGTTGTTTTTGTGTTTAAATTGGATTCTTTTTGTTTAAAAAGTTTGTCATATGTTTGCTACTTTGAAGTATGATTTATGGCTTTGATTTCTTCATGAAAAACAAATGATTTGAAATTGAATTTGATCGAAATTGATTCTGTTTCAATTGTTTTGTTAAATGAAAGCATGTTTGTTGTTTTGAATATTTTGAAAAGTGTTTTGAATTGAATCCATTGTGCTATCCGGATTTGCCAAATTTTGTTTTGGGGATGGTATGCTTTGCAGTAGCCATATTGGAATTGACGGTTATATGTTCTACATGAAACTTATTTGTGAGAAGGCACTTATGTGGTTTGACGTTCCTTTGGAATGTAGATTCATGTGTGTGTTTTCACTCACGTGGCCTCACTCTTAAGTATTTGTATGAAATGTTTTGACTGTAACTTATTTGTTAGAAGACACTTATGTGGTTTGACGTTCCTTTGGGATGTAGATTCATGTGTGTGTATCACTCACATGGCCTCACACTTAAGTACTTGATTTGAAATGTTCTGACAATTCTGTATGAATGTCTGATTGGTGTTGTCGACGGATAACCACTTCTGTTCTGGGCTACTCCATTAATGCATCTTTACCAATATGTTCTGGAAGTATTGTATGACTGAAAGTTTGTTTGACTGAAAGAATTATTTCGTTTCAAATATTGAAATGTTTTATTACCTGATATTTTATGTTTTGTTTTGAACGGAAAATGAATTGTGAACTCAATGTGGAAGTTGCTTATTGAGTATTTTTGTACTCATTTTGTTTTTAAAATATTTTCAGATGATGGAGCAAGGGATAGTTCTGACAGCGATTAGGCTAGCGTTCTGGCATGACCGTTGAGAACTTGTGATTTGTTTAGTTCTGTATGTTTTTTTCCTTAATGATGGACTTGGCTTTGGTTATAAGCTTTTATCTTTCTGGATTAATAAGATTTGTTTTAAGTTTTGATAAATCGCTTCCGCATTATTTGTAAGATTGACCGTATTGAAAAATACGCGTTGCTACAATATATCTTTCATGCCTTCACTTAATAAATAAATGTCAAACAAATATTTAAAATAAAATGTAGTTATCTGAGTCAAAATTTAAAATAAACTAAAAATCTAATTAAATAATAAATAGAAAGGTAACTAAATAAACTCAATTAAAAAAAAAAACGATTTGGTTTTTAAAGTTTAAGAAAAAAAAAAACTAAAACCGACCAAAACATACAATCTAAATATATAAGGACTAAAATGAACTAAAGTTAAAAATACATTAACTATAATAGATGTTTTTAAAGTACATTAATTAATTAATTATCTGATATACATAGACTAAAATAGTATTTAAATAAAAAAATATATTTCTTTTTACACCCTATAAATCTAAGAATTCCATTAAAAAAAAAGTAACTTATACATTTCCAATCAAATAACACCAGCACCCATTGTAAGAAAAAGAAAAAGAAAAAGAAAAAAAAAAAAAAAAAAAAAAAAAAAAAAACTCACTCTGTAATCACAAATCATCATATTTCACTAAAAAAGAATATAAAAGAAAAAAACAAAATAAAAGCATGTAAAACGACCATTTTAATGAGGCTAATTTATTAAAAATACCTCGTTGGTCTCATTTATACCCTTAAATTTTGTTGTAAAAAAAAAAAAAAAAAACCCTAAAATTTTGAAAATTTCATTTTAACCCTTTTTGAAATTTATTTCAAAACAACTTTTAAAGTTTTTGTCATTAAATTCATGCACAGAAAATGACCTGTGTACTTGTACTCAATGTATTAAATTTCCATTGACATGTCGGCATTTCCATCAATATTTCCACATGTCCATGGATTCGACATTTCTATTATATCTTAAAGAAATTGATAAAATATAAACAAAACAATAACAAAATGTAACTAATGTAGATATAATACTTACAATAAGTATTTAAACTTATTTTTAAAATGTAAAACATTTATTTGTTAATTTAAATATTTTTTTTATTTTTTTAATTGAAATTTTTTCTAGAAATATCCATCGACATCGACATTTTGAAACAATAAATTTCAAAGATACAAATGGAAATTTTCAAAGTTGGAGAGTATAACTGGAATCAACCTTCATGTTTGGATGTATTTTTAACAATTTAACCATTTCATAACCTTAAAAAAAAACCTAAAAGCGTCAGTTCAGATAAAAGGTCGAAAAATCAACGAGGCAGGACAAGAAATCAAAATGAAAGAACATTACCGAAGAAATCGAAGATGAGCCTGCCGCCAGTGGTGAGGTCAGTGGGCTCGTTGAAGTAGGTCATTCCATAAGGTCCGAATTGTGCCAGAAACACTGCCCAGAAGTCACTGGTGTTAGAGTTGGAGTCTCTGAAGTTGAAAATGGCTTCAAATTCGCAATTGGAGTGCATGCGCTGTCGCCACCGCCACTGTCATCGTCAGTAGAAGCGTCAAAAGCTTGGTGAATGGATGTGAAGATTCTGAGGAAAGGAGGCTCATGCTGCAAGAGTAAAATGGAGAAATGTGGAGTGGAGGGGACTCTGAAATTTGTCTCAATCGCTAATAGCTTTAATCTTATCACGCCAAATCTTCCACACTTATTTATTCTCCTTTTATATATTTTACAGCTAACTTCAGTAGGGGAAATTACAAATAACAGAGGAAAATGGAGAAGATATTGAGAGACAAACATGTAAACAATTAGGTTGAGGCACGGGTATCTCGCTCTCTTTAAGGAGATTTAAGCCCTATGTGGTGTATAACTCTTTATCAACCATCGATGTAGCGGGTCTTCTTTGGTCTGTCCCCCCCATCATACAACAACCCAATTGAAATGTTGTGTAGCTCAAACCACTCTACACTAAGAGGTTGAGTTCAAAGCTCCACAATAAATAACACCTTTCTTTTGCCCAATTGCTCTTTTTAAGAGCAAATGAGAGAAATATGAGAAAGTAGAAAGAAGAGAAGATAGAAATTGTTGTGTGTTAAAAGTGTTTGTGAGAGAGGTATTTATAGGATTTTCTAGATCTAGAAATTTAATACAAAACAAAAGTAACAAAAAATGTTAAAATTAAATCTCTCCCACCAAATACGTTTTTCTCTTTCATATTTCTTAGCTACTTAGAGTAGTTTTAGTTTATTTTCATGGTGGGTCGAGCTCGGGGGCTGTGTTCAATGACGAGCTAGGCCAACTTTATGTAATTGGGACTCGATAAATGTAATTTTTGGCATTCTTGACCTTGTATTTATGTTTTTATGTATTATTATTGATTGTGATCTAAATTTCTGTTTTAGTTACAATTAGATCGATTGAATAAATTGACAACCTATTTGCTTGACTCGATTTAATTGTTCTACTAAATTTGGTATGTTGGATCGGTATGGAAACCCTATAGGGGGTGAATAGGGTTTAATTAAACTTTTTCCTAAATTTACCCAATTAAACTAATTAATACAGTTTTTATAAATAATAAGAAAATTTCAATTTATGCAACAAATAAGATGACAAAAAGTGTGATAATTTAATTCTATCAAATTTCACAACCAAATAAAAACAAACTAAAACATGCAACAAATTACTTAAATTGATTGTAAAAATAAAAAGGAAAGAGTTAGAGAAGAAGACACCGTAATTTTTATAGTGGTTCGGTCAAACTCGACCTACTCCACTCCCCAAGCGCCTCTTGGGAATTTGAATAAAATCTTTTCGACTCTTTCCACGGATTAGAGCCCAACAAATACACCACCGCTCCTTTTACGGGTTCAAGAGCAAACCCGATCCTTTCCACGTGGTATGATCAAATCATTACAAATGTTGGAAACTTTGAAGAATACAAGACAGTTCTCAATAGTGTGGTTTTACAAATTTAAGCACTCAACAAATTAATCCTCACAATACAATAACACTCTCTCAAGAATAAGATGAAAAGAAAAAAATTTGGGAGCTTGGAGAGAGCAACAATGGAAACTTTTGAGTTTGGAGGATTGTAAAATGTAAAATTTGTTGTTAAAAATTTGGAGAGGAAGATGATTTATAAAGAGAGAAAAATTGGGTTAAAAAATTGAATTTAAATTTGACCATTGGATTTGTGTTAAAAGAGAAATCAAAGGTGAAGATTAAAAGAAATTAAAAGTAAAAAGGGAATTTAGAATAATAAAGTAATATAATGATAATAATGAAATAAATAATATATATTTTTTTAAATCTCAAACAGTAAAAAAGTTTAAAACATATTATAATAATAATGATAATGATAACAATAATAATAATAATAAACTTACCAACGGCTACTGACTTCATTAAATGAAGTTCAATTTTTTTTTTACGTAACCGTTTCTCACTTTTTTTCTCTCTTTTTTATTAATAAAATAATATATATAATATACCAAAAGCCCCACGTGTCACTCTCCCAAAGCTCCACGTGTCGTAGCCAAATTGGTTCATTGATGCTGACTCAGCCGCCACATCATCGCCACCAGTATTTTCTGATAAAACTTGTTTCGGCTATAACTTCTTTGTTTAGTTCCGATTTGAGTGATTCAAGAGGCATTGGAATCGTTGTTCTGAGCTCTACGCTATGGGAACATTAAAACACTAAAATTTTCAATAATTAAAAATTGGGTTTTTTATCATCAAAACATTGATTAATTAATTAATTAAAATTAATTAATTTGAGATTAAGGGCCAAAAAGCCAACAATCTCCCCCTTTTTTATGATGACAAACCATTCAAGAAAAATAGCTTGAAATACATGTAAACCATATGTAGCACATAATAAAATTCAACATATCACCATAAAGATCATTCTTGAAATTCACTCAAAAATAAATTCTCCCCCTAATTAATACAATCAAAATAATGACATATTTATAACATATTTTTCTTAAACTTCTCCCCCTTTGGAATCATCAAAAAGAATAATTAAGAAAAATTTAGAACTACATAAAATTTTCCCTTAAAAACATGAACTCAAATTTAACACAACTCCCCCCTAAGAATATTAACACATGTTTTTCATATCTCCTCCTATCAAAATGCCTTCTAAAAGATTTAACAAGTAAGATTATAAAATCAAGAGGTATCACAACGAATAATACCGAGCTCAAGCCTATTTTTGCAAAAGCTTTCTTCATTCAAAGGCTTGGTAAAAATATCCGCTAATTGATTATTAGAGCCTACAAATTCAAGAATAATAATACCATTTTGCACATGCTCTCTAATAAAGTGATGCCTAATATCAATATGTTTAATCCTAGAATGATGTAAGGATTTTTAGTCAAATTTATAACACTAGTACTATCACAAAACACACTATCAAACTTTAATCCAAAATCACAAAGAGTTTGTTTCATCCAACGAATTTGAGCACAACAACTAGCAACCGCAATATATTCCGCTTCGGTAGTGGATAAGGCAATCGAATTTTTCTTTTTACTAAACCAAGAAATTAAGGAACTACCAAGAAATTGGCAAGTCCCACTAGTACTCTTACGGTCAAATAAACTACCTGAAAAATCCGCATCGGAATATCCTACCAAATTAAATTCAACATTTCTAGGATACCATAAGCCTAAATCAATAGTACCAAGCAAATATTTAAAAATTCTTTTAACGGCATGTAAATGTGATTCCTTAGGACAAGATTGAAATCTAGCACAAAGACATACACTAAACATGATATTGGGTCTACTAGCTGTTAAATAAAGCAAAGATCCAATCATACCTCGATAAGTTTTTATATCCACACACTTACCTTTTTCATCTTTGTCAAACTTAGTGGATGTGCTAATAGGAGTTTTTGCAGTTTTACCTTCATTGAATTTGAACCTTTTGAGCAAATCCCTTGTGTATTTCTCTTGACTTATGAAAATATCATCCTTGAGTTGTCTGATTTGTAGTCCAAGGAAGAAGCTAAGTTCTCCCATCATAGTCATCTCAAATTAACTATGCATGCACTTAGAAAATTCTTCACACAAAGATGGATTAGTAGAACTAAAAATAATATCATCCACATATATTTGTACTAAAAGCATATCATTTTCTTTAGTCTTAATAATAAGAGTGGTATCAATTTTACCCATTTTAAAATCATTCTCAAGAAGAAAATTACTAAGCCTATCATACCAAGCTCTTGGAGCTTGTTTTAAACCATAAAGAGCTTTTTTTAACTTATAGACATGATTAGGAAAATCAAAACTTTCAAAGCCCAGAGGTTGTTCTACATAAACTTCCTCCATGATATAACCATTTAAAAAGGCACTTTTCACATCCATTTGATACAAAATGAAATTCTTATAAGAAGCAAAAGCAAGCAACATTCTAATAGCTTCTAATCTAGCAACGGGTGCAAAAGTTTCTTCATAATCTATTCCTTCCTCTTGACAATAACCTTGAGCTACAAGTCTAGTTTTATTTCTAATGATATTTCCATTTTCATCCATTTTATTTCTAAAGACCCATTTAGTTCCAATTATAGAAGCATTAGAGGGCCTAGGGACTAACTCCCAAACTTATTCCTTTCAAATTGATTTAATTCTTCTTGCATAGCTAAAATAAAAAATTCATCATTTTTGGCATCTTTAAAATTTTTTGGTTCAATTTGAGAAACAAAGGCAAGATTATTAAACATATTAAGAGAAGAACAAGTTTTCACACCTTGTTCAGGATCACCAACAATTAATTGCTTGGGATGGGAAGGAGCATACCTCCACTGTGTAGGCATGGATGAAGAACCAACTTCCTTCTTTTCGATGAAGCTCACCTCTTGCTTACTTGAAACAATTTCCTTGCCTTTGTCACTAACAAATAAATCTCCAAAATTTCCTTCTAAAACATCACTACAAATAGGCTCATTAGAAATAACATTGCAAGAATCATCAAATACTACATGCATAGATTCCTCAACTACTAAAGTTTTTTTATTGAAAGCTCTATAAGCCTTACTAGTAGAGGAATAGTCAAGGAAAATACCAACATCCGTCTTAGAATCAAATTTTCCAAGTTTTTCTTTGTTATTGAAAATAAAACATTTGCAACCTGAAATACCCAATATTGAAATTTTGTTATGCCAAAGTTCATAAGGAGTTTTATCCAAAGAATGTCTAATTAAACCCTATTTAAAACATAACAAGCGGTGTTAACGGCTTCCGCCTAAAAGTATGTAGGTAACCTATACTCATGCAACATTGATCTAGCAAATTCTTGCAAAGTACGATTTTTCCTTTCAACTACACCGTTTTGTTGAGGAGTTCTTGGAGCGGAGAAATTATGAGAAAAACCATTTTTTTCACAAAAAGTTTCAAAAGCATTGCTATCAAATTCTCCTCCATGATCACTCCTAATTTTAGAAATCAAAAAACTTTTTTTTCATTTTGAACTCTTTTCGCAAAACTAGCAAAACTTTTCAAAGTATCATCCTTATGCTTTAGCATCAAAACCCAAGTAAATCTTGAAAAATCATCAACTATCAAAAAGGCATAATAATTCCCTCCAAAACTAGCAATTCTAGAAGGGCCAAATAAGTCCATGTGTAATAGTTGTAGAGGCCTAGTTGTAGAGGCCTAGTTGTAGATATCACATTTTTAGATTTGAAAGAGGACCTAGTTTGCTTGCCCATTTGACAAGCATCACAAACTTTATCCTTTTCAAATTTAAATTTGGGAAGACCTCTAACCAAAGAATTCTTGGAAATATTTGAAATTAAGTGCATGTTAGCATATCCTAGTCTTCTATGCCATAACCAAGAATCATCATGCAAAGCCGATAAACATTTATCATTAATAGGACAATCATTCAAATCAATGGTGTAAACATTTTCATTATTTCCAACAAATATAACTTTTCTATCACTAACATTTTCAATGATACAATTCTTTTTATCAAACAAAACTCTAAAGCCTATATCACACAATTGACTAGTACTAAGGTAAACATGCTTTAAACCATCAACCAAAAGTACATTTTCAATTAAAATAGAGGGTTCATTACCTATACTACCCTTACCAATTATTTTACCTTTCTTGTTGTCACCAAAAGTTACAAGACCTCCATCCTTTTTGGAGAGAGAGACAAACTTGGATGGGTCTCCCGTCATGTGCCTCGAGCAACCACTATCCAAGTACTACTTGTTTTTCTTAGAGGCTTTCAAACAAACCTACAAACACAAATGTTCAAGTTTGACTCTTTGGTACCCACACTTGTTTGGGTCCTAGATGGTTAGCATTGACAAACTTAGGAATTCATTTCATTTTTGCATAGACATTTAAGGCATTGGATTTAGACAAGTAACAAGAATAAGTTGTACGTCCAAACTTGCCACATGAGAAACAAACAACATTATGCAAAGATTTATCTCTTACAACAAATTTATGCACTCTACTTTTCTTGGAGAAATTATTTGTTGGAGCATTGTGAAACTTCGCCCTTTGAGAAAAATTTATTCTTGGAGAAGTAGTATGAGCATATTTCAATTTAAAGCACTTAGATCTAATATGGCCTTCAACACCACAATAATGACATATAGGTACAAAGTTAGATTTAACATGCTTAGACACAACCTTAGGCATATTAAGCTTAGGCATATTAAGCTTAGACATATTATGAGATGCTTTAACAAAGGTAGTTTTAGAACTTGAAGGAGTAGAAAACATTCATCGATATAGCCTTAACCTCTTTTATCACCAAAAGGCTTGCCTCCTTCAATTATCTTGTCTAATCTTTGACCACCTATTGTCAACTTTTTAATAGATTCTTTAGCCTTATCAAGTTCTTGCAAAGCACTAAATTCCTTTTCTTTGAGTAATTTAATCAAGTTATCTTTTTCACAACTATCATGCTCAAGAAATTTAACTTTGTCAAGCAAGGCATTTTTCTCATCACAATCAAAAGCATGCTTGTCACAAGAGATATTCATTTCATCAATATGCATAACATCATTCTCATTCTCTTTTAAGCAAGCAATTTCTTCAAGTAGAGAATTATTTTTACTAGATAAAACATTGTATTTCTTTTTAAGCACAACATACTTAGAACTAAGTTTTTCTAAATCATTTTGCATATTTTCAAAAACTTCAAACAATTCATTATAAGACAGAGGTTCTAGAGTTATCTCATCATCTTGTTCATCCTCTTTGTCACTATGAGCCATGAAGCAAAAGTTGGTCACTTCATTATCACTCCCACTTTCGCTTTCATCGCTATCATCCCAAGTAGCCTTCATTGCTTTCTTCTTGGATTTCTTGGATGATTTGAGAAGAGGACAATCGGTTCTAATATGACCCGGCTTCTTGCATAGCATATTACCTCATCCTTTTTACTCTTTTCACCTTTTGACTCTTTTTGGTTGGAGAGATGCTTCTTGAATTGCTTCTTTCTCTTGATGAAGTTCTTATACTTACGTGAAAGATAGGCAACATAATCTTCATCTTGGGAGTCAACTTCTCAGGAGATGACCTTTAATGCTACATTATTCTCTTTCTTTTTCTTCTCATCCTCCATGTTTTTCTTGATCTTTATCTCATCCGTCAACAACGAACCCATGAGTTCATCAATGGAGAGAGATTTGAGATCCTTTGCCTCTTGAATGGCGGTGACTTTAGGCTCCCATTGTTACACAAAATACACGCCTAAATCAGAGTCAAAAACCATAAAAAAGAGAGAAATCGAGCAAAATTTGATGAAAAACAACCAAATTTTCTGGCGAATCGGATTGGAGAGGGTAGACGCAATCGGCGTGCAAAACACGAGGAAGAGAAGAATGAGAGAGAAAGATAAAGCGTGGGAGGGTTTTATTTTTTTGGGTTTTCTCTGACGCGATTTTGTGTCGGAATAGACCCTCTTTTGCGTCAGTAAAAGTTTCCCACATTCTACTTGTTGGGTTTTATGCCCTAAAACTCGTAGATAGTGAATGTAAACAAATTTTATACTTCTGTTTAATAAAGTGTTATTTAGTTTCTGCAATAAAATGTTATTGTTAAATATTGCACTATTTGACCCAAATCCAATAAACTAAGATCCAAGGTTGTTTGTATGTAACTTGAACTAGTATGTGGGGACATACGAGGATCGATATTCAAGTAACAACCTAAAAGGTCTATAGTACAAGGATAAGGCTGGGTACCTTATCCTGGTGACACTATGGATACGGCCCACTTTGTATTATGATACAAACGCTATGATCCAACGCGTTCATGTAGTTGACATGCGAGTGGGGGTATCCTATGCAATGAGTTTGCATAAGACCGGACCGCGAAATAGTTAACCACTAACTGTAACACCGTTAGTTGGCTTGGTTTCTATTTCACTAGGATGACCTAGACAACTCAGTCTCAATCCTGAGTGGATTATGGACTCCTGTTCACGAGGAGTTGTCCTTTGATTTGTATGGGTGAGAGTGGCCAGCATGCCGACTCAATAAGCCTACCATTTTGGGGACAATACCGAGTGGGGAGTTGGGAACATAATCACACAAGATGGAATTCACTCCTTCCCGACTCTAGGGTAAGTAGAGGTGTGTTCCCTTAAGTGGTGTCTCCGGGACTTGAACAATGGGCCCAACCCTCTCTATGGCACGAGAGGGACTTCTGTTTGTTGGTTGGACCTCAAACAGGTTGTTCATTAGAGGAGCACTGGGGACTTAAGGACAAAGATGTAAACCAGGGGTAAAACGGTAATTTGACCCAGCTGGGATACGAACACACGTGAAGGACTGACTTGTAGTATTGGTCGATATCCGTGGACACAGAAATATTCTGCAGTGAGAAGAGTGCAGCTGAGGGTCTTTAGTGGAATGACCCACAGTTAACGAATGAAGACTAACTTGGTTAATGAGTTTAAGCCGATTAGTCTCGTATCGTTGGAGCTTCTGATCTGTAGGTCCATTAGGTCCCACTGGTAGCTCGTAAAAAGACTTGAAGCAAACAAATATAAATTGTAAATTGAAAGTGTTCAATTTATCCTGAGAATCGTATAATGTATATTGATGCATTATAATATAAAGTTTATGAAACTTTATAATATAATTGTTGAATTAATTTCAAAAATTAATTCTTGAGAGAAAATATTTGAAAGAGTTCAAATAAATTTAATATGAATTGGATTCATATTAATTTTAATAAAATCCCTAAGATTAAATATATGATATTTAATTGGGTAATTAATTAATTATTTATTAATTAGAGACCTTTTCCTATTAGGAAAGAAAATATTTGAAAGAGTTCAAATAAATTTAATATGAATTGGATTCATATTAATTTTAATAAAATCCCTAAAGATTAAATATGTGATATTTAATTGGGTAATTAATTAATTATGGAATTAATTAATTATTTATTAAAATTAGATATTGTTCAGATAATAGATTTGAACTTATTCCTAGACCTTTTCCTATTAGGAAAAGGTCTTGGTCTTTACCTATATATAGGACCCCTGGGGTGGGGTGAAAGGCATCCCATTGTCTCTCATTCTCTCAGAGATCTCTCCCAAAAGACTCCCACAAGTCTCCTGCTTCAAGAAGTCTTAGAGATATACCGGTGTAGCCGATTGGTGGTGTTCGCACAAGAGGGTTGCTGCGTTTTCATTCTTATTGGCAAGAAAAGGCGAATTGATTAAGGCTTTCTACAAAAGTAAGTTTTCTATGAAATCCTTGATCACTAGGATCACTCTAGTTGATCTTTTTAGCATGTTTATAGCCTATGTACAACCCATTAAATATAGATTTATTGCTGTAATATTTTGCAAATTGTATTGGTATTTCAATTAGAATCTAAGACTCTGAGTAGGTTCGGTAATACTTTCCGCTGCGTGGGACTTTTATCCCTTCACTACTAAACACAACGTTTCATTATTTCTTTTTAGGTTTCTTGTCAATGCAAACTTGCATCATAATAGACTCTATTTTTGCGTCAGTAAAAGCTCCCTGCGGTAAATAAATGCAACATTTCATTATATTTTTTTCTGGTTCTTTTTTGCGTCGGTATAGACTGTAATGTGCGTCGGTATTGTTTTTCCATCAGTTTGTGTGAATTTTGGAGTGTTTATTCCAACACATAGTGATTTGTGTCGATAGAAGTAGGTTTCTACCAACATAATTTTATGCGTCAGTAAAAATTGCATTAGAACAATTAAAAATTCGTGATTTATACCGAAGACCTTGATATTCACTTTACTTTCCTTTAAACAATATTATCCCTCAACCATTTATACACAAGGCCCTGATCTCTAACTCACTTCCTTTTATTACAATGCTAGTCCTCGACCATTTATACTCGAGACCCTAGCATTCTCCATTACTCAAGTTCAAGGTCCTCTGACCCTCTTTGCACCAAACGAGCTCCATGCATAACATCACAATAATCCAACATACTCATCAAAAGACATAACAAATCATAATATATATATCAAATAATAAATGAAACAAGGAAACACGAAGCATGCTTCACACAATCTGTAACGCCCGTGAATTAAGAAAATTTCAAATTTCATTAGTTTTGGAGTTAATTTGGTTTAAGTTGTATAAATTTGGAATTGGAGGGAGATTAAAAGATTTGAAAATTGGTGAAATTTAAAATTAAAAGCTGGCATGGCAATATCGTAAATAATTGGCCTTTAGAGCCAAGCCCAAGCCCATTAGGTTATTTTTTTTAGTTGTGCACGCAGCCCAAGTAAAGAAGCCATCTAGCTTCCATCTTCTCATTCCCTTCTCCTTACCCGACAACAGCCTCCATTCCCTTCTTCTTCTTCTTCTTCTTTTCGACAACACGTTCACCTCCCTCCACGACTCCTCCTCCGGCGCGCTCGAGACCACGGCGGCGGACAGTGACTCGGCCAGCGTGAGTTCCAGTGAGCTGCAGTCGGACAGCGGCGTTCTCCGGCGTCGTTCTTCAGCAGCTCTAGCATGCGTGTGCTTTCCGGCGATTTCCACGGCAGGTCGACGGCGGTTGGGTTGAAGCAGCTGTTCGGCACGGCTTCGTGCGGCTTTCCTCGGGCCAGCAAGTTTCCGGTGTCGTTTCAGTGATTCGCGCGTGGGTTTCAATGTGTAGCAGTGGTTTTTGTTGAGTTCCAGCGTGGCACGGCAGCGTTTCAGTAGTGGGTGTTTTCCAGTCAAGATTCAAGCACGAACAGCAACGTGTTTGGGTGAGATCTACCTTGGGTAAGTTGGATTAATGTTATTTTTTATTGATTTTAGCCTCCGGTTGAATACCCATTGAAGTTTAGTCTTTGATTAAAGGGTCCCCGAGTTATTGGAGTCAAAATTATCAAAATTGGAGCAAAATTAGAACCCAAATTCTAATTTTAGGCATTGGAGTTAAGGAATTGATTTAGTGCGGTTTTAGAACATTTATAAGCCAAGGTAAGTGAACTTTCTGTTGAACTTTTTATTTGGGCGCGTTTGTTTGATTTTTCCAGAGTTCATTTTATGAATTGCTTGATTTCATATATATGTTTTAAATATATGTATATTGTAAGCATGAAATTTATTATTATTGTTTGCAATCGTTAATGGTTGTAATATTGAGTTGGATATGCATGAAATTGATGTATATCATCTTTCATTAGTAAGTTAAAATAAAGTTTAGAGCCACCAAAAGATATTTGTTGTTGATTTTTAAAATGTTTTTTAAAGCGTGACCCAACCTCAACAGTAGGGTCACTTACTGAGTATTTTAAAATACTCATTCTTTTCAAAAATATTTTTTTTTCAGGTAAAGGCAAGGGCAGATGAAGGGCGATTGATGAGAATCCGTTAGGCAGCCATGAGAGGACTTGAGTTTCATATTTTATTTTTCTTCCGCTTTAAGAACTCTGTTTTACTTTATTGAATTGTAAATTTGTTTTGAGATATTTTCCAGAGGCCATGTACATTTATATTTCAGAAATTATTTAAGCATATTTAAAACCTTTAAAATTAGGGATCCCGAATAAAAGTTTTGTTTAAAAAATTTTACTTAAATTAGGTGTTTATGTTTTAAAATATTTTTATTTAAAAATGCCTCAAAAGCATGCATTGTCGTAACGGTCCCTTAAAGGCTTATTAAGAAGTCGGGTCGTTACACAATCAAACGAACTCAACAGGTAGAAACTACTTACCTACAACACTCCTAGAGAACGTGAGAGGCTCCTAAACAATAAAGATAACACCTAAGGATTAGAGCTAAACTCAAGATGCTTTATACAAAACAAAAGGGTCCAAGGAAGTGCATTACACACTAAGATCCAATAAAAAGTCATTTCTGAAACTTAGCCAAATTTGCTCTAATTAGACCCAAAACTACAAGCAAAGCTTCTAAGCATTAGGGGTTAACTCACCCAAGGAGTCAAACCTTATTGGACAACGATCAAATATAGCCCAACCTGTTCATTTGGGATCGTTAGGGCATAGGCATTATACATTAATGAAAATTGGACAGGGGTTATGTAACGACCCAGGCCCAGGATTCAGAATCCAGATACGGCACCTAAGGCCCTGACATTCTCCTGCGATCTGGCCACGTTACCATTCTCATCTTAAACTGCTTCCAAGAGTGAAGACTATCCCCACAAACCAACATGGAGTCCTTTTAGCATGCTTTGTACTCACTCACATGCTTCCTAGGAAAATTCCTAGGAGGTCACCCAACATAGAACTTCTCCAAGCTAAGCACGCTTAACTTCAAAGTTCCTATGATTGAGCCACCGAAAAGGAAGGTGCACTTTGTTGGTATAGATAGTATCTATCAATTCTTTTAAGTTTATCTTGACCATACTTTCATGTCCTCAGGATCCCTCTCATTCGGATGTGGTCTCGGTTCATTCATGTACCCCTCCTAACTCGGGTGTTACATGCCCACCAACTTCCGCCTTGGTTCGTCCTTGAACCACATCTTACTAGGAGAGGTTCCGCTCTGATACCAACTATAACGACCTGACTAAAAGGAAGTTAAAACGTATTAAAAACGTACTAAGGGTCGCTACTACATGCATGAAAACATAAAACTCTTGAATTTTTAAAGCGTAATAGACTATAAATAAAAATCTTTTATTTAATAAATTTGGCCCAAAAGCATAAGTCATTTTACAGTATCATAATAGTCAAAACTGAAGGGAATAAAAGTCCCCACGCAGCGGAAGCGCATCGAAAGGACCTTACGCCGTATATTAATTAACATTAAAATACCGTTACAAAAAACTCAAATACACTTTAAACACACTTTAAAGTTGCTGGAAAATTGGTTTAAACATGCTGAAAAATAAATCTAAATTTATTTTCATGCTTTTCTAAAGAAAAGGGCAAGAACCGTTACAAACCTTCGTTGTAGACTTGACCGTTCTTCGCCAACGACGCTCCAACGATCGAGAACACAGCAGCCTCCTTATCTTATAATCGTTGGAAATTTCTTCTTGATTGACACAATAACCACAGAGGTTACACCGGTATGTCTCTAAGTCTAGGAGGCAAAAGACTTGTGGGAGTCTTTCTCTAAGAGGGAGGCTAGAGAGAATTCTAGGTCTTGTCTTATGATTCTAAGAGCAAGAGGAGAGTATCGCTGACCAATTAGGTCTAGTGTTCTATTTATAGAAGAGAGGCCATGAATAAAATATTCAATTAAATCAATCTTTTCCACAAATGACTAATTACTTCCATAAGTGATTAGATCATTTCCATAAATGATTAATCACTTCCTTGAGTGATTAATTATTTCCATAATTGATTAATTCCCGGTTAATGAATTCTTTAATTAATTAACCACCAATTAAATATCACATATTTAATTTCCGGCCTTGAATTAATTAATTTGCAGAAATAGATTTTAGGCCTTAAATTAATTAATTCATTATTTGAACTCTTTCAAACTTCCATAAATTTATATTAATATTTGAATTTCTTCAAATATTAATTTCTCTCATAATAATATATCAATATATATCATATTTGTTTCCCTTGGTAAATTGAACATTTTCAATTTACATTTAGTTGCCTCAAATTACTTTATGAGCTACTAGTGGGACCTAATGGACCTGCAGATCAGAAGCTCCAACGATATGAGATTAATTGGTCAAACTCATTAACCAAATTAATCAATATTCGTTAACCGGTACATTCCACTATAGACTCACAGTTGCACTCTTCTCACTGCAGACATATTTTCTGTGTCCACGGATATAGACCAATATCGACTAGTTAGTCCTTCACGAGTGTCCGTAACACCAGCTGGGTCAAATTACCGTTTTACCCCTGTGTTACTTCTATTTCCTTAAGTACCAGTTCTCCTCTAATGAACAACCTATTTGTGGTCCAACCATCAAACAGAAAACCCTCTCGTGCCATTGAGAGGGTAGGCCCTTTGTTCAAGACTCGGAGTAACCACTTAAGAGAACACTCATCTGCTTCCCTAAAGTCGGGAAGAAGTGAATTCCATCTTGTACGATTATGTTCCCAGCTCCCCATTCGGTCTTGTCCCCAAAATGGTAGGCTTATTGAGTCGGCGTATTGGCCACTCTCACCCATGCAAATCAAAGGACAATCTCTCATGAACAGGAGTCCATAATCAACTCAGGATTAAGACTAAGTTGTCTAAGTCGTCCTAGTGAAATAGAAAACCAACTAGTTAACGGTGTTATAACCAGTGGTTACTATTTCGCGGTCCGGCCTTATGCAAACTCATTGCATAGGATACCCCCACTCGCATGTCTCCTACACGAACGTGTTGGATCGTAGCGTTTGTATCAAATACAAAGTGGGCCGTACCCATAGTGTCACCAGCATAAGGCACCCAGTCTTATCCCTATACTATAGACCCTTTAGGCTGTTTCTTAAACAATGATCCCATATGTCGCTACATATAGTTCAAGACTCATATTACAGCCTAGGATGTCTAGTTTATTGGATTAGGGTTATTTTTAGGCAAAAACAAATATAAAATAACTAATAACATTTAATGAAAAACTATATCAATATTATTTCATTAATATCCGGTCAACGGTTACATTCACTATCTACGAGTTTTAGGGCATAAAACCCAACAAAAACATGATAGACAACCTTCATAAAGTTGAACATTAAAAATTTGGAAACGTGAGACTAGGAAACTCGATCCTAGACTTCTAAGGACATGATTTGCAGCTGCATCCCATAGCCTAGCCAAGCCACTGCTCTCGCCACTCGCCTGATGTCGTCAAGTACCACTTGAAAAGGAAAGTCATGTAGCATGGGTGAGTATATAAGAATATACTCAGTAAGTAGCCCACTTAAAGGCTGAAACCGAAAGCATGAGATCCGATAACATGAAATCTATTAGCATGAAACTCGATTCTGGGACTTATCATCATAGGGACCTATCTGGAATCATTCATTCGGGTTTCTAACCCTAGGGCCATAACTGAGTACATGAGACGTTCTGCCTAAGGTGTTTACCTATCCCCAACCTGTGCCAACTAGAGTGTTGTGTGGGTCAGTCGGTTAAGGCAAGTAAACTAGAAGCTAGCTGACAACCTCTAGCAGAACTACACCCCTGAAATATGAACATAAAATACGGTGGAGCAACTGACGCATGAAAATATGCCTGGTGCCATCTAGCGCACGAATAACGTGCCTGATCATAAGCTCAACACCATCCTAAACTGAGAGAGCGGACGATAACGTGCCTGAAGCTAGGCTCTAACAGTCAACTGATAGAACGCACAATAATGTGCCAGTCAAACTGAGTTCTATCAGTCCTAAGATGGGGAAGGAAGACACGCTAGCTATATAAGACTCAAGGATCTTTTAAATCCATCTGAGGCCCTAATTGAGTCTAGGGTCCCTATACTAGGATCAGTCCTAATTAGTCATACTTGAAACTGAATTTCTGAATTTCTGGGTCTTAGCGACATAGGGACCTAACTGGAATAAACATTTGGGTTTCTAACCCTAGGGCCACAACTGATCACATAAATATGCTCAGTCTTGGGTGATGACCTGTCCCCAACCTGTGCCAACTAGAGTGTTGTGTGGGTCAGTCGGTTAAGGCAAGTAAACTAGAGACTAGTTGGTCATCTCTAGCAGAACTATACCTATCCCATCACAACACCCCTGAAATATAAACATAGAATACGGTGGAGTAACTGACGCATGTAAACATGCCTGGTGCCAACTGGCGCACAAACAATGTGCCTGATCATAACTCAACATTGTCCTGAACTGAGAGAGCGCACGCCAGTGTGCCCGAAACTAAGCTCTAACAGTCAACTGATAGAACACACGCAAACGTGCCTGGCAACTAGGTTCTATTAGTCCTGAGATGGGGGAGGAACACACTCTAGCTACGGAAGACTTAAGGAATTTAGTAAGTCTACCTGAGGCCCTAAAACGTAGTTGAGATCCCCATTCTAAGCCTTCCCTCGAAGACAATTATGGTCCCTAAACCACCATGATGCTACCGAAAATTCGGCAGCATAACGACATACATATAGGGAACCCAAAAATTTTTGCTTTACTTGGAAACAAAATAATGCACTTCTATAGTCACAACGAGACAAATCTCGCATCCAAACTTCAATCCAAACTCCAACAGACATTCAACCCATCCTCCAATATCATAAATAAAATCCAGAGAAAAACCATAGCCATCCAAGCCAAACATGCTTTAAAATAAACCAAAAGATGCTAGGTTAACTTTAAGATCCTCGTACTATCAACATGCCTTATAATGAAGCTCATCATGCTTATATAAATCCACAAGCAAAACTCAAGGCTTAAATCTTATCCATGCTAACATATTAAATTTTCAAAGAAAATTAATCTAAAGCATAGAACTCAATCCAACGACTACACATATATTAATTCCAAGCATTTTAGTTCATGTCTAACCAAATAAAACATGAAATTCATGGCCTCAACACAATCAAAGAACACTTAGCCCAAACTCCAATTATTCCATAATCCACGCTACTCATTTACTGCCCAACTAAAGGCAATCTCAACATGCTCATCATGCTTCAAAAGTTAACCCAACACACTTTACTTATTAAAGACCAACTTGGTCTAAAAATGGAACCTTAATCCAACTATCCACTTTAAATTCCCAATTAACAAACAATGGGCAATTAGTCTAAGGCATAGAATTTGAGTCCAAATAGCTACTTACCTTAGCCAAATAAACACTTGATTAACCTTCAACAAATTCCTTAACTCCAAGGTTTTAATCAAGCTACAATAAAAAGGAAAATTTTCCTTAAAATCCATAGACTCTTAAAACAATAATCTACTAGGAGCCAATTAAATTTTGGGGGTGATTTAACACTCGAAACTCACCAAAACAGAACTTTAAACTTGCTGTTCAGGTTCCAATTTCGCTCCAAATCGACGGTTAAACCTCCAAACGCTATGGGTACCTTGAAAACATTAGCCAAACCCAATGGGTATTCATCCAAACTACATTAATCAACCAAAAATTGATTTTCCTCACTTACCCATTGCTGAAACTCTCCGAAAACGCTAAAAAACGCCCCAAACAGCTGCTGCTCGCGCGTCTACATTGAACTAGCCGGAAAACACTGCTGAACGGACATAAAAATGAGTGGATATTCAATTAAACATAACAACCAACTAATACAAGCCTCAATCCTACTTACCCATGCTGAAAACTTACCTAAAAACATCGAGAAACGCATAAAAACGCCCCTGAATGCTGTTGTTCGCGTCTAACAGAACAATAGCCAGAAAGACGCTGCTGCCCGACCAAAAATGCGTTGGAATCGACACGAGAGAGGTCGAGAGTGAGGGAGAGAATGCAAAGGAAGAGAGAAACTGACTTTGAGGATGAAGAATCCGAGAGAACAAACCCAAATCACGTTGAACAGACCCACGGTCTGCACACTCCTCAAGTCGCCGCCGAAACCACGACCACCGCATCACGAACACGCCAGAGTTGCTGGAGCTTGCTCGCTGGAGACGTGGACAGCAGGGAAAGACCGACGCTTGAAGAAGACAAGGTCCTCACGGCTGAATAAGAAGAAGAAGACGAAAAGAGGAAGGCTAGGCGGCTGATAACACGTGTTGAAGAAGGAGATGAGAGTTAGGGCTTGGTTTGGTCTTGGCTTCAATTCCACTTATTTACAAAACTGCCACCAACTTTAAAATTAAAAGAAAATTCATCCAAGACCTATTCCAATTAATCATTTTTCCTCCACAAATAATATGAAACCAAGCCTAATTAATTCAATTTAGAGACATTGAGATTTACTTGAATTGCAGACGTTACAATCTTCCCTCCTTAAAAACTTTCGTCCTCGAAAGTTGCTAGTCTTGGAAAAGCTTCAAGTACTTCGTCCTCATATCATCTTCTCATTCCCAGGTTGCCTTCTGAACCTGGTGATTCTGCCAAAGCACTTTGACATGTGATATCTCTCGGTCTGACAGTCAGTATGGGGATGAAAATTTGAACTAAAATTCAATTGCAAGCCCAAATCTCTCTGAAAACTAGTCCAGAAGTTAGAGCTAAAACAGAGGTCTCTCCCTGAAGCAATCTTTACTGGAACCTCGCACAACCTGACAACAATCACCAAAACACGGTGAAAACTTTGGCCGATCCAAGCAAACCGACAATGAAGTCCATGGTCACTTCCTTCCATTTCCACTAAGGTACTTCCAAAGGTTACAACAACCTTAATGGCTTCTATTTGGGAGCTTTAACCTACTGACAGACCAAACACTTGCTCACAAACTCTACTACATCACTATTCATACCACGCCATTAGTAGTACTGCTTCAGGTCCCAACACATCTTTGTGTTGCCTGGGTGCACTGGATAGAGAAAACTATGAGCTTCAGTCAGAACCTCGTTCCTGAGCTCATAGGCACGCATGGTCGTCCTCGAAAGAAAATACCCTCATCCGAGAATAAGGAGAACTCATTCCCCTGACCTGACACTATTTGGTGGAAGAGGTCACTATGGCTGGAATCTTCCTTCTGGAAGTTTATGATACGTTGCCTCAATATTGGCTGCTCTGCCCACTAAGCCAAGTATGAGGCAACTTCTCCTACTAGAACTACTATTCTTGCATGTTCCCTGTCAATCCTTATGTAAGTCTGGTTTGTGATTAAGGCTGAAGTGTAAGGATTGTCTTTCTACTCAGTGCATTTGTAACCACATTCATCTTAACTGGGTGGTAAAGAATCTCTACATCAAATCCTTCACCAACTCAAGCCATCTACGCTGCCTCATATTAAGTCCACCTGAGTGAAGAAATAGTTTAGGCTTTTGTGATCTGTGAAGATTTGGATCTTTTCACCATTCAAGTAATGGCCCCAAGTCTTCAAGGCCAAAAACTAACGCTGCTAGCCCCAAGTCATGAGTCGGGTAGTTGCTCCATAGTTCTTCAACTGGCGGGAAGCATAGGCAATAACCTAACCCCTTCTTGGAAGCATCACTGAAAACAACAAAGGAACCCGATCCATCTGGGACAGTGAGCACTGGTGTCGAAACCAACGTCTGATTTGAGTTTCTAAAAACTGCCTCGGGAATATCCTCATCTCTTGCTCTCCACTGATGATAGGCTATCTACAAATCAGACTTTAAACATACTGATGCTCCTTGTCACCGGTTGAAAAGATCACATATTCGAAGGAGTGGATACTTGATCTTGATCACTTATTTGCTAAACTCCGGCAGTTTATGCACAGGCGCATTGACCCATCGCTCTTCGACACAGAGAACTAGTGCTCACCAAGGTGAAACCTTGGGGCGTACGAAACTTTTGTCCAGGAGTTCCCATATCCATACCTTGAGCTCCTTTAACTTTGCTAGAGTCATACCGTAGAACGCCATAGAAATAGGGATTGTGTCTGGTTTGAGCTTCATGCTAAAATCCTCCTCGAACTAGAGGCGACCCTGTGAGATCTTTAGAAAAACATCAATGAACTCACTGACCATTGTTAACAAGTCTACTTTCACTTACATATCTCGAACCTCAACTACACTAGCTCAGGGGCTCTACGCTCCTAAGCTAACAAATCCTCTCACCTTTAATGCCGACACTATCTTAGGAACAACCTCTGATCCGTTTCCCCTAAACTTGAAGCTCACTCCTTCTGGTGGCTAGTGCTTGTATGGTTTGCATCAGGGGATCATTTAGAGTCTGAGTTTCTGAACTTAGAGCACTACGCCACTTTATGCCCATCACTACCACATCCGAGGCACACTCTCGTGCTTCAAGATATGTCCATAATAGTGTTTCTTACCCATCAAGCATAGGGGTTTATCATAAAATAAATTTCTCTGTTGAGTCAACTGACAGTTTTGAGAATTCTGATGCGGTCTACTGGAGTCTCGATTAAATTCCCTCTTCTTAATTGAGCTAGATCCTTGTTCATTAGCTAACAGAGCTGCTTCGGAGCCCGCATGCTTGGAAGTTTAGCTACACAAAGGGCTGCTACATAGTCTTTCGGGGCAAGAGTTGCCACAATCCAGGGAACATCTCTTAGGCCCCTTAAAAACCTCTATGCGAACTCCCACCAGGGGAGGGTGGCATTCTTCAGCATAAAGGTCACGCACAAAACCTACTGTGCCTCGAAACAGTTCAAGAAGAGAAAGATTGCCTAACCGAAAACCACCACGCTTACCACTGTGACACTCTGATAAATGACGGGGTCATATTTCTAGAAGTTCTGGAGGTATCATGCTTCCTAAGTCGAGCTTAACTGATTCTGGTCTGCCTGCGGTGCCTGACCGGCAGAGTCATTTACATGAGAGTCTGAAAAAAAAAAAAACCTTCTAGGTCAAGCAATTTGTGCTAGGGCTCTAACTAAGTGGGCATCCAACCTAATGGTTGATTGCTCACTCGAGAGTCCATGGTGATTCTGACAGTTCTGAGAGTGTTTGTCCTATACCACCCCTATTATGACCTCGTCCTTGTCCTGTTGAACCTCTTCATTGGAGGACAACACTTATCACATAAGAGGTATCTTAAGGACGAGCTAAAAGTCATTCATGCTACCAATAATGAGGACAAGCTCATGCTAACCCAATAAATTGTAATAACTCATTCAAGTTTTCCATGCATAACATAGATCATCATTCTTTAAACTTTTCCCTACTTGGCACTGACATACCTGGCGATGACGAGGCGTGCTTACTTGTACTTGGCTATGGGAAATCTGAAGCTTACGACATAAGCGAGTCTACAGAACCTAGAAACTGGGCTCTGATACCAACGATAACGACCTAGGCCCAGGATTCGGAATCCGGATTCGGCACCTATGGCCCCGACATTCTCCTGCGATCTAGCCACGTTACTATACTCATCGTAAACTGCTTCCAAGAGTGAAGACTATCCCCACAAACCAACACGGGGTCCTTTAGCATGCTTTGTCCTCACTCACATGCTTCCTAGGAAAATTCCTAGGAGGTCACCCAACATAGAACTTCTCAAAGCTAAGCACGCTTAACTTCAAAGTTCCTATGTTTGAGCCACCGAAAAGGAAGGTGCACCTTGTTGGTATAGATAGTATCTATCAATTCTTTTCAGCTTATCTTGACCATACTTTCATGTCCTCAGGATCCCTCTCATTCGAATGTGGTCTCGGTTCATTCATGTACCCCTCCTAACTCGGGTGTTACAGGTTAGCACCAAAACTCACCCAAAAGATCCAAATACCTACTAATCGGGATTCTTCGAAGTCCAACAACACTGATGACCGCAAAGTGCACGGGCCGCAAGTAATATAAAACGGAAAGTATTCCGAGTATCGAATCCTCAGGGAGTTTGAATTATTTCCATTAAGTACCAAGAACCATCATGTTTTAATTTTATTTAGAATTTCAACTTGAATTGGTAAAGCGAACATAAAAAAAAAACTAACAAAAAGAAACATGCAAGTAAAAAGGAATTTTCCTATCAAAGGGGGCTCGACCTAGGGTGTTAACTAGCTTTCTTGGATTTGTAGCTCCATCACATGGATGTATGTAACTAATAATCTTCAATTTCATAAATCTAGAAGTGATTATAAGCGGATTTCTCTTTCAAGTTCCTCCGCATCTCATTCTAACATAACTAATTTATGTGTCCATCTCCTTAGTTAATCATAGTATGGCATTAAGCAACTTCATTATCAATTTCTAACAATTCTCTTTCACTCTCGTGTTCCAAGCAATTATTAGCCATGCAATTTGGATCTAATCTAATTTCTCTCTGTCGAGTATCAATTTAGACCAACAAATCAATTAATCCGTGATCAAGAGATTAAAAGCATTAAGAATGAATTGCATAGATGAAATATGAAGAAATTCATTACATAATCCAAGTAATTGCGCTACAATATCCAATTAGCTAGAGTAACGACCCTAGGTCTCAAGATCTACTCACAATTGGGAATAATTTTGCCAAAATGATCTTGATCCATGGGCCTAACTCAAATTAAAATAAGAAATTACAAAGAAGTAAGGAAGAAATAACCGATAAGTTGATCCCAAGCTCCCGCTGCAATCATCTCGAATCCGAGCCTTGGAATCTCGCTCAATTCCTCCTTTTTCCTCACAACTCTTCTCTCTTTTTCTCTCTATTGAGCTAGGGGAGAGCTCCCCAAAAATGGGATGATTTTCACCTTGGGAGAGGGGGCTTTTTATAGGGAAATGGGTTGGACATTTCTTGCTGAACAAGTCGGTAGCGTCGAGACGCTACGTCACAGCGTCGCGACGCTCTGACGTCATACTTTCTTGGAGCAGAAGTTGTCGCAGCGTCGCGACGCTACCGCGATTCTGGATTTTTCCTCGCTGATCACCTAGCGTCGAGACGCTACAGTCCTAGCGTCGAGACGCTAGGCCTTCTAGAAGCCTTAAACACGGATTTTGGCCTCCTTTCTTCTTTCTTTTGGGCTTTTTAGGCCTCTACTTCAAATGTCTTCTTTTCTTTTCTTCTTTTATGGCCCAAAGACTTCTTTTTATGCCCAAAATTTGGTAAAATTCTTGGTTTTTCTTCTCAAGCTCGGTTTTCTACAAAATCAACATAAAAATACATTAAAGCTCACAATTCATGCATAAAACTAGCTAAAATTAATGGGAAAATGATGACATTTTTGCATGTCATCAAACACCTAATTGACCCCTTAGTTATTGGGTGCTCGGGTTTAAGGCCAATCAAAGTGTGGTTCCTCAAAACATAATAATAGTTTAACAGGAGTGATAAAAATCGAGGGATTAAAGCAAGAAAACTCTCTAAGTCTAATACTCAATGAAATTGGGTATAATGCTAAATCTTACTGAAAAGAAGAGAATAAAGGTTGAATGCTTGCTGGTTGGCACTTATAGAGGCTTGAACCTAAAATTTTGAAGTCGAATAAGCATGGGTTAATGTCGAAACTTATCGGGATTGCTACACGATGTCGAAATGGCCAAGATTGGAGAGGAAAATGTTACTAGCCGCGTGGGTAAGTCCACTGAGGTTGAGGATCGTGGTGAAAACTCATGAGTACTGGATGGAGAAGAATAACGCGGTTGGGGGTTTCGTGTGTCACGACTGTTGGAGAAAAGAAATGGGACTGAGGGTCGCACGTCATCGTTGCTTGAGAGCCGTCGGATTTGCGTGGGTTTCATGGCTCTCCTGCCGGTGGAAAAACGCGAGCGAGATAGAGAAACTACAAGAGAAAGCGAGCTAGAGAAAGGGGCGAAAGATCGGGGCTCGTGGATCTCTGGTTGCCGATGGAAGAACAACTGAGAGGGGAAGGAGACGACGACTAGTGACAAAAAAAAACCGACAGGGAGGGATAGCTAGGATGCGAGAGAGAGACTGAGGGTTTTTGGGTTCTTTGTTGAAATAAAAACTTGATTTTGGATAATTAGTATTTGGGCCTAGCCCAAATAAAAGCCCAAATTCTAGAAATGTCTTTAAGTATAGAAGAAAAATCTAGATAAATCCCTTAGGAAGAATTTTAGAGTGTGATGTAGAATTCTCTAGAATATTAGAGAAAATTGTGTATTCTAGAAAATCATTTGTAGCCACAAGATTATAGATGTGTTGGCAAAATCCTAACCATAAATTGAGGAGGTGGAAACTAGTATAAATAGGAGTGGTGTCTTAAAGTTTTTGTATCAAGCCAAAAAGCTAGAATTGAGTGATAACACAAGTAGCCTCTTTCTCATAACCTATTTCTCAAAAATCCATATTTCAAGTTTACCCTCCAATCTCCAAAAAGGTTCTTTCCAACAAAGTGGTATTAGAGCTTGAAGATCCTTGCTAAGAAGATGGCTAGCAACGACATGGTCCCATTCCAAGTTCCAATGCTCAACAAGAGCAACTATGATAATTGGAGCATCAAGATGAAGGTTATCATTGGTTCGCAAGACGTATGGGAGATAGTAGAGAAAGGATACACCGAGTTAGAGAATGAAGGTAATCTTTCTCAAGCACAAAGGGATGGTTTGAGAGACTTGATAAGGGTAAAAAATATACCTATTTTACCCTTATATTTAGCTCATTTCTTGGTCAAATATTGAGTGTTGGGATCAATTTATTGTTCCCGAGCTCAAATTATGCTTCATTTCATAAGTTAGGGTGTTGAGAATTACTTTTGTCAAATTTAACTCATTTATGCTTAAAAAGACTTGATTTTAAGAGAATTTGACTTAGTTTTTTGTTATGCAGAAAAGTAGAGGAAAAGCTGGAATTCCCCAGAAATGCGATCGCATTTCTGGGAAGGCAAAATTGAAATGCAACCGCATTTCTGGAAAATTAGAGGCCGTTCCGAGTCGCACGCGGGTCGTTGTTGACGAGTCTTCTTCGCACCTAACCGGTTGTTTTGACCCCGAAACTGACTGGGCAACCTTCCAGCACCTATTTCGCAGCTCCTCAACCAATCTCTACACTATATAAGCTCGAGATTCAAAGTCAAATCTAAGTAGAACTCACTTGGAAGAAAAGGGTGGTGATAGAACCCTAGCTCGACGCCAATGAGTAGGGATGCCCGAGGTCCTTCTTAGATGACCAAATTCTAACCCGAGAGAGAGTTAGACATCAAACCTTGTGGTTTGTAGAGAGTTTCACCCATTCCCACTTGTGAAAGCGAGAGAGTGGAGTGTCTTAGCGAACTCTAGAAGGATTGAGTAAATAGAAAAACTCATAATATTTAGCTATCTCCTTTATTTCCAACTCTTGAATCTTTTCATTATTTTGTATTATTTACATTCTTATTTCAATGAAAATGTGTTCATTTGCCTTTTATCCCATCACGAGTAGCTAAAATCCCGTTGAGGGGTTCAATGTGGTGAATTCCCTAAGGGTTTAATGGCTTGAAAGTGTTTTATTTGCTTAAGTTGTGTTTAATTGATGACATGCAAAAATGTCATCATTTTCCTATTAATTTTAGCTAGTTCTATGCATGAATTGTGAGCTTTAATGTATTTTTATGTTAATTTTTGTAGAAAACCGAGTTCGGGAAGCAAAACCAAGAATTTTACCAATTTTGGGTATAAAAAGAAGACTTTGGGCCATAAAAGAAGAAAAGAAAAAATAACATTTGAAGTGGAGGCCCAAAAAGCCCAAAAGAATGAAGAAAAGAGGCAAAAATCTGCATATGAGGCTTCTAGAAGGCCTAGCGTCGAGACGCTGTCCTCGTAGCGTCGCGACGCTGCGACAACTTCGGCGCTAAGAAAACTGACGTCACAGCGTCGCGACGCTATGATTTTTTTTTTTTTTTTTTTTTTTTTTTTTTAAATCAGCTGGGCTGAATTTGACTTCTTCCAACTTTATCCTTTTTCGATCTTTTAGCCCTTTTTCATGTCCCGAACACCCAATTGACTCAAAAATCACGTTTTAGCTCCAATCAACAATTTCCTACAAAATAAACATTAAGTGCAATAAAATGGCCAATAAATCATAAAAGACTAGCTAAATTGATTAGGGAAAACTAGCTAGCTATGCTCGCTATCAAACACCCCCAAACTTAAGCTTTTGCTAGTCCTCGAGCAAACTAAAAATCCAACATACAGTAGAAGAATGGATGCCACAAACATGACTTAATCCTCAAGGCTCAAAAGTCAATAACCAAGCAAGCAAGAGACATGCACATAAGGACCAATGAGGGAGACAGATTAAAATTTTTCCAAAATTAACTTGCATAAGCGAGATCTAACTCAACGAGATCAGACTCTACTAACCCGGGATTGGATTATTAAACTCTCAGCTCATCTTCCCTCTACACTGGCACTAAGGTTTCACTAATGAGTTAATGGAACAAATTAGTTTGTTTTCCTCCATACTTAGGTGCTTATAAATTGCAATTAAATTTAGCATTTATATGTGGCACTAGCTTTCACATACCTATTGCAGGGACCCTTAACCTGAGATTTCTCTGGTTGGCCTAACTGATCACAACAGGGGTAGCTCTTTTTGCCTAAACTTTATTAAACATTGCAAACTGTGCACAGGCCATGGCATAATTTATTTTCTCAACAGTAACAACAAGAATGATTTTTCTTTATGAACATGATAAGCATATATTCTTTTCTTTCCTCCTAAGCAAGATCAAACATGCTAATTTGCAAAAAATTAACTCTTTAGCTCTTCCCTACACCTATCGAGGTGACAACAAGCATATGAACCTAATAATTCGCTCCTAAGCATTCAAATCCAAATCTAGCCAAGACAAATACTCTACTCATGCAAGCCATCTCCTAGAAAAATTTTAAAAAGTCTCCCTTTTTGGGCACTCATGCTTATAACTCATCGCAAGCTTGAAAATTGGCAAGAAAGCCTATCCTAAGACATCATAGTCATGCAAAAATAGCATCCAGAAAACAACCATATGCTCAATTCAAAGAAAGCTCAAAACTATAGCCCGAACTCAGATGCTCAAGGGCTCCACAAACATGATATTTCACCCCCAAACTTAAAACATGCATTGTCCTCAATGTATAAATCAATAAAGCATAGTCAAGCATGAGAACAAATAAAGAATGGAAGGAGTGAACAATACTGGCCTGGAATGATGATGACTTTTTGACTGAAAGCTTGAAAGCTTGAAAGCAAAGGAGAGACTGAAAACAAGACCTACAAAACAGACACAAACAATGAATAAAACTCAAAAGAAAGACACAACTAAACTTACTTGGGTTGCCTCCCATAAGCGCTTGTTTAACGTCATTAGCTCGACGTGTTGACCGACTAGGCATCAAGGTGGTCTAATGTTAGATGTCCCATCACTGGTGCTTTTCCTAGCACCTCTCCTATAGCCCACCAACATGGTTTCTGATGTGTTCTTAGGGTCCTCAAAAGCTTTTAAGATCTCCTTCTCCTGCTGAACTCTGATAATCAGCTCCCTGCGCTCAATATCAATTATAACTCTCCCTGTAGCAAGGAAGGGTCTCCCTAATATGATAGGCATGGCAGGATTCTCTTTAATATCTAACACAAAGAAATCAACAGGAAGGAAAAATCTACCTACTTTGATCAGAACATTCTCCACAATTCCATAAGGACTAACCACAGACTGGTCAGCCAACTGGAGTCTAACAGAAGTAGATTTTATTTCTCCTATGTTAAGCTTTTTGCACAATGATAGAGGAATTATGTTTATGCTCGCCCCTCGATCACATAATGCTCTACATGAATAAGTACCAAAATTACAAGGAATAGTAAAACTCCCTGGGTCAGACAATTTTTCTGGTACTCTCTGTTGGACACGAGCACTGCACGTCGATGCAAGATATACAGTCTCCAACTGCTTTTCCTTTTTCTTCTTGTTGAGCCATTCCTTCATGAATTTTCTGTAGTGAGGCATCTGCTCCAAGGCATCTGAAAAAGGAATATTAACATGCAAACCCATAAAAGCATCTAAAAGCTTGTCAAACTTAACCTTAGAATTTTTCTTTTTCTTTGATTTAGGAACTAAAACAGTAGGAGAAGGGATAGAAGGCTCAGGATTAAGCTTTTCAGCTTCGTTTGAGGTGGTGCCTTCTTCAACTTCTCCTGTGAGTTCCTCTGGTTCAGTATTCTCCTCCTCTTGAGATAATGGAGTCTCCTCCTCGTGATGCACAGAGACGGCCTTGCAGTACTCCATAGAAGATTTCTCCTGTTCAGCTGGGGCTTTACCTTTATTCATGGTGTTAACAACACTTACCAGTTGTCCCAGCTGAGTCTCAATGTTCTTGATGGCTGCAGAATGACCATTGACAGTAGTGTTTAAGGCAATCATGGCCTCCTCAAGCTTATTTGACCTGTTGCTTGATTCTGCAATAAAAGCTCCAACAAGATCCTCAAAAGACGTTTTACTTTCTTGCTTAGGAGTGAAGCCAGGAGGATTCAACACATTCTTATTATTAGCATAGGAAAAATTCTCATGATTTCTATTGCTAGGGTGATAATGTGTAGGTGTAGAATTATTATTATACCCCCTAGAATTGAAATTTGAAACATACTGAACCTGCTCGAGATTTTCCTCCTGAGTTTGGGATGCGAGGGCAGCTGCAGACTCAATCGATTGAGCATTTCCTGAACCTGAGAATTTTAAAAATGCATTAGCCAAAGAAGACATCTGGGCCTGAAGTGCACTTACGTTGTCAATCTCGAACACTCCAGCAGCAATCTTTTTGGGTCCCGACCGCTCCGATGGCCATTGATAGCTATTGGTGGCCATATCCTCTAACAAAGTCCTAGCACTCTCAACAGTTTTGGACAACAGAGTCCCACCTGCTGCTGCATCAACAATAGTTTTTGTACTAGGAGTTAAGCCATTATAAAATAATTGAACCTGAAGCCAGTCGGGGTATCCATGCTGAGGCCACTTCCTCAGCAACTCTTTAAATCGCTCCCAAGCCTCGAACAGTTGCTCATCAAACTGCTGCTGGAACGTCCCAATTTCGGTCCTCAGCTTGACCGTCTTGGCAGGAGGAAAGAACTTCTTTAAGAATGCCTGGACCAAAGCATCCCAAGTGGTAATGCTTCCAGGTGGAATAGATTGTAACCAGTCCCTCGCTTTGTCCTGCAAAGAAAAAGGAAATAAACGTAAGCGAATGGCATCTTCAGAAACACCATTTAATTTACCGTCCCACAGATGTCTAAGAAGGATTTCAAGTGAGAATGTGGATCCTCCATGGGTGATCCTCTGTAAGCACAATCTCGAGCCATCTGAATGAGACCCGTTTTCAGCTCAAAGTTGTTAGCATCGATCGGGGCATAGGCAATCCCCGATTGTTGCTCCTGAAAGACCGGCTGAAAGTAGTCCCTAATAGGCTTAGGCTCCTCAGGATTAGGATTGGCCATTTGGATATTTTCTTGATTTTCCCTTCGAAGTCTATTGTATGTTCTTTCTATCTCTGGATCTAAGGGAACTAAGGCCAACTCTCTAACCCTTCGCATGCACAATCCAACCTCACCTAAAAAGGAAAAATAAAAGAAAACGAAAGTAAACAAATAAGGAAAGAATCTAAGACAAGGAAAAGCTAAATCTAAAATAGGAAAGAAAAATAATCTACAAAAGGAAAAGATAAACAAATAAGGAATGTACAATCAAATATGACAAAAACAAATAAGGAAACTAGCAAATAAGGAAAATAATCTAGAAAAGGAAAATAAACCAAAAAGAAAAATCTATCTATGGAAAATCCAAACAAATATGGAAAAATCTAAATATGGAAAAAGAAAATAAAGGAAAAAAAATGCAATCTACCTAAAAACAAAAATAATAAAAATAACAAAAAAATAGAATACACCCTAAACTAAGACCGGACAGTTTTTCTACGATATTAAAATTGACTAAATATACCAATCCCCAGCAACGGCGCCAAAAACTTGATGTGCAAATTGCTTACCGCAAGTGTACGGGTCAAGTTATAATATAGTGAATGTAAATTCGAATGTCGTCCTCTGGATTGGTGTCTAGTCAATTTTAATTACCGAAAATACTTTTGACCAATTTTATTTAGGGAATCGAATTGAATGAGAATATAATTGATTCAAACACAAAACTAAGCAAAAAGTGACAATCTAATGGGAAGAATTGGTCTTAGGGATTTGATTTCACCAATTGGAGTTATGGATTAATAAACGGATCAACACATACTATGATTCATAAATCTTGGCAACTAAAATCACACATATCTCTCCCGAGCATACATGATTCTCCCATATGTAATTGAACCCGATATCCCTATCTAAATCCAATAAACATACAAGGCAATAAGGCTAACCTTTATAACAATTTCTAGAATTAACCTTAATCTCCCGATTTTTAGCTAAATTCTAGTTATGCATATTGATTTCTAATTTAAATCCTCTCTCCCGAGTTAGATTCAAGCATAAACATCAATCAATTTATGGCCGGTAAATTGAAAGCATTAAGGACACATATATGCATAAATGACATCAATAGCATAAAAACCGTAAATCAATCCATAACGTGCCCAACGGCTACATCAATCCCTAAGAGTTAAAGCCTAGCTACTCATACACAACGTTACAATATAGCAATAGTCTAAAACAGCCATAAAAACTAACTAAAGTGAGGGAAAGAGGAATTAAACACGTTGTAGGCCGAGACCGAACGTCCCCGTCACGATCCCCACGAACAATGGGTTGATTTCCAACTTGCTCCCTTTGCTTCAGCTCCAAAATGCTCTGTTTTTCCCCTATTGTCGGCTCCAAAAAGTCCCAAAACGAAGTCCCCTAAAACCTAGCCGAAATTTCCTTATATTCTGATTTTTTCGTCGTAGCGTCGAGACGCTATGAACAGCGTCGCGACGCTGTCGCGATACCGCGAATCTGGAAATTTTGCCTAGAGCGTCGCGACGCTGGTCCTAGCGTCGCAACGCTATGATTTTTTTTTTTTTTTTTTAAATCAGCTGGGTTGAATTTGACTTCTTCCAACTTTATCCTTTTTCGATCTTTTAGCCCCTTTTCATGTCCCGAACACCCAATTGACTCCAAAATCACGTTTTAGCTCCAATCAACAATTTCCTACAAAATAAACATTAAGTGCAATAAAATGGCCAATAAATCATAAAAGACTAGCTAAATTGATTAGGGAAAACTAGCTAGCTATGCTCGCTATCAGCTGAGACAAGAATGACCCAATATTTGCCAAGAGGCTGAGGACAAGGTCCATGGACGCGTCTCCTGCAGTTCTTCCTACCATCTCACCCGCCAAGCCTAAGGAAAAATCACCCAAGGTTGCATCTCCCAAAAATTTGTTCCCTGAGGTATTTAAAGATGTTAATTTTCAGGAACGAATGGAGATAATGAAGAAAAGAGATTTTCTCAATGAGAAGGGATTCTCTAACAGGGCAGGAGCACTGCCAGAGTTCGTAACAAGAGTTATCTTTTAGTACAAGTGGCAAGACTTTTGTGCTCACCCTCAGAAGGCTGTTGTGCCTTTAGTTCGAGAGTTTTACGCCAGCCTGAGGGAGGAGAGCATTAACATGATGGTGGTGAGGGGGAAGATGGTCAGTTTCTCCTCAGTCGACATTAATAGGGTGTACAGGATCAAGGCACCCCTGAATCCGAGAGGGAATGATGTTATCAGGAACCCTTCGGCCAAGCAGATGAAGGAAGCATTAAAACTTGTGGCCAACAAAGGGGTCCAATGGAAAGAATCATAGACCAAAGTGAAGTCTTTAGTGCCAAGTGACCTAAAGCCAGAATCGGCAGTTTGGCTTCACTTCATCAAGAACCGTTTGATGTCAACCACCCACGACAACACAATTTCAGTGGATAGAGTGATGCTACACTATTGCCTTATGAAGGGGTTGGAAATCAATGTAGGGAGCATCATCAGGGATGAGATCTTAGCCTGTGGACGGAAAAGGGCAAGCAAGCTTTTCTTTGGCTCACTCATCACCCAACTCTGTCAGAGGGTGAACATTGTGCCAGGCAAGGACGAGGAGCGCCATTTCTTTAAACCAACCATTGACTTGTCCTTGATAGGAAAGCTTCAGCAGAACAACATCCAGAGGAAGGATAAAGCCTCTACATTACAGGCCACACCTCAATCAGGGCCAAATCTAGCCTCTCCATCCGAGCACACTCCTTTCACAGGACCTTCACCAGCATCAGAAGCCCTAGGTATGGTCCACCGCCAGTTAGATCAAATCAGGGAGAACCTGAAGACGTACTGGGTATATGCAAAGGAGAGGGATGAAGCTATTACAGAGTTCTATCTCTCTATCACCCCGAGTATCGCTCCGGTCTTTCCTAATTTCCCTCAATCGTTGCTGCCCCAAGAAGAAGAGGATTCTGATGAAGAGGAATATGAAGAGAAGGAAGAGAAAGAGAGTTCCTCGGACGAGGAATAGGGGAGTTTTTTGATCCCCTTTGACTGAAATTTTTTGTAAATAACACTGTTTTACTGTTTTATTGCTTGCTGTTTTTTTTTTAGTTTTAGAATGTGTAAATTTTGTTTTTAGTTGCTTAGTTGTAGTTTTGATTGTTTTAAATGTTTAGTTGTTAATAGTTTTGATCATAGGGTTGTTTAGATAGTTTGTGGATAGTTTAGGATAGAAAAACTTGGGTTTTTATCTTGTCTTGAAAAAAATTCTACTTGCTGTTTTGAGCTTTACCTATGAACTTTTTGAAAGAAAAAAAATCTACTTTAAGAAAAATTGCTTTAAAATGTTTTGGAAGAAAAAACATGTTTTCAAAGGAGTTTTCTTTTAAGCCCTTAATGATGAGAACTAGAGCTTTGTTCTATCTCAAAAGTGCCACCGTCTCAACTGAGTTGTTTTGTAGTTATAAGCTTTCCGTTAGTCTTTTTCTTTACAAAATTGTCTTAGAGTCTAAACTTCCTCGTGTTTAACCTTTCTAACACTCTAGGAGAGTTTAGCCTTGATGTTTTAAAAACAAAAGCCTCATGTTAAGCCCATGCCTCAAAAACAAGCCAATGAGGACATTGTCTACCTTTAAGTTTGGGGGGGTGCTTTATGCTTTACTATGTAAATATCTTTTGTAAATTTGTACTGCTGAAAAAAAGATGTGCTCAGTATGTGAAAAAAAAATGAAAAAAAGGGAAAAAACCGAGAGTTAATCCTCCTTCCTAGGGTTTACTGAGTAACCAGGGGCATTCATGACACCCATGGTTTGCCACTGCATGAAAGGTTTACCTAGGGAAGTGAGTATCATTCCGAGTTTGTGAACTTTGCTCGTAGCTAGATATCTACACCACAAAGTGTCGATAAGCTAGAACGAAGGTAAAGATGACAGCAAGGATGCTCTTGGGAGAAAAAGAGTTGAATAAAAGGAGCACCAGCAGTCAAATAAGTTTGGGGGAGATGGAAAAGGTCTAGTAGCTTGTTGGGCGATTATCCGCAAGCGCACGGGTCATCACAAGTAATAGTAAAACGGAAGAATTCCGAGTATCGAATCCACAGGGAGCCGAAGCGAAATTTAAGCAAGCAAAAATTCTTTTGAACACTAAAAATATTTGGGAGAAATAATATCTAGGGACCAAAACATGCAGTTAAAGAGAATTTAAAAATCAAAGCAATTAAAGAAATTAATTTGATCAATCAAGGAAAATAAAATATGGAGAACGAGTTTTTAATGGAAAGTGGGGTCTTGAAAATCAATTATTAGCTAAACATTTATTATAATTATCCTATCTCGTTGCCTAACTAATTATAATCCTAGAATCTCCGTTAATCACATAGGTTCTCCTGTCAGTCTCCCCTAATTGTAATTAATTCATTTTAACAACCTAAGTGTCCTTAGCGCTATTAAAATTCATTAATTATTACGCTCTGATTCATTTTAGGAATCTAAGTTTAACCAACTAATCTCGTTGTCACGACGGGCAATTAACTAGTTGCATGGATTACGATCTATCCTAACTTCTCTCCGTCGAGTCTCCATTAAGAATCAGATCAATACACAATTAGCCAGATTGCATACAGCATTAAGCACATCCATACAAATAATTAGGAAAAAGGGCAAGAGATAGACAATTATAACAACATTTGAACTATAATTTCATTTCATGATCCCAAATTGGGGTTTAGCTATTCATAGCTACAATATCCACAAAATTTACAATGAAAAACATAATTAAGAGCATAATAAAAGGGAAGGAATTGACCGTCGAAGACCCTTCACTGATGCTTGGAGTCCCTCCGAGCTTTCCTTGAGCCTCCTAGAATGCTCCCAAAATTTCCCCCAAAGTTTTCCCACTAAAGAACTCTCAAAAAGGCTAAAAAGCCTTGAGAGAGGCTCCAAAGGAGCCAAAGGAAGCAAGGAAAGAATGGAAGAAATGATGATTGATGCTTGAAATTGGATCCAAGGAGCGCTATTTATAGGCTCGAAAATGGGGTAGCGTCGCGACGCTATTGACACAGCGTCACGACGCTATTGACACAGCGTCACGACGCTGTGACGTCATCGACTTGCCGACCAAGAAATGGGATCAGCGTCTCGACGCTAGGCGAATTCCAGAACTTTCAGCTACGGTTTTGGGCTTGAATTTGGGCCTCCCTTCATTTCCTTTGGGCCTCATCTTCATGGTTGACCTTCATGGCTTCCCCCTTGACCTATGCATAGATTTTGGGCTTAAATGACTTCTTTTTGGGCACTTTTTCTCCAAAATCCATAATTTTGCTCCTAAAGACCAATTAACAAAATATATTCAATAAAAAAACAATTAAAACACTAAAAAGCCTAATAAATTGGGACTAAAATAGCGACATTTCTGCTCGCTATCTAGCTCATATATGTTTTTGTTTTCATAAAGATTGTTTTCTTAACCTAAAAGGACTACACCAAGCTCTATGAGTAGAAGTTAGGTAGTTTAAACATGTTTGTTAGGATGGATGAGAGAGAATTTTGCTTTGGAAAAGAACAATAGAAATCTTCATGCCTAGGAAACTCAGACGTTGTGACTGGCACTAGAGTAGAACCCTCTCCTGAGAGGCAAACTTTTTAGAAAACGATCTTGAAAAACATGTTTACTTGATTTCATGTCACTTGATTTGAAATGAAAAGTTGATACTAGTACCATGATTCATTACTATGCGTGAACTCTAACATTTTGATTCGCAATTACTATTGAGCTCTTACATTTTGATTGGCAATTAAAGAGTTGATCTCTAACATTTTGATTGACAATTGCTTGAGAACAAACAATGAGTTAACTTTGGGGGTATGATAAGGGTAAAAAATATACCTATTTTACCCTTATATTTAGCTCATTTCTTGGTCAAATATTGAGTGTTGTGATCAATTTACTATTCCCGAGCTCAAATTATGCTTCATTTGATAAGTTAGGGTGTTGAGAATTACTTTTGTCAAATTTAACTCATTTATGCTTAAAAAGACTTGATTTTAAGAGAATTTGACTTAGTTTGCTGTTATGCAGAAAAACAGGGGAAAAGCTGGAATTCCCCAGAAATGCGACCGCATTTCTAGGAAGGCAAAATTGAAATGCGACCGCATTTCTGGAAAATCATAGGTCGTTCCAAGTCGCACGCAGGTCGTTGTTGACGAGTCTTCTTCGCACCTAACCGGTTGTTTTGACCCCGAAACTGACTGGGCAACCTTCCAACACCTATTTCACAGCTCCTCAACCAATTTCTACACTATATAAGCTCGATATTCGAAGTCAAATCTAAGCAAAACTCACTTGGAAGAAAAGGGTGGTGACAGAACCCTGGCTCGACGCCAATGAGTAGGGATGCCTAAGGTCCTTCTTAGATGACCAAATTCTAACCCGAGAGAGAGTTAGACATCAAACCTTGTGGTTTGTAGAGAGTTTCACCCATTCCCACTTGTGAAAGTGAGAGAGTAGAGTGTCTTAGCGAACTCTAGAAGGATTGATTAAATAGAAAAACCCATAATATTTAGCTATCTCCTTTATTTTCAGCTCTTGAATCTTTTCATTATTCTGTATTATTTACATTCTTATTTCAATGAAAATGTGTTCATTTTCTTTTTATCCCATCATGAGTAGCTAAAATCCCGTTGAGGGGTTCAATGTGGGGAATTCCCTTAGGGTTTAATGGCTTGAAAGTGTTTTATTTGCTTAAGTTGTGTTTAATGCATGTCATTCTTTATTGATTATCACTCTAATCTTGCTGAGTTTAATTTGATCACTTAGACTTTGCATGCTATGTGAGTTTGATCTCGAAAGGGACAAACAATATCGATTCTCATAAAGGTGATATAGGAGAAAAAGCTCGAAAGAGATTGTTCGGCATTATAGGGCAAGCTGCGTAAGGCACCCTATATCGATGTCGGAATGGTGAAAAGCTTGATACTGTAAAAATCATGGAGAAAATATTAAGATCATTAGATCCAAAGTTTGAACATATTGTTGCCATAATCGAAGAAACAAAAGACTTGAATACTATGACCATTGAGCAACTCTTGGGATCGTTACAAACATACGAAGAAAAGAAAAAGAAGAAGGAAGGAATCGTGGACCAATTACTCAAGCTGCAAGTTGACTCACCTACTGGAGGAGTTAGTCAGAGTGATAAAGGCCAACAAGGAAGAGGTCATGGTGGACATCGAGGACGAGGAAGAGGTCATGGACATGGACAAGGACGAGGACGAGGTTGGAGGCCCTATGAAGACAACAACAATTTCCAAAGAGGAGAAAACTCAACAAGAGGTCGTGGGCCAGGCAACTCAAGATCAAGGTATGATAAATCAAATGTTAAATGCTACAATTGCCAGAAGTTTGGTCATTATGCCTCTAAATGTAGAGCTCCTAGCAACAAAAAAGTTAAAGAGAAGGCAAACTTCATTGAAAGGAGTCAAGAATGTGACACCTTATTGATGGCTTGCACGGACAATGAATGGAACAAAGATAATAAATGGTATCTAGACACTAGAGCAAGCAACCATATGTGTGGAAAAAGAAGCATGTTCGTGGAACTTGATGAATCAATGAGTGGCAACGTAGCCTTCAGAGATGAATCCAAGGTGGAAGTAAAAGGAAGAGGTAACATTCTTATCCGATTGAAGAATGGTGAGCATCAATTTATTTCAAATGTTTATTACGTGCCAGGTGTGAACAGTAATATCTTGTGTTTGGGTCAACTCTTCGAGAAAGCTTATGACATTCAATTAAAAGATAATAACCTTTCTATAAGAGACAATGCAAATAACTTGATTGCTAAGGTGCCAATGACGAAAAATAGAATGTTTATACTCAACATTCAAAACGACCTAGCAAAATGTCTGAAGATGTGTTATAAAGATGCATCTTGACTTTGGCATCTTTGATTTGGGCATCTCAATTTTGGAGGATTAGAATCACTCTCCAAGAAGAACATGGTGAGAAGATTACCTTCCATCAACCACCCTGATCAAGTGTGCGAAGGATGCCTACTTGGAAAGCAATTCAAGAAAAGCTTCCCGAAAGAGTCCAACTCAAGAGCTCAAAGGCCTTTGGAACTCATTCATACGGATGTGTGCGCTCCAATCAAGCCAAGCTCACTCGGTAAGGGTAACTATTTCCTTCTCTTTATTGATGATTTTTCAAGAAAAACATGGGTGTATTTCTTGAAGCATAAGTCAGAGGTGTTCGAGAATTTCAAAAAGTTCAAAGCCCTTGTTGAGAAAGAAAGTGGCTTAGTCATCAAGGCCATAAGATCTGATCGTGGAGGAGAGTTCACATCAAATGAATTCCAAAAATATTGTGAAGACCATGGAATTCGACGACCTTTAACAGTGCCAAGATCTCCCCAACAAAATGGAGTGGCAGAAAGAAAGAACAGAACAATTCTCAACATGGCAAAAAGTATGCTCAAAAGCAAGAAACTACCAAAGGAGTTCTGGGCAGAAGCAGTGGCATGTGCAGTCTACATATCCAACCGATCTTCAACAAGAAGCGAACATGGAAAAACACCAGAAGACAAAGCATGGAGCGGAAGGAAGCCTGCGATTTCTCATCTCAGAGTCTTTGAAAGTATTGCTCATGTGCACATTCCAGATGAAAAGAGAAGTAAGCTGGATGATAAAAGTGAGAAGTACATATTCATCAGCTATGATTCCAACACTAAAGGCGACTAGCTTTACAATCCTGATACGAAAAAAACAATAATCAGTCGAGATGTAATATTCGATGAAGAAGGAGCATGGGATTGGGGACAACGTGATGAAGACTACAACTTCTTTCCATACTTCGAAGAAAATGACATGGAGCAAACAATGATGGAGCAAACAAGAGAGGAGTCTTCTACTCCAACAGCTTCACCAACGACTACAAGTTCTCAAGAAGATGTGAACTCAAGTGAAAGAATTCCACATTTCAGAAGATTACAAGAACTTTATGACGTAACTGAAAATCATGATAATCTTACTCTTTTGTCTTTTTGCCAACTGTGAGCCCATGGACTTCCAAGAAGCAGTGAAAAACAAAAATTGGAAAAGCACTATGGATGAAGAGATCAAGGCGATTAAGAAGAATGACACATGGGAGCTAGTCTCACTTCCAAAAGGGCAGAAGGCGATCAGAGTGAAGTGGGTTTACAAAACCAAAAGGAAACTGAAAAGAAAACTTCATAAGATCAAGAGATCTGTTGGGAGTAACAAAATCAAGTTTAAGAGGGGGTGTTGAAATATAAACTTGATTTTGGATAATTTGTATTTGGGCCTAGCCCAAATAAAAGTCCAAATTCTAGAAATGTCTTTTAAGTATAGAAGAAAAATCTAGATAAATCCCTTAGGAAGATTTTTAGAGTGTGATGTAGAATTCTCTAGAATATTAGAGAAAATTGTGTATTCTAGAAAATCATTTGTAGACACAAGATTATAGATATGTGTTGGCAAAATCCTAACCATAAATTGAGGAGGTGAAAACTAGTAAAAATAGGGGTAGTGTTTTAAAGTTTTTGTATCAAGCCAAAAAGCTAGAATTGAGTGATAACACAAATAGCCTCTTTCTCATAACCTCTTTCTCAAAAATCCATATTTCAAGTTTACCCTCCAATCTCCAAAAGGTTTCTTTCCAACTTTTTTATTTTTTATTTATTTTTTATTTTTATTTTTTTATTTTTTGTAACTCCTTAATTCCAAATGAGTCCCAATTAAAACGGAAAGGTTGACGATTTTTACTCCCACGCGACTTCCCACTAAAAACCAATTCCCAATCACTAAACCACTTACCTACGGTAAAAAGAAATATCTCAAATTAAATTTCCAAAATATCAATTTAACACAAGTGTAACTTACCTCGGATGCGCACGTCACACCTAAAGAAAACCGAATGAACACATGTATAGTAGAAATAAACCACATCAAAGATTCAATAAGAAGTCCAACCAATTGATTTTTTTTTTTCAAAATAATAATATTATTTATTTTGGTATAAACTAAAAAGCTAATTTACATCACATCCACATAAAAAAAATCCAAAACCAGCGACCATAGAAGTCAAAAACCACCCATGTTTGATCTTTTGATTAAGTTCTACCAAGCCTCCACACATCCTCACCGTCCGGCAAGCAGCAGCTCCCGGAGCTCCGCCGCCGCCGCCAGCTCCGCCTGCAATCCCGGATCCGGGTCCGGATCCTCTCAAACTCCGAATACCCACAAGGCAAAGTAATCCCCTTTTCATGTTCAAACCCAAATTTCTCCTCCGCTTCCCTCAGCAGCTCAATGAAAAGCCTATGCTTGAAGTACACCACCGGCACCAAAACCCGGTTGAATTCGCCTCCGCTTTCTCCAACATACACCGCCAACTGGCCCTTCGGCACCTCGTCAGGCTTCTCCTCACCCGACCCGGCTGGCCGGAGGAATCTCAGCTGGCGGCTCCAGCTGAGGATCCTCGACAAAGACTTGGATTCCGGCGGTGGGTTTTCCCGGGTCAGCCTGTGGTATCTGGCCGATGACGACGATGACGACATCGGCCGTATATTTCGGCCGAGCCACCTGGAGAATAGAATAAGACGCTTTCGAAGCTTAAAGCCTCGGAGCTTTCTCATGGTAAAGAAAGAGAGAAGGAGAAGGAGAGTAGTGGGGAGTATGAATAATAGAGACGACAATGGAGGCTGAATAAATATAAAGTGGATGGTGTCTTGTTGCGACAGGTCGTTTTATCTTGTTTTTCTTGTTCATAGTATAAATACATATGGTGTTTGTATATATTATATATATTGTAATTTTTCAAAACGCCGTAGTACTTATTGTTTACGGATTTTTATTTTTTTTTTATTTTTTGGCTGGCAATGGTGTGGGAAATAATTATTTATGCATGCCATTTTTGTTAGGTAATTCCTCCAAGTTGAAGAGTCAAATATGAGGATAAGTTTAGTGAGGTATTAGTGTTTTTACCTGGTGCTAGATCAAATTCTCAATATTACCTTTAATATATTTTCATTAACCTATGAATTTTGTTTTCAAGACCAAACTTTATTTTTTTTCATTTATTTTGGATTTCATGTGTGAGTAATATCGGATTGGCAAATCCATGAGTTCAAATATATCTATATTAAAACAATAATTTTAATGATACATCAACTTCGTGTTAAGAAATTTTAATTAGGAAAGATCTAATTAAGAAAATTTGATACATTTAAGAGTAATATTGAAAATTTTGAACCATATTAAAGACTAAATAGAGTATTTCTAAAAAGATGGTTAGAGATTATTTTATATATTTTACTTAAAAAAACGCTTTGATAGGAAATATATCTTTTATTCGTATGTATATGTATAAGTAATATGGATTACGAACTACAACAGGCTATTATTTTTTATATTAGTTTATGTAAAAGGAAATGAATACACGAAAATTATAAACTAATGAATTTATCCACAAATTAAATAACTACGTATTAAATATTTTTATTATTGTTTGATATTTCAAATAATTTTTAGATAAGTTCAAATAACCAAAGAAAGGATAAAAAAATCATTTTCAACCTAGGTTGTATCAATTTTTACCCCCAAATTTTAATTTTCATAAAATAAATCCCAAACTTAGCCGATTTTATCAATTTTAATTCCAAACTTGCAAAAGTGTTGCAATGTAGACCTTTGACGAACTTTTCATTTGAATCATCATTCAAACATGTGATTGGCAATTTTCTCCATTTTATAAAAAAAAAAAAAAAAAAAATCACATTGCACCTAAGTTACATTGGTTTCTTGTATGAATTTTGTTGGAGAAACTCTTCTTTTAAAGAAATTAAACACTTTAGGCTGATTCTTCTCACTTACATTAGCCTCTAAAAAAATTTAAATCACAAAGTTATTAGCAACAAGAAAAATATAGAAAATACGAGAGGGAAAAATATAAAATTGTTTTGCTTTTGTTTCCTACCCTTCATGTTCTAATTAGCAGGGGAAAAAAGCAAATATATATATATATTTCACCAAGTTGTTAGCAATAAGTAAGAACCAACAAACATTCGAAGAAAAAAACTCCAAAATTGCTTTGCTTTCATAATCATTGACATTAAAAAAATAAATAAAAAATAAAAAAAAAAAAACCCAATTTTTTTTCCTATCATTTTATAATGCGTGTTCTTCTAAGTAGCTAAAAAAAAAAAAAACAAAACCTACGAACATAAATAAGAAGAAAATGTAAGAAAACTCATGCACAACTTCTCAGCAGCAAAAGTTCATTCAAATAAAAAGTTTCTTCAATATAAATTTCTTACAAGAAACCAACTCATATGTCATATGAATTAAAAAAAAATGAGTAAATATTCAATTGTATTTTTTAACGGTGGTTCAAATAGAAAGTAATCGAAGGTCTACATTGCAACTTATGCAAGTTTAAGGTTAAAGTTGATACAAGCTACTAAGTAAGGAGTTCAATTTGATGAAATTGAAAGTTCTCAGGGTTAAAATTGATATAACCTCCTAAGTTTAGGGTTAAAAATGATTTTTTTCCCAAAGAAAATATGATCCACAATTTTAAATTACATGAAATGAAAGTGTATATTATTAAAGAAAAAGAAATTATGAAAAGAAAAATATTTTGGGCGGAAAGACTACCTTAGTGTTTTTGAGAAAAGAAAACTTTATTAAAATTAAACACGAGCATTTGCTCCAATCGGGTAAATATCTGTGGGACAGGAACCCCCACTAGTGTGATTTACAAATCCTGTATCTATCTCATTAAGAGATATGACCCAAGAAGGGAAATAATTGAATATGTTAATAGTTTTTTTTTTTTAGAAATATATGTTAGTTTTTTTTCTTTTTTTTTTTAAAGGTATATGTTAGTAGTTTTAACTTACATGCTATAGATTTGAATCTCGCTTACATGCATGGGTAGGTGGGTGTATACTGTTAACTGTATACTAATTGATAAAATTTTCCGATGCCCTTCTGGCTTAAGTCCCTCCTAATTCCTCCTTTTCCGTTTCTTTTTCATTTTTTTTTTCTGGTTTTTGTTTTATTTTTTCTTTCAGTTTTTTTTTTTCGTTTTATTTTTTCTTCTTTTTGTTTTTTTTTTCTTTTACCGTATTCTTTTTCGTTTCTCCTCCTCATCTTTTTTTTTTTCGTTTTCTTTTTTTTTTTCTCGTTTTTCTCAGGTGTTTTTTTCATATGTTTAAAATAGTTTAAATTTAAATAAAATAATAACAAACATAAGTCATTATAGTTTTTTTTTTTCAATTTTATTTTTCTTTTTGAGTCAAATAAAGATGGAACATAAAAGTATTTTTAAATTTTAGTAATAAGCTTTTGAATTTTAAAAAAAAAAACGTGCTATTGGCCTTTAAACTTTCAATTTTATATCTAGTAAGTTTCGAAATTTTCAATTTAATATCTAATAGATCTATGACATAATAAACTAATAAACACTGTTTTTTTTTTTTAAGTTCAAAGTTCTATTATATACAAAATTAAAAATTTAGAAACCCTATTAGATAGAAAAGTGAAAATTCAGGGACGTAGTAAAAACTTTTTATAGTCAGTGATTTATTGAGCATAATCTTGAAAACTTAATGACTAAATTTATAGTTTAACAAATTTAATATCAAAATATACGAATGGATATTAATATATATCAATGTGTTCAAAATATCATTTTGGTTAGTGTACTTTGGGTTTTGTTTCATTTTAGTCATTGTACTTTGAAATGTTCAATCTTAGTCCAAGTACTTTAAATAGAGTTTAAAATTGGTCTCTATAGTGAGTTTATTGTTAATTTTTCTAAAAAAAATTGTCTCTATTAGTATTTTTCTATAAATTTCAGAAGTATGTTTACATCGGATCTCTTATGGTACGAAAAATTATTATTTAACAAATTTTGATAAAAATTAACTTAAACTTACGGTAAGGACTAATTCTATATAGCCCCTCACATAAAGTTCTAGATCCGCCACGGGTGTATATGGTTCTTGAGTTTATTTCTTTTTCTTTTACTGTATATAAAAAGTTCACGTTGGTCTTGGATAATTTCTTAATAAACTATTTATTAGAAACTTGACAAAGACACATTTTTAAAATTTATGTCACTAAAATTGTCGATGTCTTTTTTTAACAACATATGGGGTGAGAGATTTGAATCTCTAACCTGTTGGTCGATGGTACAAGCTTTAAAAATGCCTATGTTGATTAGTATTTGAAGTCATCTCTATTTTTTTTTTTTTTTTTTTTTTTTTTTGTTTGGCAACAAATAGATTAGGTGTTAGGTTTCTCATGAAAATTAAGATTTTTGTTAAATAATTAATATAATATTATGGTAAAAGATTAACATACATTCTTTTATTCCATATTTAAAATTAAAATAGAATATTTGAAATTTAGAGAATCTAAAATACAACCTTTTATATTCTAGAAATTTAAATAAAATTTATTTTTAAAAAAAATAAAAAACAAAATAACTATAAAAGTTGTAAGCTAAAGTATGATTCAAACCAGAATTATTTTTAGTCCATTTTTGTACACTATGCCAAGGGTTCCCCACCAAAAGTGTTTAACTTTTATATGAAGACAAAGTTTGGAGTCGACTGTATTGGCTGCAAATTATTGAATTAGATTTATTTCTTTCTAGTTTTCTTTTCCGAACATCATTTTAGACCACAATGACTGTAATAATTTTTTACTTTTTAGAAGTATGGTTTCTCTCCCTAATAATTAAAATTCACAAAAACAAACTATTTTATATAAAACTACAAAATATATATATATATATTAAAAATCTCATTTAATGTATAAATATATATTTTTTTTTTTTAAAAAAAAAAGTTACTATCACAAATGAGGGAGCAAAACTTTCAAACATACATTAGTAATAAAATCTTAAGTCTGTTTAGGTCCGACACATTTTAGAACTAAAAAAGTGTTAAAAACATTTTAGTAACATAAAAAAAAAGAAAAAAAGAGAGATAGTTATAGGGAAAGAAAGATAATAATTATAAAGTTAAATTATAAGTTTAGTTCCGAACTTTTAGTGTTGTGTCAATTTTGTCGAACTTTTAAAAAATGTTTGATAGGTCTCTCAACTTTCAATTTTGTGTCTTTTCTCAGCTTTGAAAATATCTACTAGACCTTTAAACTTTCAATTTTGTGTCTAATAGACCCTTTGACATATTGAGGATTTTTAAAAATTAGCCAATCTGTTGGATATAAAATTGAAGTTTATGCCTGTTGGGACTCTAAATTTCCAATTTTGTATCTAGTAGGTTTTTTAATTTTAAAAAAGGTTGAATAGGTCAAGAACTTATTAGGTATAAAATTGAAAGTTTAAGGATTTACTAGATACTTTTTAAAATTAGGAGATCTATATTGAACACAAAATTGAAAGTTCAACCACCTATTTGACATTTTTTAAAATTTAGGGATCAAATTGACACAATTTTGAAAGTTCAAGGACTTAACTTGTAATTTAATCTAATTATAAATTATATAAAAAAATATATATATTGGTCAAAAAGAAGCAAAATTACGTGCAAATATTGATTTGAGTGTCGGTAAAATAACTTAATTTTTTTTTTTTTTTTCATTTTTTCTTCCTTTTGAGGATAAAATAATGATTGATAATGACATCCTTAGAATCGTTTCAAATACGCCCGCAAGAAAAGCTTTTCAATTCAGATTGTTGTTATGATCGATAGAAGTACATGCACCATTTTGTAATTGAGATACTTAACAAAGCATAGTCTGTTGGACTGATGAAGACATATCTTCTTGATCATATAAAGTTAATTAAAAGCTCGAATCCCTCTATCTTTGAATAAAAAAAGTAATAATAATAATAACAAGGCTTTAGGTGTGTTTGGTTTAACTTTTCAAATGTTTAATTTGAAAAAAAAAATGATTTTGAAAATTTTTTTAGTGTCTAACAACCACTAAAACTGGCTTATTAAAAAATGTGATTGAGAAATAAACCATTTTGAAACAGACACTTAAAGATAATTTTTTAATAGTTGTTTAAATATATAATAACTTGTGTATAAAAACACTTATGAGAAAATATAACCAAACATTCGATCGAGTGTTTAAATTCTAAACAATTTTTATACGAAATGTTTTTTAAAAACATGCATTCTTGAAAAACATTTAAACTAAAAAGTACTGCAAACGTACTCTTTATTTTGTTAACTTAATTAAGGTATGTGTTTTAAACTAAGGGCCCGTTTGACAACCAATTGGTTTTCTGTTTTTAGTTTTTGGTTTTTTGATTTTGAAAAACAGGTATGTGAAGTTGAATTAAATTATTTTTATAAATTTATATAACCTACCACACTTGTTTTAATGGTAAAATTTTAATATATATTTTTTCAACTAAATTCTTATATACCTTCGTTTAACACAAACAATTATGAGAGTTTGCGGTGGGTGGCAAATAAGAACTATATAATTACAAATATAGTACAATGTAAAAAAAAATTGCAATTATAGCAAAATCTATCAAAGTATATTACTGATAGACACTGATAGACTCTGGTTAATTAGAATCTATTTGATAGACTTCGATTATCAGAGTTTATCAGCGATAGACTCTGATTAATCAGAATCTATCAGTCTACTGATAGACTCCGATTATTCAGAGTCTATCAGTGTCTATCGCTGATAGACTCCGTTTAATCGAAATCTATCAGTGACTATCATTAATAAATTTTGATTAATCGGAGTCTATTAACGATAGACACTGATAGACTTTGAATAATCAGAGTCTATCAGTGATAGACACGGATAGAATCTGACGACAACTTTTTGGTCTTGTACAATTAATTTTGCTATATATGCAATTAATTTGCAACTGTGCTATATTTGCTATTAATTTGGTCCAATTTGCCATCTATGCAACTGCGCCAACAATTATTAACACGAAATAATATTGTTACATTAAAATACATTTTATTTATTAGGTTGAAAATAAACACATTTTACATGGGATTCTCTTATACACCGTCCAACATAATTATCATTGGCGAAATGATAATTTTTGCATAAAAAATACAATATTTTATACACTAAACCAGAAAAAAAAAAAAAGAAAAAAGAAAAAGAAAAAGCATGAACCAGATGAAGTTAGATTTCACAAACTTATTCCTTTGCACAATTCAATTACACAAATATCAATTCTTCTAATTGAAGACCACACAAAACTAAACTATTCGAACAAAATGAACCACATTTTTCTTGAAAAGTTTGGATGTCCCACACAAGAACTTCAACGGAGGCCTTGAAATCTTAGAAGAGAAAATATATATAATTTTTCCTATTTTAGTTTGTATCCATAGACATCATCAATTTGAGTTATAAATTAAAATAAACTTGAAGTTATTAATAAAGTGCAACTTCACTTGGTGTTAAGAATATAAAGAAGAATTCTCATATTAACTCACATAAGTGGTGAAGTATAAACTATATTTTTTTCTTTTGTCCTAGGGTGGGGGGTTTCGAACCACAGATGTGACGTTTGGAGATAGGAAGGGTATATGAATGAACCAAGACCATATCTGAATGAGAGGGATCCTGAAGACATGAAAGTATGGTCAACATAAGCTTACAAGAACTCATAGATACTACTTATACCAACAAGGTACACCTTCCTTTTCGGTGGTTCAATTATATGAACTTTAAAGTTAAGCATGCTTGGCTTGAAGAAGTTCTATGTTGGGTGACCACCTGAGAATTTTCCTAAGAAACATGTGAATGAGGACAAAACATGTTAAAAGGACATTGTGTTGGTTTGCGGGAACAACCTTCACTTTCAGAAAAAATTTCAGACAAGTATGGTGACATGATTAGGTTACTGGGTGATGCAGGAGAATGTCAGAAACCTTTTTCTTCTTCTTTTTCACCCTAGGCTTGTAGCTTTAAAATATTTATGATGGAGCTTAAATTAGGCATCCCTTATTGGATTTTTTTTTAATGTTAATTAACCTTTTCATGTCAGGAACCTTATCTCTTAATCTTGATTAAGAAAGGGTACCAAATTCAAATTTTCAACTATGTCACATGCACCATCATGCATGTCAATCTTGTTTGTCCTTTAGCGTTTGGCCGTACAGTCTGGAATAGAAGTCTAGCAAGTCGCTTCATAAGCACAATTTTTCTTTCGAAAGGACAAATTTACATTAATGGCACCATACAGATCTCCAAAATTCACACTGTGTAGTCAAAATGATTGAACACATAATTAGTATGGAATTTAATATGAATTATAGGAATGCAATGGAAATTTGAAGAACTCCACTCTCACTTATAATTAGTTAGTTTTATAGGGCTTTCTTTTCTTTAACCCTAATAAGAAAACTCAATTTAAATAAATGGGGAAGGGCTTGGATTCTCTAATTCAACCCATTGAAAATGCCTTTTTGTTTAAATATTTTTCAAGAATGTATTTTATTTAAAACATTTTGTATAAAAATTATTTAGAATTTAAAGACTTATATGTTTGGTTACATTTTCTCATAAGTGTTTTTATACCCAAGTTATTATATACTAAAAACTCTTTAAAAAGTTAAGGCCCCGTTTGATAACCATTTGGTTTTTGAAAATTATGCTTGTTTTCTCCAAAATTTCCTACCATGGTTTTCATCCTTGTTAAGGTTTCATTTGAATTCCTAGTCAAATTCCAAAAACAAAAACAAGTTTTTGAAAACTACTTTTTTTTTTTTTTTTTTTTCAAAATTGGACTTGGTTTTTGAAAACAAGGAAGAATATTGATACTAAAACAAAGAAACTTATAGGTGAAAGTAGGTGTGTATAAGCTTAATTTTAAAAAACCAAAAACCAAATGGTTATCAAACGGGACCTTAGTTTCAAGTGTTTCTTTCAAAATGGTTTATTTCTCAATCTCATTTTTTAATAAGTTATTATTAGTGGTTGCCAAACACTAGAATGTTTTTTCAAAATAATTCTTTTTTCAAAAGTAAACACTTAAAAAGTTAAACCAAACACACCCTAAATCTCTTAACTCCTAAAAGATTTGGAAAAACCTAATTGATTTGGGATTTGGATCTTTTGAAATTTAAAATATATATCTACTATTAAACCTCCAAACTTTAGGAAATTAAAGATTTAATTAAAAATCTCTTTTTTCCTAAATTATAGAAATTTAATTTACCGATCCAAGGTTAAGCTTAAATTCTAATTTTCCAAATTAGAATTCAAACCCGATTACTCTAGCAAAGGTCTAATTTCGAAACGTGGGCGTTACAAGCAACCAATGCTTCAAGATTTCTAGATGAATCTTCAAGTCGACCTAGTTTTTTTTTTTTTTTGAAGGTTTTGGTATCCTTTTATAGGTCTCTAGGGCTAGGTGTGCTACCAAGTTCAATGTGAGAATCTAGATCCAAGATCAGCTCCAGAATTAAGGAATCCAATCACATCTTCAATCAACCCCTAAAACTATGTTGATCTGTTTGTAGGATCTATGCAGGTGTAGAGACAGATTGTGCTACCACAAAATCATGGAATTCCATATTCGAACCACTTTTCCAACCTCTAGCCTAGAGACGCTACTACAACCCTTAAACCATTATCCACAGATCTAAACCACTTTAAACTGAAAATACCGAAAATTTCGGCAGCATAACGACGTAAAATGGTCTGACCCAAAAATTTTACACCTGATAAACAAACAAAACACTTCCAAACAACCAACTCAACCCCGCCAACTACATTTCAAAACCACAACCTACTTCTCTATTCGAGTCAGGCCTCGAAGCAACATGCATTAAATCATTTCATGCAATAGAACAAGTTATTAAACAGCTTCTAACAACACTAGCAACTTATCCCAAACGAATGCTAACTAACAACTTTATTTCATAAATGTTAAAACAATGGAACTAAACTTTCAGTTAATGAAAACTAACATCTCAGGTGAAACTCTCACCCTAAAAGAATCGTCAAATAACATAAACAAGCTAGCCTATGATAAGGGTAAAAAATATACCTATTTTGCCCTTATATTTAGCTCATTTCTTGGTTAAATGTTGTATGTTGTGATCAATTTACTGTTCCCGAGCTTAAAATATGCTTAATTTGATAAGTTAGGGTGTTGAGAATCACTTTTGTCAAATCTAACTCTTTTGTGCTTAAAAAGACTTGATTTTAAGAGAATTTGACTTAATTTATTGATGTGCAGAAAAACAGAGGAAAAGTTGGAATTCCCCAGAAATGCGACCGCATTTCTGGGAAGGCAAAAATGAAATGCGTCCGCATTTCTGGAAAAATCAGAGGCCGTTCCGAGTCGTCCGCGGGTCATTGTTGACGAGTCTTCTTCGCACCTAACTGGCTGTTTTGACCCCGAAACTGACTGGACAACCTTCCAGCACCTATTTCGCAGCTCCTCAACCACTTTCTACACTATATAAGCTCGAGATTCGAAGTCAAATTCAAGCAAAACTCACTTGGAAGAAAAGGGTGGTGATAGAACCCTGGCTCGACACCAATGAGTAGGGATGCCCGAGGTCCTTCTTAGATGACCAAATTCTAACCTGAGAGAGTTAGACATCAAACCTTGTGGTTTGTAGAGAGTTTCACCCATTCCCACTTGTAAAAGCGAGAGAGTGGAATGTCTTAGCGAACTCTAGAAGGATTGAGTAAATAGAAAAACGCATAATATTTAGCTATCTCCTTTATTTCCAGCTCTTGAATCTTTTCATTATTCTGTATTCTTTACATTCTTATTTCAATGAAAATGTGTTCATTTTCTTTTTATCCCATCATGAGTAGCTAAATCCCGTTGAGGGGTACAATGTGGTGAATTCCCTTATGGTTTAATGGCTTGAAAGTGTATTATTTGCTTAAGTTGTGTTTAATGTATGTCATTCTTTATTGATTATCACTCTAATCTTGCTGAGTTTAACTTGATCACTTAGACTTTGCATGCTATGTGAGTTTGATCTCGAAAGGGACAAACGATATTGGTTCTCATAAAGGTGATATAGGAGAAAAAGCTCGAAAGAGATTGTTCGGCGGTATAGGGCAAGCTGCCTAAGGCACCCTATATCGACTATAGGGTTATAGGTTGCATTCGTGAATTATCTATGTCGGAGTCGAGTCACAGAAATGTGCATAACGGTACTCTCTTAGCCTTCTAACGGTTTTTGGGAACAAGGGCCAAATAGGAGTTAAATTTGACCCAATGCATTGAATACACTTAAGTTAGATATTGCATGACTATGGTTATTGCCTTAGGGATGAATCCATGTTGAATACCTCGTTTATTTCTTATTGTTATTCTTTTACATATTTGCTTGTTTTATTTATCTTTTAAAAAACCCAATCAATCAACTTATTTTCTTTGGTTACCTTTTCAAAAGCAATCATTTGAGCAGTTTCTTCATCAAATCTGAATTTCCAGTTTAGTCCTCGTGGGATCGATACCCTTGGAGTACTTCTAAGGTTTTTTATTACTACGTGCGACAGCGTATACTTGCACTTAAGTGTTAGCTGAATTATTCTTTATTATTTCATTTATCATCTTAACTCACATCCATCTATTCAGCTGACGACGCACCAGCCTACTTGGAGCATCACAAAATTAAACTTAATCAACTACAGCCTAATCCACCACATTAAAGGAAAGCAAACTCGAACACCCTAAGGTTCCTCCTCGATGTTCTCCTCTTCCTCACCAAGATCCAGCTTGTCATCCAAAAGTGCAACATCTAAAAGGTTGGGGGGAAGATGGGGAAGAGGGTATCAGTACAACCGTGGTACTGGTAAGCAGCTCACACTTACCAAGCCACAAACAATCAACCAATACAACCAACATGCTTAGCACACGCATCCAACATGTTACACAACCACGACAATCAATATGCTTTTAAGCTATAAACTAACCACATGCTTTAAAACAACACACTCATGCAAATGCATAACACGCTATGCAACGCACGCACTAGACTCCACATGATTTCCGCGTCATACTTCGCAACTACATGATTTCTGCGTCATGCTCTGCTAATTACATGATTTCCGCGTCATGCTCCGCTACACATGAATTCTGCGCCATGTGGTGCGCTGTTGGGTTCCTAGAGTGAGTAAAAATTTAGTATAAAATACTCTAGAATTCCTGTGCAAGTATACACAGTCTGCAGCAAGTAATACTATCAATCCGAGCCCTGAATGAGTTTCCACTCTACCTATTTTTGTGTAACTTTTTAATGGTTTCAAGAATAATAAAATGATTGGGTTTTATCTGAATTATGCTGAAGCAAAATAAATGGCAGAACAATAAGTAAACAAATAGATAGACAGATTAAAGACAGGCGCTGGTTAGGTTTTAGTGATTGTTATAAAATATGCTCTAGCAATATTATTGATCATGCATTTCTCGCAGTATTATTAGCGGATTCCTCCCGGAACTCCGGATCTTTTGGGATGTGTTTCAACCCCAATGAAGTACGACCGATCAAGCACTAGGCAACTGGCTATCCCTAGCTCAGTCACTGGCGTTCACCAATACACAATGATCGTAGTGTGGAGAATTGCCACACACTCTCTAAATCATCCCTGAAACTAGAGAGAGCTATTCACATCGGCTGGCCAGGCGGGAGTAAAATGAGAATAAGCACAACAATTAACCAAAATGCGATAGTCAATATATTATTAGAGATGAAGCACAGTAATCACATTATTCCTAACCAACACCTTAAGCTACTTAGTTCATAACAGGCATAGGAATATGAGTTACAATCTGAGTATGCATGTCCATAACCACAAGTTAATAAAGAAAATAAACTCCCTAATCAACTTGCGGACGATGGTGTTCTTGATGATCTTCAATCTCTCTACACTATACGGCTTCCACGGGAAGACTTGGAATATTTTCTCCCAAAAGTGGAATGAGTTGGACTTGGGCGGCTCCTTCCTTTTATAGAGGTGATAGGAGGCTTGAATTAGGTCAACTAGGACACGTGTAAGGCTCTCCTTGCTCCTTTATCCCGAAAATAACTCAACAGAAGTCGGTTCATGAAGTTGGCTAACGAGCTGTGACGTGGCAGTTTCTGCTCCCAGTTTTGCTGCAGCACAGAATTTGCTCCCTCCAGTCGCCCAGCAGCATAATCTGCACAAAGTGATTTCCAAAGCTTCCATTCTTCCAAATGGGTTAAATCATGTAATATCTCTCTAAAACCAACCCTATTAAGCATTAAAGACACACAAATCCTTATATAAATGAGGCCTAAATAACTACCTTTTGGGCAGTTATCATGCGCTAATTACATGATTTCCACGTCATGCTCCGCACCTACCCCACATGAATTCCGCGCCATGTGTTGCGCCACTCTTACATGATTTTCTCGTCACGCTCCGCACTCACACCCATGTGATTTCTGCGACACGCTCCGCTACACATGAATTACGCACCATGTGCTGTGCCTCACAGCCGACTCATGCTACACATCCCCATGCAAAATGCAAGCCAAGCTCAAAAGCTTAACTCAACATTCACCATGCTTAAGACAAACACTCATCATGCTTAAACACCTTAAGCGTAAACAACTCAAGCAACACAGAAAATACAATTCATGCTTTATACAAAGCACTTTAATGAACGCAACACAACAGTTCCCATATTTGTCATTTCATACATAGCACAAATATACGAAAAGCAGATAAACAAACGATCATGCTTCATGCAGTCAAACAAACTTAGTAAGTAGAAAAACTACTTACCTACAACGCTTCCAAGGCAACCTTAGTAATCCAAGGTAGTCCAATAAAGCCCTAAACAACAAGGATAAAATATACTAAATTAGAACCAACCTAAAGCGACCCTAAACATGCTTAATAGGCCTAATTCAACTAAGAAAAGGCCTATTTCCTTGCTGGACAGCCACTCAAGATCTCCCAAATTAAAAACCCAACACCTTTAGATCATGGGCAACCATGTCTAAGGCACGACGGGCGATAGGTATTCGCTGAATGACCATATTTAAGGCTTTTTAGCCACTGGACAACAAGCAAATATAACCTACGGCACACTAACAACACTTAGAAGATTGGGCAATGCAACTAAGGCCTAAATGATTAATGAGACTTTATTTAGCATGCTTCTAAACCACGGACAGAAAACACATGACTCATTAATTCATGATTTAAGAACCTACAAAGGTTGGGCAACACTAACTAGGCAACAACACTTGATGGGCATTGACACTACATGCTTTTAAACCACATACAACAACAACGATCCATTTTAAAGCATATTCTACGACCTATAACGGCTGGGCAACACTTAAAGGCCTAGGCAACAAATGGGTAACGATCTAAACATGCTACTAAGGCTAGAACAACTAAAGGGGCAACAAACTCAACGCTATAGACAAAGGGACATCAAGGAAACTTACCCAAATGGACCTGTTTCTACGCTAGACGGGTTATTCTAACCTCGAATAGCGTGTTAGAACACTCCTTGGGCAGAGGGTATTCAAGTTCCAGCGATTTGAACCCCAAACGATCACCTAGACGACACTGCAGATCAGAATTTCAACCACAACTTAATTTTCCACCACCTAAAACGAATTAGGCATGGGCGCGGCTCGACGAACGGCTACGGCACCCGTTCGGCTGGACGGAAAGAGAGAGGATCCGCGAGGAAAAGGACCCACGCAGCGACGGTGCTTCCTTCGACGGTGGTGGCGGCAGCTGGGAGGTTTCGGCGGCAGCTGTATCACGGCAAGGGGCTGGGATCTCACGGCCACCAGAAGAGAAAGAGAGATCGCGTAAAGAACTCTCACGAGAGAAAGGAAAACGCCGAGAGAGAGGGCGACAGAGGGTGGCGACGCGATCTGAACGGGAACGACGGCGGCTGGAGCTCGAGCGGCGACAGAGGCTGAAGTTCACGATTGGGGGGGGGGGCTGCCTCATGCGTGAAGAGAAAGAGAGATGAGGGAGATGGGGCTGACGAGAGAGAGAGGGAAAGAGTTTAGAGATTCTAGAGTTTTCTTCTTTTCCTTATTTCTTTTCTTTGATTTTCTTAATAACGAAAAACCCAAAAATATCTTCCAAGAATAGGATTTCCCCCTCAACCGAAACCCAATATTCAGCGTATAATTAAATTATAATGCTTAAACTTCTCAACCAACTCAGATAAAACCAACGGGTCTTAGGGAGAGATTTTTATTTTTAAAATAACGTTTAATTCCCAAACACTTTGGTTTTAAATTAAATCCCTAAGTTCAAGCTAAAAATAGATCCTTCAACTCGAAATATGGAATTTAAATACACCCAACAGTGCACGGGGCTTCACATTCTCCCCACCTTAAAAGCTTTCGTCCTCGAAAGACTCTTGCTCGAACAACTCAGGGAATTGGGCTCAAACTTCACCTACTTTTCCCAGGTAGCTACTTCTGCTTTATGGTTCTTCCAATGCACCTTCACCAAATCGATGGTCTTGCTTCTCAAAACCTTTGCCTCCTTGGCTAGGATCTTGACAGGCTTCTCCACATACATCAAGTCCTCGTTCAACGACAGGGGTTCAGGATTCAACACATGCGAAGGATCATAGACGAACCTTTTTCCATTGACAACACGTGCAAGAACACACAATCACCAAAACCGAACTTCAGATCTCGAAAGTTACTCGCCTAACCACACTGGTTGACTGGCCTTGACTCCATCTCACTCCACAAGGCAGTTAACACCAAAGGCTTTTTGCTCATCAAACTACTTTCCTCTGGAATCCAAAAGCTTAACTAAGGCACAAGAGGAACGATCGATGTATATCCACAAAAATAACTATTGAGACAAGTCGTGTTGGACATACAACACTTGTAGTAGAGCTTGCCTACGAGCAACCTAACTCCGCACCAAGAACCCAAAAGGCCCAACAAGATTGAATTCAAACTCCGATCTTGCACGTCCTACAAGAAACTTTTATTCGCTGATGCAACTTACACCACATAGGTTGTCAATGCTAGCTTAAACCTTGAGCTAGACACTTTACAACTCACCATCAACGACTTAAACACAACTCCAACCTGCAGGAAGCTTCATCAGCAACTTCACCAACTTAAACCCACTTAGTTGGTAAGTTCAACCACCAACTTCAAACAGGCATCACTGAAGAAGGAAACAACTATTTCGAAACGGCTTCCGCTGCGCCAACTCACCTTTTCAAACCATCGCTTCAAGAATGGCTACGACTTGACACTACTACCACCGTTGGCACTTCCTTATAACTGCATACCAAGGTAACTTCGTCGTGACGACAACTAACGCTGCAGTCAAGACTCGATACCGATTCTCAATATCACCTTGGCTTTGGTTGAGACACCCAATTGTTCTTAGCCAATCCGCTCTTTTTAATTTTCTCTTATTTAATTTTCTAAAATATTAATTTCCTTCAAGCTTATTTCTTCCATGCTAGATCCTCCCTCTCCCAACTGGTTACTAATAGAAAAGTCTCTAATTAATTAAATTAATTCTGATTGCTCCTTGCGTTCGACCCTGACCGATAATACTTCAAAGTAGAAATAGGTCAGCGATTATAAAATTTAATTTGATAGAGGCCTCGACAACCTCCACTTCATTCCCATAAATTAATTTGTAATTAAGTCCAAACTATAGTAATTAGACTAAATTGAAGTTTTAAACTATTTTGTTTCAAGTGTTAAATCATTTTTAAAGACATTGACTGAAAAGTAGAGGTTTGAATCCTGTTCACACGAGATTTCAAAATAGAAATTTATTTGGTGGCAATTAACTTGATGTTATTGATTCTTGTATAAGTGTTACAGTCTCTAATATTTACCATCTTATTCTTTCTTACAAATATATAAACTTTGACCTTCAACTTGTTGATCTTCTTGGATCGACCTGTGACTTACTAATTTTTTGGATTAGCTTGTTGGCTTGTTGATCTTCTTGGATGATTGACCCTTAGCTTATTGATCTTCTTGGATGATCAATCCTTAGCTTGTTGATATTCTTGAAGAATTGATTGAAGTCTTGAAGTCTTGCATGTTCAGATGTCTTCAACTTGTATATTTTGAATTTTGCATCTTGAATTTTCTGAATTGTTTGGACTCTGACTAAATACTCTGGATTTTGACTTCTTTGAATTTGTCTGAACTTCATTTCCAAAATGAAGGATGATCGTCTTTATATATAGAGTTTGATGGACCATGTATAAGCTTGAACTTGGTTGACTTTGGGCCTAACTTTGAGGCTTAGACTTATTTGGGCTTAATCCAATCTATTTCAATAAGTTTGAATTATTTAAATTTCTTGCCATTCTTTAATGATCTTGGGTTAAATTACCTTACGATATAACTACCACCTGACGTTATTTGAATGGAGTGACTTAAATCCTCTGATGGATCAACATTGGACAAGTAACATTATTTGGTTTCCCAATTTTCATGTTTATTAATTTAGTGTAGGGACACGTGTAAATTTGTAATTATCCCAAATTAGTAATATGCATCTTTTTCATCGATTTAAAATAATGATGGGGCGACTAGTTGAAAATTTTCATTCAATATTTCCTACCCCAACATGTTGTCAAATTGAAAAACAAAACAATAATAATAAGAATAATAAATAAAATAAGAATAATACATTGCAAGAATATGGTCCTTCCAATTCCTACATCTATGGTAGGGGTGATGGGTTTGCTCTCCAATAATTGCATAAATGCAAGTTTTTTTTCCAACAAGAGCATAGTTCAACTGACATAAAACTTATACCCTCGACCAAGAGATCAGAGGTTCAAATCTCTCACCCTACATGTTGTCAAAAGCAAAAAAAAGAAAAAAAAAGTTTCTTTACTTGCAAAAATAAATAAAAATACAAATAAAGATATTTAAGGAAAAAAAGATATAAAGATATCTAATACGAGGTCCATAGTTCTATCTCTCACCCCACAATTGTAGCACTTTAGCTAGTAGCATCTTCCACTAGTGAAATTAACTATAAGACAAATAGTCTTTTTATGTAGCTATAGTTGTTGGATTTTATATCCTAAAACTCGTGAATAGTAAATACAACAAATTAATTAATCTCAATAAAATGTTATTTGAGTTATTCAATAAAGTGTTATTGAATGTGTTATTTTAGTTTTGCATTAGTTAACCCTAAATCCAATAAACTAAACATCCATGGTTGTTTTATGTAGCTTGAACAGTATGTGGGGACATACGGGGATCAATGTTCAAGTAACAAACTAAATGGTCTATAGTATAGGGATAAGGCTGGGTACCTAATCTTGGTGACACTATGGATACGACCCACTTTGTATTTGATACAAACACAGTGATCCAACGGGTTAATGTAGTGGACTTGCAAGTGGGGGTATCGTATGCAATGAGTTCGCATAAGACCGGACCACTAAATTGTTGGGTTTTATGCCCTAAAACTCGTAGATAGTAAATCTAACACTTGACTTGCTTTAATGAATTATTATTGATTTTATATTTGTTTTGCCTAAATATAACCACAAATCCAATAAACTAAGAACCCCTGGCTATATTATGTATACTCGAAGTTTGTGTATGACTGTAACGACCCAACTTCTCATGACTAATTTCTAGGGTCGTTACCACATGCATGCTTACTTAATTTTAGGGGAAAAAACCCATTTTGAAATAAACATTAACACAAAACATTCGACATTTTAAAGAAAGAAAGCCTTTCGGCCTGGGATCCCAAATAAAACAAGAAAACTTGCAAATACTCCATTAAAACAGAAGTTTAATTAACTAAGAAAAACATAGAGACATTTAAAACCTTAAAAATCACCATTTACAAAACTACCTAAAAGCAAAATGAGTAAACTAGACTACGCGGAAGTCATGATCACATGTATGTCCTTGCTCGTACCTGAAAGGAAACATTTTGAAAAGAATGAGTATTAAAAATACTCAATAAGTAACACTACTACTAGGAGGGGGTTTACATGCATTACAGGGGTATCTTGAGGTTAGTTTCTACTAAGGGGCTAATGGTCATTTCATTTATTTTTCATTTATCATGTCGTATGGGTCACGTGGTCAATTAACCCGCCTATCACATGCTTACCAACTCACTGAAGGTGCACAAGTGGGAATCTTGGGAGATCTCCACTCATACTGATGGTAGAAGGCACCCAGTCAGTGGAGCCAAGTCTCACCCATGAAGTCACCTACGTGTGCATAGCACTCTAACTACCAACTCACTGGTGGGGAGTCCTTAGGTTTTTAGTCGGAACCTTACTTCCATAGATAGTAGTGGCACCTAGTCTGCGAAGCCGAGTTCTGCCCATTTAGCTCCTCACCCCAGTTTATAAACATCTCAATTCTAGGTGCTTAATTTTCACAGACCGTACTAGGATAAGTAACTATCTTCATTTTGCATTAGGGCCCCTGTTAACAAAATCTGGTTTCATCTGCAACCTAACCATGAAGTTTTTTTTCCACTTAAAGGTTTCTGAAGGGCTAATCTAACATGTTCTAACTACCTCACCTCTCATCTCCTTCAAGCATAGACATCGAAATTGACATCCAAATCACTAAATAGAAAAAGCCACAACCTTCCAACAATTAACATTCCATGCTAGCAATCCGTAATATACAATAACTACGTATTTACATATGTTATATCACAAAACATTTATTCCTTACAAGCATATTATTCCTAATTCCAGGTAAGAGCATTCAGAACATTTAGAACACTCAAGGTTTATATCCGATCAGAACATTCTATACTTTCCACCCTAGAGAAAAGCATCCAACACATCGAAAATACCGATAATCTGCGCATTCAATAGTTTCAGACCAACACTATTCAGAGCATCAATATAAACAAACACACACATAACCAGAAGGTTTAGTATCGCCAGAACACAACATCCAACATTCCATATTCCAACCTTACATATTCAGTGTCTTCTATTTTATAACATTCAAAGCATGTAACAATTCATAATAAGTAGCCTACCCTAGCCAAGGCTTTCCAAGTAGTAAGGTTACGTACTTAGAGCTTGAGAAATCTTCAATCAAAATCCTTAACTCTAAGACCTTAGGCAAAACTACACGGGAGAGATTTCAAAACCAATTAGGATTTCAACTGAGCATACAACTAGCAGCCAAATAATTTGGGGACAACTCAACGCCCAAAAACTTACCCAAACTCGCACTTTAGCTTGCTGCTCGGGTTCTAATTCGATATGAAATTGATGTCTCAAACTCCAATCTTAGTGTGTACCTAAAAATTGGTGTCAAACTTTAGTGGGCATTCATTTACCATATATAATCAAACCAAAAATTCATGGAAACTCACTTACCTACAACCGAAATCACAAGAAAAGACACCCACACTGCTATCGAAAGGGACCCACGCGAATTACATAGGATTTTCTCCTGTGAACCGCCAAAATTGTGAAGGGGAAGGGAAGAAGCTGTGTCGTCGTCACGTCTGCTCACAACCTATCATTGGGAGAAAGAAACCCCCACACGACTTGTTGAGAAACATGTTAGAGAGAGAGAGAGAGAGAGAGAGAGCACCCGAGAGAGAGAGAGAGTGTCGAGAATGGGAAGACGGAGAGGTAGCGCTACAAATCTTGGTGACGACGGTGGAATGGTGCGGCGGGGCGAGCGACATGAGCGGAGAAGCCGAGGCGCAACTGAGTTTTGGCAAAAGAGGGTGAGAGGGAAATGGCTGAAGACTCGTTTTTGTTGGGTTTTATGTCCTAAAACTCGTGGATAGTAAATGTAAATCAATAAATCGTTATTGAGGTTATTCAATAATTAGTTATTGAATGGTTGTTTAATTATGCATTAATTAACCCAAATCCAATAAACTAGAACCCATGACTATATAATGAACACTTGAACTTTATGTGTAGACATAAAAGCGGATCAAGTTCAGGCGATAGCCAAAACGGTATATAGTATAGGGATAGAGGTTGGGTGCCTTATCCTAGGGACACTATGAGACGTGACCCACTTTGTATTTAATACAAACGATGTGATCCTAAATCGTTCATGTAAAGACATAAGAGTGGGGGCATCCTATGCAATGAGATTGCATAAGACTAGGACCGAGAAATAAGTCATTTTCATTTTGTCACGCCGTTTACTGTGAAACTAACTATTTCATGCGATGACCTAAGTAACTCGATCCTAATCTTGAGCTAACTATGAACTCTGGTTGTTCGGGATTATCCTTTGATTTGCATGGGTGAGAGTGGCCCAACATCGCCGACTTAATAAGCCTGCCATTTTGGGGATAAGACTGGGTAGATAGCTGGGACATAGTCTTGCAACATGAAATTCACTCCTACCCACTTGTAGGGATGATAAGTCCAATTTATTATACAGTTAGAATCTCCCAATTTGCTTATCTTAGTTGAATTCCTTGCGAAAAATGCTTTAAAATGAGTATAATATGTCTATAGGTCCTCGTCGGAGCTTTGGAAGCTATTCGGGGCTTAAACGAGCGAAACCGGAACGTAAAAAGACCATTTTGCCCCTGGAGCTGTCGCAGCGTCGAGACACTGTTGTACAAGGGTTGGGACGCTGCTCAAATAAGGAAAATTCTGTGGGCGGCAAGCTGAAGCAATAGCGTCGAGACGCTGCACCCCTAGCGTCGAGACGCTAGGTCAATCCGAGAGATGCATTCCATATCTGAAGGGCCTAGCGTCGCGACGCTGTGTCCTAGCGTCTCGACGCTAGGCAGTTTTCCAAAATTGTAATTTTCCAAATTTGGCTGGAATTTTCCCATGTTTGAAGACCCAATTCAGCACCATTCTTCCACGAATTGAAGGCCAAGAATCCCTATAAATAGAGGCCTTTGGTGTAGGTTTAGAATCATCCCTCAACACACAATTCACTACAATTTTGTAGTCCATCTCTCTCCCCCTTTTCCACCATTCTTCTTAGTTTTAGTTTTTATTGCTTTCTTTGATGTATTCCATGAAGAAGCAAGCTTGCTCTTATTCCATGAGAGGCTAAGCTCTTCATTCATGTAACCGGGTAGTCAAGAGTAAGTTCATATTCTTTTAATGAAATTTCTTGTATGAATTATCAAAGCATGTTTATGTGATTTTAGTTCTTTTTCTATAAGTTTAGATCATGGTAGGAAAGATTGACAACCTTGACCGCGCCCTTTCTAAATTTACTTGCTAAATCTTAGTAGCATATAGGCTAACGTTATGTTTTTACGCATGCGTCCCTTGAACTAAAAGATTTAATTAATTGTAATTGTGGTTGGTTGCCCGTTGCATGTAAATTAACTCGGCTAGATCCCATTGCGGTTTAGGTTAATTAATCGGCCAATTAATTAGTTTAAACTAGAATCAAACTTAGCGTTTGCATGTTTGTGATAGTGGATCATGATTCTCGGTTTGTTGCCGAAATACGCCGGGCTTAAACTTGTTTTGACTTATTAGTGAAATTGATGATTTAATTGAATTGAACTTACCATGACTAACCTGGTTGCATGATTTTTGAGGTATTGTTATCTTTCCTTAATTTGATTTTCTACTTTCCTTTTACAACATTTTCCTTAATTGGTTTTCTTTCCTTATTTACTTTCCTTCCATATATAAAAACCCCCCTTTTGGTTACCTAAAACAAATAAGGAAATTAATATTTGTTGCATAGACTCCCTATGATCGACCCCGACCACTACTGCTACAAGTTAGCTTTAGAGGTTGAGGATTATAAATTTATTTGATAAGAGACCTCGACAATCTCTTCCACCAAATTGGCGCCGTTGCCGGGGAGTCTTCGACAAATTTTTCTTTCCTTTTTTGTTTTTATTTGACTTTTCTACTTTTTGTCTACAGTTTATGCAAACCCGTTCTTCTCAGGATAGATAATTTATGTTTTGTCCTGACATCACAAGAGAAGAACGAAGACTTCGAAGGGAGGCAAGAAGAGAGGAAGTCAATGAACCACAAGCTATGGCCGAGCAAACATTGAAGCAACTCGCGGCCCCGAATTTGAACCAACAACCACTTTGCATCACTTATCCTGAGACCGAAGGTGCATTTGAATTGAAATCTGGACTAATTCATCTTTTGCCTATTTTCAGGGGAAGAGTAGGAAAGGACCCACACAAGCACTTAAAGGAGTTCTACATCGTTTGCACGGGAATGAAACCCAATGGTGTAACCGACGAACAAATAAGTTTACGAGCTTTTCCTTTCTCTTTAAAAGATATGGCAAAGGATTGGTTATATTTTCTTCCTAGTGGATCAATTAATACTTGGGCTGACATGAAAAAAATATTTTTAGAAAATTTTTTTCCTACAAGTAAGGCCGCCAATCTTCGTAAAGAAATTTACGGTATTACTCAAATTGTCGGTGAAACTCTTTACGAATATTGGGAACGTTTTAAAAGATTATGTGCTAGTTTTCCTCACCATCAAATAGCCGTTCAATTGCTAATTCAATATTTCTATGAAGGTTTACTTCCCACAGATCGAGGCATGATTGATGCAGCTAGTGGGGGAGCGTTGGTGAACAAAACTGCAGCAGCGCCCCGAGCACTCATATCTTCCATGGCCGAAAATTCCCAACAGTTTGGAACACGAGTTCCTGGTCTATTACCAAAAGTAGCAGCAGTGAATGAAGTAAGTAGTCTTGATTAAAAAATGTCTGAACTTACTGATCTTGTTAAACAACTTGTGACAGGACAAACTACTAAGGAGAAAGTTTGTGGAATCTGTTCAATCCAAGGCCACCCCACTGATTCCTGTCCACAGTTGCAAGAGGGCCAAACTACAGAAGTCAACGCAATAGGAGGGTATGCAAATCAGAATGGCCAACGTAGGAAGTACGATCCCTATTCAAACACTTACAATCTAGGATGGAGGGATCACCCTAACTTTAGCTATGGCCAAAACAACCATCAGAGACAGAACTTTGGAGGGCAATCTTCCCAATCAGGTATGTCTCTTGAATATATGATTAAGTCTTTAGCTAAATCTACTTCTAAGTTTCAAGAGGAGACTAAGGCCGGTATGCAAAATATGGGAAATCAAATTACACAATTGGCCACTTCCATAAGTAGATTGGAGGTCCAATATGGAAAGTTTCCTGCCCAACCAGAAATTCAAAAAAAGGAAGGTCTAAATGCAATCACGCTTAGGAGTGGAGCCACCCTGAAGCCACTCCCAATTCCTTCCAAAAGTATTGAAGAAAAGACTGATAAGGTAAGTTCTGAACCCTCTGTTGTTTTTTATTACACTAAGCCTGCTCCCTTTTCTTCCAGATTAATCCAGCCTAATAAGAAAAGGGAGGAAGAAGACAAGGATGCCTTAGAAGTATTTAGGAAAGTTTCAGTCAACATTCCACTCTTGGAGGCCGTTCAACAATTCCCAAGGTATGCTAAATTTTTGAAAAGATGGTGTACCAAAAAGAAAATCTCCAACAAAAAGGTTAGTGAAAATCTTTCCATGCTTGCTTTCAAACCTTTGCCTGAAAAATGCTTAGATCCAGGTATGTTTTCCTTACCTTGCATGATAGGACACCACCATGTTAAACATGCCATGCTAGACTTAGGAGCTACAATCAATGTTATGCCCATGTCTCTATATCATGAGTTAGGATTGACCAATTTGCATGAGACTAGTGTAATAATTCAATTAGCTGACAGATCTAGCATTACCCCTTTAGGTATTTGTGAGAATGTCCTTGTTAAGGTAGAGGATTTTGTCTTTCTGCTGATTTCTATATTCTTGATATGCCTGCACCATGTAACTCTACTTCTGCCTCTATTATTTTGGGCCGCCCTTTCATGAAAACGGCCAAGGTAAACATTGATGTAGATTCAGGAGTTGTTACAGTAGGATTTAAAGGAAATACAATGACATTTAGGGTAGTTGGTAATAACCCTCATACTAATCTAAGCACTATCATTTCTGACCATGATAATTATATTTCTTCTGATGATGAATCCATTGGAAGCTTTGCACCATTTGTCTACAACAGTGAAGATGACAGCCCAGGTTGATCGGTTCAAACCCGTTGAGCATAACGACGTTGAAAAATTGCGCTTATGGGAGGCAACCCAATTTCTATCCTTTCCTTATTTAGAAGTTATTCCTTTGTTATTTCCTTAATTGCCGTTCTTTATTGTTTTATAGGACCCCTACACCAAACCTCTGAAATTTTTGCCAATCGTGGAAGTTTCCTTCCTTTTCCAACCCAATGCTTAAATAGGGGAGGTTTTCTGTTCCCTTTTACTTTTTGTCCATCACTTTCCATGTTTAATTTACATTGAGGACAATGTAATGTTTAGGTTGGGGGTGGGAAACATATGCATGTTTGCTTTATGATTTAATTGATCTATTAATTTAAGAAATTTTAAAAAAATTAGAACCTGAATCGGGATAGTTCTGTCTAAGGCTGGAGGTATTTAAGTTGACGGTTTACGGAACACCTCCTACCTGGGAACTGACCCGAACCAGTGAAGTTCTGTCTAAGGCTGGGGGTATTTAAGTTGACGGTTTACGGAACACCTCCTACCTGGGAACCAATCTGAATCAGTGTTCAAATTTATCTTTAAATTGAGCAAACTTGAAAACAAAATTTTGAGATTTTATGCCTTGCTCTCTAATTGATTATGAAATTTCTAGGATAGGAAAAGCATGCGTATATATTTTTGTTTGATTTTTTTTTTTAAAAAAATCCCTTTTGCATCCTTAAACAAGTTAGTTTGTTCCTTTCCTTTAATGCATTATGCCTTTGTCCAGTGTAGAGGGAAGATGGAATAGGGAATTTTATAAGTCCTTCTTGAACTTTTCAAAACATCTCTAGGGAAGACTTAGCTCGTATTTTGCATAAAGAAGAATTTGGCTAATTTTAATTTGTCTCTAACTATGCTAGTCTTGCATTTAATTCTCTTAAGCAAAATATTGATCATGCTTGTCTTTGAGAAATTGGGTCATGAACATTGCATTGCATATTAATCTCTATCATTATAATACTTAGCTTGCTCGAGGACTAGCAAGGTTTAGGTTGGGGGTATTTGATAAGTCCAATTTATTATACACTTAGAATCTCCCAATTTGCTTCTCTTAGTTGAATTCCTTGCGAAAAATGCTTTAAAATGAGTATAATATGTCTATAGGTCCTCGCCGGAGCTTTGGAAGCTATTCGGGGCTTAAACGAGCGAAACCGGAACGTAAAAAGACCATTTTGCCCCTGGAGCTGTCGCAGCGTCGAGACGCTGTTGTACAAGGGTCGGGATACTGCTCAAATAAGGAAAATTCTGTGGGCGGCAAGCTGAAGCAGTAGCGTCGAGACGCTGCACCCCTAGCGTCGAGACGCTAGGTCAATCCGAGAGATGCATTCCATATCTGAAGGGCCTAGCGTCGCGACGCTGTGTCCTAGCGTCTCGACGCTAGGAAGTTTTCCAAAATTGTAATTTTCCAAATTTGGCTGGAATTTTCCCATGTTTGAAGACCCAATTCAACACCATTCTTCCACGAATTGAAGGCCAAGAATCCCTATAAATAGAGGTCTTTGATGTAGGTTTAGAATCATCCCTCAACACACAATTCACTACAATTTTGTAGTCCATCTCTCCCCCCTTTTCCACCATTCTTCTTAGTTTTAGTTTTTATTGATTTCTTTGATGTATTCCATGAAGAAGCAAGCTTGCTCTTATTCCATGAGAGGCTAAGCTCTTCATTCATGTAATCGGGTAGTCAAGAGTAAGTTCATATTCTTTTAATGAAATTTCTTGTTTGAATTATCAAAGCATGTTTATGTGATTTTAGTTCTTTTTCTATAAGTTTAGATCGTGGTAGGAAAGATTGACAACCTTGACCGCGCCCTTTCTAAATTTACTTGCTAAATCTTAGTAGCATATAGGCTAACGTTATGTTTTTACGCATGCGTCCCTTGAACTAAAAGATTTAATTAATTGTAATTGTGGTTTGTTGCCCGTTGCATGTAAATTAACTCGGCTAGATCCCATTGCGGTTTAGGTTAATTAATCGGCCAATTAATTAGTTTAAACTAGAATCAAACTTAGCGTTTGCATGTTTGTGATAGTGGATCATGATTCTTGGTTTGTTGCTGGAATACGCCGGGCTTAAACTTGTTTTGACTTATTAGTGAAATTGATGATTTAATTCAATTGAACTTACCACGACTAACCCGGTTGCATGATTTTTGAGGTATTGTTATATTTCCTTAATTTTATTTTCTACTTTCCTTTTACAACATTTTCCTTAATTGGTTTTCTTTCCTTATTTACTTTCCTTCCATATATAAAAACCCCCCTTTTGGTTACCTAAAACAAATAAGGAAATTAAGATTTGTTGCATAGACTCACTGTGATCGACCCCGGTCGCTACTGCTACAAGTTAGCTTTAGAGGTTGAGGATTATAAATTTATTTGATAAGAGACCTCGACAATCTCTTACACCAAGGGATAGAAGAGGCAGCGGTTACTATTTCGTGGTCCGGTCTTATGCAAACTCATCGCATAGGATACCCCCACTTGCATGTCTACTACATGGACACTTTGGATCAATACGTCTGTATCAAATACTAAGCGTGTCGTATGACATAGTGTTACCAGGTTGAGGTACCCAGTCTTATCCTTGTACTATAGACCTTTTAGGTTGTTACTTGAACATCGATCCCCGGATGTCCCCACATACTAGTTCAAGTTACATACAAACAACCTTGGATCTTAGTTTATTGGATTTGGGTCAAATTGTGCAATATTTAACAATAACATTTTATTGTAGATAACTCAATAACACTTTATTAAAAACAAGTATTCAATTTGTTTACATTCACTATCTACGAGTTTTAGGGCATAAAACCCAACATTAAATATATCTGATATACTTAACACATTATAATTAAATTATGAATTAAATTGTAAAGAGAGTTCAAATTATTTAAATATGGTTTAAATATTGCAAATATGTACATATACATATTTCGATTTGTATATATGAATAGGGATTCATATTCTGGGTTTTTTGACAGAGTTTGGAATTGGGCAATTATTTAAATTAGTATTTGATATTAAATTAAATAATTATAATTAATTAAAATGTTTAATTAATTATTTAAAATTAATTTTAAACTAATTATATGAATTAAGTTTGTTTAAAATTAATTGTGAAATTAATTTATGAAATTAAGTTGTTAATTTCATTTTAGTTGTCATGCAAAATTCTAGAGAATGACACCCATTTTCATGACAATGCCAATTCCACTATGTCTTGTCTCCATATATATAGTTTTTTTTTTTTGCATGTCTATGATGGTTGATGTAAGTGGAATTTGCTGAAAATTTTTCCATGGACAGAAAGCTTTGATAGCTCTCTCATGAACACATGAACTCTCAAAAACCCATTCTTTCTTCCTTTTAATTCATCACATTTTAGCTCCCACAAGCTAGTTCTATGGCCGGAGAATAGCGGGGATGATCTCGGATGTAGTCCACGATGTGTTCGTGTGAAGAATCATCCAACGGATTGCTAGAAATTCAAGCTTGAAGGTAAGTAGTTTCTTTCCTCTGTTTTCCCAATATTTTCAACATGCTTGAATTAGAGAAATTAATGAAATTAAACGTCCAAGATCGTCAATTGCTTCCGCTAGAGTGATATACACTCCTACAGTTTAGTGGTTTAGTCGAGTGAGGAAGAAAGATTACAGAGAGGGAGAGAAATTGTGGGACGGTGAGAGTGTTTGAGGGTTTAAAGAAAAAAACTGACTTCCCTTCTTCTTTTTGTTCCTTTTTTTTTTAATATAAATAAGGGTTGTTACAATGACATAAGTATGGAACAAGTTCAAGTAAATAGCCTAAATGATCTATAGTATATGGATAAGGCTGGGTACCTTAATCCTGGGGACACTATTGGTCCAGCTCACTTTGTTCTCTGAAGACAAATGATGTGATCCTGATCGTTCATGTATAGGCATGTGAGTGAGGGTGTTGTTGGGTTCTAGAGTGAGTAAAAATAAGGTAACAATAGACTCTAGAACACTGTGCAAGCATACACAATCCGCAGCAAGTAATAAGTATTTATCGAATCCAGGGTCTAAATTAGCTCTCACTTTATCTATTTTGTGTAACTCCTGAATGGTTTCGAAAGTAGTTAAAATGATTGATTTTATATAATGTTGAAGCAAAAGAAATGACAGAACAAAAAGTAAACAAATAAAGCAGACAGATTAGAAACAGGCGTTGGTCAAAATTCAATAATTTTTTTAGAAGATGATCTAGCAATATTATTGTCCAGGCAAAACTCTTGCAATCTTATTAGCAGGATCCTCCCGAAACTCTGGATTTTTTAGAATGTGTTTCAACTCCAATGACGCACTACCGATCAAGCACTAGGCAACTGGCTATCCCTAGCTCAGTCACTGGCGTTCACCAATACACAATGATCTAGTGTGATTAAATGCCACACACTTCCCAAATCATCCCTGAAACTAGGAAGTGATATTCATACCGACTGGCCAAGCGGGCACAAAATATAAATAAGCACAACAAATATTCAAGATGCATCAAATCAACATATATTGCATAGAGATTAAGCACGACAATTACATACTCCTAACCAACACCTAAAGTAATTTAGTTCGTAGCACTCATGATAACATACACTACAATCTGAGTATATGCATCCATAATTACAAGAAATTACAAGGAAATACTAATTCCCTTGATCAATCCCTGTAATTGATGGTCTTCTTGAAGTCTCCAGTCTCTGTCCTCTATTCGGCTCCCAAAATGGAAATGAGAAATGATCTCTTCCCCAAAAGTGGAATGCATTTGACTTGAACGACTCTTCCCTTGTATAGAATGAAGACACGCTTGAATTAGGTTGACCTAGACACGTGGATGGCTCTCCTTGCTCCTTAAATCCGAAAATAGCTTAACTAACTTCAGTTCATTAAAATGGCTAACGAGCAGTGACGTGGTCGTTTTGCTCCCTGTTTTGCTGGATCACAGATTTTGCTCCCTCAAGTCGCTCAGCAATATATTCTGCACAAAATACCTTCCAAAGCATCCATTCTTCCAAATGGGTTAGAACATATAATATACATAAAAAAGCAACCCTATTTAGCACAAAAGACACACAAATCACTATAGAAATAAGGCCTAAATAACTCCCTTTTGGAGAGTTATCAGGCGTCCTATGCAATGAGTTTGCATAGAGATCGGACCAGGAGATAAGTCACTTTCACTTTACAACACCGTTTACTGCTGAAACTGAATATCTCATACGATGACCTAGGTAAGTCGATCTTAATCCTGAGCTAACTATGAACTCCTATTCATTTAGGATTGTCCTTTGATTTGCATGGGTGAGAGTGGCCAATCATCGCCGACTCAATAAGCCTACCATTTTGGGGATGAAACTGAATGGATAGCTGGGGACATAGTTTTGCAAGATGGAATTCACTGTTACCCGTTTTAGGGTTAGTAAGAAGGTTGTTCGCTTAAGTACTGACTTTGAGTCTTGGACTATTGGGTTTTATGTCCTAAAACGCGTGGATAGTAAATGTAACAAAATTAATCGATAAAGCGTTATTGAGGTTATTTAATAAGTGGTTATTGAATGGTTGTTTAATTATGCATTAATTAACCCAAATCCAATAAACTATAACCCATGGCTATATAATGAACACTTGAACTTTATGTGTAGACATAAAAGTGGATCAAGTTCAAGTTATAGCCAAAACAGTATATAGTATAGGGATAGAGGTTGGGTGCCTTATCCTGGGGACACTATGAGACGCGACCCACTTTGTATTTAATACAAACGATGTGATCCTAAATCGTTCATGTAAAGACAGGCGAGTGGGGGCGTTCTATGCAATGAGTTTGCAAAAGACCAAAACACAGAAATAAGTCACTTTCCTTTATAACACCATTTACTATGAAACTGACTATTTCATGCGATGACCTAGGTAACTCAATCTTAATCCTGAGCTAACTATGAACTCCTGTTTATCGAGATTATCCTTTGATTTGCATGGGTGAGAGTGGCCCAACATCGCCGACTCAATAAGCCTACCATTTTGGGGATAAGACCGGGTAGATAGCTGGGGACATAGTCTTGCAAGATGAAATTCACTTCTATCCACCTGTATGGATAGTAGAGGTTGTTCCTTTAAGTGCTGACTCCAGGTCTTGAACAAAGGTGCGTCGTCCTCTCCTGGCACGAGATGATTTTCTGTTTAATGGTTGGACCATAAACAAATTGTTCATTATAGGATCAGTGGAACTTAAGGAACAAGATGTAACTTCAGGGGTAAAATGAACTTTTGACCTACTGCAGTTACGAACAACCTGTGAAGGGTTGACCTACTAATTATGGTTGTATTGGGTGGACAGAAATATATCTACAGTGAGGGGAGTGCAAATACGAGCTATAGTGGAGTGTCCCGTTAGTTAAACAAATGTTGGTTAACTAGGTTAATGAGTTTAACCGGTTAATCTTGGATCGTTGGAGCCCATGACCTGTAGGTCCATTAGGTCCCCCTGCTAGCTCAAAAGGACTAAACCTTAGAACAAAGTGATGAAAGAATTTGAAAACGTTCAAATTCGATTTAGGGAGATATCGTTAATTATATTTGATATAATTTAGCATATCGGTTTAATTGTGTATTAAACCATATTTTCAAGAGAGTTATAATTATTATTTAAATATGATTTAAATATCATGAAATGTGTATACAATACATATTCGGTTTAATGTTACATATGAATAGGGATTCATATTCAATTAACCGGTTTTTGAGAGAGGTCGAGAATGTATTTAATTAGATATTTGATATTGAATTAAAGAATTATAATTAATTAAAAAAATTTAATTAATAGAGGTTAATTTTATTTAAATTAAATTCTTTGAATTAATTTATTTAAAATTAATTAAACTTAAATTATGAAAATTTTGTTTTAATTTGAAAACCATTTTTCATGCATTATTCCATATCAAGACACCAAACAAATGAGTCATTCAATTTTAGTGAGGTATCCTCAAATGGTGAAATTAAAATGCATGTTGATTGCCTTTAAAAGCAAGATTTTTTAGTCTTGCAAATGGGGTTGGAGTTTTATAGAAAACTTACATGCATTTTGGTGTTATTTTCCTCTCAAAAGCCGTGGTTATCAAACTCTCTCAAACCCCATTTCTTTCTCTCTAATTCATCTCGATTTGGTTCCCAAAAGCCCGTTCTATGGCTGGAGAATAGCGGGGAAGATCTTGATGGTCGTCCATGAAGTGTTCGTGTGAAGAACCATCCAACGGAATTGAAGAATTCAAGCTACAAAGGTAAGTTCTCGTTGCCTTTGATTTTTGTTTAAAATGCATGCCTTTTAGTTAGAGAAATTAATGTAATTAAACGCCCAAGATCGTCAATTGCTTCTACTAGAGTGATATACACTCCTTCATGGACAAGGGGCCCCACCCTCTCATAACCTTGAGAGGGACTTGTTTCAGTGATTGTATCACGAACCAATTGTTCATTAGAGGATCAGTGGAACTTAAGGAACAAGATGTAGCTATAGGGGTAAAACAGACATTTGACCCAGCTCTAGTTACGAACAACCGGTGAAGGGTTGACTTACTAATCATGGTTATATCGAGTGGACAAGATATATATCTACAGTGAGGGGAGTGCAACTACGAGCTATAGTGGAGTGTCCTGGAAGCTAACGAACGTTGAATAACTAGGTTAATGAGTTTAACCGTTTATACTCGTATCGTTGGAGCCCATGATCTTTAGGTCCATTAGGTCCCTCTACTAGCTCAATAGGAATAAAACTTGGAACAATATGATAGGTTAATATTTGAAACGTTCAAATTTGGAAAAGGTTTCAAAAGTCGGTTATTTGCGATATTTAATGACATATTGGTTTAATTTCGAATTAAACTAGGACGCGACCCACTTTGTATGGAGTACAAACGATGTGATCCTAAATCATTCAGGTGGAGACATGTGAGTGGGGGCGTCTGATAAGGGTAAAAAATATACCTATTTTACCCTTAAATTTAGCTCATTATCTTGTCAAAATTACATGTTTAAGATCAAATTTACTATTCCTGAGCTCTAAAAGTGAAAGTTGATGAATTAGGGAGTTGAGAGTCATATATGTCAAATTATGCTTAATTGTGCATAAAAAGACCTATTTTGATATGAATTTGACTTAATTTGGTGTTATGCAGAAAAACAGAGGAAAGTTGGAAAAACCCAGAAATGCGACGCATTTCTGGGCAGACAGAGGTAGTTTCGAGTCCGTCGCGGGTTGTTTTGAACGAGTGTTTTGCGCACCTAATCGACTGTTTTGACTCCGAAACTGACTGGGCTACCTACCAGCACCATTTTCGTGGCTCCTCAACTACTCCCCACACTATATAAGGTCTTGATTCGAAGAGAAATCCAAACAGAACTCACTGGGAAGAAGAGGGTGGTGACATAACCCTAGTAGACGCCCATGAGTAGGGATGCCCGAGGTCCTTCTTAGATGACTGAATTCTAACCTTTAGTTAGACATCAAACGTGAGTGTTTGTAGAGATTTTCACCCTATTCCCACTTGTAAAGGAGAGTAGAGTGTCGAGCGAACTCTAAAAGGATTGGATAAAAGAAAAAATAACCCTAGTTTTAGCTACTGCACCTTATTTCCAGCACTTGTTACTTTTCATTTATTTGTATTCTTTATTCTTTATTTCAATGAAAAGTTGTTCATTTGCACTGTATTCCATCATGCGTAGCTAAATTTCATTGAGGGGTTCGATATGGTGAATTCCCTTATGGTTGAAATAGCTTGAAAGTGTTTATTTGCTTAAGTTTTATTCATTGCATGTCACTCTTTATTGAATATCATTCTGAATCTTGCTGAGTTTAAACTGATCACTTAGACTTTGCATGCTATGTGAGTTTGATCTCGAAAGGGACGAACAATACCTGTTTTCATAAAGGTGATACAGACATGTGCATAACGGTACTCGCTTAGCCTTCTAACGGTTCATGGGAGCAAGGCCAAATAGAAGTTAAATCTGACCATATGCATGAATAGACTTAGATTTAATAAGCAATGATTAGAGTTATTTTACCTTAGGGTTGAAATTATATTGAACACCTCGCTTATTTATTATTGTTTTTCTTTACTTGTTTATTTTGTTTATTTTCCAAAAATCATCATCAACTATTTCTTTGGTTACCTTATTCTAAGCAATCTTTGAGCAGTTTCTTCTTCAAATCTGTGTTTCCAATTTAGTCCTCGTGCGATCGATACCCTTGGAATACTTCTAAGGTTTTATTACTGCATGCGATAGTGTATACTTGCACAAGGTTGGCTAAATTATTCTTAATCTTTATTTACAATATTTTCTAACCTCCATCATTTGACCATACACGCATCAAGTTTTTGGCACTGTTGTCGGGGACCAAAAGCTAAACCAGTTTACCTATCTTGTGTAACTTTTTAATATGATCAAAATAAACTCTAGAATACTATGCAAGCATACACAATCCGCAGCAAGTGATAGGTAATTTTTTGTATCCACGAGGTTTTGAATAGCTCTCACTTTACCTATATTGTGTAACTTTTTAATGGTTTCAAGATTGTTAAAATGATTGGTTTTGATAAAATTCTGAAGCAAAAGAAATGACAGAACAGAAAGTAAACGGATAAAGCTGACAGATTGGAAACAGGCGTTGGTCAGGTTTTCTGTAATTGATTTAAAAGATGCTCTAGCAATAATATTGATTAGGCAATTCTCTTACAGTCTTATCAGCAGGATCTTCCCAGAACTTTGGATTTTTTTGGAATGTGTTTCAACTCCAATGACGTGCTACTGATCAAGCACTAGGCAACTGGTTATCCCTAACTCAGTCACTGGCGTCCACCAACACATAATGGTCTAGTGTGATTAAATGTCACACACCTCTCAAATCATCCCTGAAACTAAAAGGTGATATTCATACCGGCTGGTCAGGTGGGCACAAAATGGAAATAGACACAACAAATAATCAAGATGCCCAAATCGACATATATTGCATAGAGTAATACGCACGACAATTACACAATTCCTAATCAACACGTAAGAAAATTTAGTTCATGAAGTTCACAATAACACACGCTACAATCTGAGTATGTGCATCCATAACTACAAGAAATTACAAGAAAAGATTAATTCCCTTGATTAGATCCATAGTTGATGGTCTTCTTGAGGTCTCCAATCTTACTTCCTCTATTCGGCTTCCAAAGATGGTAAGTAAGCCTCCACGAATGGAATAGGACTTTCCTTTCTCGAAATTTGAATGTTTTTGACTTAAGACGGCTACTTCCCTTTATAGAGTGTTGTCAACCCTAATTAGGTCAAATTTTACACATGGAGGGCTCTCCCAGCTTCCTAGATCTGAGATTAATTCAGCTAACGCCACCTCATTAAATGAATCACGTGCGGCTCACGTGGTAGTTTTTCTCCCTACTTTGCTGGATCACAGATTTTGCTCCCTCAAGTCGCTCAACATTATTTTCTGCACAAAATTACTTCCAAAGCATTCATTCTTCCAAATGGGTTAAAACATATAATATTCATCTAAAAACAACCCTATTAGGCACAGATGACACACAAATCACTATAGAAATAAGGCCTAAATAACTCCCTTTTGGAGAGTTATCATACCCCCAAACTTGAACTATTGCGCGTCCCGAGCAATACTAACTAACCTTCCCTTATGAATTCAAAACATTAGTCATAGCACAACCTAATCAAAACAAATAATCCAACACTACCTTCAACCTTTACCTGAGCATTCTGCAAAACCAAGCTCTACTGCAGCAAAATAGTTCTTTCAGCAATGAACAAATAATCACCACCTTTAACTCAATCTTAAGAACTTGCCACAGCCTAGCTCTATTATCAGACATATTTAAACATATTTTAAGGGGTTTTATTTTTCAGTTTTTCAGACTTAAAGCTGCCCTACAGTCATAAGCTCTTAAGCATGAGATGACCCACTTTATGGTGCAGTATACCCTTGCCTCAAGCTTATCACCAACTAGGCTAAATACTCAATGCTAAGCTAAAAAATCCTTAGTTATTCTATCCCTTGCTTCTCAGAATGACGACATTTTATGATGAAGCTCACCTAAGCCCTGGGAGATAGAAAAACTGCTAGATTATCATTCATCCTTCAAAACTTTTGCTCTATCAATTTTCACAACAAAATTTTCCACAAAATTGTTTTTTCAGCAAATAATTTTTTCATTTTTCAATATTTCCTAGGTCATCTTTTGACGCAAAGACAAACTGTGGGTGTCACAAATGTCCCCGGTTACTCAATAACCTAGAAAAATAATAATGAAGGAGAGGAATGCTCAAGCAAAACAAGCGGAGTAGCTAAAAATCCCCCAAACTTAAATTATTCATTGTCCCCAATGAATTATTAATATGATAACTATACCTCCAAACTTAATTCTTTTCTATCTGAATTGTAACTAAGCGTGGGACTAAGATTAAGCTTAAGGTGGATCAAATAAGTCAACATTACCTCAGAGTCTTCTTGCCGCAGCGATGACCAGGCTAGAAGAAATGCTCAAGCAAAAGGTTTCTGGAGATCAGAACACCTTGTTCAAATTAAGCTAACTAGTCCAAGCTTCAAGAATTCAGAAGAAAATTGTTAAGTTAGGAATGCTCAGAGTGCTATAGAATAGAAACAACTTCGGAAATTTCATTAATAGCAGAAAAGATTTACAATATCAGATAAAAATTTTAAAAGACCAACAGAGAAAAGAATAAAAACAAAGAAGTAGAAATATCAAAAGCAGATAAATTTTTGGTCAGGAAAAATGCGCGAGCAACAAAAATAATCCTTAAAAAAAAAGCTCGCTCAGCTTGACTTCTTCTAATCCTCCTGACCAGCGTCCGCCTCCTCATCTCTTTCTCTTTCTATCAGCGGTGGTGGGATCCAGGGGTTCAATAGGTCATCAGGGAATATAGGGAAAGCTGGATAAGGCTTGGAAAAATTGGATTGCAAGGCCCTCCTTAGTGCGGCATCCCTTCGTTTAACATAATTCCAGAAAGTTTGGAATTGCCTTTCGGCAAACTCCATTATGCTGGAATGCATTTGCAGTTGTTCTTGAATTTGGTGGATGCCACACACCAAACCGCCTTGACGTGCTTCCTGAGTCCTCTGAAGCCTTGCCAGGTTCAGCGTGTCTATTATTCCCTTATCCATCAGAACAACATCCTCTGCACTCATGGGAACCCCAGCTCTTTGACTCAGCATAGTTATTGTGTTCGGGAAAAAGAGCCTACCCACCTTCTTCCTCCAACAGGAATAAATTTTATTGGAGATCATTTTTCCAACATCTATACTTAATGACCTCAGAATAGCAAATACCAGAAGAACTAGATCACGGGAGACAGTAGAGTCGTGGGTCGTTGGCAGCAGGCGCAGTTTGATGAATCCTAACCAAGTGTTGGCTTCACTCTTTAGATAAGCCGCTTGGAAGGTCCTCTTTTCTGTCTTCGACACACGCCACTGAGCTCCCTCAATTCCCACCTCTCAAACAGCTGCATTCAATTGCTCGTTGGATGGTGCTGCTGCCATCTCATTGTACCCGGCATGTGGGAAATCTTGAAGGTTAAATAAAGAATTTACCGCACCGGGGCTCCAGTCCACTGCTACCCCACGAACAATTGCTTGAAACCCTTCTTTGTCATCTATGTTCGCATAAAATTCACGAACAACATTTGAATTCACCGGCTATGGTTTCGCACAAAACTGATCCTATCGACGATTTGTAATTCCAGCTCTTAAGAAATGTGGTAGGTCATCACTGAATCCTCTCTCAAACAGAAAATCCCTCTTCAGCATCTCTAAATATTTTGCTCAGGCAAGATCATTGATGAAGCGATCATATGGCAGTCTCGGTTCCTCAGCGTCAGTCTCTTCTGTCTCTACCGACGCTTCAGCAACTCCTTTGCCCTTGTCTTCTTGTTGCTTCGTCAAAGCTTCTTCTTCCGCCTTTTTCGCAGCCTCTTCTTTCTCCGAATTTTCCTTCTCCGACTCTGTTGTTGACGGAGATGGAGTGTCTGTCCTGATCACCTTAATCCGTCCTGCCTTTTGCTTGCGGCGGCGACGACGTGGTACCTCCGGCACAACTTCTTGAGTCTGTTTTTCTTGACCATTTCCCTGCTATTGCACATCTTCTGCTTACTTTTCTGGTCCCTCTTGCTGAGTTTCGACTATCTGTTCTTCTTGTTCTGAATCTTTCTTCTCTTCAGGGTCTTTTGGCTGTTCTTCCTCAACCGCTTTTTCAGCAATGTCTTCAACCACTTTCCGTAATACTTCCGCGACCTCAGCTCGTTGATGCCTTCTTCTTCTCTTAGCCTCTCTTTCTTCCGGTGTTTTCCTTCTCTTCGCTTTTGTCTTTGGTGCCTCAGCTGTAATGGGAACTTCCTCTTCCTCAACATCTCTTTCTCTTCTCCCTCTCGTCTTAGCCATTTCAGACTTAGAAAATTTCACAGTAATCGAAAGCTAGGCAGAGAGAAATAAAAAGCAAAGAACGGAGGCAAGAAGATGAAGTGAAACGAAAACGTACCGTGGGTCCTGAATAAATAGGGTTCCATCACTTTAAATCCTAATCGAAAGATTGTGCCACAATTAAGTAAAAATTACCATTAAATTTGCATGTAATCATGGAGGATTAAATTTCAAAATGGTAAAAATTTGCCCCGTGGTAAATCTTCTCTGCGCTGGCTAACGGATAGATCGTTGGATCAACATTGCGTGACACGTGGAAGCGCCAGATGCTTCACGCGGTTTACCTGCCCAAGGAAAAATTAAATTCCAAACGGTAAAATTATTTAATCCACAACCAATCCCCTTAAAATTTGACGAAATATTTGATCCTTCCAACATATTGCAAAAACAAACTGATTAGTAAAGATTTTCTTCTAGAAGAATCTATGATACGAAAAATCTCAATTTGAAATTTAAACCACCAAAATCAAATCTCACCTTATTATCTTTAGTCGAATAAATCAGGAAATTATATTATTAAAAGCCTAATCTAAACAAAAATTAAAATAACAAAACTACAACTAAATCAAAAATATATCCGATTAAATTAAAAATTAAATCAACCAAATTAAAGATAAATAAACTGAAAATAAAATAAAAATATAGGGAGACATACCTAGAGGAGTCTTATAGGCTGTCCTATAAGCCCAAAGAGTCTCATCTAACCGAAAAGACCAATCTTTCCTAGATGGATGGACTACTTTCTCTAAAATAGATTTAATTTCCCTATTACTAACTTCAGCTTGACCATTTGCTTGTGGGTGATAAGGGGTAGCTATCCTATGCTTAATTCCATATTTAGCTAAAAGCTTAGTTAAAACATTATTCAAAAAGTGCGCAAAAATGTGTGATTGAAGAAACCTTGATACCGTCTTAGCATCATTCTGATGGCATGCAATGGCCTCCACCCACTTGGACACGTAATCAACTGCCAATTAGATAAAAACATTACTATTAGAAGGGGGAAATGGCCCCATAAAATCAATACCCCATACGTCGAATAATTCCAATTCTAAAATATAAGTAAAAGGAATTTCATCTCTAGGTCCTAAATTTCCTCTTGTTTGGCAAGCATCACATTGCTTGTAGAACCAATGGGCATCCTTAAATAAAGAAGGCCAAAATAATCCACATTGCAAAATCCTCATAGTTGTCCTCTGATCGCTGAAATGACCTCCATACGGTGAAGAGTGACATTGCTCCAGGATTTCCATGGCTTCATCATCTGAAACACATCTTCGAATAATGTCGTCAAAACATTGTTTATACATAAATGACTCATCCCAATAAAAGAATTTTGCATCATGCTTAAACCTTTGCACCTGCCTCCAATCCATATCAATGGGAGTGACTCCTTTTACCAAAACGTTGGCTATATCAGCATACCAAGGAGTATCATTCACTACCTTTACCTCAACAGCAAAAAGCTGCTCATCTGGAAATGAATCTGAAATGACAGATTGCTCTAGCAAAGATGATGTAGGATCAAGACGAGACAAATGATCTGCAATGACATTTTCCGATCCTTTCTTATCTTTATCTCCAAGTCAAACTCCTGCAATAACAAAACCCAACGAATCAATCTAGGCTTTGCATCTTTTTTAGACATTAAGTACCTTATTGCTGCATGATCTGTGAAAACCGTGACTTTGGAACCAACTAAATATGGGCGGAATTTCCCAAAGACAAACACAATCGCTAACAACTCGTTTCCAGTAGTTGTATAGTTGACTTGTGCCTCATTCAAAACCCTGCTTGCATAATAAATAGGATGGATAAATTTGCCCTGCTTTTGCCCCAGCATTGCACCTACTGCAACATCACTCGCGTCACACATTACCTCAAATGACAAACTCCAGTTAGGTGCACAAAGAATGGGGACTGAGATTAAAGCAGCCTTTAAAGTCTCAAAAGCCTTCCTACAATTTGCATTAAAGTAAAAAACACTATCAGGACACAACAAGTTACAAAGAGGTTTACTAATTTTGGAAAAATCCTTTATGAACCTTCTAAAAAATCCAGCATGACCTAAAAAGCTCCGAATCCCTTTGACTTAATTCGGTGGTTCTAACTTTTTAGTAACCTCTATTTTTCCTCGATCAACTTCTAGACCTTTCTTTGAAATCTTATGACCTAGCACTATGCCCTCTTTCACCATGAAGTGACATTTCTCCCAATTAAGAACTAGATGGGTATCCTCACATCTCTTTAACACCTTACCTAAATTATTCAAACAATGTTGAAAAGACCCTCCAAAAACTGAAAAATCATCCATAAATACCTCAACAGTGGACTCAATCATATTAGAAAAAAATTATACGCCGCTGAAATGTTGTTGGAGCATTGCAAAAGCCAAAAGGCATTCGCCTAAAGGCAAACGTCCCAAAAGGGTAGGTGAAAGTGGTTTTTTCCTGATCCTCAGAAGCAATGGTAATCTGGTTATACCCAGAATAGCCATCTAAGAAACAGTAGTAGGCCTGACCAGCCAATCTATCCAACATCTGGTCAATAAATGGTAGAGGGAAATGGTCCTTACGAGTGGCTTTGTTAAGCCTCCTGTAATTCATACAAAACGTCCAGTCAATTACTGTCCTTGTGGGGATCCACTCATTGTCCTTATTAGACACTATCGTAGCACCTCCTCTCATAGGAACACATTGGACAGAGCTTACCCAATTGCTATCTGCAATTGGATAGATAATCCCTGCATCCAACCATTTAATCACCTCTTTTTTAACAACCTCTTTCATTGGAGGATTAAGCCTTCTCTGTTGCTCAATACTCCTAAAGGATCCCTCCTCTAAAGTGATTTTATGCATACAAAAAGATGGGCTAATTCCCTGAATGTCAGCCAATGTCCAACCTATTGCTCTGCGATATTGCTGCAACAACTTTATTAAGGCCTCTTCATCCTCCGACATTAAATCTGTTGCAACAATACTGGACAACGTCTTACCTTCCCCAAGATACACATACTTTAGATGATCCGGCAAGGGCTTCAAATTTAAAGTGGGTGCCTCAATCAGGGATGGCTTAATAGGAGGAGCCTTCCTTTCATCCAAATCTAAAGACTCAAAAACATCCTCACACCTAGACACTTCTTTTTCAGCTTTTCTTTCTAAAGAACAAACCTCTAAATCCTCTACACTAATCTCTCCATGGTCTTCCAAATGCTTGTTTGTCAAATCCTCCATTGTTGTCTCAGCAATTGTGTTCTCCAGAATCCTAATGAAAGAATAATCTTCCACTTCGTCTGGGTACTTCATGGCCTTAAAAACATTAAACTTTACTTCCTCATTATAAACCCTCATTGTTAATTCCCCTTTTTGAACATCTATCAATGCTCTACCAGTAGCAAAAAATGGACGACCAAGAATAATTGGGACATCTTTATCTACCTCATAATCTAAAATAATAAAATCAACAGAAAATATGAATTTATCTACTTTTACTAAGACATCCTCAATTTTACCCTTTGAATATGTGATAGACCTATCAGCTAGCTGGAGTGTGACTGTGGTAGGCCTAGCTTCACCAATACCTAACTTTCGATAGATCGAAAGAGGCATGAGGTTAATGCTCGTGTCTAAATCACAAAGTGCTCTACCTAACTCTTTTCCACCTATTGAGACAGAAATAGTAAATGATCCTGGATCCTTAGCCTTGGTTGGTAGCCCATTCTTAAGAATAGCACTACATTACTTAGTAAGAGACACAGTTTCAAACTCACCCAACCTCTTCTTTTTAGTTAAAATATCCTTAAGAAATTTAGCATAATTTGGCATTTGCTCTATAGCTTCTAGTAAAGGGATATTTATATGCAATTGCTTAAGAATCTCTAAAAACTTCTTAAATTGACCATCATGATTCTTAGGCCTTTGCCTTTGTGGAAAAGGTAGAGGTGGTACATAAGGTGAGGGCGGTACATAAGGTGGTTCCACATTTGGAACAGAACCAGATGCTCTAACATTATTATTGCTGCCTCCATCACTCTTACAGGACTCCAACTCTTTCTCAACAACATCATTTTTATCACCATTCTTCTCTACATCCTGGGTTTTACTAGGCTCTTTTCTTTCTTCTAGTGGCTTACCACTCCTTAGAGTCGCTGCCTGTACCTGCTCCTTACCTTCGCTTCTAGGGTGTTTAGTATCCGCATGAAGTTTCCCTTGGGGTCTTGCCTTCAGCTCATTAGCTAGCTGGCCCATTTGCAATTCCAAGGCTCTCATTGAAGCTTGATTACTTTGAATTACGGCATCTGTACGAGCCATATATTCTTTCATCATTGCCTCAAGAGAACTCTCCAAATTTTTCTGGGGCAATGCCTGCTTATTTTACTGGGGCAATGCCAGTGATTTTGCAAATCCTGACTGGTTCACCTTTTATTGTGCTTGCGGGGCTTGCGAATTGCTTCCTTGTCCTCCCCATGCAAAGTTGGGGTGGTTGCGCCAACCTGGATTATAAAAGTTAGAATAAGGGTTATTCCTTTGATTACCTATAAAAAACACACAGAAGCTGGATTGCTGGGGCAAAACTCGTAGTTGTGTTCTTCACCACAATAAACACATGAATCCTCTGCAACTTGGTTCACCACCGCTGCAGGCTCCACTACTGGCGGCTGCTGATGACTAACCACTGTCACATTTTTAAGAGCGTTAGCTAACATTGCAATATCAGCCCTAATGGTAGACACACCATCAACCTCTAACACACTCTTAACTTTTTTATTTGAGCCTCTAACATCCGACCACTGACAACTATTGGTTGATGTTCTCTCTAAAATTTCATGGGCTTCATTGAAAGTTTTTGCCAAAAGAGCCCCTCCCGCAGAGGCATCGACCATACTTAGGGTTGCCATGTTTAGCCCATTGTGAAATGTTTCCATTTGAATACAATGAGGTAAACCATTGTGGGGACACTTTCGCAAAAGCTCCTTAAACCTCTCCCAAGCCTCACTAAAAGTTTCATCTTCGAGTTGCCTAAATCACACTATCTCACTCCTTAACTTGAAATTCCTAGTTGGTGGAAAATATTTACTAAGAAATTTTTTCGCTAACTAATTCCATGTCCTAATTGATCCTAGAGCAAAAGAATTTAACCATGTCTTTGCTCCATCTCTAAGAGAATACGGGAACAACGTTAATCTAAGGGCATCCCTAGACACTCCTTGAATTACAAATGAATCACTAACTCCTAGAAAAGACTTAATATGTAAATGGGGGTCTTCAGATGACAAACCATGGAACTGACCCACGGTTTGCAACATATGAAACATTACCGGTTTCATTTAAAAATTTGATGCCTTAATCTGAGGACGCGCAATTCCTGGATTTAACTCATCAAACATCGGAAAAGCATAGGTTCGAATGGCTCTAATCCTATCATTAGCTACCAAGATAGGGTTCTCAACCTGATTGTTTTGTTGTTAATTTTGCTCCAGCGGTGGATTAGGCTGCAACATACGATTCTGCTGGGGATTAACTGGATCTTCTGGAACTTCCGGGAGACGCGACAGGTTATCCATTGGATTTTTATTTCTTCGCTGCTCTCTCCTTCTTCTCTTGAATGTCCTTTCAATTTCTGGATCAAGCTCGAATCTCACCTCAGGCGGATCGCTCATGAACCAAACTCAAACCTGCAAAAACAAAAGAAACAATCAAAAAGTTCTAGCACCGAACCACTAAAACCATACACAAAACATATCAGATAAAAACTTATTCAAGTCCCCGGCAACGGTGCCAAAAACTTGTTTCCTTCTAGAGTGGGGTAAAAATATGATCAAAATAAACTCTAGAATACTGTGCAAGCATACACAATAAGCAGCAAGTGATAAGTAATTTATCGTATCAACAAGGTTTTGAATAGCTCTCACTTTACCCATCTTGTGTAACTTTTTAATGGTTTCAAGATTGTTAAAATGATTGGTTGTGATAAAATGCTAAGCAAAAGAAATGACAAAACAGAAAGTAAACGGATAAAGCTGACAGATTGGAAACAGGCGTTGGTCAGGTTTTCTGTAATTGTTTTAAAAGATGCTCTAGCAATAATATTGATTAGGCAATTCTCTTACAGTGTTATCAGCAGGATCCTCCCGGAACTTTGGATTTTTTTCGAATGTGTTTCAACTCCAATGATGTGCTACCGATCAAGCACTAGGCAACTAGTTATCCCTAACTCAGTCACTGGCGTCCACCAACACATAATGGTCTAGTGTGATTAAATGTCACACACCTTTCAAATCATCCCTGAAACTAAGAGGTGATATTCATACCAGCTGGTCAGGCGGGCACAAAATAGAAATAGACACAACAAATAATCAAGATGCTCAAATCGACATATATTGCATAGAGTAATACGCACGACAATTACACAATTTCTAACCAACACCTAAGAAAATTTAGTTCATGAAGTTCACAATAACACACGCTACAATCTGAGTATGTGCATCCATAACTACAAGAAATTACAAGAAAAGATTAATTCCCTTGATTAGATCCGTAGTTGATGGTCTTCTTGAGGTCTCCAATCTTACCTCCTCTATTCGGCTTCCAAAGATGGAAAGTAAGCCTCCACGAATGGAATAAGACTTTCCTTTCTCGAAATTGGAATGTTTTTTACTTGAGACGGTTACTTCCTTTTATAGAGTGGAGTCAACCCTAATTAGGTCAAATTTTACACGTGGAGGGCTCTCCCAGCTTCCTAGTTCCGAGATTAATTCAGCTAACGCCACCTCATTAAATGAATCACGTGTGGCTCACGTGGTAGTTTTGCTCCCTTCTTTGTTGGATCACAGATTTTGCTTCCTCAAGTCGCTCAACATTATTTTCTGCACAAAATTACTTCCAAAGCATCCATTCTTCCAAATGGGCTAAAAGATATAATATTCATCTAAAAACAACCCTATTAAGCACAGATGACACACAAATCACTATAGAAATAAGGCCTAAATAACTCCCTTTTGGAGAGTTATCATTAGTCAAGGTTGATAAGTTTTTATTCCCAGTAGATTTCATAATATTAGACTGTGAAGCCGATAAAGAGATGTCGATAATTCTAGGTCAACCATTCTTAGCAACTGGTAGGACCTTGATTGACGTCCAAAAAGGAGAGTTGACTATGAGGGTCGATGATCAACAAGTCGCCTTCAATGTCATGATAGCACTGAAATATCCAGAAGATCTTGAAGAATGTTCAGGGATTGATGATATTGACGAACTTTCTTTATCTACCTTGCAAGAATTATTAAAGGGAGAGATGCTGGAAGACATGCTTGAAGAGGAAGAACAAGAGGAAAAAGGTGGGGAAAAGATTGAAGGAGTAGAAGAACCAATCACAAATGGATCTGCAGTAGCAAGGATAGAAGCGTTGAGAGAATCCTTCGAGTTGACCCAGGAAGAAATCAAGTCGTTGCAGCCATCCATGATCAACCCTCCAAATCTAGAACTCAAACCGCTATCGGAACATCTCAAATACAGTTTCCTTGGAGAAAACAAAACACTACCAGTTATTATATCAGCTTATCTCACTGAAAAGGATGAAATGTCTTTGTTGCAGGTCCTATCTAGTCACAAAAAGGCAATAGGTTGGACAATTGCAAATTTTCAAGGAATCAACCTTGAAGAAGGAGCCAAGAATTCAATTGAAAGTCAATGGAGGTTGAATCCCATTATGAAAGAAGTTGTCAGGAAAGAGATTTTAAAATGGCTGGACGCAGGAGTTATTTATCCGATTTCAGACAGTAGCTGGGTCAGTCCAGTACAATTCGTCGCCAAGAAAGGTGGAATAAAAGTAGTGGAGAACGAGAAAAACGAATTGATTCCAACAAGGACAGTCACAGGATGGCGAGTCTGCATAGACTATCGCCGACTCAATAAAGTAACCAGAAAAGACCACTTCCCGTTACCTTTTATAGATCAAATGTTGGATAGGCTTGCAGGGAAGGATTATTACTTCTTTTTAGACGGTTACTCAGGTTACAACCAAATAACAATAGCCTCAGAAGACCAGGAGAAGACCACATTCACATGTCTGTACGGGACATTTGCCTTTCGAAGAATGTCATTAGCCACCTTTCAAAGGTGTATGATGGCAATATTCTCCGATATGGTAGAACAAACATTAGAAGTGTTTATGGATGACTTCTCATTCTTCGGTGAGACTTTTACCGTGTGTTTACAGAATTTAGACCAAGTGCTGGAAAGATGTGAAGAAACAAACTTGGTATTGAATTGGGAAAAGTGCCATTTCATGGTACGCGAAGGCATAGTCATTGGACACCGAATTTCTAGAAATGGAATTGAGGTAGACAAGGTAAAGATTGAGATCATATCCAAGTTGCCTTTTCCCAAAACAGTTCGAGATATCAGGAGCTTTCTAAGCCACGCAGGTTTTTATAGAAGATTCATTAAAGATTTCTCTAAAATTTCTAAACCTTTGTGCAGGTTGCTCGATGTAGATAGACCGTTCGAATTTGATGAAGATTGTAAGCAAGCTTTCGAAACTTCGAAGAATGCACTCAGTACATCGCCGATCATAATTGAACCTGATTGGACTCAACCATTCGAGTTGATGTGCGATGCTAGTGACTTTGCAGTTGGAGCAGTGTTATGTCAGAAAAGAGGAAAAATTGTGCAACCTATCTATTTTGCAAGCAAAACACTCAACGAAGCACATTTGAACTATACAGTCACAGAAAAGGAGTTACTTGCAGTAGTATTTGGTTTTGACAAATTTAGATCCTACCTAGTGGGAAAATTCTATCTAGGAAAAGGTATTTAAGCTGACCGTAGGGAACACCTTTTCCTAGGGATTTACCTGGGAGTTTGAAAAGTCCAAACAAGTTCGTGATTGTTTCAGCGAATAAAAGAAAGAAAGAAAAACAAAGGAAAATGAAAGAAGTTAGAAAAAAAAAAAGAAGGCAGACACTGGGGAAATGCGATCGCATTTCTCCCTAGTGTATTTGGAAATGCGACCGCATTTCCAAGAAGCTCAAGGGCAGTGATGTCATTTAAATGACGGTCACGTGACCTAATTTTGAGAAACCTATAAATAGGTGACTTAAGTGCTTTTTTCTTCTTCACCAAACACTTAGACCTTTTGAAACTGAAACCCACAAGCAAGAACCATAAGAACACGTTGAAATCATCCATCCCTCGTAAGATTACTCGATCACAGAGTAATCAACGTGTCTAGAGTGCTGAAAAAAGTGCTCGACGCCAAGAAGAACAACCTGAAGCAAGCATCCACGGAACGAGGAGCGGAAGACCCACGGGTTTTTCACCAGTTGTAGTGGACCAAAGAACCACTGTTCAAACTCCTTCTTCCTCGAAAAACGACGACCACTTCAAGAGAGAATCGGAGTAGTTCTCGTCCAAGAAGGCCCATGCACACCGATTCTCTCCACAAAACCCAAAAACCTACGGGCCAACAACTAAGAAAATGCTCGAGGGAATGGTTTGCTATGATCCGAGAAATGGGAGCCCAAAGGCGTGCGGCACTTGAAGAAGAAGCAAGATTGTGTGATGCTGAAGAATCCACCAAAGTGGGAGAAAGCTTGATAGCGAGCATAAATGTCGTTATTGTAGTCCCAATTTATTAGGCTTTTTAGAGCTTTAATTGTGTTTTTATTGAAAATATTTCATATATTTTGTTATTTGGTCTTTAGGAGTAAAGTTGTGGATTTTGTGGAAAAACTGCCCAAAAAGGAGCCATTCAAGCCCAATTTCCATGCCTAGGTCAAAGGGGAGTCAAAAGAGTTCAATCATGTGAAAAAGGCCCAAAGGAAATAAAGAGGAGGCCCAAAATCAAGCCCAAAATCGCAGCTGAAAGTTCTGGAATTCGCCTAGCATCGAGACGCTGTCCATTTCTTGGTCGGCAAGTCGATGACATCACAGCATCGCGACACTGTGCCAATAGCATCGCGACGCTACCCCATTTCCAAGCCTATAAATAGCGCCCCTTGGTGCCTTGTTTTATCATCAATCTCTATTCATTCCATTCCTTCCTTTCTTTCTTGGCTCCTTTGGAGCCTCTCTCAAGGCTTTCTAGCCTTTTTTAGAGCTTTCTTTAGTGGGAAAATTTTGGGGGAATTTTGGGGAGCATTCTAGGAGGCTCAAGGAGTGCTCGAAGGGACTCCAAGCGTCAGCGACGGGGTCTTCGACGATCAATTCCTTCCCTTTTATTATGCTCTTAATTATGCTTTCCATTGTAATTATTGTGAATATTTTAGCTATGTATAGCTAAACCCCAATTTGGGGTCTTGAAATGAAATTATAGTTTAAATGTTGTTATAATTGCCTATCTCTAGCCCTTTTGTCCTAATTATTTGTATGGATGTGCTTAATGCTTTATGCAATCTGGCCAATTGTGTACTGATCTGATTCTTAATGGAAACTCGACGGAGAGAAGTTAGGATATATCATAATCCATGCAACTAGTTTAATTGCCCGTCGTGACAACGAGATTAGTTGATTCCTAAAATGAATCAGAGCGTAATAATTAATGATTTTTAATGGCGCTAAGGACACTTAGGTTGTTAAAATGAATTAACTACAATTAGGGGAGACCGACAGGAGAACCTATGTTATTAACGGAGATTCTAGGAGTATAATTAGTTGGGCGATGAGATAGGACAATTGTAGCAATTGTTTAGCTAATAATTGATTTTCAAAGACCCCTCTTCCCATTAGAAAACTCTTTCTCCATATTTTATTTTTCTCGATTGATCAAATTTTCTCTTTAATTGTTTTGATTTTTTTAATTTTCTTTGATTGCATGATCTGGTTCCTAAATATTATTTCGCCTAAGTATTTTTAGTGTTCAAGGATCTTTCGCTTGCTTAAATTTCGCTTAGCCTCCCTGTGGATTCGATACTCGGTATTACCTACCGTTTTATATTACTTGTGACGACCCATGCGCTTACAGATAATCGTTTATACCAACATCGTCGTAACAAAGCTCTCGGCAAAGAGAGACTCCAACGGGTAAGGTTTCTAACCATTCTACTAATCCAACTTCTTCTTACAGGAACAAATTGTTTGTAACTTACAGTGCAAGGAAGAAGGATTCAAAGAAGGCTGAACCCGAAAAATCTCTGATCATTGAGCCCCTTAAAGTGGCAAGAATGCCGTCGGATGTGTTCGAATACATGCTCCGACAAGCCGTTGCACAAGCCCTCATTATTGCCGAAGGATATAGGGCTGAGCAAGATGCACTCAGGAAAATAAGGGCTGAAAAAGAGATGGAAAATCAGAGTATGAGGGAAGAAGATGAGTTTGCAAGAAAAAGAGACTTGGAAGAAGAAAGGGAAGCTGAGAAAGAGAAAGAAGAAGAAAAATAAGAGGTCGAGAGGGCCATTCAAGATGAGAAAGAGAGAAAAGAAGACGAAGAACTCAGGAGGTTGGCTGCTGAACTTCAACTCCTCGAGCAAGAAAAAGAAAGAACGGAAAATTTGATAGAAGAAGAAGAAAGAAGAAAAAAGGCTGAAGATTTTCTTGCAGCCTTCGAGCCACTGCACAAGGCTCAAAGTGAGGCAGAACAGCTGCAAGAAGTTGAAGAAGAGGCCCTTGAAGGGCCAAGTGAAGAAAAGTCAGAAAAAGAAAAAGAGGAAGAAACTTAAGGTCAGAATGCGACCGCGTTTGGGCAGCATTCTGAGGAAGGCCAAGAAACGGCCACTAAAGAGAACCAAGCTGATGAGGCCTTTGATCCGCTGTTTGATTATGATATTAGGGGCCTCCACCAGCTGCTGTAGCACCTCTTCAGGAGAGAAGAAGGATGAAGAGGAAATTGAAGAAGAAGAGGTCGAGACCTCCAGTGATACTGAAACAGATTCAGATTCTGAGATCAAGGAATTGGATGATGACCAAATTCCTATCTTTGCAGCTTTGAGGAAGAAAAGAAGAAGAGAACTTAAGGCCGAGAGGAGGACAAAGAATAAGAATGACCCCATTTTTGCCAAGAGGACGAGGACAAGGTCCATGGACGCCTCTCCTGCAGTTCCTCCTACCTCCACACTTGTCAAACCAAAGACCAAATCGCCTAAAGCTCCATCACCAAAGAATCTGTTTCCTGAAGTCTTTAAGGATGTCAATTTCCAGGAGAAAATGAAGATTATGAGAAAAAGAGACTTCTTGAACGAGAAGGGATTCTCAAACAGAGCAAGAACTTTCCAGACTTTGTTACCAAGGTTATCTCACAGTACAAATGGCAAGAGTTATGTGCTCACCCTCAGGAGGTCGTGGTGCCTCTAGTTCGGGAATTCTATGCTGGTTTGAGGGAGGAGAGCTTGAGCATAGCGGTGGTGAGAGGTAAGATGGTCAGTTTTTCTTCGGTTGACATCAACAGGGTGTACCGGATCAAGGTACCCCTGCATCCAAGAGGGAATGATGCCATTGAGAACCCCTGGGCCAAACAGATGAAAGAAGCATTAAAAATGGTGGCCAACAAGGGAGTTCAATGGAAGAAGTCTCAAACAAAAGTGAAGACACTAGTGCCAAGTGATCTCAAGCTTGAATCGGCAGTGTGACTTCACTTCATCAAGAATAGATTGATGCCCACAACCCACGATAGTACCATTTCAGTAGAGAGGGTCATGCTTCTCAACAACATCATGAAGGGGTTGGAGATTGATAACTCTCCAAAGGGAAGTTATTTAGGCCTTATTTCTATAGTGTTATGTGTGTCTTTTGTGTTAAATAGGGTTGCTTTTAGATGAATATTATATGTTTTAACCTATTTAGAAGAATGGATGCTTTGGAAGTTATTTTGCAGAGAAAATAATGTTGAGCGACTTGAGGGAGCAAAATCTATGATCCAGCAAATCTAGGAGCAAAACTGCCACGTGAGCCGCACGTGATTCATTAAATGAGGTGGCATTTTCTGAATTAATCTCAGATCTAGGAAGCTTGGAGAGCCCTCCACGTGTAAAGTTTGACCTAATTAGGGTTGACTCCACTCTATAAAAGGAAGTAGCCGTCTCAAGTCCAAAACAATCGAGAGAGGAAAGTCTACTTCAATTCGTGGAGGCTTATTTTCCACCCTTGGAAGCCGAATAAAGGAGGAACGATTGGAGACCTCAAGAAGACCATCAACTATGGATTTCTTCAAGGGAATTAATCTTTTCTTGTAAATTTCTTGTAGTTATGGATGCCCATACTCAGATTGTAGCATGTGTTATTTTGTACTCCATGAACTAAATTTACTTGGGTGTTGGTTAGGATCTATGTAATTGTCGTGCTTCATTCTCTATGCAATTAATATTGATTTGAGCATCTTGATTATTTGTTGTGATTATTATTTTGTGCCCGCCTGGTCAGCCGGTATTAATATCACCTCTTAGTTTCAGGGACGATTTGAGAGGTGTGTGGCATTTAATCACACTAGACCATTATGTGTTGGTGGATGCCAGTAACTGAGTTAGGGATAACCAGTCACCTAATGCTTGATCGGTAGTAAGTCATTGGTGTTGAAACACATTCCAAAAAATTCAGAGTTTCGGAAGGATCCTGCTGATAAGACTGCAAGAGAATTGCCTAATCAATATTGTTGCTAGAGCATCTTTTAAAACAATTACAAAAATTTTAACCAACGTCTATTTCCAATTTGTCTGCTTTATCCATTTAGTTTCTGCTCTATTATTTCTTTTGCTTCAACATTATTTCAAAACCAATCATTTTAACAACCTTGAAACCATTAAAAAGTTACACAAGATAGGTAGAGTGGAAGCTATTCAAAACCTTGTGGATACAATAAATTATTTATCACTTGTTGCAGACTATGTGCGCTTGCATAGTATTCTAGAGAGTATTTTTATCATATTTTTACTCCATTCTAGAAGGCAACAAGTTTTTGGCACCGTTGCCGGGGACTTGAATAAGTTTTTATCTGATCTGTTTTGTGTATATGTTTTAGTGGTTTGGTGCGAGAACTTTTTGATTGTTTCTTTTTGTTTTTACAGGTTTGAGATTGGTGCATGAGCGATCCTCCTGGGGTGAGATTCGAGCTTGATCCAGGAATTGAAAGGACATTCAGAAGAAGAAGGAGAGAGCAGCGAAGAAATCAAAATCCAATGGATAACGTGTCGCGTCTCCCGAAAATTCCAGAAGGTCAAGTTGATCCCCAGGAGAATCGTGTGCTGTGGCCAAATCCACCGCTGGAGCAAAATGGACAGCAAAATAATAAGGCTGAGAACCCTATTTTCGTGGCGAATGATAGAGCCAGAGCCATTCGAGCGTATGCTTTTCCGATGTTTGATGAGTTGAATCCAGTAATTGTGCGTCCTTAAATTGAGGCAGCAAACTTTGAAATGAAACCGGTCATGTTTCAGATGTTGCAAATTGTGGGTCAGTTCTATGGTTTGTCATCTGAAGACCCCCATTTACATCTTAAGTCTTTTCTAGGAATTAGTGATTCGTTTGTAATTCAAGGAGTGTCTAAGGATGCCCTTAGATTAATTTTGTTCCCGTATTGTCTTAGAGATGGAGCAAAGACATGGTTAAATTCTTTTGCTCCAGGATCAATTAGAACTTGGAATGAGTTAGCGGAAAAATTCATACTCGAAGTGGAAATCTTCGATGTATGGGGGATAGACTTCATGGGACCATTCCCGCCGTCCTTTGGAAATATTTACATCTTGCTTGCAGTTGATTAGGTATCGAAGTAGATCGAGGCCATAGCTACAGCAACCAATGATGCAAAGGTGGTAAAGAAATTTTTCATGAAGAATATTTTCACAAGATACGGAACTTCTCGTTTCATCATAAGCGACGAAGGATCTCATTTTTTAAACAAGATGATAGCCAACCTATTTTCCAAATACAATATCAAGCATAGGGTAGCCACTGCTTACCATCCTCAAACGAATGGTCAAGTAGAGCTCTCTAATAGGAAGATCAAAGCTATTTTGGAAAAGACGGTACACCCTTCTAGAAAAGGATTGGTCACTAAGGCTTGACGAGGCATTATGGGCACACAGAACTGCATACAAAGCGCCCTTAGGTATGTCCTCGTATCGAATCATATTAGGAAAAGTCTATAACTTACCACTTAAGTTGGAACACAAAGCTTACTGGTATTGAAGAAATTCAATTTCAACATGGACAAAGCCGGAATCAAGAAAAAGTTGCAACTAAATGAACTGGAAGAACTTCGTCACTTCTCCTATGAGAATGCAAAACTATATAGGAGAAGGTCAAAAGATGGCATGATAGAAGAATTCACCCAAAGGAGTTCCATAAGGGCCAGCAAGTGCTACTCTTTAATTCCAGACTTAAGCTATGACTAATGTTTTGAGTTCTCAGGGGAAGGTTAGTTAGTATTGCTCGGGACGCGCAATAGTTCAAGTTTGGGGGTATGATAACTCTCCAAAAGGGAGTTATTTAGGCCTTATTTCTATAGTGTTTTGTGTGTCTTTTGTGTTAAATAGGGTTGCTTTTAGATGAATATTATATGTTTTAACCTATTTAGAAGAATGGATGCTTTGGAAGTTATTTTGCAGAGAAAATAATGCTGAGCGACTTGAGGGAGCAAAATCTATGATCCAGTAAAGCTACGAGCAAAACTGCCAAGTGAGTCGCACGTGATTCATTAAATGAGGTGGCGCTTTCTGAATTAATCTCGGATTTAGGAAGCTTGGAGAGTCCTCCACGTGTAAAGTTTGACCTAATTAGGGTTGACTCCACTCTATAAAAGGAAGTAGCCGTCTCAAGTCCAAAACATTCGAGAGAGGAAAGTCTAATTCCATTCTTGGAGGCTTACTTTCCATCTTTGGAAGCCGAATAAAGGAGGAACGATTGGAGACCTCAAGAAGACCATCAACTACGGATTTCTTCAAGGGAATTAATCTTTTCTTGTAAATTTCTTGTAGTTATGGATGCACATACTCAGATTGTAGCGTGTGTTATTTTGTACTCCATGAACTAAATTTACTTAGGTGTTGGTTAGGATCTATGTAATTGTCGTGCTTCATTCTCTATGCAATTAATATTGATTTGAGCATCTTGATTATTTGTTGTGGTTATTATTATTTTGTGCCCGCCTGATCAGCCAGTATTAATATCACCTCTTAGTTTCAGGGACGATTTGAGAGGTGTGTGACATTTAATCACACTAGACCATTATGTGTTGGTGGATGCCAGTAACTGAGTTAGGGATAACCAGTCACCTAGTGCTTGATCGGTAGTAAGTCATTGGTGTTGAAACACATTCCAAAAAATTCAGAGTTTCGGGAGGATCCTGCTGATAAGACTGCAAGAGAATTGCCTAATCAATGTTGTTGCTAGAGCATCTTTTAAAACAATTACAAAAATCTTAACCAACGTCTATTTCCAATCTGTCTGCTTTATCCGTTTACTTTCTACTCTATTATTTCTTTTGCTTCAGCATTATTTCAAAACAATCATTTTAACAACCTTGAAACCATTAAAAAGTTACACAAGATAGGTAGAGTGGAAGTTATTCAAAACCTCGTGGATATGATAAATTACTTATCACTTGCTGCAGACTATGTGCACTTGCGTAGTATTCTAGAGAGCATTTTTATCATATTTTTACTCCACTCTAGAAGGCAACAGAGATAAATATAGGGAGCATCATCAAAAAAGAGATCCTTTCATGTGGAAGGAAGAGAGTAGGGAAGCTGTTCTTTGGGTCACTTATAACCCAACTGTGTCAGAGAGTGAAGATAGTCCCTGGAAAAAATGAGGAGCAACACTTTTTCAGGCCCACCATTGACTTGCCTCTGATTGGGAAGCTTCAACAGAATAATGCCGAAAGGAAAGACATGGCTTCCACATCCCAAGCTACTCCACCTCCGGGGTTGAATCCTATTTCACCTCCTCAGCACACTCCTATTTCAAGGCCTACACCATCATCAGAGGCCCTTGCATTTGCCTTCCGACAGCTAGATCGGATTGAAGACAAGCTGAAAGCTTACTGGGTTTATGCTAAGGAGAGAGATGAAGCTATTAGAGAGTTCTACTCTCTATCGCCCCCAACATCGCCCCTGTGTTTACTGACTTCCCTCAAGCCTTGCTGCCTCAAGAAGAGTAAGAATCTGATGAAGATAAAGATAAAGATGAAGATGAAGATGAATTAGAGAGTTCCTCGAATGAGGAATAGGGGAGTTTTCTAATCCCCTTTTATCTGGTGTTTTTGTGAATAATTACCTTGTTTTTGTATAGTTAGTTGCTGTTTTTTAGCCTTTAACATGTTTAGTTGTTGTTTTTTTTTTGTTTAGCTGCTGATTTTATTGCTTTAAAATGCTTAGTTACATGTTAATGATGTTCATAGGTTAGTTTTTAGGTTAGCTTGCAGTTAGATTAGTTTACATAAACTTGAGTTTTTAAACTTTTCTAAAATTTCTGCTTGCTGTTTTTTGTGCCTAATCTATGAAACTTTTTGAAAAAAACCAACTTTATGGAAAATTTTTGCTTGAAAAATGTCTTGGAAAAACATGTTTTCATTTGAGTTTTCTTTTAAGTCCTTAATGATGATAACTAGAGCTTATTTCTATCTCATAGAGTGCCACCATCACAACCGATTTGTTTTCTAGTCATAGGCTTTTCATTAGTCTTTTTCTTTACAGAATTTTCTAAAGTCTAAACTTCCTCATGTTTAACCTTTCTAACACACTAGGAGAGTTTAGCCTTGATGTTTTGAAAAATAAAAGCCTCATGCTAAGCCCATTCCTCAAAAACAAAAGTCAATGAGGACATTTCCTATCTTAAGTTTGGGGGCGTGCTTTACTTTATATTCATTTTGTGTAAATTTGTACTAGTGGAAAAGAAGTATAAGCTCAGTATATATCATCCAAAAAAAAAAGAGAGAAAAAGAAAAACTGAGAGTTACTCATCCTTCCTAGAGTTTATTGAGTAACCAGGAGCATTCATGACACCAATGGTTTGCCACTACATGAAAGGTTTACTTAGGGAAGTGAGTATTAGTCCAAGTTAGTGATCTTTGCTCGTAGCTAGATATCTTCACCACAAAGTGTTGAGAAGATAGAACGAAGGTAAAGGTGACAACAATGATACTTTTGGGAGAAAAAGAATTTGAATAAAAAGAGCACCAGCAGTCAGATAAGTTTGGGGGAGGTAGAAAAGGTCTAGTAACTCATGTATACTCAAGGAACCTCAAGTCTTGTTTTTCTTAACTAAAGGACTACACTAGGCTCAATGAGTAGTAGTTAGGTAGTTTAAACATATTGGTTAGGATGGACTAGGGAAAGTTTTGCTATGAAAAAGAACAATAGAAATCTTCATTCCTAGGAAACTTAGAAGTTGTGACTGGCACTAGAGTAGAAACCTCTACTGAAAGGCTAACATTTTAGAAAACTATCTTGAGGAACATGTTTACTTGATTCCATATGGTTTATCCATGACATTGTGACTTGCAATTAAGATAGATGTTAGTACCATGATTGGCAATTACACATGATCCATAACATTTTGATTTGCAACTATTGTTGAGCTCTCACATTTTGATTGGCAATTAAAAATTGATCTCTAACATTCTGATTGGCTATTGCTTGAGGACAAGCAATGATTTAAGTTTGGGGGTATGATAAGGGTAAAAAATATACCTATTTTACCCTTACATTTAGCTCATTATCTTGTCAAAATTACATGTTTTAGATCAAATTTACTATTCCCGAGCTCTAAAAGTGTTAAAGTTGATGAATTAGGGAGTTGAGAGTCATATATGTCCAATTATGCTTAATTGTGCTTAAAAAGACCTATTTTGATATGAATTTGACTTAATTTGGTGTTATGTAGAAAAACAGAGGAAAGTTGGAAAAACCCATAAATGCGACCGCATTTCTGGGAAGTCAAAAATCAAATTGGACCGCATTTCTGGGCAGACAGAGGCAGTTCCGAGTCCATCGCGGGTCGTTTTGAACGAGTGTTTTGCGCACCTAACCGGCTGTTTTGTCTCTGAAACTGACTAGGCTACCTACCAGCACTATTTTCGTGGCTTCTCAACTACACAGCAGCATCGGATACAGCAACTGGAAGCGAACCTCTCAGTAAGCCTTGAAGAGCTCCCCACACTATATAAGGCCTTGATTAGAAGAGAAATCCAAGCAGAACTCACTGGGAAGAAGAGGGTGGTGACAGAATCCTAGTAGACGCCCATGAGTAGGGATGCTCGAGGTCCTTCTTAGATGACTGAATTCTAACCTTTAGTTAGACATCAAACCTGAGTGTTTGTAGAGATTTTCACCATATTCCCACTTGTAAAGGAGACTAGAGTGTCGAGCGAACTCTAGAAGGATTGGATAAAAGAAAAAAAAACCATAGTTTTAGCTACTGCACCTTATTTCCAGCACTTGTTACTTTTCATTTATTTGTATTCTTTATTCTTTATTTCAATGAAAAGTTGTTCATTTGCACTATATTCCATCATGTGTAGCTAAATTCCATTGAGGGGTTCGATATAGTGAATTCCCTTATGGTTGAAATAGCTTGAAAGTGTTTATTTGCTTAAGTTTTATTCATTGCATGTCACTCTTTATTGAATATCATTATGAATCTTGCTGAGTTTAAACTGGTCACTTAGACTTCGCATGCTATGTGAGTTTGATCTCGAAAGGGACAAACAATATCGGTTTTCATAAATGTGATATAGGAGAAATGGCTCGAAAGAGTGTATTCGGTGTTATAGGGCGAGGCTGCCTAAGGCACCCTATAACAACTATAGGGTTATAGATTGCATTCGTGAATTATCTATGTCGGAGTCGAGTCACAGACATGTGCATAATGGCACTTGCTTAGCCTTCTAACAGTTCTTGGGAGCAAAGCCAAATAAAAGTTAAATCAGACCCAATGCATGAATAGACTTAGGTTTAATAAGCAATGATTAAAGTTATTTTACCTTAGGGTTGAAACTATATTGAACACCTCGCTTATTTATTATTGTTTTTCTTTACTTGTTTATTTTGTTTATTTTCCAAAAATCATCATCAACTATTTCTTTGGTTACCTTATTCTAAGCAATCTTTGAGCAGTTTCTTCTTCAAATATGTGTTTCCAATTTAGTCCTCGTGGGATCGATACCCTTGGAATACTTCTAAGGTTTTATTACTGAATGCAATAGTGTATACTTGCACTAGGTTGGTTGAATTATTCTTAATTTTTATTTACCATCTTCCAACCTCCACAATTCGGTCGTACACGCATCAGCGTCCTATGCAATGAGCTTGCATAAGACCGGACAACGAAATCAGTCACTTTCACTTTATAACGCTGTTTACTATTGAAACTGACTATTTCATAGGATGACCTAGGTAACTCGATCTTAATCCTGAGCTAACTATGAACTCTTCTTTATTTAAGATTATCCATTGATCTGCATCGGTGAGAGTGGCCAGACTTCGCCAACTCAATAAGCATACCATTTTGGGGATAAGACCGAGTAGATAGTTGAGACATACTTACAAGATGGAATTCACTCCTACCCAAAACAAGGATAGTAGAAAGGTTGTTCCCTTAAGTATTGACTCTGAGACTTTAACAAGGGGCCCCACCTCTCATTGGCCCAAGAGGGACTCAGTTTTGTAGTTGGACAACAAACCATTTGTTCATTAGAGGATCAGTGGAACTTAAGGAACAAGAAGTGTTATAGGGATAAAACGGACATTTGACCCGGCTATAGTTACGAACAACCTATGAAGGATTGACTTGCTAATCATGGTTATATCGAGTGGACGAAAATATATCTACAGTGAGGTGAGTTATAATGGAGTGTCCCGGTAGTTAATGAATGTTGGTTAACTAAGTTAATGAGATTAGTCGGTTAACCTCGAATCGTTGGAGCCCATGATCTGTAGGTCCATTAGGTCCCCCTGCTAGCTCACATCGAAATAAAACTTAGAACAGTGTGATAGGAGAGTTTGAATCGTTCAAATTCGGTTCAGGGAATTAGTGTCGATGATAATTCGTGTTATTTTATTACCTCTAATTAAGCTTATTAGAATAATTTTATGCTTTAATTGTCTTGATTTCAGGTACTTTGAGCATAAGTAGAATTGCGAGCCAACCACACAACTTGGTGTTAATTCAGGCCAGTTAGGGAGTTTTTGAGCCATCTCGAAGTTTTTGGACGACGAGGAGGTGCAAAGATCCAAGCGGATCGAAGGGGGCCTGAAGAATTGCACCAAGAGTCAAAGGTTGAAGTCCCATACTGAGAGAGAGCGAAACAAAACCGAGAAAAAGGCAGCAAGGCTGGAAAAAGGGTCAACGTCCCTGACGTCTCGACGCCGACGCTATTTCGAAGCAAAATGAAATATCCGTAGCGTTGAGACGCTGACTCCTAGCGTCTCGATGCTACGACGTTTATTATAAATATGCATTGTAGTGACTCCTAGCGTCTCATGTGAATGTCTCTTGATTGCTTTAGTTCTTAAATGTTTGAGCTTCGAGGATTAAGTCACTTTGCACTTATATGCACAACATCTTTTTCTTTGGTTTGTGTGTGCCTTGCTCGAGGACTAGCAAGATTTAGGTTGGGGGCATTTGATAAGACCAAATTTGTCCTATTTTATTACCTCTAATCTAAACTTGTTAGAGGGATTTTATGTTTTATTTGTCTTATTTGCAGATACTTCGAGCATAGGTGATGTCGGGAGCCAACCACACAATTTGGTGTTAATTCGGGCCAATTATGGAGTTTTGGAGTCATCTCGGTGTTCTTGGACGGCAAGAAGGTGAAAAGACCCAAGTGGATTGAAGCGGGCCTGAAGAACTACACCAAGAATCGAAGGTTGAAGCCCCGTACCGAGAAATACCGAGACAAAAGCGAGAAAAAAGGCAGCAAGGCTCGGATTGGTGACGACGTCGAGACGCTCCCCCTAGCATTACGACGCCGACACAAACTCAACATGGAGATCAAAGTTTTTGGTGTCGAGATGCTGCGTCGTTTCTATACATATAGGGCTTCGATTTAGTCTGCCGTTAGGTTAGACTTTTGTCTTTTTACGATTGTTTTCGCCCCTTTACGTTTTCATCTGCTGTGTAGACCTTTTTAGGTCAATTTTCATGTATTCCTTTGCATTTATTTGTTATTTTCTATTGCATATGAGTAGCTAAGGGCCTGTTTGGTAGGCAATCCAGATTCTGTTTTATGTTTTCAGATTCACTGAATTCAGTGAATATGCGTTTGGCAGATGTGTTTTTGAAAATTGTTTTCGGATTCTATGATCCAAATAGTGAAAATCCTGAAAACAACTTTTTTATGTTTTCATTGTATCTAGATTTTGAATTTCAAAATTTTAAATGCAAAGTTATATTAATAGAGATAAACAAACTTTAATAAATATAGTATTTCATGTTATAAACTCAATTTATTTTTGTGAAATTAAAAGTTGTATAATTTAATGTATTATAAATTATATGATATTGTAAAATAATAATAATAAAAATTTATAACACATATCATGTTTATAAATTAATTAATAATATTTTATATTCAACCTAGTATTTAGTTGATAACTACAAATAATTTATTGTTTATAAATATATTATCAAACACATTTTGAACCATTATTTAAATTCATATCCAATTTCTGAATCTGCTACCAAACACATATCTGAAAACATGAAATACAACTCTGTTTTAATTGAATCCCTTGTTTTCAAATTCCTGTTTTCAGATCACCAACCAAACGGACCCTAAACTTCTTGGAATCGTTGGATTGGGTTTATTCATTGAATGTTATGACATTTGGCTGAGTTTTCTGGGTTTTAAATTCTGTTCTTTGCTGTTTTTTATGAGCTTTACATGTAATCTCGTTTAAACCAATGCATGAGATTGATTTCTTAGAATTGACGACCCTAGGAGATTACTTTTCGTGCATTCAATCAGTTATTTTGAGATTGCCACTAGGCCGAGGCAAGTTCATCACTATTGAGTGTATATTCTTTATAAGCCTAAGATGCATGTTAAAGGTTGCATTAATTAGATCTAAATTTCATTTATATTTAGTTAATGCAATTCCAAACCCATGAGTTTATAGCGGATAATTTATGTAAGCAATTGCAAGGTTTCAGATTGTTTATTTTAGATTAGTTAGACATAGCTTAGTGGTCATTGCGAGGTTTCGAATGGTCATTGTGTTATGCATGAGGGGTAGCGTGCGATCATGCTAATTTACTTAATTATATATGTTAACTGTAGGGTTCTGAGTTAATTGACTAATTAAACATAGGTTAGTGTAGGGGGTCATCCGAGTAACCGAGAAGCTAACCGAGTTCATAAAAATAGCATTGAATGATTATTAGAGAAAACTAGGAAGTCAAGTATCATAATACTCAAGCATAGAAATCCCAATCCAGAGATCCCTGTTCAAAATTGAATTTTATCTTGTTTCTTCTTATTGCATGTTTTCCTACTTTGTCCTATTCTATTTACATTCAACACTTTATTTTCTGTTATCACCTATCCATTCCAACCCTTGTTGTGTGACACAAAATACTGCATCCACTAGATCCCTTTTCCTGTGTTCGACCCCGACCACTATTTCTACAAAATAGTTGTAGTGTCGTGGATTATAAATTTATTTGGCTCGGACCTTCGACAAGTCCCGTCAGATACCAATTGAAGGAGTGTACAAGACACTAGAGGAAGCAATTTGGATCTAGAACCTCTCAATTTCATTAATTTTGGAAATGAAAACATGCACAAAATTGGCCAAAAACAGAGAGTAAAATGAACCAACCTTTTGGTATCAAATCCGAGAGCTTCTTTGATGAATTCCGAGTATAATCGAAGCGTGGAAAACCACCAAAGCCTTCCCCGCTATTCTCCGACCTTAGAACGAGTTTTGGGATTCGAATTTGTGATGAATTTGGGAGAGAATGGACTGTTTTTTAGAGTTTCAGTTTCTAGAATTTTGAGAGAGTTTCACCATCTTCAGCCTGCTTTTTCTTCACATTTTTTGTTCTTCTTTTATAGAGAAGAATCATGCACTTCAAGCCAACTGAAGAAGACAACAAGATTTTCAATGGATAGGTGTTAATCTTGGATGCAATTTGGTGTGTGAGTCAAAAAAAACCACCACCTCCAAAAAAAACATGCAATTTTCAATTTTCTTAAATTAGCTCAAAAACCAAAATTAATTCTATTAATCAATTTTAATTCTTTAAACTAATTTCCAAAATTGAGTATTATTCTTAATTTTAAATAAAATTAATTCAAATAATTAATTTTAAATAAAATTAATTTTAAAAATTTTTAATTAAACAATTTTTAATTAATTAACTTAACACCAAACCCGGTTTTCTCCACACCAATCTCTCGAACGTGAATCCTTATTCATGTATGCAATGTTTAAATCATATTTAAATATTTCCAACTCTCTTGATAGTTTAATTCATAATTAAACTATAACATTAAATATATCGAATATAAATAACAGTAACTCCCTAATTTGATTTCAAATGATCAAATTCTTTCATCACTATGTTCTAAGGTTTATTCTGTATGAGCTAGCATGGGGACCTAATGGACCTACAAATCATGGGCTCCAACGATCCGAGATTAACCGACTAAACTCTTTTAACCTAGTTAACCAACATTCGTTAACTACCAGGACAATCCACTAAAGCCAGATAATTGAACTCCCTTCACTGTAGATATATTTCTGTCCACTCAATATAACCATGATTAGTAAGTCAACCCTTTACAAGTTGTTCGTAACTACAGCTAGGTCAAATGTCCATTTTACCCCTGAAGTTACATCTATTTCCTTAAGTCCCCACTGAGTCCCTAATGAACAATTGGTTTGTGGTCAAACCGCTAAACCTAAACCCTCTCAGGCCAATGAAAGGGCGGGATCCCTTTGTTCACGTCCCTGGGTCAGCACTTAAGGGAACAACCTCTCTACTATCTCTAAAATGGGTAGGAGTGAATTTCGTCTTACAGGACTATGTCCCCAGCTATCTACTCGGTCTTATCCCCAAAATGGTAGACTTATTGAGTCGGCGATGATGAGCCACTCTCACCCATGCAAATCAAAGGATAATCACGAATAAATAGGAGTTCATAGTTAGCTTAGGATTAAGATTGAGTTACCTAGGTTATCGCTTGAAATAGTCAGTCTTATTAGTAAACAGTGTTATAAAGCAAGAGTGACTTATTTCTCGGTCTTGGTCTTATGCAAACTCATTTGCATAAGACGCCCCCACTCGCATGTCCCAACATAAACGATTTAGGATCACATCGTTTGCACATATACAAAGTGGGCCGCATCACATTGTTTTCCTAAGATAAGTTACCCAACCTTATCCCTATACTATAGACCGTTTAGGCTATTACTTGAACTTGATCAACTTTTATGTCACTACATAAAGTTCAAGTGTTCATAACATAGCCCGGGGTTCCTAGTTTATTGGATTTGTAGTTATTTAGGCAATACTAATCATTCATGAACCAATAACGCTTTATTGAATGGAAATAACTCTTTATTTATAAACAGTCATCAAAATGTTACATTTACTATCTATGAGTTTTAGGGCATAAAACCCAACAAGCGCCTGAGGAAGAATTTCACAAATACGGGGATCGTTTCAATGGGCTATGTGAGCTTCCTCATCGCCCATTGTCTGAGGAGTCCCTACTTCTGCACTTCATTAGAATGCTCGGTATAGCGAGTGGTGGTGATGCACTAGACAAAACACCGACTGAGGCTAGAGAGATAATTTCGAGCTTGGCAACGTACGTTGGACTCATCAAATGGCAAGCACGAAAGGTAAATTCTTCTCATTCCTCGATTAGCCAAGATTCTGAGCAACAGCAGGAAGGTAAGTATGATGAGGTCAGTAAGCCTGAGCTTGAGCCTTTTTTATATTATGAGTCTGATTCATGTGATTCCCCATTTGTGGTATGAGAGACGGAAATAGCTGATGAGTTAGCTTCGGTTGATTTTAAGCAAAATTCTATTTCCTCTGAGCTTATTAATTTAGAATTGCATGAGTTAGATTTAGTCATTCCAATAGCTGACCAGTTTGTTGCTCAAAATAAAGGTGTTTTGGTTTCTATGTTGGGGATGATCGATAAATTGTTTAAATTTTCTCATGTTATGCACTCTTTGTGAAAGTCGAATTTGTCTATGCAGGAGCGAATCAAAAACAAGAAAAAGAAAAAGGATGCAATGAAAATCAAAGAGATCGATTTTGGATGAAAAACTATGAGAATCTAGACGAGCAAACCACCTTAAACATTTGCACCGAATAAGTTTACTGCTTTCTGTTATTTCTTTTCTTAAATCAGTTTATTTTTGATAGGTTGCTTTTGATTCTTGTTGGTTGTATTTGTTTCTTTTTAGGTTGGCGGTACCAAAGCGAGCTCATATTTGTATATAATCGAGATTCACCACCCACGAGCTTAAATTCAGGGAAGTTCTTACTATTTCCTTATGCATTTGTCCTATTCTGCATGATTTATTACATTGGGGACAATGTAACCATTTAGGTTGGGGGTGCGGTATTCTGTTTTCTGTTGGGCCATGAGCATCTGTGTGTTGGGCCAGCGTTTGTGCTTAAAGTATATCTTGCATGTTTGTTGTGTATATTTTTGCTTTAGTGATAATGATTTCCTAGGATTGGCTCAAATTTTTCAAAATTTTTAGCTTTCAATGAGTTGTGATCTTGAGTGCCCCAAAAGGGAGCCTTTTTAAAATGTTTCTTGGATATGTCTTGCACAGGTTGGGTGTCTTTCTTGCTTTAGAGTATGATTTGAATGCCTAGGAGCGAGTTATTAGATTCATATTCCTGTTGTCACCCTGATAGGTGTAACGTTTAGCGAGAAAGTCTAAATTTTTTGCAAAATATTGTGTGGTTTTGCAAAATAGTGTGAGTCTTGCCTAGGAGATAAAAAGAAGATTCTCCTGCCATAAAAAAAAAAGAGAGGTAGAATAAGTAAAGTAAGCTTATGTGAATATTTTTTGTGTTCATCTTTCCTTGTTTTATTTCCTTGAAAGAAAAAGCATGTTTGCATCGTACTGAGTGTTTAGGGGTAAAAAGAGTTGTCTGCAGTATGATCAGTTAGGCCAACCAAGGGTTAAACTCGAGTTATGGGTCCATGCATTGTAGTGCGAAAGCTAATGCCACATCCTAAAAAGAAATGCAAAAAAAAAAAAAAAAAGGAATTCCTTATTCAGGCACCCATGCAAAGAGGAAGCAACCTAGTTTGTTCTATTTAGATCTTTTAGCGAGACCTTAGTGCCAGTGTAGGGGGAAGATAGGATGAGTGTTTAGTAAATCAATCCCAGGTTAGTAAAGACCTCTTTAGGTGGGATAGAACTCTCTTATGTAAGATTGTCTTTGAAAACTTCTAATTTGTCTCCCCATTGGGTCTCATGTGAATGTCTCTTGATTGCTTTAGTTTTTGAATGTTTGAGCTTTGAGGATTAAATCACTTTGCATTTATATGAACAACATTTTTCTTCGGTTTGTGTCTGCCTTGCTCGAGGACTAGCAAGATTTAGATTCGAGGTATTTGATAGCACCTAATTCGTGCTATTTTATTACCAATTTTATGCTTTAATTGTCTTGATTTCAGGTACTTTGAGCATAGGTAGCATTGGGAGTCAACCACACAATTTGGTGTTAATTCAGGCCAATAAGGGAGTTTTTGAGCCATCTAGAAGTTCTTGGACGACAAGGAGGTGAAAAGACCCTTGATCGTAATGCAACTAATACGGTAAATAATCACGCGGGCTAACGGGTTATTTATTCGGTTAGTTAAATTAGATTTGTTGGCTAATGGTCTAAAGCATGTGGGGTAGCGGGCACAATTTTATATTTATCAATTACTTAATCACGCGGACTAACGGATTAATTAGTTGATTAACATAGGTAAGGAGGATGCAGAATCCGAATTACCAAGAAGCATGTCAAGTTCATAGAAACTTTGTAGAATTAATTTTTAGAGCAAGCAATGAAACCAATTAATCAATCAATCCAATTAATCAATCAATCCAATTAATCAATCAATCCAACGAACCCCTAGAATCCAATGATATTTTTCGCATCTGCTGTTTTTGTTTCTTTTTAGTGTTCCAATCTATTTTGTTTGCAATCTATTTAAGTTTCTCGATCTATTTTGTTCCAATCTGTCGTTTCTTTTTTTTACTAAAAAATCCCCCCCTGTTCGTTGCGTTATAATCCATTAGAACTCCTCTTCGTTGCGTTCTACCCCGGCCACTACTACTGCAAGTAGTTTAGTGTCGTGGAATTATAAATCTCATTTGGCTCGGACAATCGACGACTATATACGATATTATCGACAAAATAGTTTAATTACGAATTAAACTATTATTTGACAGAGTAAAGTATTTAAATATGATTTAAATACGATTCACGTGAATAGGAATTCATGTTCAATGCAAAGCATTAATTTAATATTTGATATTAAATTAATATTATATAATTGATTAAATTGTTTAATTAATTATTGTTTTTAATTTAAAAATTATTATGAATTGTTTTTAATTAAAAATTTAGAAAAGGAATTCAATCTTGAATTTTATGAAAATTCAAGGATAGTGGATTGAATTAGGTGCAAAGTATTAATTTAATATTTTGATATTAAATTAATATTATATAATTAATTAAAATTTTTAATTAAATATTAATTTAAAAAATAATTATGAATCAGGTTTTAAATTAAAATCAAAGAGTGGAATATCATTCTTGCATTGAAGGAGTTAGTGTATTACACCACATTCATGCAATGAGTCTTCTCAAGACACCTCAATCTTGCATGAAATCTCCTTAAGACACCTAGAATCCACTAATTTATTCTTGTAATACGTGTCATTCTTTGTTGAATCTATCATGCATGTAATCCTCTATAAATAAGGGATTAGGAGATGGAGAAATTAAGTGAATTCATTAGTGTTATGCTGCTGAATTTTTGTCTCAATCTCACTCTCTCGAAAACTCTCTAGAGTTTGAACCACCAAGCATATCCCTTCTAGTCCCTATCACTAAAGGATCCCACAATCCGTTATGAGCTCGGAGAATAGCGAGGAAGATACTAGCGGTTGTCCTTGATAGATTGGAGAAGGAAAACATCCCACAGAGTTGCTTCAATTTGAGCTATAAAAGGTTGGTGCTTTTTGCTCTCTGTTTTATGGTTTTTCTAGACATGCATGCTTTAAAGGATAATCCTAAATAAACAGGAGTTCATAGTTAGCTCAGGATTAAGATCGAGTTACCTAGGTCATCGGATGAAATAGTCAGTCTTAACAATAAACGACGTTATAAAGAGTGACTTATTTCTTGGTCCGTGATAGGAACTAAATAGTCCTATCTTATCACCTCTAATCTAAGCTTGTTAGAGTAATTTTATGTTTTACTTGTCTTATTTACAGGATCTTTGAGCTTAGGCGATGTCGGGAGCCAATCATGCTAAATTGGTGTTAATTTGGGCCAATTACGGAGTTTTGGAGCCATCTCGGTGTCTTGGATGACGATGAGGTGAAAAGACCCAATTGTATTGAAGCGAGCCTGAAGAACAACACTAAGAGCCGAAGATTAGAGCCTCGTACCGAGATGAAGCGAGATAAAACCGAGAAGAAAAGCAGTAAGCGCAGATCAGGGATGGCGTCGAGACGCTACCCCTGTCGTCGAGACGCCGACGCGAATCTGAAGCAGCGTATGAAGTTTGTGGCGTAGAGACGTTGCAATGTTTTCTATAAATAAGTAGTCTCAGTTAAGTCCATCGTTAGGTTAGAAATTTGGTCCTTTTACGATTTCTTTCGCCTTTTTTACTTTCCAGCATCTTTGTAGACCTTGTTTGGTCATTACTTATGCATTCTTTTGTATTAGTTTGTGTTTCTACTTTGTTTATGAGTAGCTAAACACATCTATATCGTTGGATTGAGATTATGCCTTGATTGCTATTGTATTTGGCTGAGTTTTCTAGTGTTTTAAGGTACTGCTCTTGCTGTATTTCTATTAAGTTTTGCATGTTATCCCGTTTAAACCAATACATGAGGCTAGTCTATTAGGATTGACGACCCTATGTGATTACCGCTTGTGTATTCTATCAGTTATTTTTAGACAGCCACTAGGTTGAGGCAAGCCACTCTCTACGTGAGACGACCCTTGATAGGCCTACGATGCATGTTAAAGGTTGTATGAATTAGATTTAAATTGCATTTAAATTTAGCTAATACAATTCCAGACCCACGATCCCAAAGCGGCTAGTTTAAGTAGGTGATTGTAAAATTGCTTATTCAAATTAGTTAGATATAATTTAGTGACCGTTGTGAGGACTCGAATGGTTGCTACTTTATGTATGAGGGGTGGCGAGCGATAAAGATAAAAACTAATTAATCTTGTTAATTGCAGAATTCACGATTAGCAAGTTAATTAACACAAGTTAGTGTAGGGGTCCTTCGAGTAACCCAGAAGCCAACCGGACTAATAGATATCAGCATGGAATAATTATTAGAGAAAACTAGGAAGCCAAGTGAAATAGCAGTCAAGCATAAGAAATCCCAATCCAGCGATGCCTTTTATGATATTGATTTTTTTTTTTTTTTGTCTTATTTCTCAATTGCATGCCTTTGTCTCCTTTAAATTCCGCATTTGTTTTTTTTTTTATTTGGCTTTGTTCTGCTTTCCAAAAGCCCCCTGTTTTATAAGCACAAAATTCTACATCTGCTAGGTCCCCTTCCTTGTGTTCGATCCCGGCCACTATTTCTACAAAATAGTTATAGTGTCGTGGATTATAAATTTATTTGACCAGCACGACCTTCGACAAGTCGGACCCGTCAGTCCGGTCTTGTGCAAACTCTTTCACACAGGATGCCGCCACTCGCATGTCTCTACATGAATGGTCTAGGATCACATCGTTTGCCTTGTTTGCAAAGTAGGTCGCATCCATAATATCGCCAGGATAAGGCACCCAACCTTATCCCTATACTATAGACCATTTAGGTTATATACTAGAACTTGATCCTTGTCCATATTCATAAAATAGTTGGAGTATTTCTATTGGATTTAGGTTATATAAACAAATAATTCACTGAATAACATCTTTATTGTAAAAGGATTACAAACTATGAGTTTTAGAACATAAAACCAAACAATAGTTCTATCAATGCTTAATTATCACTAGATGTCTATCATTTTGTGTTTTTTGTGCATGCCTATTAGTGATAGTCATCGATAGACTTGAATACAAGTAGAATTCTATATGTGATAGTCATTGAAAGATTTTAATACAAAAAATTAGTTCAATTTGAGCATTTCAATTTCTTTTCATTTGGATTCCTCCATTTGTATTTTTCACCGGTGGCCATGACAAAAAGTAGATAAAATTATAATAAATATGATTAGTCTATCAGTGATATGTAGGAGTGTATATCACTCTAGCGGAAGCAATTGACGATCTTGGGCGTTTAATTTCATTAATTTCTTGAACAAAAGCATGTTGAAAATATAGGAAAAACAGAGGATCCGAGAGACTTACCTTTGAAGCTCGATTTCTTGCGTTTCCATGGATAATTCTTCACACGAACACATCGTGGACTACCACCGAGGTCATCCCCGCTATTCTCCGACCATAGAACGGGCTTGTGGGAACCCGAGCAAGATGAAATTGAGGGAGAAAGATATGGGTTTGAGAGAGTTTGCCTTGTGGTTTCTTTGAGAGAATTCTAACACCAAAATGCATGAGAGTTTCTGAAAAAATCAATCATCTCCAAAAGAAGAAGATGATCTTTATATATGGGGAGGCAATGCTTGGTGGAACTTGATTAATCATCAAGTTTTTTTTGTCAAATTGACATCAATTGCATGAAGTTTTCATGCTGAAAATTGCCACCAATAAATTGAAATTCTTAATTTCAACATTTATAATTAATTAGACAATTAATTTTAAATGAAATTGATATATCATATTCATATCATTAATTAAATTTTTTAATTAATGATAATTATTTAATTTAATATCCAATACTAAATTAAATAATTTTCCCAATTCCAACCTCTCTTTTAAATCGGTATTGGTGTGCAATTTTCCGCAAGCGTACGGTTGCCCAAGTAATATTAAAACGGAAAGTATTCCGAATATCGAATCCTCAGGGAATTTGAATTATATCCATTAAGTACCAAGAACCATCATGTTCAATTTTATTTAGAATTCCAACTCGAATGATAAAGCGAAAAATTAAAGAAACTAATAAAAATAAACATGCAACAACAAATGGAAGTATCCTATTAAGGGGGCTTGACCTAGGGTGTTATCTAGCTTTCTTGGATTTGTAGCTCAATTACATGGATGCATGTAACTAATAATCTTCAATTTCATAAATCTAGAAGTAATTATAAGCGGATTTCTCTTTCAAGCTCCTCCACATCTCATACTAACATGACTAATTTATGTGTCCATCTCCTTAGTTAATCATACTATGGCATTAAGCAACTTCATTATCAATTTCTAACAATTCTCTTTCACTCTCGTGCTCCAAGCAATCGTTAGCCATGCAATTAGGATCTATTAATCTAATTTATCTCTGTCGAGTATCAATTTAGACCAACAAACCAATCAATCCGTGATTAAGGGATTAAAGGCATTAAGCATAAATTGCATAGATGAAATATGATGAAATTCATTACATAATCCAAGTAATTGCGCTACAATATCCAATTAACTAGAATAACGACCCAAGGTCTCAAGATCTACTCACACATGGAAATAATTTTGCCAAAATGATCTTGATCCATAGGCCTAACTCAAATTAAAATAAGAAATTACAAAGAAGTAAGGAAGAAATAACCGATAAGTTGATCCCAAGCTCCCGTCACGAGCATCTCAAATCCCGAGCCTTGGAATCTCGCTCAATTCCTCCTTTTTCCTCACAATTCTTCTCACTTTTTCTCTCTATTGAGCTAGGGGAGAGCTCCACAAAATGGGATGATTTTCACCTTTGGGAATGGGGCTATTTATAGGAGCAGAAACGGACCTTTCTTGCTGCCCAAGACGCACAGCGTCGAGACGCTACGTCACAGCGTCGCGTCAGGTTTTCTTGGAGCAGAAGTTGTCGCAGCGTCGCGACGCTACCGCGATTCTGGAATTTTCTTTGCTGCTTGCCTAGCGTCGAGACGCTATAGTCCTAGCGTCGAGACGCTAGGCCTTCTAGAAGCCTTAAACACGGATTTTTGCCTCCTTTCTTCATTCTTTCGGGCTTTTTAGGCCTCCACTTCAAATATCTTCTTTTCTTTTCTCCTTTTATGGCCCAAAGTCTTCTTTTTATACCCAAAATTGGTAAAATTCTTGGTTTTGCTTCTCGAACTCGGTTTTCTATAAAATCAACATAAAAATGCATTAAATCTCACAATTCATGCACAAAACTAGCTAAAATTAATAGGAAAATGATGACATTTTTGCATGTTATCAGGTATGAATCTTTATTCATATTTAAATCGAAATGTGTATCACACAATTCTAATATTTAAATCTTATTTAAATATTTCCGACTCTCTCTTTGTCGTTTAATTCATAATTAAACTGATATGCTAAATTATATCAATATAAATAACGATGTCTCCCGAAATCGAATTTGAACGTTTTCAAATTCTTTCATCACTTTGTTCTAAAGTTAATTTCGTATGAGCTAGCAGGGGGACCTAATGGACCTACAAATCATGGGCTCCAACGATCCGAGATTAACCGGTCTAAACTCTTTAGCCTAGTAAACCAACATTCGTTAACTAACGGGACACTCCACTATAGCCCGTAGTTGCACTCCCCTCACTGTAGATATATTTCTGTCCACCCGATACAACCATAATCAGTAAGTCGACCCTTCACAAGTTGTTAGTAATTGCAGCGGGTCAAAAGTCCGTTTTACGCCTAAAATCACATCTTGTTCCTTAAGTTCCACTAATCCTATAATGAACAATTTGTTTATGGTCCTACTACTAAACAGAAAGTCCTCACGTACCAGGAGAGGTCGGCGCGTCTTTGTTCAAGACCCGGAGTCAGCACTTAAGGGAACAACCTCTACTATTCCTACATGCGGGTAGGTGTGAATTCCATCTTGCAAGACTATGTCCCCAGCTATCTACCCGGTCTTATCCTCAAAATGGTAGGCTTATTGAGTCGGCGATGTTAGGCCACTCTCACCCATGCAAATCAAAGGATAATCCCGAATAAACAGGAGTTCATAGTTAGCTCAGGATTAAGATTGAGTTACCTAGGTCATCGTATGAAATAGTCAGGTTCACAGTAAACGGTGTTATAAAGGAAAGTGACATATTTCTCGGTCCTGGTCTTATGCAAACTCTTTGCATAGGACGCCCCCACTCGCATGTCTTTACATAAACGATTCAGGATCACATCGTTTGTATTAAATACAAAGCGGGCCGCGTCACATAGTGTCCCCAGGATAAGACACCCAACCTCTATCCCTATACTATAGACCATTTTGGCTATTTCTTGAACTTGATCCGTTTTTATGTCTACACATAAAGTTCAAGTGTTCATTATATAGCAATGGGTTCTAGTTTATTGGCTAAGGGTTAATTAATGCATAATTAAACAACCATTCAATAACTACTTATTGAATAAACTCAATAACGCTTTATCGATTAACTTGTTACATTTACTATCCACGAGTTTTAAGACATAAAACCCAACATGATAGACACTGATAGAATAAAGGGCAAAATGGGAATAATAAAATTTCATTTGACAAATTTGCCATATTTGCAATTTTTTTAAATTTTGCTATATTTGCAAATAGGAAAACATATATTTCTATCCATTACAATTATCTTTAAATTATTGATTTGTTTGTTTGGTTGTCAAAGCTGAATATATGGATGGTAGAAAATCAAGCCTATTTGGAAGAGAAGGTGAAGTTGGCAAGTTCTACTCAAACTCAACTACGTTGTTTTCAAGGAATTCTATCAATTTGGGTCATAGCACGAGTTTTATTTTGAATAATATACCTTTTTTCTCTTCTATGTACTTTTAAAACTTAGGGAAATTGCAATGGGTATCAAAAAACATTAGGATATTTGCAAATCTAGCCATAGTTTTTGAGATTTGCGAATATAGCAAAAAATTTTAAATCTAATTTCCGTTTTTTATTATTCCAATTTTACCCTTGTTGGTGTATCAACTGATATATCAGATAGTATATAGTAGTATATCAGATATACTTTATATTTGTTAAATGATATACTTAAAATTTTGATATACTTGAAATTAGTCTAACCCATAAGAAAATTCCAAAAAGTATCGATTCATGTCTTTTGATATATTCAAAATACTACTAAAACTATACACTTGTATTTTACCTCAAATGAAAATTGATTGATGTATGATACATTGCTAATATATTCAAAATACTATACTAAAATGATACATTCATGTTTTGCCTTAAAATGAATATAATAATCTATCTAATATATTGATATACCTAATTTGTTATATTAAGTATATCATTGGTGTATATATCAATATTATATCAATGTTTTCATTCAAAATTCATTTCAAGTATTGTTTTTTTTTCAACATGTGGGGGTGGGGGGATTCGAACCGCGGACCTGTCGGTCATTTAGTAGTACATGACTTATGCCAGTTGAGCTATACTCATGTTGGCAAATTCATTTCAAGTATAACATGTTTGATCACTAACAAGGTATATCGTTAGTATATCAATAGTATATTTGTAATATAACAATGTTATATTTGTTGGTGTATCATGAAGGTCACGAGCATAACTCAATTGACATAAAACATGTACATTTGATCAAGATGTTAGATGTTTGAATCTCCCACTATACATATTGTCCAAAAAAAAGTAATATACCTAATTATTCATTAATGAATTATATAAAAATTATTCAAACTAATGAAAAACTCGTGTGTATACTTCATGAATAAAGTATATTATATTCACGAAATATACATCTAATATACTATACATTTAGTAGATCAATAGATTGATATACAAAATTTAAAGTAGATCGGTTGACTGATATACCAAATTTAAAGTGGATCGATTGACTAATATATCAAATATATCTGACATACTAAATAAATGAATGATGTACCTAATATACGGTATATCAATAACACTATTGATATACTTCTTAAACCTCCGTGTTTTTAAGGGGCTTTTTGACTTTTCAACTTTAATGTTTGGGCTGGGCCATGGTTTTTTGCTATATTTGCAACATACAAAAACTGAAGGCACGACTGCAAATTCTCTTTTATTTTTTGCTAGTGTTGCAGTGGACCCTAAAACTTATTATTCTTTCTCGTTTATGCATGTAATTTTAAATATCTAAATTTAGTTTTGTTGGGGTTGGTGCCCTAAAACTCGTAGATAGTGAATGAAACAAATAGTTATATACTTGTTTGATAAAGTCATTATGGAGTTTTTTGTTCACTCAAGTCATTAAATGAGTGAATTGCACGTTAAATAACCCAAATCCAATAAACTAATATCCTTGGCTATGACATGAGTGCTAGAACTATATGTTGTGACATAAATATGGATCAAGTTCAAGTAATAGCCTAAACGGTCTATAATATAGGGATAAGGCTAGGTACCTTAATCCTAGGAAAACTATGTGACGCGGCCCACTTTGTTTGAGTACGAACGACGTGATCCTGGATCGTTCATGTATAAGACATGCGAGTGGGGGCGTCCTATGCAAATGAGTTTGCATAAGACCAGGACCAAGAAAAGTCACTCTTGCTTTGTAACGCCGTTTACTAACAAGACTGACTATTTCAATGCGATGACCTAGGTAACTCGATCTTAATCCTTAGCTAACTATGAACTCCTGTTTATTCAGGCTTATCCTTAGATCTGCATGGGTGAGAGTGGCTCAACATCGCCGACTCAACAAACCCCCCATTTCAAGGATAGGAACGGGTAGATAGTTGGGGACATAGTCTTACAAAACGGAATTCACTCCTACTCAATTTATGGATAGTAGAGAGGTTGTTCCCTTAAGTATTGACTCCGGAACGTGAACAAAGGGATCCTGCCCTCTCATTGGCCCGAGAAGTTTTAGGTTTAGTGGTGGGACCACAAACCAATTGTTCATTAGGGACTCAGTTAGAGACTTAAGGAACAAGATGTAACTTCAGGGGTAAAACGGACATTTGACCCAGCTCTAGTTATGAACAACCTGTGAAGGGTCGACTTACTAATCATGGTTATATCGGGTGGACAGAAATATATCTACAGTGAGGGGAGTTCAACTATCAGACTATAGTGGAGTGTCTTGATAGTTAATGAATGTTGGTTAACTGAATTAAAAGAGTTTAACCAGTTAATCTCGCATCGTTGGAGCCCATGATCTGTAGGTCCATTAGGTCCCCTTGCTAGATCGTACGGAATAAACCTTAGAACATATGTGATGAGAAAGTTTGAAGCGTTCAAACTCGTGTTAGGGAATTTATCGTTATTTATTCCATATATTTAACGATTACAAGTTTAATTACAAATTAAAGAGAGTCGTGAATATTTAAATAGGATTTAAATATTGAATATATGAATGGAGATATGTATTCGAGAAATCGGGCCTGAGAAAGACCGGGAAAAGACATAAATTATTTAGTTTAATATTAGATATTAAATTGAATAATAATAATTAATTAAAAAATGATTTAATTAATTATTAGTTTTTTTATTATTGAAATTGATTATACAATTTGAAATTAAAATTGATAAAAGGAAATAAAAATGAATTTATGAAATTCATTTTTGAAATTGAAAATTGTTTTTCATTTTCATTTTTCCATATCTTTTATAAGAGGCAAATTGCCTTTGATTGCCACATAATTGGATGATTAATCCAATTTACCTCTTTGTTGTCTTCATGTGGATGAAGAAGATGCATGAGAATGGTCTTTAAAAGCAAAGCATTCAAGCTGATCAAGGGGTTGGAAAAATTCAGCACAAAACTCTATCTAAAAAAACCCATCTCGTTCTTCACTTGATTCATCACGTTCTTGAGTTCCATAACTCGTTCTAAGGCCGGAGAATAGCGGGGAAGACTCTCGTGGTCGTCTACAACCGATTTGTGCAAAGAATTCATCCACGGATTGCTACGATTTCGTCCAAAAAGGTTGGTAACCGAAGTCCTCTGTTTTCGATTCTTAATTGTGCATGTTTTCATAACTAAAATTAAATGAAATTTGAGTGTTTCAATCCGAATTGCTTCCGCATGTGTCTTGAACAATCCTTCAAGTTTATAATACTTTTAATAAATCTTTTAGTTTGGGGTTAACTTTGAGAAAAATAAAAAGAGGTTGTTAATTTTTTGGAACTATTTTTAAGATTTTGTAAGGGACCAAAAACTAACATCATTAAGCACCCCTACATTTGATGCGAAACCATCAGGAATGTGAAATTAGTTAGGTCGCCTAGAAACCAAGGCAAACCAAGCGGCTTGCACCCCTAGTTCCATCCAAAACACCTCATACCAATAAAAATAATCGTCTTCACTTATATATCTATGATCTTCCTTCAGTCACATTCTCAACATAAAATATTTAAAAAGTTCTAAAATTTTAATAAAATCGAGAACTCAAGCAACAAAGTCATACTTTTATTATAGCAACACTTAAAAAAAAACACAATTGAATTTTTTAAAATAGCAGCAACTAGAATGTGTAGGAGTCTGAAATGGCCCCCAAGTATCACAATGAACCAAATCAAAAGGTTTAGCAGAAAGGAGATTGTTAGGGGTAAAAGAGAGTCTGCACTGTTTGGCAAGTGGACAAGTGAGACAAGGCTGCGAAGAATTAGTCTTGAAAGACAAAACACTTTGTAAAAAATTATGGTGTTTGATTGATGGATGACCAAGGCGATCATGCCATACAGAAGAATTACACTTTGAAACAGAATTACATGAGATACTAGTAAAAACAGAATCAGAAAGCACAAAACTAGCAACTTTTTTTGTGGACAAAGAATGATGTAGTAAGTAGAGGCCTTGCCACAACTTAGTCTTGCCAATGGTCCTCAAAGAAAAATTGTCCTAAAGCATACACAAATTACCATTAAAAGAGATTAACAAAGGTGATTTTGCAGTTAACGCACTGACAGAAATAAGGTTGAACCAAAATGCAGGAACAAACAACACATTCTATAGGAGAAGATCAGTGGAGAAATGAACATCTCCGACACAATCAACCATTATTCTATTATGATTAGACAGTGTGTCTGAGAAACCAGATACTACTTTTAAAGAAGAAAAAGCTCTTTTGAATAGCAAATGTGAGCTGAAGCCCAAGAATAAACAACCCAACTAGAAAATTTAGGTATTAATGAAGAGCAAGTACTTGCTCCATGTGATTTTCCAGAAGAAGACGCCTCAGGTTCTGTTTTAGCAGTAACTAAATGAGATTGCAACATGGACAAAAGGCCTTAACATTGCTCTGGAGTCAAGTTGGGCAAAACTGACTCTGTTTTCCCAGTTGGAGGAGTAGGTTTTTTATTACAGTGCCCAGGCGGATAATTGTGAAACTTGTAGCATCGATCTACTATGTGCCCAAGAACTCCACATTGAGTACATTATGGCCATTCTTTCTTCTTGTTTGTCTGCGATTGAGAACCGGAACTAGAAGAATTGGAGTTCGACTGATCATTTTTAGCCAATAAGGCCGCAACAGTCGTCAAAGTCGAGACAACAATAGAAGCACGTTGTTCCACTTCTTGTGCTACCAAAGAAAAGGCATGAGTGATTATAGGTTCAGGCTCCATTAGTAAAAGTTGGGTACATATTTGGTTGAAGGATTCGTTTAACCCATCAAGAAAGTCGTCACGCGTTTCGTCTAAAAGTATTGATTTAGGTCTTTAACACTGCAACAAGAACGTCGCCCACAAGTGCACATCGGTCGATATGAAACAAGCTCATTCCATAAAGTCTTCAATTTTGCAAAATACGTGGTCATAGAAAGTTGCTCTTGCAAAAAAATTTGATATTTCTCGTCGCAACTAGAAAATACGTGGTCGATTTTTCCGCTGATATCTTTGTTGAAGATCAAGCCACATTTCATGGGCGAAGAAATTGACGCTAGCAGAAATCTCCTTTAACATATCATTAAAGATCCATGCCTTAACAACGCTGTTGTAGATTTTCCAGGAATGGAGTAATTCTCCCGTAGGTTGCGGAAGAGAGCCATCAACGAACCCAACTTTGTTCTTTATGGTAAGACCATGAAGAAAGGCTTGATTCCAAGAAGTGTAGTTTGACTCCGTGAGTATGTGATGTCCCGCATTCCAGGTAACCCAAAGTTTTTAATTAGCTGATATTTTAAGCCAATTAAGATATTTTGTTTTCCCGTGTGTTAGGGTCTAATTCGGTTAAGAAAGAAAGTGAATGTTTCTCTCTTTGCTTAATGGGTGGTTATTTGGAGTCAGTTGGTTTTAAAAAAAAAATCAAGAAAAGAAATACCCAAATCAAGAAACTCTCAATCATTTTTTGTTTCTTCTTTCTCCCTGTCTTTCTCACGCACGTACCCCTCTCCCCCGTTTTCCTCCTTGCGCCGCCGCCGAGCTCCTCTAGTCATCGTCGTCGTCCTCATCTCGCACCGCCTCATTCCTCTACCCCGATCTGTCGTTTCCCTAGCTGTCGGTCCGTCTTTCTCGCCCAACCGCCACCGTCTTTCCTTCTCCATCTCTCCCCCTCATTTTTCTGTGTTCGTTGTTGCCGCCCTAGCCGTCTCGCGCCACCGCTCCCTCTCTCGTCGGTTGTTCTTTTCTTTCCCTGCGTGTAGCAGATCCACGAGATTCGCGAGGATCCTGTCTTCCCCTCGATTTCGGCCAGCAACGTGTAAGTCTCTCTTTTTCTCTCATTCTTAGTTGATTAAGCTCGATCTGACCTTCATCTCTCTCATCTTAGTTAGATCATGCACAACCAGCATCTCAAATCTCTTTCCTCTCGTGATTTCGTCTCTTTCCAGCGTGATTTGGGTGTGGTTTTTCAACCCTCGTTGAGTGTCAATTGCGAATTTCAACAAGTATTAGCGTGAACAATTCCCTATTGCTTCAAATTTAAGTTACCCATTCTTTATCGCCTCCTAAATTGCAGGTTTCGGCCATTTTGGACACTGTACAACACGTAATCATCACTGTTTGGTGCTGATCGGTAAGTTCCAGCGGCTTTAAAACCTTTAGAAATTGTTGTAGTTAGCTTTAGATTAACCTTTAACCATTGGGTGTTCTTTAGTTTCAGTCTTAAACTCAATACGAATCCCGGGCAGTGCGTGTTCATAGGATTTTGGTGTTGTTCGACATTTTCCACCAAGCATTCAGTTTTATTTCAGTAAGCTTAAGCGATTTCCAACGTGCTTTAGGCTTAGTCGAACTCATTTAGAGTGTTGGCAAGTGAGCTAAGTTATTCCCTAACCTTCAGTCTCTATTGTGCCTGTAGGTCTGTGTAGAGCCTATTCGAGTATTTTCCAGCAAGCGTTAGTTGGATTTAGGAGCGCTTTTAAGCTAGTGTAAGTAGTTTCTACTTGGGTAAGCCTGTTTGCTTGCTTGAGCATGCTGCTTGTTTTACTTGCTTTGCTTTTGTGCTTGTGTTTGATATATATGTAACTTGCTACATGAAATAAGCATGTTGCTTCAATTTATTTTCATAAGCATGAGATACTATCACTAGTTGGCTATGTTGCATGTGAGCCGAGTCTGCATAGTGTGTGTTCATTGGGGAGAGGCGAAACATGATGCGTAAATCATGTGATGGGTGTGTGTGTGAAGCATGACGCAGAAATCACGTGTGAGTGTGCGGGCATGGCACGGAAACCATGTAGGGGTGCATAGCATGATGCGTGGATTCATGTTGTCATCCCATTTTTGCATGAAGCATGTGTTAGCATCGTTTGTTTCATGAGTAGTAGAATGTTGGTTGCTTTACTGCTTTATAAGCATGAGGTTGTGTGTGATTAGCATGTCGATGTGTTTGTTTGTGTTTGGTGGCTCACTGGGTGTGAGCTACTTACCAGTATTGTGGTTGTACTGATACATCTCCCTTTTCTTCCCCCCAACATTTTCAGATTGTACAGGTGTTGACGAGATTTATGTGCCCAATGATGTAGATAAGGAGGTTCACGAGGGATGACCACATGGTTTCATGTATTTTTTTTATTTTTTTATTCGTTGGATAGGATAGTTCTTTGTTAGTTGATGATTAGGTTGATTCTAGTATTTTGCTGCTGAGATCGAGCAATCTTTAATTGTTAATCTTGTAGTAGTTAATGCTTTCGTTAGGTTGTAAATATGTTTGAGATTAATAAAGTTAAGTTGACTCTAAATATTAAGTGCATGTTATTCTTAGAAGGATTGTAGTTCTGACGTTGACTTTGTATACGGGATCTGACTCATATTGTGTTTTGAAGTTGAATTCTGATGTGCTGAAGTTAGGTGGAGTAGTCGGGAATCATATAGAAGTGTTGTTTTATGTTTATCAGGTGATTAAAAATTTTGGTTTTGTCCTATGTATGTCGTTATGATGTCGAAATTTTCGGAGCTCTTGGTTAGTTTGAATATAGCAGGTTAGTAGCGTCACTAGGCTAGATAATAATAAAACCTGGAACGTTACAGAGTAACTCACAAACAAGAACAAGATTGGACCCATCGGAATGATGAAGATAATATGGATTAACATATTGATCTATGACGGATTGATTTGTGGGCTGATTTGCAGAAGTAGACGAATTCGGATTATCAAAAGAATCATCCCCGACCATGAGCAAAGGGAGAAAAAAAGGGAATATACTCTCTCAAAATGCAGAATTATCAACTGATGTCATATTAGACACGAAGAGTAAATAACTCTTGCACACTTTATTAAGAGAAAGCAAAGGATAACAGATGACGTGATAGTTCAGATAAAAAAATAAAAAAAACTAATAACAAACTCAACTAATTATAACTTCTTTTTAACTTAATAATATTTCATATGTAGAGTAAAGCAAAGGTGTTGGGTTTTGTCTAAGAACTACCAGGTTGCCATGGGTGCAGGAACTCGAGTTTGTTTAGAGGAATATTAAGCAATGAAAAACCCTTAGTATCTGCAGCCCAAATGCAGACACTATCACTGCATCGATCTGAAAGCCAAGATCCGTTTTCTGGCCAGAATACTTCGAATGTAGCATGTCCAAATTTGCTCTGAAATGTGCACCAAAACAATGTCGTTTGCAAAAGATTCTCCTTGAACTCCCAGCTGTATTTCCCTCCAACTTCCATAACGTGCACACCTAAACCAGGAGTCCACCCAAATTTTTACATATGTTATATAGACTCAAATTCAAGTTAAAAACTATGTATACCAATTTTCAAGTATAAATGTAAATAAAAATTATAAAAAGTAGGCAACGATAAGGTGGAAAATCAAAACTTTAAAAAGCAATAAATATTATCTACAAATTGAGTAATTTAATGTCATTTATTTGCTGTTATTTCAATAAAATTTTAACTTATAAAAAGAATTATTAGACTTGAACTTGCTATATACTTTTTAAGAGTTTAGATACTTGTCAATAAGATCAATAGTTAAATTTGTAATTCAAAAAGAAAAAACAAATATGGTTCATAATTTCAGTTAAAAAAATATATAGAAAGAAGTTAACCTAAATCGTTGTCTTTGGACTTGCAATGAGCCGTTAGAGTTGCATTTGTTTGAATGTTCCAAATAACCACTTTCCACTTCGACCATGGAAGTTCATACTTGGATGCTGCAAAAACAGGTGAGACATTAATACTTAGAAGCAAAAGCAAACAACAAAGATAAGAAAGAAATTATTATCCATAGCATTCATTTTTAGAAGTCCATCTGAGCATAGCTTAGTAGATAAGATACTAAATATCATCGCAAATGTTGATGGTTTCAATCCTTCACCACGTAATCGTTGGAGTCAACAAAAAAAGAAAAAAAAACCTATTTTAGATGGTTTAGACTTTGTTTAATGGATTGTTTAGTGACATTTTTGGAGCTGTTATTTCTCGATTCTTTTTCTTGTTTCTGAGAAACAAACTTTTTGTAACTATTATTGCTTTTAGTTTTTCAATTCTAAGAATTGTTTCCAAAATTATGTACGATTTTCGAAAACAACAAAATCAGTTTTTTTTTTTTTTTTTGAGAAACAAGAAAATCAGTTTTTATCAAAACATAAATATAGACATTTTGTTATCATTCTTGACGTATAAAATACATAAGAAATATCCATCACATACCATTTTTCTTTTCTATATTGTAACAAACTTAGTTATTTATGAATGAAAAATAATAAGGTTTGGTTGGCTTTCTTTCGATAATAATTGTGATTATTAAATATCCGTATTTGGAGAAATTTTCTAATTTTGATGAACAATATAATAAGATTTTTTATTAAAAAAACCAAAAATAGAAAATATGGAGAAAAAAAAACCCTAAAAACCAAACCCCATGAAAGGAATATATTTGTTGAGTTGATATATTTTTTAAAATTCTTTTTTTAGTTGAGTTTTTTTTTAAAGCAACATGTGGGTGGATAATTTGAACCACAAACATTTCAGCCATTAGTATAACTTTATGTCAAATAAACTATGCTCATGTTGGCTTGAGGTGAGTTACACGTGTTTAAAAAGAAAAAAAAAACAAGAAAATGAAGGCTTTTGAGGAGCAAGGTGGGAGAATGAAGGCTTTTGAGGAGCAAGGTGGGAGAGGATAGTTTTACATAAGTTTTATCTCCAACTGACCACTTATGCATAAACTCAAACTCGTTTTTTCTTTAAAGAAAAAAAAATGAAAAAACAACTATTACTACTAAACTTGTATTTATGTAAATGAATCACTAGCCAAAGCGAGCATGACTCAGCGGCAACGGGCATGTACCATCAATCAAGAGGGTTCAAATCTCCCCACATCCCAAATGTTGTTGTCTTCAAAAAAAAAAAAAAAACAAAATGTAAATGAATCACTGCAAGAAAATTGGTTTCGTCTTCCAAATGCATTTTCTCCTGAGTGCAAAAATGCGTCGAAAGAAACGCTTTCTAACACCAGTTAATGTACCATTCATATTATATAACTCTACTTAATTTCTTACCAAATTTATTTCTACGGGTCTAATATGTGAATTTTCACAAACATTCTTAATTGAATAAAAAATAAACTATGGTAAAAGTAAAAAGAAATGTCATTGTGAATCTAACTATATATAACTCTAATGCCAGTTAAACAGATATTCTTGAAAAAAGATTAAAAGTTCGAATCTCCCACCTCACAAGTTATTGGACCAAAAAGGACGTAAATGGACGTACCACAATTACATCGTTCAACTCTGTAGGCCAGTGCCAAAACCAAAACCAAAACTGCAAAAGACTTGAGAGTTTCCATGATCTTCTTCAATTGTGTTGCTTGTTTTAAGTGTTTTTCCAGAGATTTATACTGTCTTCTTCTCTTGTTAAAACGGCACTCTTACGTTAGAATTCAAACGTATAGTGTTAATTTTAGTAAATAAAATTGTAACTAACAACCAATGAATATGTTATAAATTATTAGCATTTTTTTAGCTTTCTTTAATAACTCCAATTTTGCCAACTTTCTATTAGACGGGTTGAAAGCCATACCAGATAACTGCACGGTTTTCTTTTTCTTTTTTCTTTTTTTTTCTTTTTTTTTTAAACGTATAGTGTTAACTTTAGTAAAAATAGATTTTCTTTTTCCAAGTTGAAACGAGGTAAGATTTTACCTCTGACTTTTACAAAGGTAAGTAATTTCTATTGAATTCAAACGTACTTTTTTTATTTTTATTTTTTTGTTAGGGACAGAAGGATTCTAACCTCTAACATCTTGGTCTAGGGTATATGCTTTTAAAATTAATCTAAACATATATTCAAATACACGAATTACATTTAATTACATACTTGAATAGTTGAGATTCGAGGAATAGTTGGATACGACAAACGAGTCCCAACAATTTCTGCGTGCAAAGGGTGATTCAATCAGGTGAGGGAATTATAATGAATATTGATGCGGCCTTTGACATTGCCAGTTGAAAGATTGGAGTCGAGGTCGTGCTTCGCGACAAACAGGGTTACTTGAAAGCTGTGATGAGCAAGTCCTCTAATATATGTACCAATACATTATGTGTGGAGGCAGCAACTATGTTAGAAGGTCTTAGGATGGCCAAAGAGCTGAATGTGGTATGTGTGACGAGCTTGTCTGATTCCCTATCCTTGATTCGTATTCTTAAGGAAGAAATGTCGTGTGATACTAGCATTGCTACTGTTAAATGGGATATAGATCAAATAAGGATCTCCTTTCAGAAGATCAATTTTTCACATGTCCATCAACAATTCAATGTCCTAGCGCATGAATTAGCACATGTAGGTGTGACGTCTAGTGCACAAGTGTGGACGTCACATTATCCTGATTGGATAGTACAAGGGAAAAATACACTTTTAGTCTCTGAGGTTTGAGTTAGGTTTCATTTTGGTCCTTGAGTTTTCAAACTTAACAATTTAGCACCTAAGGTTTGGTTTTAGTTTCATTTTGGTCCCTCCATCCATTTTTCCGTTAAAAAGTAACGGACCGATGAAATGACACTATTTTTTTTATTTAAAAAAATTATTTTTAAAATTTTTTAAGGGGCAGTTGCATAGATGGCAAATTGGACCAAATTAATAGCAAATATAGCACAGTTTCAAACGAATTGCAAATATAGCAAAATTAATTGTACAAGACCAAAAAGTTGTTGTCGGATTCTATCCGTGTCTATCACTGATAGACTCTGATTATTCAAAGTATATCAGTGTCTATCGCTGATAGACTTCGATTAATCAAAGTCTATCACTGATAGTCACTGATAGACACTGATAGACACTGATAGATTTTGATTAACCAGAGTTTATCAGCGATAGACACTGATAGACTCTGAATAATCGGAGTCTATCAGTAGACTGATAGATTGTGATTAATCAGAGTCTATCGTTGATAAACTCTGATAATCGAAGTCTATCAGATAGACTCCGATAGATTTTGCTATATTTGCAATCTTTTTTACATGGTGCTATATTTGCTATTAATTTGGTCCAATTTGCCACCTGCTGCAATTTTCCATTTTTTAATTAAAAATATATTAAAATAATAATAATATTTTTATTATTTTAATATATTTTTAATTAAAAAAATTTAAAATATTTTTTTTAAATAAAAAATAGTGTCACGTCATTGGTCCGTTAGTTTTTAACAGAAAAATGGATGGAGGGACCAAAATGAAACTAAAACCAAACCTTAGGGACTAAATTGTTGAGTTTGAAAACTCAGGGACCAAAATGAAACCTAACTCAAACCTCAGGGACTAAAAGTGTATTTTTCCCATAATACAACTAGCTCATCAAGAGCGTCATTTGTTTGTATCCTCGCAGGGAATGTCTCTTCATTAATGATAATGTCGTTGGTTTCAAAAAAAAAAAAAAAATAGTTGGATACATGAATTACTAAATACATTGATGAATGTTCATGTATAGGTGAAGAGTCACATGTATTGGTATTTATTGTTGATGTCTTTTGATGTACTTTACCACTAGTATAAATATGTGTAAGAATTCTCATTTGCAAACTAGAAAAGAAAGTTAAATTCAGGTCCTTGTTTCTCATGAATTGTGTGAGTAAGAGAACAATCTTCTTCTCTTGTCTCTTGATTTGTGTTGTGAGGGTCTACTATGATTCCAACATATGTCAATTACCGTTAAGCTATGCTCGACGAATTCAAACATACTTGTGAAGAACTGACTTGCAACAAAAAATAAAAAATAAATTGTAACAACAACAATAAAAATTACAATAACGAATCAATTGTACTCATTATCTAACCTTTGACATTTCTCGAGAAGAAAAGAAAGAAAGAAATATAGAAATATAACCTTTGAAATTTTTATTTCAAAAAAGGAAAATAAAAACTTTCAAGTTTTTTAAGTAAATCATTGTTGAGACAAATCAAATGATGGAAGAAATTATAATCATGATTTCTTTTAGCAATGTTGATGGTCAAATTTGGTCGGGAGGAACTCAACTGACCTTCACGTGCCACCAACGGTAAATTTGTTTGAGAGGGGGAAGACGTGGCCTGCAAGACAAAAAACCTGCACACCGGTGTGTTTCTAGCCACACCGCCTCTGATGCTTAAGTCAGAAAACGGAAGGAGAGCAAGAGAGTAAGAGGAGAGAGTAGAGAATCGTATTCGGGATCCATTCTTCAGTGGCGAAGAGGGGTTTAAATACCTGCTCATACTCCTAGGGTTTTTAGGAATTCGGAGGCGTTTCGGGACGAACCAGGCAGAATCGGGGCGGCTAGAGGCTGCTGGGACCGAACAGAGTCGGACGAACTCGGCCCGCGCAAGCGGGCCGGGGGTCGGGCCAAAAGCCCGATCCTTTCGGTCTTGGCCCAACCCCTTGGCCCATTTCGCCTCCAGGGTCCATCCTTCGGCCCTATTTCTGGACTCGTGTCGGGTTGTCCTCGTCAGCTCCTTGTACATCAGAGTGGTCCAAAATTACCCATAACAGTAAGCCCCCACTCTTGAATTGGGATTCAGGTGCGACTTACTGCTATTGGTCGAGCTCCTTAAGCCCGATTTAAGAGTATGAATGAATTCCTTGTTATCCTGCAAGATAGGACAAACTAGACAAAGTAGAAACTCCCTGAATAGGGGTTAGGTGAAATGGAAATGAGCAAGGTGAGAGATTACAGAAATGGCCGGAAGGCCTGTGTGATTGGCCCAGCCTCGGCCTTGGCCTTGGGATGAGACCGAGCATACCATTCTTGTAATTTTGCTTGGGGGCGTCCCCGTTCTTGGTCATTCAGAGTGCTTCAATCCAGATCTAGGGCTTATCCATAAAAAATAGGAAAAGCAGAAGATTTCACAATCCTGCATCGAAAAGTTAATCTCTGCAAAAGACAAATGAGGGAAGAGGCTAAGGTCGGCCTCGACCTCAAGCCCCTGTTAGCCTAAAATTAGCTCCCTGCATTCATATATTAGTCCTTGTAGGAAAATAATAAGGGAATAAGCTAGAACATGCAATCGTTGGTTAGACATGCTAAGCTTGTGTGCCTTTTGTTTAATAGGGAGTGCATATCCCCTTTGTAGCCCCCAATCTCAAGTAAAGTTTCACTAAAACATAAAGTATAATTGAATAAAGAGAATAATACCTTCGCCTGGTCGGCCTCGGCCTGGTCAGCCAGGTGAGCCTATCACAAATGAAATGTATGGGCTTTAAGCCAGTTGGAGTAAGGTAGACTCGGTGGTCCGGGCTCACGCAATCTTATATCTGGATGAGACGAGATAGATTTGGTAGTCCAGGCTCTTGTGTAGTAGCATGGGCACTAAGCTGAAAAGCTTAGGCTCGCATGGTAGGCGTGAGCACTAAGCTGAAAAGCCTAGGCTCGCATGTAGGCATGGGCACTAAGCTGAAAAGCTCAGGCTCGCAAGTAAGCGTGGGCTCTAAGCTGAAAAGCCTAGGTTCGCATGTAGGTGTGGGCACTAAGCTGAAAACTTAGGCTCGCATGGTAGGCATGGGCACTAAGCTGAAAAGCCTAGGCTCGCATGTAGGCGTGGCCTCTATAGGCTCGCATGTAGAGGCGTGGGCTCTAAGCTGAAAAGCTTAGGCTCGCATGTAGGAGTGGGCTCTGTAGGCTCGCATGTAAGCGTGGGCACTAAACAGTAAGCTTAGGCTCGCATGTTAAGCGTGGGCACTAAGCTGAAAAGCCTAGGCTCGCATGATAAGTGTGGGCACCAAGCTGAAAAGCCTAGGCTCGCATGTAGAGGCGTGGGCACTAAGCTGAAAAGCTTAAGCTCGCATGTAGGTGTGGGCTCTATAGGCTCGCATATAAGCGTGGGCTCTATAGGCTCGCATGTAGAGGCGTTGGCTCTAAGCTGAAAAGCTTAGGCTGAATGTAGGCGTGGGCTCTATAGGCTCTATAGGCTCGCAAATAAGCGTGGGCTCTATAGGCTCGCATGTCGTCCTGATACATTCCTTGAAACACACTATAAGCCTTGAAAAGGGAACATCTAGGTCCTAACATTAATGATAATGTTTACATTTGATGGTAAAGCAAAAGGGAAAGATCTACTCCTACCTATCAAAAGTAAAATGAGCGACAATGCTCTGATTACATGATAAATGTGTAACAGATAAAAGAAAACTAGAATTCCCTAAACTAAGGTTCAGTGTGTTCTCTAGAACGTTGTCCTTGATCCTGGCATGAAGTGTGGTAGGGCTCGGCCTCAGCCTCGACCATAGGAGAGTCTGCCCTGGCCCTCAACGGATTTCTAGACGAGGTCCACCACCATCTTTGCTTGGGTCATCTCTGGTCGGCCTCGACCATCTCTAGTCTGCCTCGACCTTTGTGGTGAACTCCTTCAGGTATCTATTCCGAATCAAAGCTTCAATTTCGTCCTTTAGCTGAATGCAGTTCCTAGTTGAATGCCCATGATCTCGATGGAAGAGACAATACTGGCTTTTGTCTCTGTTATCAGGATTTGACTTCATCTTTCTAGGCACGTTGAGCAGATTTGTATTCCGTATCTCCATCAAGATCTGCTCCTGTAGGATCTAAGTAGGGGTGTACTTTTCAAACTTCTTCAAGTATTCTCCTCGGTCTGGTCGGCCTCGGCCTCCTTCGTCGGTCCACTGCTTTTTGTCCTTCTTACTGTCGTGGTCAGATGAAGAAGACCTCTTGTGTTCACGTTCTAACTTCTTTGACTTGAGCAACTTCTCTGCGTTCATGTATTTCTGTGACCCGGGAGACAAACTCTGCATAGGTTCGAGGTTGGCTCTTACCTATTGAATTGAACAGTCTTTCGTCTTCAAGTCCAGCTGTTATGGCTACTAGGGCTGCTCCCTCGTTGTACCCCTCAACCTGTAGTGCTTCGTCATTAAAACGTGTTATATAATCACGCAAGCTCTCACCTGGCTGTTGTTTGACTCTTAAGAGGTTGATGTGAGGCTTTCGCTGTTCTCTGGCTCCCATGAACTGCGTAAGGAATGCTCGGGCTAATTCCTTGATAGAGCTAATGGATCTCCTTTTCAACCTTTCAAACCAATGTTTGGCTGATCCTATTAGAGTAAAAAAGAATGTGCGACACCTGATTGCATCTGAGACGCCGTGGAAGTCCATCCAACTTTTGTAGGCGTTTAGATGTTGTACGGGGTCTTTCTTGCCATCATACGGTGTGAATGTAGGTACCTTGAACTTCTGAGGCACCTCGGCTTTCATGACTTCTTCCGTGAAGGGTGGGTCAACTTGGTCGATCAGTTCTTCCAAGTCTTGTGCTCCAGGGTTCCTTGACTTCTGCAGGTCTCCCTAAGGATTTCCGAGTTCTTTTTGTGTGTCCAGAAGCTCGGTCTTCCTAGGGAGATTGTCCTTCTTGGCCTCGGCCTCGGTTGCTCTAGCCTCGGCCTCGACAGCCCTGGCTTCAGCTTTGGCAGCTCTGGCCTCGGCCTCGACAGCCTTGGCACTTCTGCTCTTCCCCTCGATCAGATTCCTCAGATCTGTCCCGGTATGGCTATAACTTGGTGTTGAAACTATGTGGTCACGTACCTTAAGTGTGCTTGGTTCTGGGCTCCTCAGAATTGCACGATCAGTAGGTTTGAGCCCCCTGACCTTGCTGGTCATGTTGTCAGTCTTTTTACCCTTCGATCTCGTCCCTGATTATGCACTGCGTTCAATGGGCTCCTTCTCCTTCCTTGGATCCCTAATCAACCTCTCATCATGAGTTTTAGTCTAGGACCAGGTTGATCCAAGATACGAAGTATCCTGGACAAATTATGATCCATCGCACTTACTTTGTTTTCGAGAGCAGCAATTTTGAGATCAGCTTGCTTCTTTCGGGATGAGGGCAGTGGAGATCGAGGACGAGGAGATGCGGTCCGAGGTCGATCTCGGCTTCTTCTCGTGACCTCCGCTGGGGGCGGTCACCGTCCGAATTCTCTGTGTTTATGTCTTGGTTTCTCTTCTCCATCCCCTTACTCATGGAATGACCGATGCACAGATTTAGCAAGCTTTCTTCCCCACAGACGACGCCAATTGTTGATGGTCAAATTTGGTCAGGAGGAACTCACCTGACCTTCACGTGCCACCAACGGTAAAAAAATTTTTAGAGGGGGGAAGACTGGCCTGCAAGACAGAAAACTTGCACACCGTTGTGGTGCTAGCCACACCGCCTCCGATGCTTAAGTCAGAAAATGGAAGGAGAGCAAGAGAGTAAGAGGAGAGAGTAGAGAATCGTGTTCGAGATCCTTTCTTCAGTGGCGAAGAGCGGTTTAAATACCTGCTCATGCTCCTAGGGTTTTTAGGAATGCGGAGGCGTTTCGGGACGAACCAGGCGGAACCGGGTCGACTAGAGGCTGCTGGGACCGAACGGAGTCAGACGAACTCGACCCGCGCAAGCGGGCCAGGGTCGGCCTCGGGCTAAAAGCCCGATCCCTTGGCCCGCTTCGCCTCTAGGGTCCATCCTTCGGTCCTATTTCTGGGCTCGCGTCGGGTTGTCCTCGTCAGCTCCATGTACATCGGAGTGGTCCAAAATTACCCATAACAAGCAACATTTGGGATTTGGATATTGAATTTAAATCACATACTAATCGATTTCTTTTCCTCCTATTTTTTATGAATGTAAATTACAAATGTGAATGTTAAAATTTAAACTTTTTTATCAATAAAAATGTCACCAATATTGTAACGCCCCAGGATTTTAATAGCTATCCTAGCGACATTACTATCTCTTAACCCAAAACTAACCGGGTGCACCGAAAATTTTTGCAGCATAACAGCATACATAGGACTAACCCAAACTTTTTCTATAACCTGCTAAGAACAAAACACTTCAATATAACATAATCAACTGCACCACCAAACTACAAACGCAACAACTCCTCAGAACCAACTGCGAGTCAGGTCTCGCAACATCAACTACTAATCAGGAACACAACTTTTAATAAAGCTTATAACATTATTCACACGAATCAACTTATTTACTAAAAACTAAATGAATAGATGGAGTTCTTTAAACCAACACAAGCAGTCCTAGAGTTAAACGAGAATAATTCGGAACTAAACCAAACAGGACAACAGCTGTCCAACCAAAATAAGCAACAACTATCCAACATGAAAATAAAATGGAAACAGCGCAGACTAGCTAAGGTCCTTCCTCATATGCCTCCTTTGCATCACCATGGTCCACGCAGTCCTCATAACTTGCAAAATCTGGTAGTTGGGGAGAGAGAGAGGGGAGGGGGTCAGTACACTAAGGTACTGGTAAGCAGCCCCTACCTGAGAAGCCATCAAGCAGCAAACAAGCAAACAACATGCTCTTCAAAAGCTGTAAACACAACGTCATGCTCAAAAGCTAGTAAAACAAATGACTCTCCTAAGCCATATCTCATGCATCTCTCAATGCAACTTGCTAACCACTCAAGCTCCACGAGCTCACTCAACGCTCATATTTAGCCCTCACATGGCTCTCCAAGACTGATCCTTCAAGTCGCACTGTCCCCTGACCATTTGTACCCAGGGCCACAATGCTCTCTACGGAGCTCGGCGTTCAACCCTTGACCATTTGTACCCAAGGCCTCGAACTGTGCATCGCCCCTTGACCATTTGTACCCAAGGCATCGATGCTCCTCTTAAACCAATGGTGACGTGCCACCCCTCGACCATTTGTACCCGAGGTGCACTGACACTCACCCAACTTTCCTTTCTTTCACACTTTAGGTCCCTGACCTATATCTCACATCTACTAGAATGCATATGCCCTGCAACATGCTTCTAGACTCATGAATCATGCCCACTAAGAATTATACATGTGACCACATCTCTCAACTCATGCTTGACTCACGAATGCAAAACAGAACCAACATGCTTTACATCAAACCAACACGCAACAACAGTCATGCTTTTCAACGAAATCATATATATATACATATATTCAGAGAAGCAATAATCATGAGAGTAGTTATAAAGCAAGTAAACATTCAACATGCATCGCACAGTCAAACAGACTTCAGCAAGTAAGAACTACTTACAATAAGCGCTCCTAAGCAACCTAACAACCGACAGGACGATCCGGAAGAGCCTAAGGAGCCCGAACTACAACCAACAATTCTAAGGGTTAGGAAATAGATTTAAAGCACCTAATAGACTTAATAAAGGAAACGAAAGGTGCTAGAATTTACCGTTCAACGTCCAAAAGGCCCCAAACACTTGCTGTCCAACGAACTAAGTGATTTGAAACCACTTGTTTAAAGTCCATAGACAATGGGTGTTCGAGTTTAAGGCTCAACAGACGATGGGTCACCAAACAAAGATGATTTCGAACCCAAGACGGCTCCGTGCAACGCTAGAAAAACAAGAATTCAACCACGAAACTCAGATTAAACACCAAACGATAGTGGGTAATCTAAATTTGAGGTTTATAAAGCATGGGTGGCGACGAAAGCTTACCAAAAGAGCCTAGACACGCTAAAACGAACCTTAAACCTGAAATTTTGAAGTAGATAACGAATGGGCCAATGAAATTCCAATTCGACAAATAGCGGACAACGATTTAGAGCGATAAGGGGGTTGAAACGGAATGGTTAAACCAAGATCGAGCCCAAATAATCATGGGTACAAACTAAATCTCACCGAAACCTTGAATAACACAACTTGGAGAGCTAGAACCACACCACTTATGCTACACAAAAGACGTTCGCAGGATGAGACTCGCGGCGGCGTGCGAACGATAATGAAAAACAGGGCAACGACGCGGGCTCCTTGCTGCTGGCGGGAAAAAGAGACGAGGAAGAGATATTTTAGCCAACCATTTGCCGAAATCGAACAAAAACAAGGAGAAAAGAACCTTACTATGCGAGGAACAGAGAAGACAAGTCGCGGGTCTCCTTCCAGCTGGCCGACGGCACGAAGAGAGGGAGAGAGATGCGAAGACGGCGAGCAAGAACCTACTGGCGGCGCGCGAAGAAGAACCCGAAGGGACTCACGGCTGGCTGCTTCAAGTGCGAGGAAGAAGAAGGAAAACAGAAAAGAAAGAGGGGACTGGCGGCTGGCTCCACGCGAAGGAGAAGAAGAATTTTGGAGGGGGGTGTTTGCGGCTGCTGCTCACGAAAGGAAGAGGAAAAAGAGTTTATTTTTAGGGTTTTCTTGCTTTTCCTTGATTTAAAAGCTTGAATTAAAAATACAACCTACCCTCACATTTAAAGACTCAATTAAGGCCCTTCAAGCCCAAATCGACTCTTAGAACGTCTATAAGGATTACGCCAAATTTTAAATTCTAAATTTCGAAGGAAAAAGGAACTCTTGGCTTAAATAAAATTTAACCCACTCCAAGTAAGCACCAAAAATAAATAGCTTAAAGTAGCCAAACAGAAACTAAAACTCCGAATTAAATTACCATTTAACAGAGTTATTCGTACCTGAAAATGTGGGGCGTTACAATCTCCCCACCTTAAGAACTTTCGTCCTCGAAAGTTTGCTGCTTGAAGAGTTCTGGATATTTGGCTCGAACCACTCAGGGAACTAGGCTCAGACTTCACCTACTTTTCCCAGGTAGCTTCTTCTGCTCTATGATTCACCCACAGCGCTTCCACCAAAACAACGGTCTTGCTTCACAGAACCTTTGCTTTATTGGCTAGGATCTTGACAGCCTTCTCCACATACGACAAGTCCTCGCTGAACGACAGGGCTTAGGATTCAACACATGCGAAGGATCATACACGAACCCCCTCACATGGATACATGGAATCCATCATGCACCACCGACATGGTCGGTGATACGCCAACCTATAAACAACAGACTCGATGCGCTCCAAGATCTCATAGGTCCAATGAACCTAGGCTAAGCTTCTTTTCAACAAGCGAAGAACCCTTTTCAATGACATCATGCGCAAGAACACAAGATCACCAATACTGAACTCCTAATTCTCGAAAGGTGCTCGCTTAACTACACTGAATGACTGGCCTTGACTCAAATTCCTACTCCTCAAGGCACTTAACACCAGAGGCTTTTTGCTCATCAAGCTACTTTCCTCTAAAATCCCAAAGCTTAACTAAGGCACAAGAGGAAAAGTTGTTGTGTATGCATAACAACTCCTAGGACGAGTTGTGTTGAACATACAACACTTGAAGCAAAGCTTACTTACGAGCAACCTGACTTCACACTAAGAACTCAAACGACCTAACGGGATTGAATTCAAACTTGATCTTGCACCTTCTATTCGTTGATGCCACTTACACCACATAGGTTGATAATGCCAGCTTAGACCTTGAGCTAGATACTTTACAACTACCATCAACGACTTAAACACGACTCCAACCTGCAGGAAGCTCTATCAACAACTTCACCAACTTAAACTCACTTAGTTGGTAGGTTCAACCCCAACTTCAAGTAGGCATCACTGAAGGAAGGAACAATAACTCCGAAACGGCTTCCGCTGCGCCAACTCCCTTTTTCAACACATCCTTCAAGAATGGCTATGAGATGACACTAACACCACCGTTGGCACTTCCTTATAACTGCATACCAAGGTAACCTGTCATGACGACAACTGACGCTGCAGTCCTGACTTGATACTGATTCTCAATATCACCTTGGCTTGTATCGAGGTCTACTGCGTGAGGAAAATGCTCTGACTCTTGGTCTAATAATAAACCAACACACCATCCAAAACATGTCACGAGCAAGTCCAACAAGACCTTGATACCTGGTACACAAATCCATAACAGTTGCAAATGCTATATAGCCCGAAGACGCTACAACAAGTTTGCAACTCTCAACCTTGGTTTTGAAAGCATCCTTGGAACGATAATTCCATGACCTTCACTAGAGAGATTGGGTACAAACTATCCAAAGGAAACCTTCTGCTCAACTCAAAGGAATTCCTCAACTCTTTAGGAACTAGGCGACACCAACAGAGCCTTGAAACGAACTACGGAACAGAGAATCTAAGCACCACAAAGCACCCATAAGAGTTGCAAGGCTATTTTAGGAAGATCTTTTTCCTTTGAAGCTAGCCTATACAAGGAGGTTTAAATAACAAGGCACCAAGAAAAAGAATACCCTAGCAGTTCTAGCCTCAAGATTTGCTTGACAAACAACGCCACAAAAATGAAGGAATGACTCATGCATACACACAACAACCAACAGATATGCACAAGACAAGCATAAATCATAAGAAAAGAGATTTCAGAGCCAAAGGATATAGGCTTAAGAAGAGAAGAGATTACTAACCTTAAGCGAGGGGTACGCTGACTCCCCACCTTAGGAGCTATCTTCATCATCAGACTCGTCGTCGTCATAAAGCTCAGGATACTCTGCCTTGAGCTCTTCATCGGTGACCCGGGGTAAGAACTCCTCCTGCTGGACTTTCTCCACTAAGCACTCACTAGTCCCTGGCAGAGACCTTCTGACTTTTTGTCCAGCTGCAGGCACTTCCTCTTCCTGCTTCCTCTTGGCACCAGACGACGTGCCCACTTCCTGGGACTGCCCTGCCCTAGGGGCATCATCATCCAGCATCCGAGCACTCGCAAGAGCTGCTGCGAACGTGGCTGGTCGACCAAGGCTGACCAATCCTCGGATTTCTGCACGGAGGCCATTAAGGAACCGGTTGATCCTGCTTTCTTCGGTGGCAACCAACTCCGGAACACGGCAGGACAACTCCTCGAACCTCCTAACGTACTGCTCTACGGACATGGTCCCTTGAACAAGCGAGACAAACTCCGCTTCTAGCTCAACAGCAGCAAAACGACAGCCAAAATGGTCTCGCACAAGACCTTTAAACCCTGACCATGCAATGGGGTTCTCTAGGCGATTCTCGGATTGACCCACTACGTTCCACCAAGTGCGAGCATAGCCTCTGAGCATAAAGGCAGCTCCTTGGACTCGTTGCTGGGCATCAGCTCCAAGGAATTGAAATAGCGCTTCCAACGCTGCAATCCATTCTTCTACCGCTTCAGAACTTTCAGAGTGACCATCGAACGAAGGAGGCTTCGCCCCCATGAAGCTCTTGAAAAACTGCACATCTTTGCCACGAGCAGGGGCTTCGTTCGCACCGACGTGCTGCAGGTTATTCTGGATTGCATTGCCAAGCATAACTTGCAATGCCTCTGCTGTCAGCACAAGAGGCGCTGGGGGAAAAAACTGGCAGATTCGCCTCAGGATGCGAATTGACCTCCGGAACGTCTGGAGGGCCAGAACATCCGCTTCCTTGACTATTACTGGAACTCATCGCTGAAAGGAAACGATGAAGTCACTTAAGGAACATGGATAGAAGGGACTAACCTCGAACTAAGGCAGCAACCTAGGCCTTAAAGGAACAACATGCCTAACAAAACACGCAAGCTATCTAGGAAACTATGGCAACATCCTATGCCTACTAACAAACAACATCACATAAAACAAACACAAGATGAACAAAAGCTATCTACAACCGATGGGAGCATCCCACTCATACTACCAAACAAGAATCACACAGTCAAAGCAAGCTATCTAACCGACTACAGTGAGCATCCTAAGCCTAGCTACTATATAGCAAGCAACATAGAGAAAACAACATGCTCAGACAAGGCAACCAAATCACACAAAAGGATTTCAAGCAAGCAACAATAATTAAGCAAAGCAATCAGGTACAACCAAAAATATTCGTGCCAACAGATAATTCAATCAACGACAACATAATAATATCTTAACCAGACCAACATACCTGGTGATGGAGAGGAGAACGAGGAAGACCATAACCCTAAACATCCAAACAACCTAGATTTCCTAGGCCAGTCCACAGGAACAACTCTGCTCTGATACCAACTGTAACGCCCCAGGATTTTAATAGCTATCCTAGCTACATTACTATCTCTTAACCCAAAACTAACCGTGTGCACCGAAAATTTCGGCAGCATAACGGCATACATAGGACTAACCCAAACTTTTTCTATAACCTACTAAGAACAAAAAGCTTCAATATAACATAATCAATTGCACCACCAAACTACAACGCAACAACTCCTCAGAACCAACTGCGAGTTAGGTCTCGCAAAATCAACTACTAATCAGGAACACAACTTTTAATAAAGCTTATAACATTATTCACACGAATCAACTTATTTACTAAAAACTAAATGAATAGATGGAGTTCCTTAAACCAACACAACCAGTCCTAGAGTTCAACGTGAATAATTCGGAACTAAACCAAACAGAACAACAACTGTCCAACCAAAATAAGCAACAACTATCCAACATGAAAATAAAATGGAAACAGCACAGACTCGCTAAGGTCCTTCCTCATATGCCTCCTCTACATCACCATGGTTCACGCAGTCCTCATAACCTGCAAAATCTGGTAGTTGGGGGGAGAGAGAGGGGAGGGAGTCAGTACACTAAGGTACTGGTAAGCAGCCCCTACCTGAGAAGCCATCAAGCAGCAAACAAGCAAACAACATGCTCTTCATGCGCAAACAACATGCTCTTAAAAAGCGGTAAACACAACGTCATGCTCAAAAGCTAGTAAAACAAATGACTCTCCTAAGCCATATCTCATGCATCTCTCTATGCAACTTGCTAACCACTCAAGCTCCACGAGCTCACTCAACGCTCATATTTAGCCCTCACATGGCTCTCCAAGACTGATCCTTCGAGTCGCACTGTCCCCTGACCATTTGTACCCAGGGCCACAATGCTTTCTACGGAGCTCGGTGTTCGACCCTTGACCATTTGTACCCAAGGCCTCGAACTGTGCATCGCCCCTTAACCATTTGTACCCAAGGCGCACCGATGACTTAGCAAAGTATTGGCCCTTCCCCAGGCACCCAACACTTGCTTTCTAGACTCATCACACAGACCCTTGACCATTTGTACCCAAGGCCTCGATGCTCCTCTTAAACCAATGGTGACATGCCACCCCTCGACCATTTGTACCCGAGGTGCACTGACACTCACCCAACTTTCCTTTCTTTCACACTTTAGGTCCCTGACCTATATCTCACATCTACTAGAATGCATATGCCCTGCAACATGCTTCTAGACTCATGAATGCCCACTAAGCATTATACATGTGACCACATCTCTCAACTCATGCTTGACTCACGAATGCAAAACAGAACCAACATGCTTTACATCAAACCAACACGCAACAACAGTCATGCTTTTCAACGAAATCATATATATATACATATATTCAGAGAAGCAATAATCATAAGAGTAGTTATAAAGCAAGTAAACATTCAGCATGCATCACACAGTCAAACAGACTTCAGCAAGTAAGAACTACTTACAATAAGCGCTCCTAAGCAACCTAACAACCGACAGGACGATCCGGAAGAGCCTAAGGAGCCCGAACTACAACCAACAATTTCTAAGGGTTAGGAAATAGATTTAAAGCACCTAATAGACTTAATAAAGGAAACGAAAGGTGCTAGAATTTACCGTTCAGCGTCCAAAAGGCCCCAAACACTTGCTGTCCAACGAACTAAGTGATTTGAAACCACTTGTTTAAAGTCCATAGAAAATCGGTGTTCGAGTTTAAGGCTCAACAGATGATGGGTCACCAAACAAAGATGATTTCGAACCCAAGACGGCTCCGTGCAGCGCTAGAAAAACAAGAATTCAACCACGAAACTCAGATTAAACACCAAACGATAGTGGGTAATATAAATTTGAGGTTTATAAAGCATGGGTGGCGACAAAAGCTTACCAAAAGAGCCTAGACACGCTAAAACGAACCTTAAACCTGAAATTTTGAAGTAGATAACGAATGGGTCAATGAAATTCCAATTCGACAAATAGCGGACAATGATTTAGAGCGATAAGGGGGTTGAAACGGAATGGTTAAACCAAGATCGAGCCCAAATAATCATGGGTACAAACTAAATCTCACCGAAACCTTGAATAACACCGCTTGGAGAGCTAGAACCATACCACTTACGCTGCACAGAAGACGTTCACAGGATGAGACTCGCGGCGGCGTGCGAACGATAATGAAAAACAGGGCAACGACGCGGGCTCCTTGCTGCTGGCGGGAAAAAGAGACGAGGAAGAGATATTTTAGCCAACCATTTGCCGAAATCGAACAAAAACAAGGAGAAAAGAACCTTACTGTGCGAGGAATAGAGAAGACAAGTCGCGGGTCTCCTTCCAGCTGGCCGACGGCACGAAGAGAGGGAGAGAGATGCGAAGACGGCGAACAAGAACCCGCTAGCGGCGCGCGAAGAAGAACCCGAAGGGACTCACGGCTAGCGGCTTCAAGTGCGAGGAAGAAGAAGGAAAACGGAAAAGAAAGAGGGGACTGGCGGCTGGCTCCACGCGAAGGAGAAAAGAATTTTGGAGGGGGGGTGTTTGCGGCTGCTGCTCACGAAAGAAAGAGGAAAAAGAGTTTATTTTTAGGGTTTTCTTGCTTTTCCTTGATTTAAAAGCTTGAATTAAAAATACAACATACCCTCACATTTAAAGACTCAATTAAGGCAATTCAAGTCCAAATCGACTCTTAGAACGTCTATAAGGATTACGCCAAATTTTAAATTCTAAATTTCGAAGGAAAAAGGAACTCTTGGCTTAAATAAAATTTAACCCACTCCAAGCAAGCACCAAAAATAAATAGCTTAAAGCAGCCAAACAGGAACTAAAACTCCGAATTAAATTACCATTTAACAGAGCTATTCGTACCTGAAAATGTGGGGCGTTACAAATATTCTTCTAAAAAAAAAATGTCACAATTGAGGTTTTTCAGTTGATCATTTCACTAGCAAGTTAGATTTTTATTATATGCTTTAAGGCCATTTTAAAAAATGAAAATACTTATGTGCAGCTTGATATAAATATCTCTTGCAATGTTTAGAAAATAATTAAAAAAATATTAAATTACAAGTATAATCTCTAATACTTGATGGATAACCATTTGATTTTTTGTTTTTGAAAATTAAGCTTATAAACACTACCTTCATTTCCAAGATACTTTGTTTTCTTATCAATTCTTCCCATGTTTCCAAAAACCAAGTCAAGTTTTAAAAACTAAAAAATAGTAGTTTTCAAAAGGTAGTTTTTATTTTTAGAATTTGGTTAAGAATTTAAATCTATCTATCTATAATCTATAATATATATTATCAAAAAAAAAAAAAAAATCTATCTATAATATATATATATATATATATATATATATATAAAAGCTAGAATTTTGTAAAAACATTTTTGGACTACTTTACCCCTTTGTCAAATACTAAATTTACAAAACATGCCACCTATAATCTATGATCTATAATCTACTATAATCTACTATGAAAGTACGAATGTGGAAGAAACTTTTTTTGGACAATATTATCCTTGATTTTTTACATAATACCTAAACTATCCTTCATTTAATTACCCCACCTTCATCCCACCCACCCACTCCACCTACGTAAAAATCCTTCTCTCTCTTTTTTTTTTATTTATTTTTCTTCTCTCTCCATCAATACACTCTTTCACCACTCTTTCAAATTCAACCAAGTGAGTTCAAAACTCTCTTAATTATCGCTCAATTTAATATCATGCATCTCTCTTAACCAATTGTTTTTTTAAGAAAAATTCTTAATCAATTTTTTAAAGGACTCTCTTAATTAGTTGGATTATTAATATTAATGTTAAAAAGTCTTCATGTTACCAACTCTTCCAATTATCTATCTCAATTACTATAATTGGACTAAAAAATATTTTAAAACTTCTTAGATATTTTCACAAAAAACAAATTCTTAGATAAATATATAATATAAATAAGATAAACGCACAAAACGAAATTCAAAAAGTTTTTTCCTACAACTTTCTTCAATTATAACTCATAATGGATTTTTAGAAGTTATAAAATTCAAAAGTTTTGTGACTATCATTTTCTAGTACTATAAAATGGATTTTTTCACCATTTTCTTCACCAACACCTTCAATTTCATTCTTTCTCACCAACACTTTGAGTTTCATTCTTTCTTTATTTTTATTCTCTTTATTTCATTTGCTCTCAAAGTCTCTTCAATCTCAAAAACATCTCAAAGTGTTGTTGTGGTATATTCAAATTGCAAGGGATGCATGTGTTGATAGATCCTAGATCTTAGGTTTTTTAGGTTACAACTCCCCTATGATGAAGTTAAATAATTGAACTTGTATATCAATATTTGAAGTGAGCAATTCTATTTTAAGTAATTGGTACAGTGTATATGTAGGATCTTGATTTTTTTTATTACTATTTATTTTTTATTGTTCTTTATAATTTGTGTATTTTTTTATTAATAACTTTTCATTGTTTTTATCTGTTTATTTGTCAATAGGATTTTTTTTTACAACTTTTTTTTTTTTTGAGTAAAGAGATATCATATTAAATCGAAGGAGTTCCCCCAGGGGATACAAAAAACTGAAGCTCACATTGAGCTTGTTGAACAATCCAACCAAGAAAGCTCGACGACCACAAACGTGGAGAAAATAACAAACCTGTTTGGGCTAATTCATGTGCTAATGAATTATAATCACGATTGACATGACAAAAAGTAATTTGATCGAATGTACCGCTCATAAAGTTTATATCCCAACAGACTGTAGCACAATCTGACTCAGGCCGCTTATTCTGCAGAAGAACTAATATCAAAGCTAAGGAGTCAGAAAAAATTGTCAAACTTTTGACATCATTCTGACGCGCAAGCTTAAGGCCCTCAAGCACTGCCACAGCCTCAGCACACAAAGGTGATGAAAAAATCAGAAACCCCTTATGCATCGCTAGCTGCAATTGGCCCTTATGGTTACGAAGCACCACACCAATAACACTTTTCTTATTCACCAAATCCCATGCTGCATCTACATGCACTATGTACTTTTGTCCTTGAGAAATCAACCTGTTAATATCCTGAATCGATTGGGCCTTCCGACCAGAACGCTGATTTGCAGTCTTAAAATCATACAAATAATCATCGATTCATTCACAACGGACGTTAACAAGGGGAACAGGATGATTATGAATGGTGTTATTACGATCATTCCATATAGCTCAACACCCTACACAAATCTGTTCTAAAACTGTATCCGTAATAGAGTCAGCTAAATGGATCCATTTATCTTTAATGTTCATGTCTCTTTCCCATCCAATTTCTCCTCCAACATCCAACCTCATCCACACTTCCTTTGTTCTATGACACTAAAAAAGTGCAAGGTCTGATGTTTCAGGCACCTTCAAGCACAACGAGCATACCCCATCAATCGGGGCATGATGCCTCCCCAAGTTGACGGCACACGGAATGCAACCTTGAAAAGATCTCCAAACAAAAAGTTTTATTTTTGTTGGTAGTTGTAGTTTCCACAGTCGAGTCCACCATTTGCGTTCTTTATCCCTACAAGATGGAGAAGCATCACATTTCAAGAGCATACCCAATTTATACCCGCTCTTAACGGAATATACCACATGCTTGTTATAATGCAAGATCCATGAATCAGGTGCTTGTCGGCTAATAGGAATACGAAGGATCTCCTGCACATCATCCTCTCATAATTCCAAACGGAGCTTATCCACATCCCAATTTCCCGACGGGGTTATATAATCTGATACCAACATATCTACCTCAGCACCCTTTTGTCCTAATACCTTAAATGTATTAGGCCGAGGAATCCAAGGGTCAAGGACAAGCTTGATAGATCGCCCATCACCAATATTCTTCCGAAGACCCACCTTTAAGAGATCCAAGCCCCACACAAACCCTTCCCAAAAATAGGAAGAGTTAGATCGTACCTCGGCATCTAATAGGGATGAAGATGGAAAATATCGTCCCTTAAGAATTCTTGCAACGGTAGAATTTGGATTGTGGAAAACTCTCCAAGCCTGCTTAGCCAACAAAGCTTGGTTAAAAACTTCCAAATCCCTAATATTCAGCCCACCGATCTCATTGGGTTTACACAACTCTCCCCATTTACACCAGTGGATGCGACGTTTCTGTTCCGTTGTACCCCACCAAAACTTTGCACATAACGCAGAGATTTTGGACAGAATCCCCTTAGGAAGTCTAAAACATCCCATAGCATATGTGGGAATAGCTTGGACGATGTTCTTTTTTTTTTTTTTTTTTTGACAACTTATTTGTCAATAGAGTTGTTCTAAAGAAAAATCAATAAACTGATATATGTATCAAAATGATGATAAGATAAAAATACATAATAATTATAAAATTATATGGTTAATTTAAATGATATAAAAAAACATAATTTCATGATTATTATATTAAATTTAGTTTCTAAATAGTAAAACCACGGGCATCGCACGTTAAAAAAACTAGTCAATTACTAAATTTATAAAGTAATTATTTAATTATAACAAAATTGCATTTAAACTAAATAGTTATTAAAAATATAATTTAAATAATTTATATTTTTTTTCATATCCTAACCGATCCGTTTCTAATTCATTAAAAAAGATAACCATTAATTCACTTTCTTTCCAATTCATTTAAAACAAACCATCAATCCACTAAACCATAGGCGTTTCAAAGAGGATTAAATTCATTAAAAACTGGAAAGAAAAAAAAAACATCATTGAACTTCCATTTTGGAATGCTATATAAATTCCAACTCTTATGCATTTTCATCTTGGCAACTTTCCTTCATCTCTCAGCATCTTATCTCTATGTTGTGTGTATTTTGTTCTCCATTCTTTTTTTTTTTTTAATGGTGACTTGAAATTCTGGATCTCTCACTTGATTTTGGATATGAACTTAAAAAAGTTTCATGACAAGTATTACACGGGAGAGAAATTGACAAAACAATTTGAACAAATTTACTAGCGACGTACAAAGATTTGCTGTGGACGACAGAGATCCACATCTTAGACGCTTGGGAGAGGGAGGGTAATTCTGGAGAGGATACTTAGACCGTGGATGGGAGAGAGAGACACCGTGAACGTGAGGAGAGGGAGAGGGAAGAGAAAGAGAATACAATTATTTGTTTTTTTATTTTAATTATTTTTGTAAACAATTTATTTTTTATTTTTTATTTTTTTACAATATGTGGAGTGTAGGAAGAGGTCGATTGTTCCAGCTTTATACAATTATTTATTTATTTTTTACATCAATAATTTTTTTTTTTAATTTTTTTTATCTCAATAAAATCTGCCCCATCAATAATATAAAGAATACAATTATTTCTTTGATTCATGTTAGAAAATATATCACATCGCAAAAAAGATAGTATATGTGCCAAGATGAGCTTAGCTCAGCGGTAATTGACATGTACTCTTGACCATTAGTATATGTCAATTATAGCTAGACAAATAAAATTAAATTTATAGATATTAACCTGATAATTTAACACATTCTTTTATAGCAAATATTCTTCCTTCCCTAAAATGGATTTGAGAAAGAGGAATTGTAGAGGGTTCACTTTATGTTTTCCTTTTGTTTGTTTTTGTAATTTGAACAAAGGCAGTAACGATCACGACAGAACTTTCCAAGAGGACACAACAGTGCATACTTGAAACTGAAACAATGATGCCTTAGCTTAGCTTGTATGTATCTACCCACCGCCATCTCCCTCTGTCGTCATCAGCCTTACGCAAGCAATAATTTCATAACACCTCCTCCTCGTGCTTCAACTTTATTCTTATCTGTTTTTTTTTTTTCTTTTTACGTTACATCCATCAACTGGAGAAATTTTTAGATGTTCCGGGTCCAATGAGGTCGACATTTTTGCATCGTTGGATGTAAGAGATAATGGTAAAAGTACCTCAATTTTGTATCCGACGATTATTAAAGGACAGACAAATTTGAAGATTTACATCCGACGGTTTTAAAGACGGAGTCTCATTGCACCGGGAACATATAATAATTTTCCCATCATTTGGAAAGAATATTGTTGACGCACGAGCTATCAGCAATTCCAAAACGTACATACACAGCAGCAAATGCAAGAAAGAAAAACAGAGTAAAGAGGTAGAGAGAAATAGAGGGATGACACAAGAGATTATAGTGGTTCGACACAATGGTCTACATCCACTTTTGGAACCAGTGAGAGAGGAATTTTATTAGAAGGTAATACAGAGATTACAAGATGAAAGTTAAGCTCAATCTTCAGATAATCCTTGAGCTTAAATACAGAAGGATATATATACATGACTAAGTAAGTAGTAGGCACGTGCCGCTTAAAAACTGCAGCCAACTAAAGAAGAAAGCTTTAGATATCCTTGCCATGCTGGCTGCCACTTCAGCGGTATTGACCCTGAATATTAAGTATCAATTCAACAATCACCCTCTTGATACTTAAAGGAGCAAAAAAAAAAAAACCACCCTCTCATCTGGTATTAAGACAGCTTTTGTTACCCATTTTCGAGCTTCACCAGTTTGCACAGATACTCCAATCGATTTGCTGGTAAAGATTTAGTTAGCATATTAGCTGGGTTGTGTTCTGATGCAATCTTTTGAAGTTGAACCTTGCCTTCTTGAAGAACTTGTCTTATGAAATGGAAGCGAACGTCGATGTGTTTGGTTCGGTCATGAAAGGTGGGATTCTTGGACAAGGAGATTGCACTTTGGCTATCACAGTGTATTCTCACTTTGAACTCCCTTGAAAATATTTCTTCAATACTTCCTTTAAGCCATATTGCTTCTTTGACCGATTCTGCTAAAGCTATATATTCAGCCTCTGTGGAGGAAAGGGCTACAACTGACTGTAAAGAAGACTTCCAGCTAATAATGTTTCCATAGAGGGTAAATAAGTATCCTGTTAGAGACCTTCGTTTGTCTAGATCCGCTGCATAATCCGAATCCACATACCCTTCAATATAATCTCCAAGTTGGTCTGTTTTAGTGTAACCAAGCCCTTTTGCTTTAGTACCTTGTAGATACCTAAGAATCCACTTTGAAGCCTCCCAATGAGACTTCCCTGGGTTACTCATGAACCTGCTAACCACGCTTAATGAGTGTGCTAAGTCTGGTCTGCTACAGATCATGGTATACATTAAACTCCCAACAAGATTAGCATAAGGTATCCTATCCATTTCCAGTAGTTCGGCTTCTGTAACAGGGGACTGAGAGGCTGACAGCTTAAAATGTTGGGCCAAGGGGGTTTTTACTGCCTTTGATTCATCCATATGAAATTTCCTAATGACTTTATGGCAATAATCAGGCTGTGATATAAGGAGAAAATCTCTGCTTCTGTCTCTATAAAGTTCCATGCCTAAGATCCTTTTTGCACTACCGAGATCCTTCATTTTGAACTCTTTGCTCAAAGCTGATTTTAGTTTATTGATCTGAGTCTTATCATTTGAGGCAATCAGATTGTCATCAACATAAAGGAGAGTTAAGACAAAAATTTTGTTTGAAAGATGTTTGCGGTATACACAGCTATCATAGGATCCCTTTTTAAAACCTTGAGAGAGTATAAAAGTATCAAATCTTTTGTTCCATTGTCTAGGGGACTGTTTGAGGCCGTAGATTGATCTATTCAAAAGACAAACCAGTTTTTCTTTTCCTATCTCCATAAAGCCGGGGGGTTGCTTCATAAAAATAGTTTCATCAAGGTTTCCATAAAGAAAAGCAGTAGTTACATCCATTTGCTCTAGTTCAAGGTTGTATTGAGTGACAATAGAGAGCAAGATTCTAATGGATGTATGCCTAACTACTGGAGAAAACACTTCGGTATAATCTACACCCTCCACTTGACTGAAACCTTTTGCTACCAAGCGGGCTTTATATCTAGGTTTATCAGATGGATTCAAACCAGGTTTTATCTTAAAGACCCATTTGCAGTCTATAATCCTTTTATTTTCAGGTTTTTCAACTAAAGTCCAGGTTTTATTTAAATGTAAAGACTGTAGTTCTTCCTCCATTGCATTCAGCCAGTTTTTACTATCTTTGGACTTAACAGCTTCATTAAAAGTAGATGGTTCAGCACTAAAACTCTCGGTGTAGCAGTTGAAGGCATACCCAACAAAGTCAGAGCTTTCATATCTAGCTGGTCTTCTGATTGTGCGCCTAGGTCTATCACGGGTGAGCTGATAATCCATTGGATCAGTGCTTTCTTCAGCTTGCTCACGCTCGACAATAGGAGTTTCTTGCTGTTCAGTAATCAACTCATGTTCCTCCAAAACAGACTCATTAGTAACGTTGGGAGCATAGTTAGGATATACCGGTTGTAGTTCTATTTCAAACGAATCTGTTTCAGTAGTTTTATTATCTGAGTTTTTCCAAGGCATCTCTTCTTCATTAAAGGTTACATCACGGCTAACCAAGCATTTTTGATCTCCTTTTCCTAGTGACCATAGTCTATAGGCTTTAATACCCTTTGGATAACCTAAAAACATGCATTTTAAGGCTCTTGGCTCTAGTTTATCTTGCCTAATATGGGCATAAGCAGTACAACCAAAAGTTTTTAAATGTTTTAGACTTGGAGGGCTACCTGTCCACAATTCTTGGGGGGTTTTAAATTTTAATGCAGTTGAGGGACTTCTATTAATTATATATGCAGCAGTATTTAAGGCTTCACCCCAAAAAACTCTAGGAAGATTTGCATTAGACAACATACATCTAACTCTTTCAAGTAATGTTCTGTTAAAGCGTTCAGCTAAGCCATTCTGTTGGGGGGTTCTAGGAGTAGTCAAATGTCTAGTTATGCCTGAAGATTTACAAAGGGTTATGAATTTTTCATTTAAGTATTCAAGACCATTGTCAGTTCTAAGGTATTTTATTTTTCTTCCTGTTTGATTTTCTATCTGAGTTTTCCATTCAACGAAAGAATTATAGGCTTCATCTTTGGTTTTTAAAAGAAACACCCAGATTTTTCTAGAATAATCATCGATAATAGACATGAAATACCTTGCTCCCCCGTGAGTTTTAATCCTAGAAGGCCCCCATAAGTCAGAATGTATATAATCTAGTTTGTTTTTGGTTATATGAGTGGCTTCCCTAAAGCTATTTCTAGCTGCTTTGCCGAAAGTACAATGCTCACAGAATGTTAAATTTGAAAGATTTTTACCACCTAATAAACCTTGTTTATGTAAGTGTTTTAGACCATTTTCACTAATGTGAGCTAATCTTTGATGCCACAAATGAGTATTTTTAGTATTTTGATCAACAACTGCATTGTTTTCTCCAATCAAAGTACTCCCTTGAAGTACATAAAGACCATTTTCAAGCTTTCCAGTGAGTTTTAAAGAGTTATTTTTATAAACCCTTAAGATACCATTTTCTGAATTGTAATTAAAACCTGCTTTATCCAAAGTTCCTAAGGAAATTAGGTTTCTTTTAAGACCTGGAACAAACCTTACAGATGATAAGAGTTTTTGGGAGCCATCAGTTAGTTTTAACATAATTGAGCCTATACCTTTTACATAACACTGATGATTATCTCCCATTACTACTTTTCCTCCTTCAAGTTCATTGAGTTCAAAGAAAAAATGTCTACAAGGTGTCATATGGAAAGTGCATCCTGAATCTAAAATCCATTCATTTAAACTCTCTTTATCAGTTACCATAAGTACCTCAGCTGACTCATAACCTTCATGTAGATTCACTGTGGTCTTATTATCAGTTTTATTTTGTCTGTTGGCCTTTCTTTTAAGTTGTGGACAGTCCCATTTTGTATGACCATCTTTATGACAGTAAGCACATTTAGGTTGAGAGTTATCATTAGAGGAAGAGTATTGGTTTGAATTTTGATGATTCTTGTTAAAATTTTTATTATTCCTTTGATGTGAACCTTGGCCTCTGTTCTGGTTATTAGAGTTCGACTGTCTTTGATTGTAATGACTGGTATTTTGATTATTATGGCCTTGATTTCCAAAATTTTTATTATTTTGAAACTTCCCTTTATTGTGTTTTTGTCTATCTTTAACAAACAAAGCCTCAGATTCCTTTTTCTCAAGTTTTATCTCAAGATCTCTCATTCTTAGGGCTTCTAAAATCTGATCTAAGGTCATCTTCTCCCTACCGTATTTCATGGCAGATTTTACCTCTTTATAGGCCTCAGGTAATGAATTAAGGAGGATTACGGCTTGATCTTTAACATTTACCTCATCACCAGCATTTGCTAATTGGGTACAGATTAGGTTAAAGTCATCAAGATTTTCTTCTAAAGATTTTGAAGAATCCATTTTAAAAGTAAAGAGTCTCTCCTTTAAGAAAATTTGATTAGTTAGCGTTTTAGGCATATACAGTTCATCCAATTTTGCCCACAATTCACTGACATTTTCAATTTTACTAACCCTACGTAAAACGTTGTCAGCTAAATGGAGAATAATCGAACTGTAAGCGATTTCACAAATTTCTTCTTTATCTTCTTTAGACAGAGTATCGGGCAACTTACTTGGATCTAGGAGTGCTTTCGATACCTTTTGTTGGACGAGAAGGGCCTTCATCTTCTTCTTCCAGAGATTGAAGTCGCCTTTTCCATCGAATTTCTCCAATTCGACTTTTGCAGCCATCTTTTCTGAGTGGAAAGGACAGAGTCGGTCTTCTTGAGACTTCGGGTGGAATAAATCCAAGCCTTCCAAGACTGCTTCAGCGATCTTCACAAGTTTTCAAAAGCTTCACTCGATCAGCCCGATCTTGAATTCAAGAAAACCTCGAATCCCAAAGAAATGCTTCGAACAAACTTTAATTTTCAAGAATCCTCCGATTCGAGCTCTGATACCAATTGTTGACGCACGAGCTATCAGCAATTCCAAAACGTACATACACAGCAGCAAATGCAAGAAAGAAAAACAGAGTAAAGAGGTAGAGAGAAATAGAGAGATGACACAAGAGATTATAGTGGTTCGACACAATGGTCTACATCCACTTTTGGAACCAGTGAGAGAGGAATTTTATTAGAAGGTAATACAGAGATTACAAGATGAAAGTTAAGCTCAATCTTCAGATAATCCTTGAGCTTAAATACAGAAGGATATATATACATGACTAAGTAAGTAGTAGGCACGTGCCGCTTAAAAACTGCAGCCAACTAAAGAAGAAAGCTTTAGATATCCTTGCCATGCTGGCTGCCACTTCAGCGGTATTGACCCTGAATATTAAGTATCAATTCAACAAATATAAATCGGTTTTGAATCTCATACCAAATTTTCATGTGTGAAGCCAAGGGGCGTCATTGTCTAGCCAAACATGGCTTATGTACTCCTTCCAATTGAGAATAAAATGATGGCCTTTGAAAAAAAAAAACATGGAACCCATTACTTTGTTTTAAAAGATAATGGAAACTGAATTGATTTTTAGGTTTAAAACTTGTCAAATTGTAACAATTTTCATCATAAATATTCAATTTTATCAATTGAATTCTAAACCTAAACTTAAATATGTGTTGTAAAGCGAAAATCATTCAAAGCTGACCAAATTTCAATAGATCAATTCCAGCTCTAGCTAGTGTTAATTTTTCTTTCAAACTTTGCTAATTTGACACTAGACACATGTTTATATTCATTAAATGCACACGATGATATTTTTATTGACGATTTTTTTTTATTTGGAAGTGTATTAAAGGGTAAAAATCGCAACATTTATTTATGTTTGAGGTTAAGATTGTCATATTTTTTCGAATTTTAAATTACAATTTGATTGTCATTATATCCTCAATCTAAAGGCCATAGAGATTTTATAAGGTCTATTTTAAATCATGTCGCAGCAGTAGATCGGTTTCTCCTTGGTTGAATATTATCTTTCCAAACATGAACTCTCTTATGTTTTTTTTTTTTTTTTTTGAAAGAACGTGAACTCTCGTCTTGTAGGCTACTTTGAACTTCGTTCAATTCTCCAAAGGCTTGATAGAACTACCACTACTTGAACTCCCTTAAATGGTGAATGTTTTTTCCAAGATCCAATAGATTTCTTACAAATAACAAAAAATACCATTGGATTTGATCTATCACAATTACATAAAAATTTCTCTCAATTAAAATATTACACTATAAACATTACTATCACAATTGAGAGTTAATACTAACACGAGCATAACTTAATTGACATAAACCTTATACTAATGATCAACAGGTTTGTGGTTTCAATCTCCTCACTCCCATGTTAGTAAAAAGAAAACAATTGAGAGTAAATACAAAGTTTTAGTTGCTTCAATATTTTTTACTATGCTCCCAAAATTACTAGAAATTGTCTCTCATTTGTACCCAAAATCTCGGGTTATAAAAATGGGAAGAACTCTTAAGTCCATTAAGACTTCCCCATCTCCAAGAGGCTAAGATAGAGAACAATTTCTGATAGCCATGGCAGAACCACACGTGCTGCTCGTCGCATTACCCACACACGGCCACTTCAACCCAGGCCTCCACTTGGCCAACATCCTCTCCCACGGCGGCGTGCACGTGACCTTCGCCACCTCCGCTTCTGTCCTACACCGTGTCCCCAAACTTCCCTCCTCCCCATGCCTCTCATTCGCCTTCTTCTCCGATGACTACGACGATGGATTCAAAGCGGGGAACGACGTCGTTCCATTCCTCTCCCAGTTCGAGCGCCAAGCCTCCAAAGCCATCCAACACACCATCCTCAAATCCAATGCCAATGGAAAGCCCTTCACTTTCGTTCTCTACTCTTTGCTGACTCCATGGATGGCCCATTTGGCTCGTTCCTTCGACCTCCCCTCCGCTCTCTTCTGGAACCAATCCGCCTCTGTTTTCTCCATTTACTATCACTTCTTCAATGGCTATAGAGACCTTATTCGAAACGCCTTCTCTCATCCTTCTATTAACATTCACTTGCCTGGCCTCCCTTTGCTCAACTCTAAGCAGCTCCCTTCTCTTTGCGATCCAGCCAACTCCATCGCTTCTGTTTTCAAGCTCTTCGAAGCCCACTTCCAAGTGCTCAAACAGGAACCCCACTTGAAAATTTTGGTCAACTCCTTCGATGAGCTAGAGCACGACGCTTTGAGAGCGGTTGTTGGTGGCAATAATAATGTGGAATTGATTCCCATCGGGCCCGTCTTGCCCTCTGCTGGTTTCTTTGAACCAATCAATAGTAATAATGATTTTAAATCTTACATTGGGTGGCTGAACTCGAAACCTCAATCGTCGGTGGTGTACGTGTCGTTTGGGAGTATTTCGGCGGTGTCGAAGGCACAATTGGAGAAGATTGCAAGAGGGTTGCTGGATTCCGGGCGGCCGTTTTTGTGGGTGATGAGGAAAATGGCGAATGGAGATGAAGGAGACGCGCTGAGTTGTCCAGACGAGCTCGAGGCCCAAGGGAAGATAGTTTCATGGTGTTCGCAACTGGAGGTTCTATCGAACCCTGCGACAGGGTGTTTTTTGACACACTGCGGTTGGAATTCTTCGTTGGAGAGCCTCGTGTGTGGGGTGCCTGTTGTGGCGTTTCCGCAGTGGACGGATCAAGGAAACAATGCGAAGATCATTGAGGAATTGTCGAAGACTGGCGTGAGGTTGAGAGCGAATGACGACAATGGCGTGGTTGAGCGAGGGGAGATCAGGAGATGCTTGGAGCTGGTGATGGGCGACGGAGCTGAGGGGGAGGCTTTGAGAAGGAACGCCTTGAAATGGAAGGAATTGACCAAGAAAGCTACAACTGACGGAAGTTCTTCCTACAACAATATTAGGACTTTCATTGATGAGGTTTGCAATGAAAAGAATGTACCTATTTCTTAATCAACAATGCTAGCGGTGGGAATCTCTCCATTAAAATCTTCCCAACTAGGAGGGAGAAGAATAGAAAATAAGAAAAAAAAAGTTATCCCTCGTAATTATCTAGATTTTAATGGTGGTATCTAGTAGAGTATTTTACTTTCTTAACCAATTGATAAGACTGTAATAATGGTCTAAATAAGTACACCAGGTTGATATGCATGCATATTCATTATTTGTTAAAAAATTCAGATTAAAATTGATATTTTGAACATTTGGGAAAGATAATAGAATAAATTTGAAAATTTAATAACGAAAAATAGATATTTTGAAATTTCACCATCCCACTTTGGACAAATTAATATAGATATTTTAATCCTTCTTGTTCCGCGCTGAAAATGATAGGAGGAGCTCTCTCCTTGCTTTCCGGCATCGGAGAAGGTCGGAGGGAGCTCCTCCTCCCTCCCTTCTCTTATATTCTTTAAAATAAAGAAAGAAAATGAAGAGAAATGAGAAGAAAAGAAAAAAGGAAGGGGAAGAAATGAAGAAAGGAAGGAGGAGGAGAGAAAAAAATTTGTTGTTGCCAGCAGCAATAACAGGTTGGTGGTTGGTGGTGGTGGTGAAGAAGAAGAGAGAGGAAGAAATAAAGATATTAAAAATAATAATTTTTATTATTTTAATATATTTTTATTTGAAAAAAATAAAAAAATTTAATAAAAAACTAGTGTCACGTCAAAAATCCGTCAGTAATTAATGGAAAATTGAACGAAGCGACCAAAATGAAACAAAATTCAAATCTCAAGAGCTAAGGCCCCGTTTGATAACCATTTGGTTTTTGGTTTTTGGTTTTTGAAAATTAGGCTTGTTTTCTCCCCATTTTCCTATCATGACTTTCATCTTTGTCAATGACACATTTGAATTTCTAGCCAAACTCTAAAAACAAAAACAAGTTTTTTAAAACTACGGGCCCGTTTGGTAACGTTATCGTTTCTTGTTTCCGTTTCTTCATTTTTAATAAAGAAAAATAGAATTTCATGACCCTAACACCTATACATTCAATAATAATAAACCTATATTCTTATTTATGTTTGGAAAAAATAGGAAACAAGAACAAAAAAAGAGAAACTAGTTTTAGTTGTTCCCAAAAGTTCTATACAAATTTTGGGAGTGTTTCTTATTAAATGCTTAGATTTCTTAATAAAATTAGAAACAAGAAACAAGAAACGAGAACGTTACCAAACGGGCCCTACTTTTTTTTAGTTTTCAAAATTTGCTTGGTTTTTAAAAACAAGCAAAGAAAGGTATTAGAAAAACAAAGAAGTTTGTTAGTGGAAGTAGGATTTATAAGCTTAATTTTCAAAAACCAAAAACCAAATGGTTATCAAACGGGGCCTGAAATGTTGAGTTATAAAACTTAAGAACCAAAATGAAACCTAATTCAAACCTCAAAAACCAAAAGTTCTCCGCAAAATATTTAGTATGCTAGATTATTTTGCTATAAGAAGATGGAAATTTGATGGAGAAAGAAAAATAAAAAAAAAATAAAAATAGAAGATATAATTTTAGTTAGAAAGAAAAGTTTCAGTTAGGAAGGAAGGGTAAATAACTATCTTGTTGCAGGGAAGTTGCAAAATTATTCAAATTTCCAGACTTTTAAAATTTCATAATTAATTATAATTAAAGATAATTTTATAGAATTCTTAATTACACTTCAGACATAAACCGACAAAAAAAAAGTTATATTCTAAATTTTCATATTCTTAACCTTTGTCATTTTTATCTAGGATAACTACATAGATAGCCTATACATGAATTCTACATTTCATTTTTTTTAGGGAAATTGTAATGGGTAGTAAAAAATATTAGGAGACTTACAAATTTAGCTATACTTTTTGAGATTTGCAAATATAGCACAAAATTTAAATTTTGATTTTCGCTTTTTTTATTATTCCAGTTTTATCCTTGTTGGTATATCAACTGATATATTAGTAGTATATCTGATATACTTTATATTTATTGATATACGAAATATAACTGATATACCAAATTTGATATACTCGAATGAATACAGTTATATATCTAATAAATACTTGATTTGACAAACGTAACCAATGATATACCTGATTATGAGTATTGAGATAAGAATGATATATCTGATATATGAAATGTTACTTTTCTTTACTTATATTTGTTATGTTTCATTTTCTCTTTATTGAATTGTGTTGTGTTATTTACGTATTTTAAACAAAATGTTTGTTTTTTATAACATAAATGTTTGTCTTATAAACTGTTATGTACGTTGATATATCATTGATCCTCTTTTGTTATATTACTCAAATAATTAATAACATTGATATACCTGATTATGAGTGACTAAATATATCAATGATAGACTTGTTATTTTTTTAAAAAAATCATTAATATATATTTTTAATTATCAGTGACATACTTTTTTGAAGTATATTTTTTATATTGAATATGAAGTGCTGATGTAACAGCCTGAAGTTTAAAAAAAAAAAGAAAAAGAGGTAGGTGGGTTTTTGGCTCGGTCAAACGGGAGGAAAAGGGGGGGGGGGGGGACCCCAAAATTCGGTCAAAGGATCGTTTTTTTAAAAAAAAAGAATCTCAGTGTTTTTCCCTCTCACGCTTTCTCTCGTGCCATCATCTCCCTCTCAGCTCTCTCTCTTCCGTCTGTAGTCGCGCCGCCCTCTCCGTTCTCACATGTCGCCGTCGCCAAACCGCCGCGCTCTACCGTCGACAGCCACACATGACGCTGCCGTCGTCGGTAAGCTCTATTTCGTGTTTTCTCTCTCTCTCGTCTCTTTCTCCCTTTTGGTCTCATGCTCTTTCTCTCTCTACTGTAAGGTTCGGGTTTGTCGCGCGCCACCGCCCTCTTCCGTCACCACCGCGTGCCTCTGCCGTCGATTTTCGCCGCCGCCGGTAACTCTCTGTTTCTCTCTCGCTCTCTTGTTTCTTTAACCTCTCGGCCTCACACTCCCTCTCTCTCTCTCTCTCGACCGCAGCCACCACAAGCCGTCGCAGCCGTCGAGCCACCGTCGCCCTTCCTCTTCTTAGATCTGTCTGCGAGCACCGCCACCGCCATTGTCTGTAGCCCCAGCGCCACTGCCGTCTTTCGGATCTGTTCGTCGCCGTCGTTCGAATTTTCAGCTTTGCTTCTAAAGAATTGAGTAAGGAATTCAATTGGTTTAAGCTTCGCTGTCCTTGTTTTGGTCGTACTGTGTTAGGATCTGAGTTGTTAAATTATTAGGAATTATGGGATTGCTAGAAAGACCTATGGGCCAAGCTGTTTTATTTTATACTGAGTTATTAAGGTAAGTTAACTCGCTGAATTAAACTCTAATTATGCATTGATATGACAGTTGTGCTTCTGGCATGAGACTGTGTTATATGCTTGAGTTGAGACTGAGATGATATGAATGCTTTTGTTTTCAAGAATATGGCTGCTGTGTATTTGTGCTATGAGATAGATGCGAGTGCATGACTGTGATATATTATGGTTGACTGGTAATGTATGTAGATAGTGAGAAGTGGTGGCTTCTTTGTTCGGAAGTGTTGAATGTCTGTTATGTTTTCTGTAATTGACTGAGTTGTGATGGTACATACCGGTCTAGCCTGTCAGTAAACTTTGAGGGAATGAATTCCATTGGTTAGGTTGCAGTTAAAATTAGCGTGCGTGCTAAGAGGTCTTAAAGGGAAAAAGAGTAAGAAAGGGAAAAGAATAGGCTAGTTACTCTAGTAGGGGGTTGTGTCAATTAATCACCTAGGACTAAGATGTATTAGACTGAAATGAGGAGCTAAATGCGCGAAACTTGGCTTCGCAGACTAGGTGTCATTTACTAACTGTGGAAGTTAAATTCCGACTTAAAACCCATGGACGCCCCACCAGTGAAATGGTAGTTAGAGCGCTATGCGCACATTAGTGCCTTGATGGGTGAGACTTGGATCCACTGACTGGGTGCCTTCTACTATTAGTAGGAGTAGAGATCTCCCAAAATACCCACCTGTGCACCTTCAGTGAGTTGGCAAACTTATGTAGGTAAATTAATTGATCACGAGACCCATACTACAAGATGAATGAAATGAAATGAAATGGAACGAGAAGACATGACCTTTAGGCCCTTAGCCCAAATAACCTCTTGAAACTTTGGTTGTTGCATGTCTAGTAGTATTGTTACTTACTGAGTATTTAAAAATACTCATTCTTTTCCCTAACATGTAAATGCTGGTAAAGGCAAGGGTGTACAGAATGCGTGACGGAACGTTGCTGGATGAGCCATGGAATCTCGTAGGATAGACTTCCACTTTTTCATGTATTTGAACTCGTTTTTATTTGCATTTTGTTATGTTTTGTTTTGGTACTGGTTCCGCGTTTGAGACTTTCATTTGAAATGGTTAAAATTTTAGTTGTTTCTGTTTTAACTGGGATCCCAAGCTGAAAAGTCTTGTTGAATTTTCCAAGTTTGTTTTACTCTAAATGTCGTTTCTTCGTTATTCTTAAAAGTAAAATGAAATGCATGTGGTAATGACCCTAGGATCTAGACATGAAATGTAGGGTCGTTACAGCTGATATACTGTTGATATATAATTCATATTAGAAATATCATTTCACTGATCTATCAGAGTATATTAGTAGTATATGTACTTCAATTTAGTTATATCTGATATACTTAATATAAAATAACGATGTACTATTAATATACTTCATATTAGGAATATCATTCCACTAATATACCATAGTAAAGTATATCGGCTGTATATCAGATATATTTCATTTTAAGTATATCAGTAGTATATCAACAGTATATCTGATATATTTCATTTTAGGTATATGCTCAGTAGTATATCAACAATATATTTGATATACCACTGATATACTTCATAACAGTAAAACACGAGAAAATTTTGACTTTTTCATTTACATTTTGGGTTGGGCTAAATTTTTTTGCCATAATTGCAATCCCCAAAAAGAGAAGGCACGCTTGTAATTAAAAATTTCCCTTTTGTTATTGCTGCAACCGCAACTTTTGTTTAAACCCACCATGTTTTACACAAATAGGCTAAGAACCTAGAGTTTTTACATATAAATTGTTATTCAATTACTTTTATACCCTATTCCATAATTTTTATATTTAAGAAACAACAAAAATCATAAAAGGAAAACCCTATTTTATACTTGCCTATTAAAAAATTCTCAACATTTAATTCACTTCCCCATTTTGAAAGGACCCTAAAATCACTCTTCATCTTTAAAAAATATCCCTAAAATCACTCTTCATTCTTTTCCAATGAGTTACACTTCTTCCTCTCTCCCTTCCTCCGTCATAATCTCTCTCCCTCATGGTCTTTCTCTCGACCTCCCTCTCCTTCTTTATATCCAATTTCCTCTCCCTCTTCGTGTCGTTTGCCGTCCACTATCAGTCATTATTGGAAGTGTTGTCATTGTCACAAACCCGAACCAGCAACACCCACAGTCGTTGATGCTACTAGCCCAGCAACCTACCTCTTTCCTGTTCCACGGTGGGTATGACCAAATTTCGTTTTCGTCAACGTCGTCGATGTTGGGTTTTATGCCCTAAAACTTATAGATAGTAAATGAAACAAATTAATCGATCTCAATAAAGCATTATTTGAGTGATTCAGTACTTTGGTTATTGAATAATCGAGTTTCCATTAATAAACCCTAAATCCAATAAACTAAGATCAAGGTTGTTTAAATGAAACTTGGACTAGTATGTGGGGACATACGGGGATCGGTGTCCAAGTAACAATCTAAAAGGTCTATAGTATAGGGATAAGGTTGGGTACCTTATCTTGGTGACGCTATGTGATATGACCCACCTTGTATTCGATGCAGATGCAATGATCCAAAGTATCCATGTAGGAGACATGCGGGTGGGGGTATCCTATGCAATGAGTTTGCATAAGACCGAACCGCGAAATAGTAACCACTAGATGTAACGTCGTTAACTAGTTTAGGTTTCTATTTCAATAGGATGACCTACGTAACTCAATCTCAATCCTGAGTCTGTTATGAACTCCTTTCAGGAGGGATTGTCCTTAGATTTGTATGGGTGAGAGTGGTGATAACTCTCCAAAAGAGAGTTATTTAGGCCTTAGTTCTATAGTGTTTTGTGTGACATTTGTGCTAAATAGGGTTGCTTTTAGATGAATATTATATGTTTTAACCCATTTGGAAGAATGGATGCTTTGGAAGTTATTTTGTGCAGAAAATATTGCTGAGCGACTTGAGGGAGCAACATCTGTGATCCAGCAAAGTAGGGAGCAAAACTGCCACGTAACAACTCGTAATCCATTTTCATGAAGTGGCGTTAGTTGAACTATTTTCTGATTCAAGAAGCTTGGAGTGCCTTCCACGTGTACAATTTGACCTAATTAGGGCTTGACTCCACTCTATAAAAGGGAAGAGCCGTCTCAAGTCAAAAAAATTCCAAATTCCAATTTCCATCTTTGGAAGCCGAATAGAGGAGGAAATATTGGAGACTTCAAGAAGACCATCAACTACGGATCTAATCAAGGGAGTTAATCGTTTCTTGTAATTTCTTGTAGTTATGGATGCACATACTCGGATTGTAGCGTGTGTTATCATGAACCTTATGAACTAAATTTACTTAGGTGTTGGTTAGGAGTTATGTAATTGTCATGCTTCATTCTCTATGCAATATATGTTGATTTGAGCAACTTGATTAATTGTTGTGCATATTTCTATTTTATGCCCTCCTGGCCAGCTGGTATGAATATCACTTCTTAGTTTCAGGGATGATTTAAGAAGTGTGTGACATTTAATCACACTAGACCATTATGTGTTGGTGAGCGCCAGTGATTGAGTTAGGGATAACCAGACCTAGTGCTTGATCGGTAGCATGTCATTGGAGTTGAAACACATTCCAAAAAATCCAAAGTTCCAAGAGGATCCTGCTAATAAGACTACAAGAGAATTGAATAATCAATAATATTGCTAGAGCATCTTTTAAAACAATTACTGAAATTCGGACCAACGTCTATTTCCAATCTGTCTGTTTTATTTGTTTATTTTCTGTTCTGTCATTTCTTTTGCTTCAGCATTTTATCAAAATCAATCATTTAACCACTTTTGAAACCATTTTAACCACTCTTGAAGACGTTAGTAACCAGGGGCATTCATGACACCCATCGTTTGCCTTTGCATGAAAGCGCTGAAAAGAAATGAGCATGCCTTGGCAACCTAAAAGATGAGGCGCTCGTAGTTGGATGCTTTCAGCACCAATGTTGGCAAGCAAGAATGAAGGCGCTACATCTAAAAGGATTCTCATATGAAAAAAAATATTGTTGGCAACATGAGCGCTAGGAGTAAAAATTCTTACAAAGCGTTAGTGCATCCAAGTTTTGATTTAGAAGTAAGCTAGTAAAGAGGAAGAAGTGTAGGAAGGAGAAATGAGAGAAACCCATTTAAGTGAGAAAAAGGCATTTTGATGTAGTAAAAGCAAAGTTGACCTTAGGTTTAGAAAGTTGGATGTTGGTATTTCGCGCTGCTGAGGTAAATTTTTGTAGAGTGCGCTAAGGAATTGTAGTAAGGCATGAGACATTGTATCTGAGAAGCAAAAAGTGTTGTTGCAGTTTTGCTTGAGGACAAGCAATAGTTTAAGTTTGGGGGTTTGATAACTTGAAAATATCAAGTTATTAGGTGTCTAATTTAAGCTTATTGTGAGCCTCAAGAGAGTGAAAATACCCAAGTTTTAACTAATTTAGATGCTAGATGCAGTAATATTGATTTATTTGTATTAATGTGCTCATATTGATTATTATCTTTGAAATTCATACAAAACTGCACTAATTCTAATTTATTGTTGCATCAGGAAAAGCTTGGCCAATTATGAGCTAGAAGTATGGCGCATGGAAGCTTATGCACTAGAGCATGATGAGCTAGAGTATTGAGTGGGGAGCAAGTTTGTGTTGAGTAGGGAGCAAGTTTGAGTAGGGAGCAAGTTTCCATCCAAATGATGATCCTTTGGCTCCAAGTTTTATCCTTTGGCTCCAAGTTTAATTCTTTGGTCCAAGTATTATCCTTTGGCTTCAAGTATTCCCCTTTGGCTCCAAGTAAGAAGAGATTATAAATAGCGGGGAGGTGAAAGGAGAAAAAGTCATCCAAGGATCCAAGGATCCAAGGCATTCTTAGATTTTTATGTTTTATTGTATGCTTTATTTTGTAGCATGAACTAATTTCTTTTTATCAAGGCTTAGCCTATGCGCCTATGAGGCATTATGATTATTTTTGTATGCAATGCAATGAATCAATGATATTGATGCTTTCTACTTAGATGTGATAATTCTTTCATTACTAATATCCGTCTGATCAACCGATTGAGGTAGCAGCATGATAAATCTCGGAAGGGTAATGCATGTGGAAATATCTAAGTAGAGCAAGATAATGCATTACATGTAGTCTGGTTGTGTTAGGAATAGCTCAGCTGCTTAGGATATTTCATGGATGTGTTTGGGTTGCTTTAGGGATAATTCAACCGCTTGCAAGCATATAGAGAACTGATTAAACACATGAATTAAGCAATAGGAATATTCTTAGTTCATCGCATGTGTAATACCGGAAGGGAATCACATGTTCTTTCTTGCTTAGGCATCAATATTCTATCGATTCATTGTTATGTGCTACATTAATATCTTATCTGTCGCATGTGGTTGCTATGGTGAAAGTCTTGATAGCTCATCGCCCATTGTTTTTCTCCTAACGCATTAGTTTATGTTTTATATCATCGCATGTTCATACCGCATCTCAACTTCTTTAAATAAAGACACTTTTACTACTTGCCCCTTTGATAACTCTCCAAAAGGAAGTTATTTAGGCCTTATTTCTATCATGATTTGTGTGTCTTTTGTGCTTAATAGGGTTGCTTTTAGAGGTATATTATATGTTTTAACCCATTTGGAAGAATGGAAGCTTTGGAGATTATTTTATGCAGAATGTATTGCTGAGCGACTTAAGGGAGCAAACTCTGTGCTGGAGCAAAGCTGGGAGCGAAAACTGCCACGTCACAGCTCGTTAGCCAATTTAACAAACTGAATTCTGTTAAGCTAATCTCGAGATAAAGGAGCAAGGAGAGCCATCCACGTGTCTAGGTCAACCTAATTCAAGCTTTCCTCAACTCTATAAAAGGAGATAGCCGCCCAAGTCAAATTCATTCCACTTTTGGGGAACGAGTTCACTCTCATTTCCACTTTTGGGAGCCGAATAGAGGAGAGAGATTGGAGACCATCAAGAAGACCATCATTTGCAAGCTAGTCAAGGAGATTAATATTTTCTTTTATTATCTTGTGATTATGGATATGCTTACTCAGATTGTAACGTGTGTTTCCATGCATTTTATGAACTAAGTAGCTTTAGGCGTTGGTTAGGGAACATGTAGTTGTCGTGCTTAATCTCTAGAAATAAATATTGATTTGATGCATCTTGATTAATCGTTGTGTTCATTTCTATTTTATGCCCGCCTGGCCAGCCGGTATGAATACCTCTCTCTAGTTTCAGGGATGATTTAGGGAGTGTGTGGCGGTTAATCACACTAGATCATTGTGTATTGGTGAACGCCAGTGACTGAGCTAGGGATAGCCAGTTGCCTAGTGCTTGATCGGTAGTGCTTCATTGGATTTGAAACATATTCTAAAAAATCCGGAGTTCCGGGAGGAATCCGCTAATAAGACTGCAAGAGTTTTGCATGATCAATAATATTGCTAGAGCATCTTTTAAAACAATTACTAAATCCTGACCAGCGCCTGTTTCTAATCTGTCTGCCTATCCATTTACTTTTTGTTCTGTCATTTCTTTTGCTTCAGCATTATTCTTAAAAAAAACCAATCATTTTTACCATCTTTGAAACCATTAAAGAGTTATACAAAATAGATAAAGTGGAAGCTAGTTCAGGCCTTGAATTGATAATACTTATTACTTGCTGCAGACTGTGTATACTTGCACAGAGACTAGAGTCAATTTACATCTTATTTTTACTCACTCTAGGAATCCAACAAGTTTTTGGCGCCGTTGCCGGGGACTTGAATAAGTTTTTATCTGATTTGTTTTGTACGTGTTTTAGTGGTTTGGTGCTGGAACTTTTTGATCGTTTCTTTTGTTTTTGCAGGTGTGAGTTTGGTGCATGAGCGATCCGCCTGGGGTGAGGTTCGAGCTTGATCCAGAAATCGAGAGAACATTCAGGATAAGAAGGAGAGAGCAGCGTAGACAACAAAATCAAATGGCTGACGTACTGCGTCTACTGCAGGGTCCAGAAGATCCAGTTGATCCCCAGCAGAATCGTGTGCTGCAGCAAAACCAGCCGCTGGAGCAAAATAGACAGCAAAATAATCAGGCTGAGAATCCTATCTTGGTAGCGGACGATAGGGCCAAAGTCATTCGAGCGTATGCTTTTCCAATGTTTGATGAGTTAAATCTAGGGATTGCACGTCCTCACATTGAGGTAGCAAATTTTGAAATGAAACCAGTAATGTTTCAGATGTTGCAAACCGTGGGTCAGTTCCATGGTTTGTCATCTGAAGACCCTCATTTACATCTTAAGTCTTTTCTAGGAGTTAGTGATTCTTTTGTAATTCAAGGAGTGCCTAGAGATGCCCTTAGATTAACTTTGTTTCCATATTCTCTTAGAGATGGAGCAAAGGCGTGGTTAAACTCTTTTGCTCCAGGATCAATTAGAACATGGAATGAGTTAGCAGAAAAATTTTTGAGTAAATATTTCCCACCAAATAGGAATGCTAAATTGAGGAGTGAAATAGTAGGGTTTAGGCAACTTGAAGATGAGACTTTTAGTGAGGCTTGGGAGAGGTTTAAGGAGCTTTTGCGAAAGTTTCCCCACCATGGCTTACCACGTTGTATCCAAATGGAAACATTTTACAATGGGTTAAATGGAGCAACCCAAGGTATGGTTGATGCTTCCGCTGGAGGGGCCCTTTTGGCAAAAACTTTTAATGAAGCCCATGAAATTTTAGAAAGGATATCAACTAATAGTTGTCAGTGGTCAGATGTTAGAGACACAAATAAAAAGGTTAAGAGTGTGTTAGAGGTTGATGGTGTGTCCACCATTAGGGCTGATATTGCAATGTTAGCTAGCGCTCTTAAAAATATGACAGTGGTTAGTCATCAACAGCCCCCAGCTGTGGAGCCTGCGGCAGTGGTGAACCAAGTTGCAGCGGTGGCATGTGTCTATTGTGGTGAAGAGCACAACTACGAGTTTTGCCCCAGCAATCCAGCTTCTGTGTTTTTTGTAGGTAATCAGAGGAACAACCCGTATTCTAACTTTTATAATCCAGGTTGGCGCAACCACCCCAACTTCGCATGGGGAGGACAAGGAAGCAATGTGCAAGCACAACAAAAGGTGAACCAGTCAGGATTTGCTAAAGCACAGGTATTGCCCCAGAAAAATAAGCAGGCTTTGCCCCAGCAAAATGCAGAGAGTTCTCTTGAGACGATGATGAAAGAATATATGGCTCGCACAGATGCCGCTATTCAAAGTAATCAAGCTTCAATGAGAGCCCTAGAATTGCAAATGGGCCAGCTAGCTAATGAGCTGAAGGCAAGGCCTCAAGGGAAGCTTCCTTCAGATACTGAACACCCTAAAAGGGAAGGTAAGGAGCAAGTAAAGGCAGTAACTCTAAGGAGTGGTAAGCCACTAGAAGAGAGAAAAGAACCTAGTAAAACCCAGAATATAGATAAAAATGTTGTTGTTGAAAAAGAGTTGGAGTCTGGACAGGGTGCTGGAGGCAGCAATAATAATGCTGGAGCATCTGGTTTTGTTCCAGATGTGGAACCACCTTATGTGCCGCCCCCACCTTATGTACCACCTCTACCTTTTCCACAAAGGCAAAGGCCTAAGAATCAGGATGGTCAATTTAAAAAGTTTTTAGAGATTCTTAAGCAATTGCATATAAATATTCCTTTAGTAGAAGCTATTGAGCAAATGCCTAATTATGCTAAATTTCTTAAGGATATTTTAACTAAAAAGAAAAGGTTAGGTGAGTTTGAAATTGTATCTCTTACTGAGAAATGTAGTGCTATTCTTAAGAATGGGCTACCAACCAAGGCTAAGGATCCGGGATCATTCACTATACCTGTGTCTATAGGTGGAAAAGAGTTAGGTAGAGCACTCTGTGATTTAGGTACAAGCATTAACCTATGCCTTTTTTGGTCTATCGAAAGCTAGGCATTGGTGAAGCTAGGCCTACCACAGTCACTCTCCAATTAGCTGATAGGTCTATCACATATCCTGAGGGGAAAATTGAGGATGTCTTAGTAAAGGTAGATAAATTCATATTTCCTGTTGATTTTATTATCTTGGACTATGAGGCTGATAGAGATGTCCCAATTATTTTAGTTCGTCCATTTTTGGCTACTGGTAGGGCATTAATAGATGTTCAAAAAGGGGAATTAACAATGAGGGTTTGTAATGAGGAAGTAAAATTTAATGTGTTTAAGGCCATGAAGTATCCAGACGAAATGGAAGATTGCTCTTTCATTAGGATTCTGGAGAACACAATTGTTGAGACAGCAATACAGGATTCGGCTGACAAGCATTTGGAAGATCATGGAGAGGTTAGTGTAGAGGATTTAGAAGTTTGTTCTTTAGAAAGAAAAAATGAAAAAGAAGTTTTTAGGTGTGCGGAAGTTTTTGAGTCTTTAGATTTAGATCAAAGAAAAGCTCCTCCTATTAAGCCATCCCTAATTGAGGCACCCACTTTAGATTTGAAGCCCTTGTCGGATCATCTAAAGTATGTGTATCTTGGGGAGAGTGAGACGTTGCCCATTATTGTTGCATCAGATTTAATGCTGGAGCATGAAGAGGCTTTAATAAAATTACTGCAGCAATACCGCAAGGCAATAGGTTGGACATTGGCTGACATTCAAGGAATTAGCCCGTCTTTTTGTATGCACAAAATCACTCTAGAGGAGGGATCCTTTAGAAGTATTGAACAACAAAGAAGGCTTAACCCTGCGATGAAAGATGTATTTAAAAAGGAGGTGATTAAATGGTTGGATGCTGGCATTATTTATCCGATTGCAGACAGCAATTGGGTAAGCCCTGTCCAATGTGTTCCTAAGAAAGGAGGTGTCACGGTAGTGAGCAATAAAGATAATGAATTGATCCCAACCAGGACAGTAATTGGCTGGAGGGTTTGCATGGATTACAGGAGGGTTAACAAAGCCACCCGTAAGGACCACTTCCCTCTACCATTTATTGACAAGATGTTGGATAGATTGGCTGGTTAGGCCTACTACTGTTTCTTGGATGGTTATTCTGGGTATAACCAGATTACTATTGCTCCTGAGGATCAGGAAAAGGAGCAAGGAGAGCCATCCACGTGTCTAGGTCAACCTAATTCAAGCTTTCCTCAACTCTATAAAAGGAGATAGCCACCCAAGTCAAATTCATTCCACTTTTGGGGAACGAGTTCACTCTCATTTCCACTTTTGGGAGCCGAATAGAGGAGAGAGATTGGAGACCATCAAGAAGACCATCATTTGCAAGCTAGTCAAGGAGATTAATATTTTCTTTTATTATCTTGTGATTATGGATATGCTTACTCAGATTGTAACGTGTGTTTCCATGCATTTTATGAACTAAGTAGCTTTAGGCGTTGGTTAGGGAACATGTAGTTGTCGTGCTTAATCTCTAGAAATAAATATTGATTTGATGCATCTTGATTAATCGTTGTGTTCATTTCTATTTTATGCCCGCCTGGCCAGCCGGTATGAATACCTCTCTCTAGTTTCAGGGATGATTTAGGGAGTGTGTGGCGGTTAATCACACTAGATCATTGTGTATTGGTGAACGCCAGTGACTGAGCTAGGGATAGCCAGTTGCCTAGTGCTTGATCGGTAGTGCTTCATTGGATTTGAAACATATTCTAAAAAATCCGGAGTTTCGGGAGGAATCCGCTAATAAGACTGCGAGAGTTTTGCATGATCAATAATATTGCTAGAGCATCTTTTAAAACAATTACTAAATCCTGACCAGCGTCTTTTTCTAATCTGTCTGCCTATCCGTTTACTTTCTGTTCTGTCATTTCTTTTGCTTCAACATTATTCTTAAAAAAAACCAATCATTTTTACCATCTTTGAAACCATTAAAGAGTTATACAAAATAGATAAAGTGGAAGCTAGTTCAGGCCTTGGATTGATAATACTTATTACTTGCTGCAGACTGTGTATACTTGCACAGAGTCTAGAGTCAATTTACATCTTATTTTTACTCACCCTAGGAATCCAACACCCTTCCTTATGGATTCGATCCTGGAATACCCTAGGTATTACTTGGTAGTGTATAATTTATACTTGGATTAATACACAACAATGACATATTCTTTAGTTAATTAAGCATAATTAGAAGCGATTATGTTTCCAATCAATGTAGAGAAGAATTGTGATAAAAATGTTGTTGTTGAGAAAGAGTTGGAGTCTGGTAAAGGTGCTGGAGGTAGCAGTAATGATGCTAGAACATCTGGTTCTGTTCCAGATGTAGAACCACCTTATGTGCCGCCCCCACCTTATGTACCACCTCTACCTTTCCAACAAAGGCAAAAGTTTAAGAATCAGGATGGTCAATTTAAGAAGTTTTTAGAGATTCTTAAGCAATTGCATATAAATATCCCTTTAGTAGAAGCCATTGAACAAATGCCAAATTATGCTAAGTTTCTTAAGGATATTTTAACTAAAAAGAAGAGGTTAGGTGAGTTTGAAATTGTATCTCTTACTGAGGAATGTAGTGCCCTTCTTAAGAATGGGCTACCAACCAAGGCTAAGGATCCAGGGTCGTTTACTATTCCTGTCTCAATAGGTGGAAAAGGGTTAGGTAGAACACTTTGTGATTTAGGCGCAAACATTAACCTTATGCCTCTTTCGCTCTATCGAAAGCTAGGTATTGGTGAAGCTAGGCCTACCACGGTCACACTCAAACTAGCTGATAGGTCTATTGCGTATCCTGAGGGTAAAATTGAGGATGTCTTAGTGAAGGTAGAGAAATTCATATTTCCTGTTGATTTTATTATCTTAGATTATGAGGTAGATAAAGATGTCTCTATTTTTGGCTACTGGTAGAGCATTGATAGATGTTCAAAAAGGGGAATTGACAATGAGGGTTTATGATGAGGAAGTAAAGTTTAATGTTTTTAAGGCCATGAAATATCCAGAAGAAGTGAAAGATTGTTCTTTCATTAGGATTCTGGAGAACACAATTGTTGAGACAACAATGGAGGATTTGGCAAACAAGCATATGGAAGATCATGGAGAAGTTAGTGTAGAGGATTTAGAAGTTTGTTCTTTAGAAAGAAAAAGTGAAAAAGAAGTGTCTAGGTGTGAGGATGTTTTTGAGTCTTTAGATTTGAATGAAAGGAAGGCTCCTTCTATTAAGCCATCCTCGATTGAGGCACCCACTTTAGATTTGAAGTCCTTGCCAAATCATCTAAAGTATGTGTATCTTGGGGAGGGTGAAACGTTGCCCATTATTGTTGCATCAGATTTAATGCCGGAGGATGAAGAGACCTTAATAAAATTGCTGCAGCAATATCGCAAGGCAATAGGTTGGACATTGGCTGACATTCAGGGAATTAGCCCGTCTTTCTGTATGCATAAAATCACTCTAGAGGAGGGATCCTTTAGGAGCATTGAGCAACAGAGAAGGCTTAACCCTGCAATGAAAGAGGTTGTTAAGAAGGAGGTGATTAAATGGTTGGATGCTGGGATTATCTATCCAATTGCAGATAGCAATTGGGTAAGCCGTGTCCAATGTTTTCCTAAGAAAGGAGGTGTTACGGTAGTGACTAACATAGACAATGAGTTGATCCCAACCAGGACAGTAAGTGGCTGGAGGGTTTGCATGGATTACAGAAGGCTTAACAAAGCCACCCGTAAGGACCACTTCCCTCTACCATTTATTGACCAGATGTTGGATAGGTTGGCTGGTCAGGCCTACTACTATTTCTTAGATGGTTATTCTGGGTATAACCAGATTACCATTGCTCCTGAGGATCAGGAAAAAACCACTTTCACGTGCCCTTATGGGACGTTTGCCTTTAGGCGAATGCCTTTTGGCCTGTGCAATGCTCCAACAACATTTCAGCGGTTAGCAATTTAATCTGACATGATTGAGTCCACTGTTGAGGTATTTATGGACGATTTTTCAGTTTTTGGAGGGTCTTTTCAGCATTGTTTGGATAATTTAGGTAAGGTGTTAAAAAGATGTGAGGATACCCATTTAGTTCTTAATTGGGAGAAATGCCACTTCATGGTGAAGGAGGGCATAGTGTTAGGTCATAAGATTTCAAAGAAAGGTCTAGAGGTTGATCGAGCAAAAATAGAGGTTATTGAGAGATTAGAACCATCGAATACAGTTAAAGGGATTCGAAGATTTTTAGGTCATGCTGGATTTTATAGAAGGTTCATAAAGGATTTTTCAAAAATCAGTAAACCTCTTTGTAACTTATTATGTGTTGATAGTGTTTTTGACTTTAATGTAGATTGTAGGAAGACTTTTGAGATTTTAAAGGCTGCTTTAGGCTCAACCCCCATTCTTTGTGCACCTAATTGGAGTTTACTGTTTGAGGTAATGTGTGATGCAAGTGATGTTACAGTAGGTGCAATGCTGGGGCAAAAACAGAGCAAATTTATCCATCCTATCTATTATGCAAGCAGGGTTTTGAATGAGGCATAAGTCAACTATACAACTACTGAAAAGGAGTTGTTAGCGGTTGTGTTTGCCTTTGAGAAATTCCGCCCATATTTGGTTGGGTCCAAAGTCATGGTTTTCACAGATCATGCAGCAATAAGGTATTTACTGTCTAAAAAAGATGCAAAGCCTAGATTAATTTGTTGGGTTTTGTTATTGCAGGAATTCGACTTGGAGATAAAGGATAAGAAGGGATCAGAGAATGTTATTGCAGATCATTTGTCTCGTCTTGATCCAACATCATCTTTGTTGGAGCAATCTATCATTTCATACTCTTTTCTGGATGAGCAGCTCTTTGCTGTTAATGTAAAGGTAGTCAAGGATATCCCTTGGTATGCTGATATAGCCAACTTTTTGGTGAAAGAAGTTACTTCTATTGACATGGATTGGAGGCAGATGAAAAAGTTTAAGCATGATGCAAAATTTTTCTATTGGGATGAGCCATTTATGTATAAACAATGCTCTGATGGTATTATTCGAAGATGTGTTGCAGGTGATGAAGCAAAAGAAATCCTGGAGCAATGTCACTCTTCGCCGTATGGAGGTCACTTCACTGGACAGAGGACAAAGATGAGGATTTTGCAATGTGGATTCTTCTGGCCTTCCTTATTTAAGGATGCCCATTGGTTCTACAAGCAATGTGATTCTTGCCAAAGGAGAGGAAATTTAGGACCTCGTGATGAAATGCCTCTTACTTACATTTTGGAATTAGAATTATTCGATGTATGAGGTATTGATTTTATGGGGATGGTAATGTTTTTATCTTATTGGCAGTCGATTACGTGTCCAAGTGGGTGGAGGCCATTGCATGCCATCAGAATGATGCTAAGACGGTATCAAGGTTTCTTCAATCGCACATTTTTGAGCAGTTTGGGACACCTAGAGCTTTAGTGAGTGACGAGGTACACACTTTGTAAATAATGTTTTAACTAAACTTTTAGCCAAGTATGGAATTAAGCATAGGATAGCTACCCCTTATCACCCACAAGCAAATGGTTAAGCTGAAGTTAGTAATAGGGAAATCAAATCTATTCTAGGGAAAGTAGTCCATCCATCTAGGAAAGATTGGTCTTTTCGGTTAGATGAGGCTCTTTGGGCTTATAGGACAACCTATAAGACTCCTCTAGGTATGTCTCCCTATAGGTTAGTGTATGGAAAAGCTTGCCATTTACCGTTAGAGCTTGAGCATATTACGTTTTGGGCTTTGAAGAAATTGAATTTTGATCTAAGTCGTGCAGGTGTAATAAGAATGCTGCAGCTTAATGAATTAGAAGAGTTTCGTCAGTTTTCTTATGACAATGCGAAAATATATAAAGAGAAGACTAAGCAGTGGCATGGTAAGAAAATAAAGCCTAAAGAATTTGTTAAAGGTCAGAGAGTCTTGCTTTATAACTCTAGATTAAAATTCTTTCTTGGAAAATTAAAATCTAAATGGTCTGGGCCATTTGTTGTGCTTGAAGTTTTTCCATATGGAAAAATTACTTTGAGAGATGAAAAGGATGGGAGAGTGTTCAAGGTTAATGGACAGCGAGTGAAGCATTATTGGGGAGAGGAATTTCGCTCGAAATATCCTTCCCTGAAGTTGGTTGATGAATGAGCGAGCGAGAGTTTTGCGGGAGCATTTCATATAGCAATATTTTTGAGCTCCCAGTGTTTGTTGCGATTTTATTTCTTGGTTGGATTTGATTTTAATTTAAATTATTTTAAATTGGATTTGGTTGATTTGAATTTTATCTGATTCTTTGGTATTTTTAAATTTCCGTAGATTTTATTTTCGATGTATTTATTTTTATTTTCGCCAGTTTAATTTTTAAATTAATCTGATTAGTTTAGATTTTAGTTTGAATTTTTCGATTATTTTTATTTCTGTTCAGATTAGGTTTTAATAATATTTAGTTCCTAATTAATTCGGCTGAATATAAAAAGAAGAGATTTGATTTTGGCAGTTTAAATTTAAATTGAAATTTTCCGTATCAAAGATTCTTCTAGAAGAAAATCTTTGCTGAGTGGTTTGTTTCGGCATTTTTTTAGAAGGATCAAATATTTCGTCAGATCCTGAGGAATTGGTTGGGGATTAAATATTTTTACCGTTTGGATTTGAATTTCCCGTGGACAGGTAAATTGCATGGAAGATCTGGTGCTTCCACGTGTCGCGCAGGGGAAATCGAACGGCAGAGCCGTTGGACAGCACACCATTAAAAGCAGATTTTGCCGTTTTTAATTAATTAATTTTACTGATTGCATGCAGGATTAAAACGATAATATCATTAATGGAGGAAGATTATTCAGTTAAGATTTTATTTGCTGAAGCCCATTTAAACCCCACTCAGGTTATTTTCCTTCTACTCTATCGTTCTTCTTTAAATTTTCTTCTTCTATTTTCTTTCTGTTCTTCGAGTGCGAAAATTCTTCAAGTCCTAAATGGCGAAAACAAGAGGCCGTAAGGAAAGAGATACTGAGGAAGAGGAAGTGCCCATTACCCATGAGGCACCGAAGACAAAAGCAAAGAGAAGAAAGACCCTAGAAGAAATAGAGGCTAAGAGACGAAGAAGACAACAGAGGGCTGAGGTTATGGAAGTCGTGAGAAAAGTGATCGAGGACATTGCTGATGAAGCGGTTGAAGAAGAACAACCAAAGGAACCTGAGGAAAAGAAAGAGGCTGAGCAGAGTGAACCGATAGTGGAAAATCTGCAAGAAGTGCAAGAGAAACAAGCAGAAGATGTGCAAGAACAAGGAAATGGATAGGAAGCTCAAGAGCAACAGATTTAGGGTGAAGTCATTGTACTGGAGATTCTACGTCGTGGCCGCCGAAAGCAGAAGGCAGGTCGAATCAAGGTGATTACAACAGACACTCCATCGCCGTCGACGACATAATCTGAGAAAGAAAACTCTGAAAAAGAAGAACAAGAGAAAAAGGGGACAAAGGACCAGGAAAAAGAAGAAGCAGAAAAGAAGGCAGAGCAGGAAATTTTGGCGAAGTATCAAGAGGACAAAGGCAAGGGAGTTGCCGAAGCAACGAATGAAGCAGACGAGGAAGAAGCAAGAATGTCGTTCATTCACTTCGTCAATGAACTTGCAAGAGCAAAATACAGACAGATGCTGAAAAGGGATTTCTTGTTTGAGAGAGGCTTCGGAGATGATTTACCGCATTTCTTGAGGGTTGGAATAACAAATAATGGGTGTAGTCAATTCTGTGCGAAACCAGATCAACTAAATTCAAACATTGTTCAGGAATTTTATGCGAACATAGATGATCAAGAAGGATTCCAAGTCATGGTCCGAGGGGTGGCCGTCGATTGGAGCCCAAGAGCAATCATTTTCTCTTCAACCTCAGAGACTTTCCGTATGCTGGATTTAATGAGATGGTGGTGGCACCATCTAACGACCAATTGAACACGGCTATCAGGGAGGTTGGCATTGAGGGGGCCCAATGGAGGTTGTCGAAGACGGAGAAGCGCACATTCCAAGCGGCTTATTTGAAGAGTGAGACTAACACATGGTTGGGCTTCATCAAGCTGCGTTTGCTCCCAACAACCCATGATTCGACGGTGTCCCAAGACTGAGTGCTTCCGGTATTTGCTATTTTGTGTTCTCTAAGTATTGATGTTGGAAAAATTATCTCAAATGAAATCTATAATTGCTGGCGAAAGAAGGTTGGTAAGCTGTTCTTCCCGAACAAATTCACAATGTTGTGCAGCAGGGCAGGAGTGCCCACGGTTCCAGAGGATGTTGTTTTGATTGACAAGAGGATCATAGATAAGCCCAATTTGGCTCGGCTTCAGCGCACGCAGGAGGCATGCCAAGGTGGGCTTGTGTGCGGTATCCACCAATTTCTAGAGCAATTGACACTTTCAGCTAGTAGGCAAGAGTATGCGGAAAGGCAGGCTCAAACCTATTGGACTTACGCTAAGAGGAGGGATGCTACACTAAGGAGGGCCTTGCAATCAAATTTTTCAAAACCATATCAGGCCTTCCCTATGTTCCCCGATGATCTATTTAATCCCTGGATTCCGCCACCGCCAGTACAGAGGGAAGAAGAGGAGGAAGATGAGCAGGGTCAGGAGGATTGACGAATTTGATGACTTTGGGCGAGCATTATTTTTGTTCTTATATTTTTGATTGCTCGCGTATTCCTGACCCAAATTTCTTTTGATGTTTATGGTTTTTGTTTTCTGTTTTTATTTTTCTGCTTCTAGGCCATCCAAAAATTATCTGCTGATGTAAATCTTTTTAGTTGTTTTTAATGAAAATTCCAAAGTTGTTTCGATTCTATAACACTGAGCATTTCTAACTTAATTAATTTTCTTCTGAATTTTTTAACCTTGGACTAGTTAGCTTAATTAGATCAAGGTATTTTGATCTCCGAAACCTTTTGCTTGAGCATTTCTTCTAGCCTGGTCATCGTTGCGGCAAGAAGATTCTGAGGTAATGTTGACTTATTTGATCCACCTTAAGCTTAATTCTAGTCCCACGCTTAGTTTAAAAATCAGATAGAAAAATTTAAGTTTGGGGGTATAATTTAACATGTTAATAATTCATTGGGGACAATGAATAATTTAAGTTTTAGGGACTTTTTGCTACTCCACTTGTTTTGCTTGAGCATTCCTCTCTTTCATAATTATTTTTCTTGGTTGTTGAGTAACCAGGGACATTTTTGACACCCACAGTTTGTCTTTGCGTCAAAAGATGACCTAGGAAATATGAAAAAATGATAAAAATTATTTGCTGAAATATTTAATTGAGAAAATTTTGCTGAGAAAATTCATAGAGCAAAAGTTTTGAAGGATGAATGGTAATCTAGCAGTTTTCTGTCTCCCAGGGCTTAGGTGAGCTTCATCATAAAATGTTGCCATTCTGAGAAGTAAGGGATGGAATAATTAAGGATTTTTGAGCTTAGCAACGAGTATTTAGCCTAGTTAGTGATGAGCTTGAGGCAAGGGTATACTGCACCATAAAGTGGGTCATCCCATGCTTAAGAGCTTATGACTGTAGAGTAGCTTTAAGTCCGAAGAACAAAAATATAAACCCCTTAAAAATGTGTTAAATATGTCTGATAATAGAGCTAGGCTGTGGCAAGTTTTTAGGATTGAGTTAAGGGTGGTGATTATTTGTCCATGCTGGAAGAATTATTTTGCTGCAGCTGTGCTTGGTTTTGCAGAATGCTCAGGTAAAGGTTGAAGTTAGTGTTGGATTATCTGTTTTGATTAAGCTATGCTAAGTCTTATGTTTTGAATTCTCGAGGGAATGTTAGTTAGTATTGCTCGGGACACGCAATAGTTCAAGTTTGGGGGTATGGTAACTCTCCAAAAGGGAGTTATTTATGCCTTAGTTCTATAGTGTTTTGTGTGTCATTTGTGCTACATAAGGTATCTTTTAGATGAATATTATATGTTTTAACCCATTTGGAAGAATGGGTGCTTTGGAAGTTATTTTGTGCAGAAAATATTGTTGAGCGACTTGAGGGAGCAACATCTGTGATCCAGCAAAGTAGGGAGCAAAATTGCCACGTAACAGCTCGTAATCCATTTTAATGAAGTGGCGTTAGTTGAACTATTTTCGGATCTAAGAAGCTTGGAGAGCCTTCCACGTGTACAATTTGACCTAATTAGAGCTTGACTCCATTCTATAAAAGGGAAGAGCCGTCTCAAGTCAAAAAAATTCCAAATTCCAATTTCCATCTTTGGAAGCCGAATAGAGGAGGAAATATTGGAGACTTCAAGAAGACCATCAACTATGGATCTAATCAAGGGAATTAATCTTTTCTTGTAACTTCTTGTAGTTATGGATGAACATACTCAGATTGTAGCGTGTGTTATCATGAACCTTATGAACTAAATTTACTTAGGTGTTGGTTAGGAGTTATGTAATTGTTGTGCTTCATTCTCTATGCAATATATGTTTATTTGAGCATCTTGATTAATTGTTGTACATATTTCTATTTTATGCCCGCCTGGCCAGCCGATATGAATATCACTTCTTAGTTTCAGGGATGATTTAAGAAGTGTGTGACATTTAATCACACTAGACCATTATGTGTTGGTGAACGCTAGTGATTGAGTTAGGGATAACCAGTTGCCTAGTGCTTGATCGGTAGCACGTCATTGGAGTTGAAACAAATTCTAGAAAATCCAGAGTTCCGGGAGGATCCTGCTAATAAGACTGCAAGAGAATTGCATAATCAATAATATTGCTAGAGCATCTTTTAAAACAATTACTGAAATCCTGACTAACGCCTGTTTCCAATCTGTCTGCTTTATTTGTTTATTTTTTGTTCTGTCATTTCTTTTGCTTTAGCATTTTATCAAAATAAATCATTTTAACCACTTTTGAAACCATTAAAAAGTTACACAAGAGAGAAAAAGTGAGAGCTATTCAACCCCGTGGATACGATAGATTACTTATCACTTGCTGTGGATTGTGTATGTTTGCACAATATTCTAGAGCTTATTTTTGCTATATTTTTACCCCACTCTAGAAGGCAACAAGTGGCCAGTTCGCTGACTCAATAATCCTACCATTTCAGGGGCAAGACCGAATAGGGGCTGGGAACATAACAGTACAGGATGGAATTCACTCCTTCCCCTATTGGGGTAAGTAGATGTGTGTTCCCTTAAGGGCTGATTCTGGGGCTTGAACAAAGGCGCGCTGTCCTCTCCTGGCCCGAGAGGAACTCCTGTTTAGTGGTTGGACCCTAAACAACTTGTTCATTAGAGAGATTAGTGGTACTTAAGGAACCAGAGGTAACCTAAGGGTAAAACGGTAATTTGACCCTGCTGGTGTTACGAACACATATGAAGGATTGACTTACTGCATTGGTCGATATCCGTGGACACAAAAATATTCTATAGTGAGAAGAGTGCAGCTGTGGGTCTTTAGTGGAGTGACCCACAGTTAACGAATGTTGACTAACTTGGTTAATGAGTTTAGGCAATTAGTCTCGTATCGTTGGAGCTTCTGATCTGTAGGCCCAATAGGTCCCACTGGTAGCTCGTAAAGAGATTTAAGGCAATTAAGTATAAATTGTAAATTAAAAGTGTTCAATTTATTTAGGAGAATCATATAATGTATATTGATACATTATAATATAAAGTTTATGAAACTTTATAATTTAATTTTGAATTAATTTCAAAATTAATTCTTGAGAGAAAATATTTGAAACAGTTCAAATAATTAATATGAATTGGATTCATATTAATATAAATAATTTAATAACATCCCTAGGATTAAATATGTGATATTTAATTGGGTAATTAATTAATTATTTATTAAAATTAGATATGAATAAGATAATAGATTTGATCTTATTCATGACCCTTTCCTATTAGGATAGGAAATGGTCTTGGCCTTTTCCTATAAATAGGATCCTTGGGGTGCGGTGAAAGACATCCCATTCATTCTCGTACTCTCAGAGAATTCCCTTGAAGGCTCCTTCTAGACTCCCACCAGTCTTCTGCTTGTAGAAGTCTCAGAGTCATACCGGTGTAGCACTGTGGTGGTGTTCGCAGTAGTTCATGATTATTTCACAAACAGTTGGTGAATTTAATCTGAGTTGTCAATAAGAGTAAGTAATTTGTTACTGTATAAATTAGATTTAGATATAATATTTTTGTATGCTTAGCCTTAATAATTGGTATTTTAGATTAAACAAAATTAATTACGAATCGGTCCCAATCACGCTTCCGCTTTACCGAATTACGGAATTCCAATCCTTCAGTCGAGGCTTGCAACATTCTGATTGTTGTTGCTGCTGTAGGGAGGCGCTTAGGGAGTAATCACACAATTGATGGAGAAGAGAGATTTTGAAAAATAGTAAAGTTTTTTTTAGTTGTATATTTGTTTCATACCATGTATATATTTCCTAAAATGTAGGAGCATATTTAACAATATAAGAGATATATTTTGTATACAACTTTTTTTTTTTTGAAAAATACATACTGTGAATATATTTATGCAAATGACAAGATCATGGTGACGAACAAATATACGGAGTATACATTTGCAAATAACTGGTGCGTCGTCAGCTGAATGGATGAATGTGAGATAAGATGATAAATAATAATAGAGATAAATTCAGCTAACCCTGGTGCAAGTATACACTGTCGCACGTAGTAATAAAAAACCTTAGAAGTATTCCAAGGGTATCGATCCCACGAGGACTAACTGGAAATTCAGATTTGAAGAAGAAGCTGCTCAACTTGATTGCTTAAAGATAGGTAACCAAAGAAATATGATTGATGATTGATTTAAGAGAATAGATAAAACAAGCAAATGAATAAAAGAATAACAATAAAATAAAACGAGGTATTCAACATGGATTCATCCCAAAGGCAATAACCCTAGTCATGGATTATTTAATCTTAAGCCTATTCAATGCATTGAGTCAGATTTTACTTCTATTTGGCCTTGCTCCCAAGAACCGTTAGAAGGCTAAACGAGTACCGTTATGCACATTTCTGTGACTCGACTCCGACATAGATAATTCACAAATGCAATCTATAACCCTATAGTCGATATAGGGTGCCTTAGGCAGCTTGCCCTATACCGCCGAACAATCTCTTTCAAGCTTTTTCTCCTATATCACCTTTATGAGAACCGATATCGTTTGTCCCTTTCGAGATCAAACTCACATAGCATTCAAAGTCTAAGTGATCAAGTTAAACTCAGCAATATCAGAGTGATAATCAATAAAGAATGGCATGCATTGAACAATACTGAAGCAAATAAAACACTTTCAAGCTATTGAACCATAAGGGAATTCACCATATTGAACCCCTCAACGGAATTTAGCTACCCATGGTGAGATAAAGTGCAAATGAATACATTTTCATTGAAAATAAGAAGTAAAGAATACAAATAAATGAAAAGTATCAAAACCTGGAAATAATAGAAGTAGCCAAATATTATGGGTTTTCTATTTATCCAATCCTTCTAGAGTTCGCTTAGACACTCCACTCTCTCACTTTTACAACTGGGAATGAGTGAAAATCCCTACAAACCCTAAGGTTTGATGTCTAACTCATGTTAGAATTTAGTCATCTAAGAAGGACCTCGGTCATCCCTACTCATAGGCGTCAACTAGGGTTCTGTCACCACCCTCTTCTTCCAAATGAGTTTTGCTTGAATTTGACTTCGAATCACGAGATTATATAGTGTGGAAAATGGTTGAGGAGCTGCGAAATAGGTGCTGGTAGGTAGCCCAGTCAGTTTCGGGGTCAAAACAGCCAGTTAGGTGCGAAGAAGTCTCGTTCAAAACGACCCGCGGACGACTCGGAACTGCCTCTGTTTTTCCAGAAATGCGGTCGCATTTCTGGGCAGATTCCAACTTTTCCTCTTTTTCCTGCACAGCAACAAACTTAGTCAAATTCTCTTAAAATTAAGTCTTTTTTAGCACAAATGAGCATAATTCGTCAAAAGTGATTCTCAACACCCTAACTTATCAACTTTAACATATTTTGACCTCGGGAATAGTAAAATTGATGTAAACATGCAGTATTTGACAAAGAAATGAGCTAAATATAAGGGTAAAATAGGTATATTTTTGACCCTTATCACACACCCAAACTTAACTCATTGCATGTCCTCCAGCAATAGCCAATCAAAATGTTAGAGATCAACTTTTTAATTGCAAATCAAAACGTAAGAGCTCAATACTAATTGCAAACCAAAACGTTAAATTTCATATGTAGTAATCAATCATGGTACTAGCATCAACTTTAAATTTCAAATCAAGTGACATGGAATCAAGTAAACATGTTTTTCAAGATCGTTTTCTAAAAAGTTTGCCTTTCAGTTGAGGGTTCTACTCTAGTGCCAGTCACAACGTCTGAGTTTCCTAGGCATGAAGATTTCTATTGTTCTTTTTCAAAGCAAAACTCTCTCTAATCCATCCTAACCAATGTGCTTAAACTACCTAACTTCTACTCATAGGGGCCGTTTGGCCCACTGTGTTGGTTATAATAGTGGGGGCTATTATAACCAACCCAATGTTTGGGGCACCAACAAAAATAAGGGGTGGAGTTGGTTATTTTTCCACTCCGTGTTGCTACAGTAACACTATTCAACCCACCCCAATTATTCTATCCATTCTCTACAGTAACTCTTTTCTCTCTTCTTCCATGTGACTCATTGACTTTCCTACCGACAACCGGCCGACGACTTTTCCGACGACCACCGACAACTTTTCCGGCGACCGGCATCGACTTTCCGATCACTTTTCCGGCGATCACCGACGACTTTTTTTTTTTTTTTTTTTTAATACTCTTCTCGTTTTCATTTCGAAAAATATAAAAAACGAAAAATAAAGAAAATAATAAAAATAATAAAAAAAAGGTAGAAGAAATGAAAGGAAAAAAGAGGGGAAAAAAATTTCAATCGCCGAAAAATTTGTTGGTGGTCGTCGGAAAAATCGAAAAAATTATAGAGAGTTAGATACTAGGTTGTCTTTGTATAAATATGGAGTTTTATTACATAATTACTTTTGATAATGAAGTATATGAATGTTTACCTTCATCGTACCATATTTTTCATTCCAAATTATACTTATCGTATTTAAGTTTACCGTGATAATAATAATTTTTTTAAAAAATACTACTCAAGCTTTTATTTCATGTGATTTCTATTTTATTTGATTCTTTTGATAATGAAGGTAAAATGAGTTTTGAATAAGTCTTTACCATTTTTATGTTGGAAATACAGAAATGAAACAAATATGGTTTTTCTATATGAAATCATAAAATTACTTATTTTGTGAAAAAAAAACATGACTCTGAAACAAAGAAAATCAACCTTTATCTTAAGTTATTCTTGTTTCCTTTTAAGTTAAGGACATAATTTAACCCTATACCTATAACTTTATTATTATTATTTTTTTTTACCGCTAAACTCAAACATTTTTCTTATTAATATTTGCAAAATATGGTATTTGACGTACAAAGTTGCATGAGGAAAATAAACAAAAAATTCAGGAAAAAAAATAATTAGCTTGAACCTTTGATTCAGAACCTAATGTTAAACCTATCAACATTGCAAACACAGACTATTTTAACCTATACTAAAATAATCTGCATCCCAAACACAGACTATTTTATCCCAGACTATAATAATCTGCACCCCAAACACAGACTATTTTATCCCAGACTATAATAATCTGCACCCCAAACACAGACTATTATAACCCCCAGACTATTATAATCCCCCAGCTATTATAACCCCCAGCTATTATAACCAACCCAGCGCCCCAAACAGCCCCATAGAGCCTAGTGTAGTCCTTTTAGTTAAGAAAAAAAACAATCTTGCGGTAAAAATGAGCATACATGAATTACTAGACCTTTTCTATCTCCCCCAAACTTATTTGATTGTTGGTGCTCTTTTTATTCAACTTATTTGTCTCCCAAGAGTATCCTTGCTGTCATCTTTACCTTCGTTCAAGCTTATCGACACTTTGTGGTGAAGATATCTAGCTACAAGCAAAGTTCACAAACTCAGAATGATACTCACTTCCCTAAGTAAACCTTTCATGCATTGGCAAACCATGGGTGTCATGAATGCCCCTGGTTACTCAGTAAACCCTAGGAAGGAGGAGTAACTCTCGGTTTTTCATTTCATTTCATTTTTTAAAGATATTGATCACATATTCTTTTCCAGTAGTACAAATTTACAAAAAGTATAACATAAAGCGTAAAGCACCCCCCCAAACTTAAAGTTAGACAATGTCCTCATTGGCCTTGTTTTTTAGGCAAGGCTTTGCATAAGGCTTTTTGTCTTCCAAAACTTCAAGGCTAAACTCTCCTAGAGTGTTAGAAAGGTTAAACACGAGGAAGTTTAGACTTAAGAAAATTTTGTAAAGAAATAGACTAATGGAAAGTCTATGACTAGAAAACAATTCAGTTGTGACGGTGCACTTTTGAGATAGAACAAAGCTCTAGTTTTCATCATCAAGGGCTTAAAAGAAAACTCTTTTGAAAACATGCTTTTCTTCCAAAACATTTTATCAAGCAATTTTGATTCTTTCTTTAAAAAGTTCATAGGTAAAGCTCAAAAACAGCAAGCAGATTTTTAAAGAAAGACTTGAAAAACCCAAGTTTAGCTAGTCTAAACTATCCACAAGCTATCTAAACTACCCTATGATCATAACTATTAACAAACTAAACAACTAAAGCAAAAAACAGCAACTAAATAATTAAAAACAGAATATAAACATGCTAAAACTAAAAAACAGCAAGCACAAAAAACAGTATTATATACAAAAAACAACAAGTAAAGGGGTCAGAAAACTTCCCTAGTCCTCGTCCGAGGAACTCTCTTTCTCTTCATTCTCTTCTTCATCATTTTCATCATCTTCATCATCAGAATCCTTGTCTTCTTGAGGCAGCAGCGATCGAGGGTAATCGGGAAAGACTAGAGCAATACTCGAGGCGATAGAGAGATAGAACTCTCTAATGGCTTCATCCCTCTCCTTTGCATATGCCCAATAAGTCTCCAGGTTCTCCCTGATTTGATCTAGCTGGCGGTAGGCAATGACTAGGGCTTCTGATGACGGTGAGGGCCCTGAAAAAGGAGTGTGTTGGGATGGAGAAGTCCTGCTCGGCCCTGATGGTGGAGTGGCCTGAGATGTTGAGGATTTATCTTTCCTCTGGATGTTGTTCTGTTGGAACTTCCCGATCAAGGACAGGTCAATGGTTGCCTTGAAGAAATGACGCTCCTCGTCCTTGCCTGGAACTATCTTCACCCTCTGACAGAGTTGGGAGATGAGTGACCCAAAGAAAAGTTTACCTGCTTTTTTTCTCCCACGGGCTAGAATCTCATCCCTGATTATGCTCCCAATATTGATTTCCAACCCCTTCATAATGCAATAGAGTAGCATAACTCTATCCACTGAAATGGTGCTATCGTGGGTGGTTGGCATCAAACGGTTCTTCAGAAAGTGAAGCCAAACTGCCGATTCTGGCTTTAGATCGCTTGGCACTAGAGTCTTCACCTTCGTCTGAGACTCTTTCCATTGAACTCCCTTGTTGGCCACAAGTTTCAATGATTCTTTCATCTGCTTGGCCAAGGGGTTCCTAATAACATTGTGTTGGGTTTTATGCCTTAAGACTCGTAGACAGTGAATGTAAACAAATTGTATACTTGTTTCAATAAAGTGTTATTGAGATTCTACAATAAAGTGTTATTGTTAAATATTGCACAATTTGACCCAAATCCAATAAACTAAGATCCAAGGTTGTTTGTATGTAACTTGAACTAGTATGTGGGGACATACGGGGATCGATGTTCAAGTAACAACCTAAAAGGTCTATAGTACAAGGATAAGGTTGAACCTTATCCTTGTTGCTATGAGATACGACCCGCTTTGTATTTGATACAAACGTATTGATCCAAAACATCCATGTAGTAGACATGCAAGCGGGGGTATCCTATGCAATGAGTTTGCATAAGACCGGACCACGAAATAGTCAACCATTAGTTATAACACCGTTAACTAGTTAGGTTACTGTTTCAATAGGATGACCTAGGTAACGCAGTCTTAATCCTGAGTGTGTCATGAACTCCTTCTCATGAGGGATTGTCCTTTGATTAGCATGGGTGAGAGTGACCAATACGCCGACTCAATATGCCTTCCTTTTTGGGGACAAGACCGAGTGGGAGGCTGGGGACATGACAACACAAGAAGGAATTCACTCCTTCCCGCTTTTAGGAGAAGTAGATGAGTGTTCCCTTAAGTAGTGACTCCGGGACTTGAACAAAGGGATCCCGCCCTCTCACAAGCCCGAGAGGGACTTTCTGTTTAATGGTTGGACCATAAACAGGTTGTTCATTAGAGGAGCGCTGGTACTTAAGGAGACAGATGTAACACAGGAGTAAAACGGTAATTTGACCCAGCTGTGATTACGGACACTCGTGAAGGATTGACTTACCGACATAGGTCTATATCCGTGGACACAGAAATGTTCTACAGTGAGAAGAGTTCAGCTGTGGGTCTTTAGTGGAATGACCCACAGTTAATGAATATTGGTTAACTTGATTAATGAGTTTAATCAGTTAACCTCATATCATTGGAGCTTCTGATCTGTAGGTCCATTAGGTCCCCCTGCTAGCTCGTAAAGAGTAATTAGGAACAAATATATCTTGAGAGAATTTGAATAGTTCAAATTCATATTGGGAATTAAGTTAATTGTATGAGATACAAATTAATATAATGTATAGTGATGCATTAAAATATAAAGTCTAATTTAAGATTAAACTTTATTATATTGAGAGATTGATATATTTGAAAGAGTTCAAATATATGTCTAATTAAATATATGGTATTTAATTAGAAGATGAATTAATTAATTATGAATTAATTAATTATTTAATTTAGTTTAAATTAAATGAGATTTAATTAAACTATAGTCTATGAGGGAATTATTAGAATATGATTCTAATATGTAATTAATTGAATATGGGAGATATTTAATTAATTGTAAAATTAATTAATTATTGAAATTAATTAATTGATTAGTTTAATTGAATTAATTAAATGTGATTTAATTAAGTTTAATTAAAATATATTATGTGAGGAAATTACGTTTAAATAAGATTTAAATGAGCATAAAATTAATTAATTAACATTTAATTAATTGATTTAATCAATTAATTAATTGATCTTGATCTAACGGTCAAGATTGTTTCCTAACCTCACATTAGGGTTTCATCTCTTATAAAAGGAAATGTTATGAGAACCCTAGCTCTAAGGTCTCATTCTAGCCTCCCTCACATATTCTCTCAAGAACTCTAGAGAGAATTTTTCTCTCCAAGAGTTTTTCCCAATCAAGATTAAGTAGTCCCGCAACTACGTTCCTAATCTCAGAGTTATAGCGGGGAAGACCAAATGGTGGTGTCCCAATTGTTGACGCAAATCAAGAAAGACGTTCTTGAAGAATTCAGAGACGACAACGACGGTATGTTTGCTTCTCCCCTTTAGAATTAGTTCTAAGGTTGTATGCTTAGCCTTAATTTATGATTTAGAATAGTTTTCTAAATTTTGCCAATGTATTGATATTTTGGTAAAAACAAAATTAACTACGAAACGGTCCAATTGCGCTTCCGCTAACGGAATTGGGGAATTCCAATCCTTCACATTGTTCCCTCTTGGATTCAGGGGTGCCTTAATCCTGTACACCCTGTTGATGTCTACTGAAGAGAAGCTGACCATTTTGCCTCTCACCACAGCCATACTAATGCTTTCCTCCCTCAGGCCGGCAAAAAATTCACGAACTAAAGGCACTACAGCCTCCTGAGGGTGAGCACAGAACTCCTGCCACTTATACTGGGAGATAACTCTGCTTACGAACTCTGGTGGTGCTCCTGCTCTGTTAGAGAATCCCTTCTCGTTGAGGAAATCCCCTTTTCTCATGATCTCCATCCGTTTCGAAAAATTAACATCTCTGAATACCTCAGGGAATGGATTTTTAGGAGATGGAGCCTTGGGTGATTTGGCCTTTGGCTTGGCGGGTGAGACGATAGGAGGAGCTGCAGGAGAGGCGTCCATGGACCTTGTTCTTGGCCTCTTAGAAAAAATAGGATCATTCTTGTTCTTGGTCCTCCATTCCTCTTTGATCTCTCTTTTCCTCTTTCTTCTCAATGCTGCAGAGATAGGAACTTGGCCATCATCCAGCTCTTTGATCTCTAAGTCGGATTCTGTTTCAGAGTCACTGGAGGTCTCGGTCTCCTTGCTTTCTTTCTCTTCTTCATCTCTATTCTCTCCCGAAGAGGTGCTATCAGCTGCTGGTGGGTCATCTTTGAATAGAGGTTCACAAACCTCTTCAGCAGGCTGAACTTCAGTGGCCTCAGCTAGGCCTTCTTCAGAATGTGGCCCAGATGCGGTCGCATTCTGGCCTTCAAACTCTACTTCTCTTTCTTTTTATTTTTCTTAACTTTCTTCGCTTGGCCCCTGTTGGGCCTCTTCTTCACTTCGTTACAGCACTTCAGCCTCACTTTGAGCCTTGTGGAGTGGCTCAAAAGCTGCAAGGAAGTCTTCAGCTTCCTTTTTTCTTTTTTCATCTTCTTTTAATTCTTCCCTTCTTCTTTTTTCTTCCTCAAGGAGTTTCAAGTCAATGGCTGCCTTCCTGAGGCTTTCACCTAATTTTCTCTCTTCTTTCTCAGCTAACTTGGCCCTCTCAGCCTCCTGTCTTTCATTTTCTCTTTTCTTTTCTTCTTCAAGATCTCTTTCTCTCGCAAACTCATCCTCCTCCATCATGTGCTGATTTTCCATATCTCTCTCAGCCCCAATCTCCTTCAAAGCTTCTTGTTCAGCCCTGTATCCTTCAGCAATTACTAGAGCCATTGCCACAGCTTGGTGGATTATGTCCTTGAACACGTCCGGTGGCATTCTTGCTACTTTGAGTGGCTCGATGACAAGTGGCTTTCGGGTACCAATTTCTTGGGACTCCTCTTCCTTGCACTATAGGTAACAAATGGTTTGGCCCTGCAAGATGAAGAGGGGTTAGTTGAAGGTTTAGAAGTTTTACCCGTTGAAGTTTCCTCTTGCCGAGAGCTTCCTGTTGCCTTGGCGGCTTCTTCTACATCTCGCTTATTCGCTTCCTCTTCAAGAGCAGCACGTCTCTAAGCTCCCATTGCCAGATCATTGACAACCACTCCTGCGAGCGTTTTCTAAACTGTTGAGTGGCGGGTTTTTGGGTTTGGCGGACGACAGTGGCATGCGTGGACCTCCTAGGTGAAGACAAACTCGGATTCTCCCTCGACGTGGCTGGCATTGTCGAAGAAGAAGGAGTTGAGCGTTGGGCTCTTGGTTCACGATCGTCGGTGAGAAACTCGTGGGTCTCGTCCTTCTCGTGCCGTGCATGGGTGTTTCGGGGATCTCTTCTTGCCATCGCACACTTGGTTCAGCTTCGTGGGCGGTTGGATTACTCTGGGATCGAGTAATCTTGCGTGATGATGAAGGTTTGGGCGAATTTTTCATGGTTCTTGATATGGGTTTTTCGGTTTCAAGATGAGAGAATATGGAGAGTTGGAGTTTTGACTTGAATGCAAAAGAGTTGAGTGGTTGGTGAAGAGGGAAATACTATAAGTCAGCTATTTATAGTTTTCTCATTAGGTCACGTGCTGGTCAAAAAAATTTGTGACTTCCCTCTTATTTTTGAAAATGTGATCGCATTTCCAATTACACTGGGGAGAAATGCGGTCACATTTCACCCAGTTTTTCTGCCTTCTCTCTCTCTGTTTTTTTCCTGACTTTTCACTTTCCTTTGCTTTTTATTCTTTTCTGAAACACTCATAAACATGTTAGAAAGTTCACATGCTTAATCATGATCTATTATATTTTTTTCCTTTTAAGAGAAATTAAGTCTAAACGTTTTGATCAATTCAACTTCCATGTAAGTCCCTAGGTAGAGGTGTTCCCAATGGTCAGCTTAAATACCTCAACCTAAGCAGGACTTCCCTTAGACAAAGTTCCCTCTCGATAAAACATCCTTTATTCTAAACCTTACATTTTCCTATATATATTCTTTTTTCTTTTTTTTTTTCTAAATAGATAGATAGGGTACAAAATATTATGAACTTTTCGAAACTCCGAGGTAAATCCCCAGGAAAAGGTGTTCCTTTCGGTCAACTTAAGTACCTTTTCCTAGACAGGATTTTCCTAGACAGAGTTTTTACTCTTGTCCGGATATTTCGGAGTCCTTGTCTGTATTATTATTTTATTTGTATGTATAGATCCATAATATACAAAAATAAATTCTAAAAGTATAGAAGTCATACCAGGTCAATCATGGAAACATGGGCTTCTTCATCCTCGAAGCCCTTCCCCCAATATGGTTTGATTCTTTATCCATTTACTTTGAAGTGCATGCCCTGATTATCTGTCAAGACCACAGTTCCATAATCGAAGATTTTCACGATCTTAAATGGTCCTGACCACCTTGACTTTAGTTTTCCTGGGAATAATTTGAGTCTGGAATTAAAGAGTAATACTTTCTGGCCTTTATAGAACTCCTTTGGGTGAATTCTCCTATCATGCCATCGCTTGACTTTCTCCTTGTAGAGCCTTGCATTTTCATAGGAGAAATGTTGGAGTTCTTCCAGCTCATTAAGTTGTAACTTCCTTTTGATCCCTGCTTTGTCCATGTTGAAATTAAACTTTTTCAATGCCCAATAAGCCTTGTGTTCTAATTCGAGTGGCAAGTGGAAGGATTTTCCAAATATGAGGCGATACGGAGACATCCCTAAAGGTGCTTTATATGCGGTTCTGTGGGCCCACAATGCTTCATCAAGTCGTAATGACCAATGATCGGTCTAATTTGTTATACACTTATAATCTCCCAATTTTCTTATCTTAGTTGAATTCCTTGCGAAAAATGCTTTAAAATGAGTATAATATGTCTATAGGTCCTCACTCGAGCTTTGGAAGCAATTCGGGGCTTAAACGAGCGAAACTGGAGCGTAAAATGACCATTCTGCCCCTGGAGCCTCATCAACGTCGAGACGCTCGTCAATAGAGTCGTGACGCTTGCCCACAGCGTCGCGACGCTAGGGCAATCCGAGAGATATTTTCCAAAATTGAAGGGACAGCGTCGCGACGCTAGGCAGTTTTCCAAATTCGATTTTTTCCAATTTTGGCTGGAATTTTTCCTTGTTTGAAGACCCAATTCAGCACCATTCTACCACGAATTGAAGGCCAAGAAACACTGTAAATAGAGGGCCTTGGTGTAGGTTTAGAATCATCCCTCACTACAATTTTGTAGCCACTTTTCTCTCTAGTTTCAAAAGTTCTTTTAAGTTTTCTTAGTCCATGGGTCGGTTGAACGAGCCTTGAGCTTGGAGGTGCTTGTCTATGGCCAACTAATCTCGGATCGTTGTAATTGGGACCTCGGTTTGTAAGTTTGATTCAATTTTATGAGATTTCCATTCTTCATTACTTAGTTAATTGTCTTTGTGATTTTAGTTCTTTTTCTATAAGTTTAGATATTGTGGTAGGAAAGATTGACAACATTGACCGCGCCTTCTCTAAATTTACTTGCTAAATCTAAGTAGCAAATAGGTTAACGTTATGATTATTCGCATGCGTCCCTAGAACTAAATGATTTAATCAATTGTAATTGTGGTTTGTTGCCCGTTGTATGTGAATTAATTCGGCTAGATCCCAATGCAGTTTAGATTAGTTAATAGGCCAATTAATTAATTTTAAATTAGAATCAAACTTAGCATTTGCATGTTTGTGATAGTTGGATCATGGCTCTCGGTTTGTTGCCGGAGTACGCCGGACTTAGATAGTTAATTAAATATCAATTGATAGTCGATGAATAAAATTAATCAAACTTAACACCGAGTTCAACCCCTATTACAGTGATCCTCGTGGTAAGATCAACTAACCCCACCTTTACTTTCCTTGCATTTAATTTTCCTTATTTATTTTCCCGCTTTTACTTTATGTCTTAATCTTTTATCCATAAACCCCCCCTTTTTGGTTACCTAAAAAACACAAAAGAATTTAGAAATAAACCGATTGTTCCCTGTGATCGACTCCGACCACTACTGCTACAAGTTAGCTTTAGGAATCGTGGATTATAAATTTATTTGACAAGAGACCGCGACAATCTCTTCCGTCAACCAATCCTTGCGGGAAGGGTCCACTGTCTTTTCCAAAATAGCCTTGATTTCCCTGTTAGAGAGCTTTGCTTGTCCATTTGTTTGAGGATGGTAAGCAGTGGCCACTCTACGCCTGATGTTGTACTTGGAAAATAAGTTGGCTATCATTTTGTTCAGGAAACGAGAGCCTTCGTCACTTATGATGAAGCGAGGGGTTCCACATCTCGTGAAGATATTCCTTAGAAAAAATTTCTTCACCACCTTTGCGTCGTTTGTTGTGGTAGCTACTACCTCGATCCATATCGATATGTAATCAACTGCGAGCAAGATGTAGATGTTTCCAAAGGATGGCGGGAACGGTCCCATAAAGTTTATCCCCCATACGTCGAAGATTTCCACTTCGAGTATGAAGTGTAAACGCATTTCGCTTTTGGCTGTTAGGTTCCCTGTCCTTTGGCATTGATCGTAGATTTTTGTAAAGAGGTGTGCATCTTTGAAGAGACTTGGCCAAAAATAGTCGGATTGGAGGACTTTGGCTGCTGTCTTTAATCCTGCAAAGTGTCCTCCGTATGGGGCTGCATGACAAGCTCCTAATATGAGGGGTATTTCTTCTTCTGATATGCACCGTCTTAGTATTTGATCAGGCCCTAACTTGTACAAGTATGGTTCATCCCAGTAGTAGTCTTGACGTCTTTAAAAAACTTCTTGAGTTGTTGAGTGGTTGCTTCCGGTGGTTTTAGTCCACTGACTAGATAGTTTACATAATTTGCAAACCATGGAAGTTCAACAGTCCTGATCGCCAGAATTTGCTCATCCGCAAACGACTCTTGAATATCTAGCCCTTTTTCTACTTGTGCTTCCTCTCCAAGTCTTGATAGGTGGTCTGCTACCTGATTCTCTGTCCCTTTTCTCTCTTGGATCTCAATGTCAAACTCCTGCAAAAGCAAAATCCAGTGAATTAATCGGGGTTTGGCATCGTTTTTAGAAAGCAAATGTTTGAGGGCTGAATGATCTGTGTGAACTATGACTTTAGTTCCCACAAGGTAGGATCTAAATTTGTCAAAGCCAAATACTACTGCAAGTAGTTCCTTCTCTGTGACCGTATATTTCAACTGAGCCTCGTTGAGTGTTTTGCTTGCGAAATAAATAGGCTGCACTATTTTTCCTCTTTTCTGATTTCTGACATAGGACTGCACCAACTGCGAAGTCGCTAGCGGCGCACATCAACTCGAATGGTTGGGTCAAGTCTTGTTCAATTATAATCGGTGATGTGCTGAGTGCCTTTTTTAAAGTCTCGAACGCTTGTTTGCAATCTTCATTACAGTCAAATGGTCTATCTACCTCCAGTAACCTGCACAAAGCTTTGAAAATTTTAGAAAAATCTTTAAAGAATCTTCTATAGAAACCTGCATGGCTTAGAAAGCTTCTGATATCTCGCACTATTTTTGGGAAAGGCAACTTGGATATGGTCTCGATCTTTGCCTTGTCCACCTCAATTCCCTTCCTGGAGTTGCGGTGTCCAAGGATGCCTTCTCGTACCATAAAATGGCACTTTTCCCAGTTTAGTACTATTGGGGTTTATGCCCTAAAACTCGTAGATAGTAAATGAAACAAATTAATCGATCTCAATAAAGTGTTATTTGAGTAATTCAGTAATTTGGTTATTGAATAATCGAGTTTGCATTAGTAAACCCTAAATCCAATAAACTAAGATCCAAGGTTGTTTAAATGAAACTTGGACTAGTATGTGGGGACATACGGGGATCAGTGTCCAAGTAACAACCTAAAAGGTCTATAGTATAGGGATAAGGCTGGGTACCTTATCCTGGTGACACTATGTGATACGACCCACCTTGTATTCGATACAGATGCAATGATCCAAAGCATCCATGTAGGAGACATGCGGGTGAGGGTATCCTATGCAATGAGTTTGCATAAGACCAGACCGAGAAATAGTAACCACTAGATGTAACGCCGTTAACTAGTTTAGGTTTCTATTTCAATAGGATGACCTAGGTAACCCAATCTCAATCCTAAGTCTGTTATGAACCCCTTTTAGGAGGGATTGTCCTTAGATTTGTATGGGTGAGAGTGGCCAGTTCGCCGACTCAATAATCATACCATTTCAGGGGTAAGACTGAATGGGGGCTGGGAACATAACAGTACAAGATGGAATTCACTACTTCCCCTATTGGGGTAAGTAGATGTGTGTTCCCTTAAGGGCTGATTCCGGGGCTTGAACAAAGGCGCGCCGTCCTCTCCTGGCCCGAGAGGAACTCCTATTTAGTGGTTGGACCCTAAACAACTTGTTCATTAGAGGAATCAGTGGTACTTAAGGAACCAGAGGTAACCCAGGGGTAAAACGGTAATTTGACCCAGCTGGTGTTACGAACACACGTGAAGGATTGACTTACTGCTTGGTCGATATCCGTGGACATAAAAATATTCTACAGTGAGAAGAGTGCTGGTAACTTGCAAAAACCAAGTTATTTATCCTTTAAACTTAGACTAAAACAAGGCCAAAAGAAACAAAGATGCGTTACTTCCGCACAAAAATAAAGGAAAATGTGATGATTTAATGCGTGAGCTATATTCATGTATGCGGCGAGAAATTATAAAATATAGGGCGCTAACGCAAGCTAATTCAGTTGTTTGTTTTAGTTCCTTCTCAGTGCAGTCACGCATTCCAAGATGATCAAGAGACAGATAAGATGATGAAAAGACAGCGCTGACACAACTGAAATAGCTAACGCAAGTGGGCAGAAAAAGGGTTGAAAAGATGAGCAAGTTGACTAAAATGATGATTACCGCAAGTTGATGATTACTTAGAGAAGTCATCTTCCCTCGCCTATAAATAGAAACCATACTCAGATGAAGAGACATCGAGTCATTTTTTATTTTGATCAAGAGAGAAGAAGGAAGATCAACAGAGAAATCACAGAGATCTGTGATTAGGAGCAATCTTGCGTTTGTAATGTTCGATTTCATGATGTCTTGTTTTGCTAGCATGAGCTAAATTCTTCTTCAAGGCTTAGCTCAAGCACCTCATGCGGTGATAAGTATATTTTGTAAGCGCATATTTTGAGTTAAATAAAACATTAATTGCTTTCTATTTAGTTGCGATACTATTTTCATTACTAACTCCTGCTTGGCCAGCCGGATGCGGTAGCAGCATGTAGTCTTGGTAGCGTTAAAACACTACCGCTAAAAGATAGTGCACGCATGAGCTTAGACTGTGTTGTGACTAACGCAGTCCCTTGTAAGTTTTAGAGAACTTCGCCTAAAGCATGAACTAGCCAAATAATCTCTTGATAGTTTTATACCAGATGCAAAGGAGTACCGGAAGGGAAACTTATGATATTTTCTCACTTAGGCATTAATGGATCAATTAATCAAAGTATGCGCTACAAGGTTATTATAAACGCATGAGGTTGCAACCGCAACAGCCTTGATTATTCTCCTTATAAATTTTCCTTTCATTCTTGTCGCATGTGTTGTTTTTAGTCATTCTTCAAATATACCAAATCTTTTGTTAATTCTTTTAAATAATATCATACGTTCTTGAGTTTAGATCAGTAAATATTGTTAAAAGACTTTGTGAATATCCCTTCCCTGAGGAATCGACCCTGGACTCACCAGGTATTACTTGATTAAAGTCAATTTATGCTTGGATTGATTATTATCTACGACAATATTTCTGATTATACTAAGACAACTGACAACCAATCAAGTTTTTGGCGCCGTTGCCGGGGAAGGGCAACGAAATTTTTTATTGATTTTTCTGATCTGACACTCCGTTGATATTATTTACTGTGTTCCCTATCGAGTACTTTTTCTCCAGGTAGCTAGAGGTTGTATGCGTGCCGCTCGACGAATCGATTTCGAAGTTGATCCTGAAATTGATAGAACATATCATAGAAGAAGAAGAAATCGAAGAACCCGAAGGCAATCAGGAGAAATGGCAGCACAACCAAACAGACCATTAAATCCCATTCAGATGGCTGATGATAGAGCCAGAAGGATTAGAGACTATGCAGCCCCTGCAAATTGTAATTTTAATCCAGGGATAGTTCAGCCCACTCTTGAAACAGAAAGGTTTGAATTAAAACCAGTTATGTTTCAAATGCTGACAGCTGCAGGACAGTTTGGGGGAAGTCCAGCAGAAGATCCTCACTCCCACTTAAAGTCATTTCTGGATATTTGCAATAAATTTATTATCCCAGGTGTAACACATGAGCAATTGCAAGTTATCCTATTTCCTTACTCATTAAGAGATGCGGCGAAAGTGTGGCTTAATCAGAAGCCAGCAAATTCCATCGCAACATGGAATGATTTGGCTGAAAAGTTTCTAGAAAAATACTTTCCACCCACCGCAAACTCCAGATTGCGGAAGGAAATAATGACTTTCACACAAATGGAAGACGAAACATTGAGCGAAGCATGGGAACGTTTCAAGAGCTTGCTGCAGAGATGCCCGCACCATGGACTGCCATTATGCATTCAATTAGAGACCTTCTATGTAGGTCTTAACAAGAACTCGCAAGTTTTGGTAGACTCATCCGCAAATGGTGCACTACTCAGAAAAACGTATGACGAAGCCCATGCAATCCTTGATCGGATTGCATGCAACAACTACGAGTGGGGCACTGCGGAAGATAGAAGAAGGAGACCCATTAAAACCAGCTCTGGAAGTTTTGAAGTCGATCCAATAACATCGGTCAACGCAAAGATAGATGCGCTAACCACGAAAATGGATGCACTCATGGCTAGCACAGCACCTCTAATCGCACAACTCAACGCAGTTGGGTGCGAGATTTGCGGTGAAGGTCACACGCATGACCAGTGTCCCTCAAACCAAGAGTCAGTCTTCTATGTTGGACCGCAAGGAGCCGTGCGCAACAACCCATTTTCAAACACTTATAATCCAGGATGGAGAAATCACCCGAACTTTTCATGGAATGGTGGCGCAAATAAGCAGCCACAACAAGGTAACGTAAACCCTGCGCCCAGATTATTTAATTCTAAAAACGATCAATCAACACAGGGACATTTTCAGCACAACACAGACAATGGAAATCAAAGACCATCTTCCTCGAATGCGCTGGAAACTATGATGAAGGAATTTATGGTCAGTCAGAAGGAGTATATGGCAAAGAATGATGCAGTGGTTCAGAGCCAGGCCGCATCTCTGCGCAGTCTGGAAATACAAGTTGGACAACTTGCATCAGAATTAAAGAATAGACCTGTGGGAGCATTGCCCAGTAATACGGAGGATCCAAAGGGGATGGAGCATTGTCATGCGGTGACTCTTCGCAGTGGAAGACAATTGCAGGTAAACGACCCTGCGCCAACGCAGGACAGGTTGCCTAAAAATGCAGCCACAGAAGATCATAACCAGACGCAAGAAGAAAAAGTAGCTGAGGATGAAGAATCCAAAAAGAAGCAGGTTCACGCAGAAAAGGAGCCTGACGCATATAAGCCCGCGATCCCTTTTCCTCAAAGATTGCGAAAGAAGAATGATGAGGCCCAATTTAAGAAGTTTTTGAATGTCTTGCGAGAGCTACACATCAACATGCCACTTGTGGAGGCATTAGAAAAAATGCCTAGTTATGCAAAATTTTTGAAAGACATTCTGATGAATAAACGACCATGGAAAGAGTTTGAAACTGTTGCGTTAACAAGTGAGTGTAGCGCAATACTTGCCAATAAGCTTCCACCAAAATTGAAAGATCCTGGCAGTTTCACGATTCCTTGTACAATAGGAGGAATCGATGTTGGCAGAGCATTATGTGATTTGGGCGCAAGCATAAATTTGATGCCATTATCTGTTTACAAGCGCCTAGGGATCGGAGAAGCAAGGCCGACTACCATTACACTCCAATTGGCGGATAGATCTGTGGTCCACCCAGAAGGAAAAATTGAAGATGTACTGGTAAAAGTAGATAAATTTATTTTTCCAGCTGACTTTATCATTCTTGATTATGAAGCAGATAGAGAAGTCCCAATTATTTTGGGAAGACCTTTCTTGGCTACTGGACAAACTTCGATTAATGTGCAGAAAGGCGAGCTAACCATGCGGTTCAATGATGAACAAGTAACTTTTAATGCTTTCAGCCCATTAAAATTCCCTGATAAAGAAGAAGAGTGCAATGCGTTAGAAGAAAAAGTTGGGCATCCTAAAGAAGAAGTTGCGCCCAAACGGAAGGTGAAAAATGGAAAAGGAGTTGAGTTGGGGAGTAACGCATCAAAGAAAAAAATCTCATCGCGTCAAAACACAACTACGAATGGCGCTACTGCAATAAAGGAAGAACATAAAAGCTGTCAACCTTTGTATTGGATAAAATGCAAACTTCGAGGGAAAACCCAACATTGCAAGGTGTGGCATAAAGTCCGACAGCGCAAATCAAGAATAAAATCTCATGAAGGGAAAGAGATGCAGTGGGATAATGCGCCCATCATCTTTTTGGACAACACATGAAGGAAGAGCATGTTGACGCCTCGGAGCATTGAAGTCACATCATTTTGAGGAAATTAAATCAGGGATGTATTCTATCTCTTTACTTTATGTTTGTTAGGAAGTTTTCTTGCAGTTATATTAGCATGCAATGTCACTAGGTCAATTAAAAGAGTTTAATTCACCTAGATCTTTAGAGTAAAGATTTATCATAACTATTGGTTATAAGGGAACTCTACCGGTAAAGTTCTGTCTAAGGCTGGAGGTACTTAAGATGACGGTTTACGGAACACCTGCTACCTGGGAACTGAGCCGGAACTTGAGTTGAATTAACCATAGTTATATTAGCATGCAATGTCTCTAGGTAATTAAAAGTGTTTAATCCACCTAGACATTAGAGAAAAGACCTATATATATAAAAGTTATATACAGGCATAGACTTAGATAGATTCACTTAGCCGGAATTTACCTAAGTAATAGACCCTATAATTATAAAAATACTTAGTGGGAGGAAATATGTCAAAACATGATTTTCATAAATCAAGTTTTGCTCTCACGTCCTCAAAAGTTCACAACGTGAGGTCCATGCTTGGCCTCGAGTCACCCTGGGAGTGACCCCCTACGGATGGTGTTTGCATGGATTAATATCAAGGTGAATGAGGGAGTATTTTATAGTAAGTGGGAGCAGGACACGTGTCAACGTATCCTACGGTCTCCTCCATTAGGTTGCACCGTGAGATCCCCATGATCTGCCTGCGAGTCGCCCTGGGAGCGATCACCCTACGGAGGGCTTAATCATGGGAGTCGGAACAACGCAAACTCCAGAAATGGATAGGGTTTCTTAGGTCCATTTCCAACTTTGACTTTCCCTACGGTAGCATTGTTGGGGCCGACCTCTGAAATTTGAAAAATGGAGTTTCACACTTACGGGAAATTGTTAAGGTGTTAATAATTTTCTGACCGAAAAAAACGGTAGCTAAGAACTATTGGAATATGAGTTATTCCGGGAATAGGGATTAGCTGAGATTATCTCAATTCAGAGGAGGAGTAGCTGACTACCCTACGGTAGTTGTTGTTCTAAACCTCTGAAGTATCGTTGCAAAATGAATGTTTATTCTATGGGTTGATCATTACTTTTGCTAAATTGATTGGATTAAAATAATAATATTATTTTGTGTAATGTGTTAATGCAACAATACCTATTAAGTTAATTTGTTTGTTCTATCAGCAATGAAACGTTCTTTGTATGCCTCTAATAACGCCAATTACAAAACTGGTATTTCTAATACAACTAAGAAAATGAACTTAAACACTAAATACGTGGAATTGGTCTTAATTGAGGACGGTCCTCAAGCCCACATGTCTAATTCATCTGAAATTGTTCATGATGAATATGACATAGACTGCTTAGCACATCTCAATGAAAATAAATTTGATTTATTGGTCATTGAAACGTGTATAGTGGAAAATGATGATACAACCTGGATCCCTGATTCAGGTGCCACTCATCACGTATGCTCTTCCTTTGAGGGAATAAGCTCCTGGCAACAATTTGATGCTGGGGAAATGACTCTCAGAGTTGGGACTGGGGAGCTCATTTCAGCTAAAGCAGTGGGAGATATTAAAATGTTCTTCTCCAGGGAACACTATATGTTATTAGATAACGTATATATAGTTTCCAAAATAAAAAGAAATTTGATTTCTATTTCTTGTTTGCTAGAACAAGGGTATTCAGTGTCTTTTTCAGTGAATGAAGCTTTCATTACTAAAAGGGGTGCTGATATATGTTCTGCAAAAATGGAGAACAATTTGTATGTTTTAAGACCAATAGAGTCTAGGGCTATTTTGAACAATGAAATGTTTAAAACAGCTGAGACTCAACCAAAAAGGCAAAAAGTTTCTCAAAGTACCTATCTTTGGCATTTGAGACTTGGCCACATAAATCTCAATAGGATTGGGAGATTGGTTAAGAGCGGACTTCTAAGCGAGTTAGAAGATGGTACTTTACCTCCATGTGAGTCATGTCTCGAAGGTAAGATGACCAAACGACCTTTTACTGGAAAAGGTTATCGCGCCAAGGAGCCCTTAGAATTCGTACATACGGATCTCTGTGGTCCAATGAATGTAAGAGCTCGAGGAGGGTATGAATAGTACATCTCTTTTATAGATGATTATTCAAGGTATGATTATTTATACCTAATGAGTCATAAGTCTGAAGGCCTTGAAAAGTTCAAGGAGTACAGGACTGAAGTTGAGAACTTGTTAGGTAAGACCATTAAAACACTTCGATCTGATCGAGGTGGAGAGTATTTGGACTTAAAATTCCAAAACTATTTGATAGAACATGGAATATCGTCCCAACTCTCAGTACCAGGTACACCTCAGCAGAATGGTGTATCTGAAAGGAGAAACAGAACCTTGTTAGACATGGTTCGATCTATGATGAGCTATGCTCAGTTGCCTAGTTCTTTTTGGGGTTATGCAGTAGAGACTGCAGTTTATATATTTGAATGTTGTTCCCTCAAAGAGTGTTTCTGAAACACCATTTGAGCTCTGGAAAGGGCGAAAAACTAGTTTACGTCATTTCAGAATTTGGGGCTGCCCTGCACATGTGTTAGTAGCAAACCCAAAGCAATTGGATTCACGTTCAAAATTATGCCTATTCGTAGGCTACCCAAAAGAAACAAGAGGTGGATACTTCTTCGATCCAAAAGAAAATAAAGTGTTTGTATCGACAAATGCTACTTTCTTGGAAGAAGACCACGTTAAAGAACACATACCACGCAGTAAAATTGTGTTAAGTGAACTTTCTGGTAAAGCTACAAATGAATCAACAAGAGTTGTTGATGAGGCTGGACCTGTGATAACTCTTAGAAATAAGAGTTATTGGCCATGATTTTAGGGCTTTTAGGCTTAATTTTACCTTAAGTTGATGCTAATTGAGTTGGGTCTAAATGAATTTTGTGGTGTTTAATGAGAGTGTTTATTGATGGCTTTGGGTGTTAATTTCACGCTAATTTCGTACTTAAGCTGACCTGGAGCTTCAATTTGCACAGATAATGCTACAGCGTGAGCTGGCAGAGGCAGAATGGCAGCTGGTGCTGTTTTGCACGTGGACAGATTCATTAATTGATGTGGCATTCCCAGCTGGAGGCTGAAGCTATTTTCAGCCATTAGAAGGGTTTCCAAGTGGGCAAGGCTTGTCTAATCAGCCCTGAAACTCACAATTGTGGCTGGGTATATAAGGAAAGAGGACCAAATTTGGAAAGGAGGCTGGAGAAGAAGGGAACTCACGATTGGGAGCTGATTGAAGGAGAAAAACAGAGGAAAAACAGAGGGGGAGCTGCCGTGGAGTCCATATTCAGCTTGGGAAAGCTGGATTTGAGCTTGGGAGCTTCTTCTTTGGCCTTTTCTTCTCATCTTTTATCTTCCTATTGATATTAGTTGTGTTAGAAGCTGAAATCATGTTTTGTATGAGCATTCTCTGCTGTATTGAGCTTGTTTCTTCTTTTATCATGAACTAATCCTCTTTAGGTGAGGATTAGGGATCTCATATTGTAACGAGGGGTTGTTTATAGTTGAACCGTGCTATTTTCATCTTAAAGTAAAGTGTTCTTCAATGTTTAAGCTGGAATTTCGATTGGCCATCCATTTTCTAGCATTGTTGTTGGGTGTTTGGGAAAACATTTGATAGCCGATTACTTTACTTTACCTTAGTCTTTAACGATCATGAAAATGAGTGGGTATTTAGGAATAAATCACCCCCTAAGGCACTAATTAGATTGAGCTAAAAATAAGGGGTTAAACGGGAGTTTAATCGCCTTAATCTATGGAGAATTGGAAAATTCTCGTTGAAAATCTGGGTGAGATGAATTAGCACAGTTTTCGCTATAGCAATCCCTGGAAACAATACAGAGTATTCCTAATCCGAGCCTTAATTCTCCTCTGCTTTCAGCCGTTTTTCTTGCATCATTTGCTTTCAATACTCTTTAATTTCATCTAAGTTAGTTTACATTTGTGCGCTTTAGTTGGTAAATGATATTTTTGTCTTTGGTTACTTGAATTTCGCCGAAAATTCATGCTTAGAAGTAGTAAATTTCATTAACTTAATCCCTGTGGAGACGATCTTGAATTACTTATCACTTGCTGCCATGATGTGTATACTTGCACGTTTTTTAGCTATTTGTGAAGATTTCTTGCATAATTATAATCACATTGCACAAGGCAACAACCTTCAACAAGAGTTGTTGATGAGCCCAGTTCAGAGGCTGGACCTTCAACAAGAGTTATTGATGAGCCCAGTACATCTGGTCAAGCCCATCCTTCTCAAGAGTTGAGAATGCCTCGACGTAGTGGGAGGGTTGTTATTCAACCTGAACGCTATCTGGGTTTAGCAGAAACTCCAACTGTCATACCTGATGATGGGGTTGAGGATCCATTGACCTTTAGACAGGCAATGAATGATGTGGACCATAACCAGTGGGTCAAAGCTATGGACCTAGAGATGGAGTCTATGTACTTCAATCAAGTCTGGGATCTTGTAGACCTACCTGAAGGGGTTAAACCCATAGGGTGCAAATGGATCTACAAGAGAAAACGAGACGCAGCTGGGAAAGTACAGACTTTCAAAGCTTGACATGTGGCAAAGGGTTATACCCAAAAGGAGGGGGTGGACTATGAGCAAACCTTCTCCCCAGTTGCCATGTTAAAGTCGATAAGAATTCTCTTGTCCATTGCCACCTTTTATGATTATGAGATTTGGCAAATGGACGTCAAGACTACCTTTCTGAATGGCAATCTTGATGAGAACATCTTTATGTCTCAACCAGAGGGGTTCGTTGCTCAAGGTCAGGAGCAAAAAGTTTGCAAGCTTAGACGATCCATTTATGGGTTGAAGCAAGCTTCCAGATCTTGGAATATAAAGTTTGACACTGCTGTCAAATCTTATGGCTTTGACCAGAACGTTGATGAGCCTTGTGTTTACAAAAGGATTATCAACAGTTCAGTAGCTTTTCTGGTGTTGTATGTAGATGATATTTTTCTCATTGGGAATGATGTAGAATATCTAACTGACATTAAAAAATGGCTATCGACTGAGTTCCAAATGAAAGATTTGGGTGAAGCTCAATATGTTCTAGGGATTCAAATTATCAGGAATCGTAAGAACATAACGTTAGTCCTGTCTCAAGCATCATATATAGACAAGATGTTGTCTAGATATAAGATGCAGAATTCCAAGAGGGGTTTACTACCCTTCAGGCATGGAGTTCATTTGTCTAAGGAACAGTGTCTTAAGACACCTCAAGAAATTGAGGATATGAGACGCATCCCTTATGCTTCAGCTGTGGGCAGTCTTATGTATGCCATGTTGTGTACTAGGCCTGACATTTGCTATGCAGTTGGGATAATCAGTAGGTACCAGTCCAATCCAGGGTTAGACCACTGGACTGCAGTTAAAAACATCCTCAAGTATCTTCGGAGAACGAGGGACTATCAGCTTGTGTATGGCTCTAAGGATTTGATCCTTACAGGATACACACACTCTGACTTTCAGACTGATCAGGAATCTAGGAAATCCACATCAGGGTCAGTATTTACCCTCAACGGGGGAGCTGTAGTCTGGCGTAGCATCAAGCAAGGATGCATTGCAGACTCCACCATGGAGGCCGAATATGTCGCTGCTTGTGAAGCAGCTAAGGAGGCTGTATGGCTAAGGAAGTTCTTGATGGATTTGGAAGTTGTTCCAAATATGAACTTGCCAATCACCCTTTACTGTGATAATAGTGGTGCAGTGGCAAATTCTAAAGAACCTCGCAGTCACAAAAGAGGCAAGCACATAGAGCACAAATATCATCTCATCAGAGAGATCGTGCAACGAGGGGACGTGATCATCACGAAGGTAGCCTCTGAGCACAATATTGTTGATCCATTTACGAAGGCTCTCACGGCTAAAGTGTTCGAGGGTCATCTAGAGGGTCTAGGTCTGCGAGATATGTACATAGAATAATCTAGGGCAAGTGGGAGAAGTGTAATGGGTACTGTGAATGTCGTAGTTTATTGTATTTATCTTTATTTGTACATTTCATGTATTATACAGTATTAATACAAACTACTATTCCTACTTCAATGATTATTCATTCAATTTTGATTGTTGATGTACATTGCCCACTAGAGTTTTAGTTCAAGTGGGAGTTGTTGGGTTTTATGCCCTAAAACTCGTAGATAGTAAATGAAACAAATTAATCGATCTCAATAAAGTGTTATTTGAGTAATTCAGTAATTTGGTTATTGAATAATCGAGTTTGCATTAGTAAACCCTAAATCCAATAAACTAAGATCCAAGGTTGTTTAAATGAAACTTGGACTAGTATGTGGGGACATACGGGGATCAGTGTCCAAGTAACAACCTAAAAGGTCTATAGTATAGGGATAAGGCTGGGTACCTTATCCTGGTGACACTATGTGATACGACCCACCTTGTATTCGATACAGATGCAATGATCCAAAGCATCCATGTAGGAGACATGCGGGTGAGGGTATCTGATAACTGCCCAAAAGGTAGTTATTTAGGCCTCATTTCTATATTGATTTGTGTGTCTTTTGTGCTTAATAGGGTTGGTTTTAGATATATATTACATGTTTTAACCCATTTGGAAGAATGGAAGCTTTGGAAATCATTTTGTGCAGAATCTGTTGCTGGGCGACTTGAGGGAGCAAATTCTGTGCTGCAGCAAAACTGGGAGCAAAACTGCCACGTCACAGCTCGTTAGCCAACTTCATGAACCGACTTCTGTTGAGTTATTTTCGGGATAAAGGAGCAAGGAGGGTCATACACGTGTCTAGGTTGACCTAATTCAAGCCTCCTACCACCTCTATAAAAGGAGATAGTCCTCCAAGTCAAAGGCATTCCACTTTTGGGAGAAAACATTCCATTCTTGGGAAGTTCCTTCCACCTTTGGGAGCCGAATAGAGGAGAGAGATTGGAGACCACCTAGAAGACCATCATTGCAAGCTGATCGAGGAGATTAGTATTTCCTTTTATTATCTTGTAATTATGGACATGCCTACTCAGATTGTAGCGTGCGTTTCCATGCACATCATGAACTAAGTAGCTTAGGCGTTGGTTAGGAAACAATGTGATTGTCGTGCTTAATTCTAGTAATAAATATTGATCATTGCATCTTGATTAATTGTTGTGTTCATTTCTATTTTATGCCTGCTTGGCCAGCCGGTATGAATACCTCTCTCTAGTTTCAGGGATGATTTAGAGAGTGTGTGGCGATTAATCACACTACGATCATTGTGTATTGGTGAACGCCAGTGACTGAGCTAGGGAAAGCCAGTTGCCTAGTGCTTGATCGGTCGTACTTCATTGGGGTTGAAACACATTCCAAAAGATCCGGAGTTCCGGGAGGAATCCGCTAATAATACTGCGAGAGTTTGCATGATCAATAATATTGCTAGAGCATCTTTTAAAACAATTACTGAAGCCTGACCAGCGCCTGTTTCTAATCTGTCTGCCTATTTGTTTATTCTTTGTTCTGTCATTTATTTTGCTTCAGCATTATTCTTATAAAAACCAATCATTTTTACCATCTTTGAAACCATTAAAAAGTTATACAAAATAGATAAAGTGGAAGCTAGTTCAGACCTTGGATTGATAATACTTATTACTTGCTACGGACTGTGTAAACTTGCACAGTGTTCTAGAGCATTTTTATATCGCATTTTTACTCACTCTAGGAACCCAACAAGTTTTTGGCGCCGTTGCCGGGGACTTGAATAAGTTTTTATCTGATCTGTTTTGTGTATGTGTTTTGGTGGTTTGGTGCTAGAACTTTTTGATTGTTTCTTTTGTTTTTGCAGGTGTGAGTTTGGTGCATGAGCGAGCCGCCTGGGGTGAGGTTCGAGCTTGATCCAGAAATCGAGAGGACATTCAGGATAAGAAGGAGGGAGAAGCGTAGACAACAAAATCAAATGGCTGACGTGCCGCGTCTCCCGCAGGGTCCTGAAGATCCAGCGAACCCCCAGCACAATCGTTTGCTTCAGCAAAACCCGCCGCTGGAGCAAAATGAGCAGCAAAATAATCAGGCTAGGAATCCTATCTTGGTAGCGAACGATAGGACCAGAGCCATTCGAGCATATGCTTTTCCAATGTTTGATGAGTTGAATCCAGGGATTGCACGTCCTCAAATTCAAGCGGCAAATTTTGAAATGAAACCGGTAATGTTTCAGATGTTGCAAACCGTAGGTCAATTCCATGGTTTGTCATCTGAAGACCCTCATTTACATCTTAAGTCTTTTCTAGGAGTCAGTGATTCTTTTGTAATTCAAGGAGTGTCTAGAGATGCTCTTAGATTAACTTTGTTCCCGTATTCTCTGCGGGATGGAGCGAAGGCGTGGTTAAATTCTTTTGCTCCAGGAGCAATTAGGACATGGGATGAGTTAGCTGAAAAATTTTTTAGTAAATATTTCCCACCTAATAGAAATGCTAAATTAAGGAGTGAAATAGTAGGGTTTAGGCAACTTGAAGATGAGACTTTTAGTGAGGCTTGGGAGAGGTTTAAGGAGCTTTTGCGAAAGTGTCCCCACCATGGCTTACCACATTGTATTCAAATGGAAACATTTTACAATGGATTGAACGCGGTAACTCAAGGTATGGTTGATGTTTCGGCTGGAGGGGCCATTTTGGCAAAAACTTTTAACGAAGCCTATGAAATTTTAGAAAGAATATATACTAATAGTTGTCAGTGTCGGATGTTAGAGGCACAAATAAAAAGGTTAAGAGTGTATAAGAGGTTGATGGTGTGTCCACCATTAGGGCTGATCTTGCAATGATTGCTAACGCTCTTAAGAATGTGACAGTGATTAGTCATCAGCAGCCGCCGGCTGTGGAGCCTGCTGTAGTGGTGAACCAAGTTGCAGAGGAAGCTTGTGTCTATTGTGGTGAAAACCACAACTACGAGTTTTGCCCCAGCAATCCAGCTTCTGTGTTTTTTGTAGGTAATCAGAGGAATGACCCTTATTCTAACTTTTATAATCCAGGTTGGCGCAACCACCCCAACTTCGCGTGGGGAGGACAAGGGAGTAATGTGCAAGCACAGCAAAAAGTGAACCAGCCGGGATTTGCTAAAGCGCAGGTATTGCCCCAGCAAAATTCGGGGAGTTCTCTCAAGGCAATGATGAAAGAATTTATGGCTCGTACAGACGCTGCAATTCAAAGTAATCAAGCTTCAATGAGAGCCCTGGAATTGCAAGTGGGTCAGCTAGCCAATGAGCTGAAGGCAAGGCCTCAAGGGAAACTTCCTTCAGATACTGAACACCCTAGAAGGGAAGGTAAGGAGCAGGTAAAGGCAGTGACTCTTAGGAGTGGTAAGCCACTAGAAGAAAGAAAAGAGCCTAGTAAAACCCAGGATATAGATAATAATTGTGATAGAAATGTTGTTGTTGTTGAGAAAGAGTTGGAGTCTGGTAAGGGTGCTGGAGGCAGCAATAAAGATGCTGGAGCATCTGGTTCTGTTCCAGATGTGGAACCACCTTATGTGCCGCCCCCACCTTATGTACCACCTCTACCTTTTCCACAAAGGCAAAAGCCTAAGAATCAGGATGGTCAATTTAAAAAGTTTTTAGAGATTCTTAAGCAATTGCATATAAATATCCCTTTAGTAGAATCTATAGAGCAAATGCCTAATTATGCTAAATTTCTTAAGGATATTTTAACTAAAAAGAAAAGGTTAGGTGAGTTTGAAACTGTATCTCTTACTGAGGAATGTAGTGCTATTCTTAAGAATGGGCTACCAACCAAGGCTAAGGATCCAGGATCATTCACTATAACTGTGTCTATAGGTGGAAAAGAGTTAGGTAGAGCACTCTGTGATTTAGGTGCAAGCATTAACCTTATGCCTCTTTCGGTCTATCGGAAGCTAGGTATTGGTGAAGCTAGACCTACCACAGTCACGCTTCAATTAGCTGATAGGTCTATCACATATCCAGAGGGTAAAATTGAGGATGTCTTAGTGAAAGTGGATAAATTCATATTTCCTGTTGATTTCATTATTTTAGACTATGAGGCTGACAAAGATGTCCCAATTATTCTAGGACGTCCATTTTTGGCTACTGGTAGGGCATTAATAGATGTTCAAAAAGGGGAATTAACAATGAGAGTCTGTAATGAGGAAGTAAAATTTAATGTGTTTAAGGCCATGAAGTATCCAGACGAGATGGAAGATTGCTCTTTCATTAGGATTCTGGAGAACACAATTATTGAGACAGCAATTCGGGATTCGGCTAGCAAACATTTGGAAGATCATGGAGAGGTTAGTGTAGAAGATTTAGAGGTTTGTCCCTTAGAAAGAAAAAATGAAAAAGAATTGTTTAGGTGTGAGGATGTTGTTGAGTCTTTAGATTTAGATCAAAGAAAGGCTCCCCCGATTAAGCCATCCTTGATTGAGGCACCCACTTTAGATTTGAAGCCATTGCCGGATCATCTAAAGTATGTGTATCTTGGGGAGAGTGAGACGTTGCCTATTATTGTTGCATCAGATTTAATGCCGGAGGATGAAGAAGCCTTAATAAAGTTGCCTTTGTGTATTCTTCTCAAATCAGTGTTCCAAGTGTGCTTCATTGATGAGCGGTTATTTATAGTAGCTCATATTAAGGTAGTGAAAACACCTTGGTATGATGACATTTCCAATTACCTTGATTTTGGAAATTTGCCTCCTGGTTTATCAAAAGAACAGATGAAAGAATTTTTCCATGGGGTGAAGTTTTATTTATCAAATGATGCATCTGTGGTTGGACAATGTGTTGATGATGGCTGTGAGTTAAAAAAAAAAAAAAAAAAGGGCAGCGAATAGGGCATTACTGGAGGGAGGAGTTTCGTTCGAAATATCTCTCTCTGAAATTGCTGGCAATTTAGGGGAGCACAGGTTTTGCGGGAGCAGTTCTTATTGCAATATTTTTTTTAGCTCCCAGAATTTGTTGCGATTTTATCTTGTGGATTTTATTTGATTCTGATTTGAATTATTTTAAAATTGGATTTTATTGATTTCAATTTTATCTGATTCGTTGGAATATTTTCGTAGATTTTATTTTCAGTTTATTTAGTTGTATTTATCATTAATTTAATTGATTTAATCGGATTAGTTTAGATTAGATTTTAGGTTGTATTTTCGTTATTTGATATTTCTGTTTAGGTTAGGTTTAATAATATATTTCCTGATTTATTCGGCTAAAGATAGAATAAAATTAGATTTGATTTTGGCGGTCTAAATTTGAATTGTAATCTTCCGTACAAAAGATTCTTCTAGAAGAAAATCTTGTTGCTCAGTTTGTTTTTGCAATCTTCTGGTTAGAGCGAATATATCATCAGAATATTACGGATGTGGTTATGAATTAAATATTTCACCGTTGAGATTTTATTTTCGTTAGCAGGATAATTAAGTGGCCATGCAGTTAATTACCAAAGATGTCATGTGTTCAGCAGAGGGCAGCTGGCGTTATGGTTGTTACACACAGAGGGAGCACAGTAAATGGAAGATCTTACCGTTTGACAGATCAAAATTTTCCACGAATCCATATTGTTAAACGGTAACTTAAATTAATTAGGAGATAGTTAGGGGCTAGTTATTTGTTGAAGATCTTTGAGTTAGTGCCCTATTTATAGGATCTCACATCAGGTACGTTTTTCACTCTTATCTTTTATTACTACTGATGTAATTTTTTTTTTCTCTGTGTGTATTATTATTGTGAGGAAACAAACACGAGCAAGAAAAAAATGTTGAGACTGTTGAGACTGAGATGGAACTGAGTGAAGAAGTTGAGCTTAATGAAAGATTTCAGTACGGGAGATTTATCCATGTAGAGGCAAGACAAAAATATCAAGAAGTCCTGAAGCGAGATGTTCTAATGAAGCGCGGCTTCGATGGTGGTAAAGAGCTCGCACATTTTCCTTGAGCAAACATCTCTAATCACAGTTGGAACGGTTGTGCGCAAAGCCGGAGCCCACTGTTGATCAACTAGAATGGGAGTTCTACGCCAACATCGATGAAAATGAAGGATTCTTGGTTATTATTTGTGGAATTGTTCTCGACTGGAGCCATGTAGTGATTAATTCTTTGTATAATTTGCAAGACTTTCCCCCATGCTGTTTTCAATGCAATATTGGTATCTTCCTCAAACGAGCAACTAAATGCCCAGTGGAGGTTGTCTAGGATGAGGGCAAGAACATTCCAGTCAGCATACCTGAAGCGTGATGCTAATACTTGGTTCAGCTTTGTCAAGCAGAGATTATTGCCTACAACATATGCCTCTATTATCCCCCGTGATCGAGTACACTTGAAGGTTCAGAGTCCCAAAAGAGTTCCAATGATATAAACTTGTTTGATAAGGGGATTATTGACACTGCCAATCTGGCTAGGCTTAAAAAAAATGAGGTGCGCTAGGGTGGTTTGTTGTGCGGTGTCCATAGAGTGCTGAAGCAACTTGAGATGGTTCTCAGTAGGTCAGTATTCACTGAGAGACAACTTCAAACCTACTAGAGCTATGATCGTTGAAGGGACACCACACTAAGGAGGGCTATGCAAGTGAATTTTTCTAAGCCATATCAATCCTTCCTAATTTTCCTTGATGATCTTATGAACCCATGCATTTCACCCCATCCATCATTTGAGAGGAAGAATAAAACCCAGAGCCTGACATGAAGAAGAATTAAAGGGAAGTTTTAGTTTCTGCGAGCAAATATTTTGATAAATGATTTTGTGTGCTCGTCTTGCTTGTGTTTTGTTCTTTCTGCTTATGTTATGTTCTGTTTCTTTGTTTTTATCTGTTGCTTTAAAATCTATCTCTGTCATGATTACGTAAATTTGTGATCTTGATCTTTAATGAAATCAAATATTGTTTTGTTTGGCACATCTGAGTATCTAACTTAATTTTCTTCTGAATTTTTGAAGCTTGGACTGAGTAAGCTTAATTAGATCAAGGTATTCTGATCTCCAGAAACCTTTTGCTTGAGCATTTTCTCTGGCCTGGTCGTTGCTGCGGCAAAGAAAATTCTGGAGGTAGTGTTGACTTATGTGATCCGCTTTAAGCTTAGGTCTAGTCCCACGCTTAATTTTAAAATTCAGATAGAAAAATTTAAGTTTGGGGGTATAATTGCAAAACTGATAATTCATTGGGGACAATGAATAATTCAAGTTTGGGGGACTTTTTGCTACTCCAATTGTTTTGCTCGAGCATTCCTCTCCTTCATTAAATAATTTGTTAGGTTATTGAGTAACCGGGGACATTTGTGATACCCACAGTTTGTCTTCGCGTCAAAAGGTAACCTAGGAAATGTGAAAAAATTATTATGAAAAATTATTTGCTGAAAAAATGATTGTTGAAAATTTTGCTGAGAAAATTCATGGAGCAAAAGTTTTGAAGGATGAATGATGATCCAGCAGTTTTTCTGTCTCCCAGAACTTAGGTGAGCTTCATCATAAAATGTTGCCATTCTGAGGGGAAAGAGATGGAAAAACTAAGGATTTTTGAGCTTTACAAAGAGTATTTAGCCTAATTGGTGATGAGTTTGAGGCAAGGGTATACTGCACCATAAAGTGGGTCATCCCGTGCTTAAGAGCTTATGACTGTAGGGCTGGTTTAAGTCTGAAAAACAAAAATATAAACCCCTTGAAAATGTGTTTTGATATGTCTGATAATAGAGCTAAGCTGTGGCAAGTTCTTAGAATTGAGTTAAAAGTGGTGATTATTTGTCCATGCCGGAAGAATTATTTTGCTGCAGCAGAGCTTGGTTTTGCAGAGTGCTCAGGTAAAGGTTTAAGGTAGTGTTGGATTATCTATTTTGATTAAGCTATGCTTTGTCTAATGTTTTGAATTCTTGAAGGGAAGGTTGGTTAGTATTGCTCGGGACGCGCAATAGTTCAAGTTTGGGGGTGTGATAACTGCCCAAAAGGTAGTTATTTAGGCTTCATTTCTATATTGATTTGTGTGTCTTTTGTGCTTAATAGGGTTGGTTTTAGATATATATTACATGTTTTAACCCATTTGGAAGAATGGAAGCTTTGGAAATCATTTTGTGCAGAATCTGTTGCTGGGCGACTTGAGGGAGCAAATTCTGTGCTGCAGCAAAACTGGGAGCAAAACTGCCACGTCACAGCTCGTTAGCCAACTTCATGAACCGACTTCTGTTGAGTTATTTTCGGGATAAAGGAGCAAGGAGGGTCATACACGTGTCTAGGTTGACCTAATTCAAGCCTCCTACCACCTCTATAAAAGGAGATAGCCGCCCAATTCAAAGGCATTCCACTTTTGGGAGAAAACATTCCATTCTTGGGAAGTTCCTTCCACCTTTGGGAGCCGAATAGAGGAGAGAGATTGGAGACCACCTAGAAGACCATCATTGCAAGCTGATCGAGGAGATTAGTATTTCCTTTTATTATCTTGTAATTATGGACATGCCTACTCAGATTGTAGCGTGCGTTTCCATGCACATCATGAACTAAGTAGCTTAGGCGTTGGTTAGGAAACAATGTGATTGTCGTGCTTAATTCTAGTAATAAATATTGATCATTGCATCTTGATTAATTGTTGTGTTCATTTCTATTTTATGCCCGCTTGGCCAGCCGGTATGAATACCTCTCTCTAGTTTCAGGGATGATTTAGAGAGTGTGTGGCGATTAATCACACTACGATCATTGTGTATTGGTGAACGCCAGTGACTGAGCTAGGGATAGCCAGTTGCCTAGTGCTTGATCGGTCGTACTTCATTGGGGTTGAAACACATTCCAAAAGATCCGGAGTTCCGAGAGGAATCCGCTAATAATACTGCGAGAGTTTGCATGATCAATAATATTGCTAGAGCATCTTTTAAAACAATTACTGAAGCCTGACCAGCGCCTGTTTCTAATCTGTCTGCCTATTTGTTTATTCTTTGTTCTGTCATTTATTTTGCTTCAGCATTATTCTTATAAAAACCAATCATTTTTACCATCTTTGAAACCATTAAAAAGTTATACAAAATAGATAAAGTGGAAGCTAGTTCAGACCTTGGATTGATAATACTTATTACTTGCTGCGGACTGTGTATACTTGCACAGTGTTCTAGAGCATTTTTATATCGCATTTTTACTCACTCTAGGAACGCAACAGTATCCTATGCAATGAGTTTGCATAAGACTGGACCGCGAAATAGTAACCACTAGATGTAACGTCGTTAACTAGTTTAGGTTTCTATTTCAATAGGATGACCTAGGTAACTCAATATCAATCCTGAGTCTGTTATGAACCCCTTTCATGAGGGATTGTCCTTAGATTTGTATGGGTGAGAGTGGCCAGTTCGCCGATTCAATAATCCTACCATTTCAGGGGTAAGACTGAATGGGGGCTGGGAACATAACAGTACAAGATGGAATTCACTCCTTCCCCTATTGGGGTAAGTAGATGTGTGTTCCCTTAAGAGCTGATTCCGGGGCTTGAACAAAGGCGCGCCGTCCTCTCCTGGCCCGAGAGGAACTCCTGTTTAGTGGTTGGACCCTAAACAACTTGTTCATTAGAGGAATCAGTGGTACTTAAGGAACCAGAGGTAACCCAGGGGTAAAACGATAATTTGACTCAACTGGTGTTACAAACACACGTGAAGGATTGACTTACTGCATTGGTCGATATCCGTGGACACAGAAATATTCTACAGTGAGAAGAGTGCACCTGTGGGTCTTTAGTGGAGTGACCCACAGTTAACGAATGTTGACTAACTTGGTTAATGAGTTTGGCCAATTAGTCTCGTATCGTTGGAGCTTCTGATCTGTAGGTCCATTAGGTCCCACTGGTAACTCGTAAAGAGACTTGAGGCAATTAAGTATAAATTGTAAATTGAATGTGTTCAATTTATTTGGGGAATCGTATAATGTATATTGATGCATTATAATATAAAGTTTATGAAACTTTATAATATAATTTTTGAATTAATTTCAAAAATTAATTCTTGAGAGAAAATATTTGAAAGAGTTCAAATAAATTTAATATGAATTGGATTCATATTAATTTTAATAAAATCCCTAAGATTAAATATATGATATTTAATTGGGTAATTAATTAATTATGGAATTAATTAATTATTTATTAAAATTAGAGACCTTTTCCTATTAGGAAAGAAAATATTTGAAAGAGTTCAAATAAATTTAATATGAATTGGATTCATATTAATTTTAATTTTAATAAAATCCCTAAGATTAAATATATGATATTTAATTGGGAAATTAATTAATTATGGAATTAATTAATTATTTATTAAAATTAGAGACTTTTTCCTATTAGGAAAATGTCTTCCTTTTCCTATTAGGAAAAAGGTCTTGACCTTTACTATATATAGGACCCCTGGGGTGGGGTGAAAGGCATCCCATTCATTCTCCTACTCTCAGAGAATTCCCCTCAAGGCTTCCTCTGGACTCCCACCAGTCTTCTACCTCTAGAAGTCTCAGAGTCATACCGGTGTAGCCATAGTGGTGGTGTTCGCACTAGTTCGTGATTATTTCACAAGCAGTTGGTGATTTAATCTGAGTCGTCAACGAGAGTAAGTAATTTGTTACTATATAAATTAAATTTAGATCTAATTTTTGTATGCTTAGCCTTAATATAAATTTAGAATAGTTCTAAAATTATTGCCAATGTATTGATATTTTAGATTAAACAAAATTAATTACGAATCGGTCCCAATCATGTTTCCGCTTTACGGAATTACGGAATTCCAATCCTTCAAGTACCAAGTTGGTTTCTTCACATCTTACTAGCACTTGGTCTAAATTTCGTAAGCATGCTGCAAATGATTCACCAAAGACAGAGAAGTCATCCATGAATACTTCCACGGTTCGTTCTACCATGTCGGAGAATATAGCCATTACCTTTGGAAGGTGGCTGGTGATTGTATAAATCGAATGGCATTCTCCGGAAGGCAAACATCCCGAATGGACATGTGAATGTAGTCTTCTCTTGGTCTTCTGGGGCTATTGTTATCTGATTGTAACCGGAGTAACCGTCTAAGAAGCAATAATAGTCTTTCCCTACAAGCCTGTCCAACATCTGATCTATGAATGACAATGGGAAGTGGTCTTTCCTGGTTACTTTATTAAGGCGGCGAGAGTCTATGCAGACTCGCCATCCTATAACCGTCCTTGTCGAGATCAATTCATTTTTCTCGCTCTCCACTATGGTCATCCCACCCTTTTTTGGAACGCATTGTACTGGTCTAACCCAGTTACTGTCTGAAATTGGGTAGATGACTCCTGCGTCCAACCACTTTAAGAATTCCTTCCTAACAACTTCTTTCATGATGGGATTTAATCTCCGCTGGCTTTCAATGGAATTCTTAGCTCCTTCTTCAAGGTTAATTCTATGCATGCAGAATGAAGGGTTGATTCCTTGAATGTCTGCAATTGTCCATCCTATTGCTTTTTTATGTTTAGAGAGGACCTGCAGCAAAGAAATTTCATCTTGTTCAGTAAGGTAAGCAGATATAATAACTGGTAATGTTTTGTTTTCACCAAGAAAACTATATTTAAGATGCTCCGGTAGAGGCTTGAGTTCCAGCTCAGGAGGATTGATCAGAGATGGTTGTAACGACCTGACTTCTTCTTGGTCTGATAAATCCCATAATGCCTCTATCCTCGCTGCTGTAGAATCATTTGTGACTGGTACTTCTACTTCTTCAATCCTTTTTTTACCTTTTTCTTCTAGTTCCTCATTTTCGAACTTGTTCCCTTTCAGTGGTTCTCCCTTTAATGTTTCTTGCAAAATAGATACAGAGAGTTTGTCAACTTCTTCAATCATAGAGCATTTCTCAAGGTATCCTGGATATTGCATTGCCTTCATCACATTAAAAGTGACTTGCTGATCATTGACCCTCATGGTAAATTCTCCTTTCTGCACATCAATTAAAGTTCGGGCAGTGGCTAGGAATGGTCGTCCTAAGATGATTGGCACGTCCTTGTCAGCTTCACAATCTAAAATGATGAAATCTGCTGGGAGTACAAATTTGTCAACTTTGACCAACACGTCTTCAGTCTTCCCAATAGGATGTGTAAGTGATCTGTCTACTAACTATAAGGTTACAGTTGTTGGTCTAGCTTCACCTATCCCCAACTGCTTAAATACCGAATGGCATTAAGTTGATGCTTGCTCTTAAGTCGCACAAAGCTCTGCCTACATCCCTGCCTCCCATGGAGCATGGAATGGTGAAACTTCCTGGGTCTTTGAGCTTGGGAGGGATTTTATTCTTGACCAGTGCACTGGAACATTCAGTGAGTGCAACAGTTTCGCGTATTCTCCCAACCTTCTCTTGTTTGATAGGATATCTTTCAGGAACTTCACATAGGTAGGCATTTGTTCAAGCGCTTCCACCAATGGGATATTGATGTGTAGCTGCTTCAATATATCTAAGAATTTCTTGAACTATGCATCCTGCGAGACATGTTTGAATCTTTGAGGGTATGGAGGAGGTGGTCTGTATTCTGGATCTATTACAAATTTTTGAGGTCTTGCGATCGTATTCCCCTGTTTTTTATCTGAACTTGATTTTTCTTCTTTTTCTACCAAGGCTTCATGCTCCTTGGTCTTTTCTTCATTGCTTTTATTCTGTATAGTATCTGAGGTAATGTCTGACTTCTTTTCTAAAATCTTTTCTCGAGCTTCTTCTGGGATTTCTGCTTCTTGATTTACTAGGTAATTTGGGCCATCGTATTATAATCCACTTCTTAAGGTTACTGCCTTGCTTTGCTCCTTTCCTTCTCTGTGAGGGATTTCAGTCTTGCTAGGCAACGTCCCTTGTGGTTTGTTTTGAATCTCCTGAGAAATCTGTCAAAGTTGTACTTCCAAATTCCTTACTGCAACATCGTTTCTTGCCATGTATTCCTTCATAAGAGTCTCTAGATTTGACTCTTGACTCTACACTTGGACTCGTTGGAAGTTCTTTTGCGGCTACTGTTGTGTAGGAGGTTTCCCGAATTGATTTGTGTTGGAATTACTCGCACCGGCTTGTCCTCTCCAAGAGAAGTTTGGATGTTGTCTCCAACCTGGGTTGTACGTGGCCGAATAAGGATTCCATCTATTCTGGTTTTGGTTCCCTTGTTGACCTACATAAAAGACAGACGCAAGATTTAGTGGACAGTTATCAGGAATGTGTTCCTCACCAGAAATTTCACATTAGGGAGAAGAAATAAAATTGGTAGGGGCTATGTTTGCTTGATTGTTCATAGCCATGCCCATCATCATGCTAAGGATAGCCTTGATCTGGGCTTGCATAGCAGAATTAGCCTCCATTTCCACTGCTTTAACTGGATTCTTCAAGATTGTTGTCGGCTTAGTTTCTCCCCAATGTCGATTGTTTGTGGCTATGGTGTCCAAGATAGCATGTGCCTCATTTGCAGACTTCTTCAAGAAAGATCCGTTTGCAGATGCATTGACTAGTGCCTTCGAAGCTTGATCTAATCCACTATAAAAATGCTCCAAGATGATGCAAGCAGGCAATCCGTGGTGTGGACACTTCCGAACCAGCCTTTGAAATCTTTCCCAAGCTGCATCCAGAGGTTCGTTGTAAGATTGTCTAAAAACAATAATTTCAGCTCTATATTTGGCATTTTTATTAGAGGGAAAAAACTTCTCTAAGAATTTCTCAGCCAAATCATTCCAAGAAGTGATGGAGTTTGGAGGGAATGAATCCAACCAAGCTTCAGCATCTCCTTGCAAAGAAAATGGAAAAAGCTTTAGCTTCAAAGTATCTTCAGGCACTCCTGTAACTTTAAAAGAATTTCAAACTCTCAAAAATAGCTTAATGTGTTTATGTGGATCTTCATTAGGAAGTCCAGAGAATTGGCCCATGGTATTCAACATTTGGAACATCACTGGTTTAAGTTCAAACTGTGGAGCATTTATCGGTGGCTCCAAAATTCCTGGATTTAAAGTCTGAAAAACTTGTAAAGCGTAGTCCCTTATTTCTCTATTGCGGTCTTCAGCAATGTAAATTGGATTTTCTTGTTTTGGCACCGGTGGAACTGGAGGAACAGGAGGAATTCTCCCACCATTTTGCTCCCTTCCACGATTCTGTGGATCAACTTGAGGATCGACTCCAGGAGGTTCCATTGGAAACTCTTGTATGTAAGAAGCTTCTTCTAGAGGTTCCTGTGCGGTCAACTCTTGTTGTTCCTTTTTCTTTCGTCTTTGTTCCTTCCTTCGACGACGAAAGGTTATTTCTATCTCAGGAACAATGTCAAGGAGTGGACACCCCTTGCTCATGCACTAACTTGAACCTACAAAAGCAAAACAAATGCAAATCAAAGTAAAATGCCCTTTGGGACAGAAATGCGGTCGCAATCTGATCGCAATTTCAAAAACAACATTTGTTTCACTTTTGGTCCCCGACAACGACGCCAAAAACTTGGTGCGTCGTCAGCTGAATGGATGAATGTGAGATAAGATGATAAATAATAATAGAGATAAATTCAACTAACCCTAGTGAAAGTATACACTGTCGCACGTAGTAATAAAAAACCTTAGAAGTATTCCAAGTGTATCGATCCCATGAGGACTAACTGGAAATTCAGATTTGAAGAAGAAACTGCTCAACTTGATTGCTTAAAGATAGGTAACTAAAGAAATATGATTGATGATTGATTTTAGAGAATAGATAAAACAAGCAAATGAATAAAAGAATAACAATAAAATAAAACAAGGTACTCAACATGGATTCATCCCAAAGGCAATAACCCTAGTCATGGATTATTTAATCTTAAGCCTATTCAATGCATTGGGTCAGATTTAACTTCTATTTGACCTTGCTCCCAAGAACCGTTAGAAGGCTAAGCGAGTACCGTTATGCACATTTCTGTGACTCGACTCCGACATAGATAATTCACGAATGCAATCTATAACCCTATAGTCGATATAGGGTGCCTTAGGCAGCTTGCCCTATACCGACGAACAATCTCTTTCGAGCCTTTTCTCCTATATCAGCTTTATGAGAATCAATATCGTTTGTCCCTTTCGAGATCAAACTCACATAGCATGCAAAGTCTAAGTGATTAAGTTAAACTCAGCAAGATCAGAGTGATAATCAATAAAGAATGACATGCATTGAACAATACTTAAGCAAATAAAACACTTTCAAGCTATTGAACCATAAGGGAATTCACCAGATTGAACCCCTCAACGGAATTTAGCTACACATGGTGAGATAAAGTGCAAATGAATACATTTTCATTGAAAATAAGAAATAAAGAATACAAATAAATGAAAAGTATCAAAAGCTGGAAATAATGGAAGTAGCCAAATATTATGGGTTTTCTATTTATCCAATCCTTCTAGAGTTCGCTTAGACACTCCACTCTCTCGCTTTTACAAGTGGGAATGAGTGAAAATCCCTACAAACCCTAAGGTTTGATGTCTAACTCAGGTTAGAATTTAGTCATCTAAGAAGGACCTCGGACATCCCTACTCATAGGCGTCAACTAGGGTCGTTCTGTCACCACCCTCTTCTTCCAAATGAGTTTTGCTTGAATTTGACTTCGAATCACGAGCTTATATAGTGTGGGAAATGGTTGAGGAGCTGCGAAATAAGTGCTGGTAGGTAGCCTAGTTGGTTTTGGGGTCAAAACAGCTGGTTAGGTGCGAAGAAGTCTCGTTCAAAACGACCTGCAGACGACTCGAAACTGCCTTTGTTTTTCCAGAAATGCAGTCGCATTTCGTTTTGCCTTCCCAGAAATGCGTCGCATTTCTGGGTAGATTCCAGTTTTTCCTCTGTTTTCCTACACAACAACAAGCTTAGTCAAATTCTCTTAAAATTAAGTCTTTTTAACACAAATGAGCATAATTTGACAAAAGTGATTCTCAGCACCCTAACTTATCAACTTTAACATATTTTGAGCTCGGAAATAGTAAAATTGATCTAAACATGCAATATTTGACGAAGAAATGAGCTAAATATAAGGGTAAATTAGGTATATTTTTGACCCTTATCACACCCCCAAACTTAACTCATTGCTTGTCCTCAAGCAATAGCCAATCAAAATGTTAGAGATCAACTTTTTAATTGCAAATCAAAACGTAAGAGCTCAATACTAATTGCAAACCAAAACGTTAAATTTCATATGTAGTAATCAATCATGGTACTAGCATCAACTTTAAATTTCAAATCAAGTGACATGGAATTAAGTAAACATTTTTTTCAAGATCGTTTTCTAAAAAGTTTGCCTTTCAGGAGAGGGTTCTACTCTAGTGTCAGTCACAACGTCTGAGTTTCCTAGGCATGAAGATTTCTATTGTTCTTTTTCAAAGCAAAACTCTCTTTAATCCATCCTAACCAATGTGCTTAACACTACAGGAAAAATCGTCACATACGATAGCATTCAAAAAACGCTATCGTAAGGCTACGATAGTGTTTTATGAAACGCTGTCGTAGCCCATGTTATTGAAAGTCTGAGACTTTTAATAGCGTTTTTTTCCCGCTATCGAAATCGCTGTAGAAAGTCTATATTTATTGCGTTATTCTAATGTTATGGAAACCTTTCATAGCATTGGAAAAAACGCTATGATTGCTATTTAATAGCGTTTTTTATAGATGTGAAAAAACGCTATAAATGAGATATCATAGCGTTTTTACCACGTTGTTGTAGCCAATGTTATTGAACGTCTCTAACTTTTCATAGCGTTTTTTCGACGCTATTAAAAACGCTATAAAAAGTTTATCTTTATTGCATTATTTTAATATTATGGAAACTTGTCATAGCGTTGAAAAAACGCTATGATTTCTCTTTAACAACATTTTTTATAGCCATGAAAAAACGCTATAAAAGACATATCATAACGTTTTTACCATGCTGTTGTAGCCGATGTTATTGAAAGTCTCTATTTTTTCATAGCGTTTATTCGATGCCATTGAAAATGCTATAAAAACGTCCATTTTTTATTGCATAATTGTAATGTTATGGAAAAATTTCACAGCATTACGAAAAAAGCTATGATTGGTCTTTAATAACATTTTTTATAGCAGTGAAATAATGTTATAGAAAATATAGCATAACATTTTTAATCTTGCTATAATAGACACTAATTGACTTTTAATAGTTTATAAATATATATATATATATATATATATATATATATATATTTTTTTTTTTTGTTTACATTTATATTTTTTGTTTCAAATGTTTTTATATTTAAAAATCAAATTAAATTTGTTTATAATGCATTTAAATACGTTTTAAAAAGTAAAAACATATATATCTTTCAAAGTCACTTGCCTCATCATGTATAGACAACTAAAAAAATGCAAATCTTCAAATTTCTCATAAAGATACACATAAAATCTTCAAATTCCTAACACAAAAATTAAGTACTACATTAATAAAATCAAAGCTTGTTATAGCAAATAAATTAAAGTACTTACATATAAAGAAAGTTGCAAATTCATAATCCAAATAACTAAAATAACGACATGTATAGTCCCAAAAAATTTATACACTCAAAAAGCTCTGAGAGAGTTGATGAAGTGGCTGCATACTAACAACTCCCCCATGAATATGCAGCTGCATGTGTGTTATCCTTTCATTCACCTAATAAATTAAAAAACCAAAACATCTTTTATAAATCATGATTTAAACTCTAACCCATGAACCAATATAACAAATAAACATTAAAACTCATACAAATAAATACAACTGCACTTGAATGTTAATTTACTTACCTATTTTAACTTTATCAATTGGTCATGCAATTGTAGTACCCACAACGTCATCAATAACGATAATATCAGTGCAAATTGAAAACAATTACAAAGAATGAACAAGTTTTGTGTGAGCTAGGTTGCCTCTCCGTTGATTTGATCATTTGAGCATTCTCTTCCTAAACTTATTTCAAAGTTTCCTTACCAACCTTATAATATCCATTTTGACTTCCTCAAATAAAGGACCCAAAAGCAAAACACACTAGTCTAAATAAATGATTAACACCATAACATAGTTACCCTAGAAAAATCGACATTCAACATCAAAATTTTATAGATGGCATGAAATTGGTGATACCAAAGAAAACAGTTGTAATATTAAACTTAGTGAGGTAGAGATTCAGATACTAACCTTATGACGAATGATGTTCAATATAGATTTTGTTTAGCTGGGGAGAGCGAAAAAAACACTCAAATTAGAATAATCAAAACACTACACAACCAAATGGATTATGAACAATCTTCTATGTGAAACTCTAAGGAGCAGAGGCAAGACAAATTGGAGGAGATAAAAACTAAGAGGAAAGATTCACATTGTGTTTCAAAACTAGATTAGTATTTCAAGATTGTACTATTGAACATTATAAAACACCAGCTCATGCAGAAGCTAAAGGAGATAATCAGTTTTACACATTAGAATTGCAACATTATAAAACACCAGCTCATGCAGAAATCAACAAGCAGTTAAACCTTGCAACAAACAATATCAACAAAAAGACAAAAAATGATTGAATGTGTAACGTCTCAGGTTCCTATACCTGACCTAGCGACATTTCTAAAGCCCCTATCTTAATTCTAACCGGATACTCCGAAAATTTCAGCAGCATAACGACATACATAGGACTATCCCAAAAAATTTTAAACCTATTAAACAAGATAAACTCATTTCTATATGAAAAACGCCCAACTACAACTTCACAACACTTCAGGTTCACAACAAGACTCCAAATATCCTCAAACCAAGCAAGTCAGGTCTCGCATCAGATACTAATCAAAATCTAATCCAAGAATTATAGAAATATAATTTAAACACAGGGACTCAATTGCAAACTTTAATTTTCAAATCAGAATTCAAACCAAGTAATGAACTTTAACTAAAAAATAGTTTAGCCTGAACACCAAGAAACAATTCTCTCTGTTAAGGCCCCGATGCATGCAGATGAAGCTAATTTCCCTTGTTTCTCTCCTTTGATCGATTGAGTTGTCTTCCTTATTTCTCTGTGTGTTTCCCTATTGATTGGAGAATCCAATGTTCCTCATTCGTCAATATTTTCATTACCAATTACAATTATTCAATTCCAAATGCTACATAATATCCTATATAATATACCATATATAAAAATCGTGTCAGATATTTCTAAATGCAAAAGCAAGTAAATGGAACATGAAAATGGAATATATGACCTACTTTGGTCTTTCTAATCTCCAAAGAAAATTGAAAGAAAAATAGTTTTTCAACTAAAAAAACTCACCGGACTCATAATGCTTATTGGTAAAAGAAAACAAAAGCAAGAAATTGCACAATTTGGAAAACTCACCTCAACACAAAGCTAAAGGAAAACTCAATTCATTTCACTCAAATATTCTGGTAACAATGGTAGGAAAAAAAAGGCTTTATATAGCATTTGACAACCTTAACCTAATTGGTTACAAGAGACCAAGAGATACAACTTTAATTGACTAATTAAATGGACAAATGTGAAACCTACGTGAGTTACAATGACTGGCCATATTCAGCTATAACTCCCATATTAAATGGTTTAAATGACAAAGAAAAACTGAAATATAAGCTATCTTGTAACCATCCATGGAGTAATGAATCATAACTTGGAGTAGCTTGAACTTGAGTTCCATAATTGAAGCTTATACGATAGTATTCAAAAAACGACAGCATTGTATCAACAACATTTTCCTTTAAATGTTTATCCAATCAAATAAAAACCCGCAATATTATTTGAAAAGGGAAATTTCTCAATCTTTATTAGATACAAATTGCAACATTGTATCAACAACATTTGGAAAATATTTTAATGCAAACCAGAACTTAGATGATCAACCACATTTGTAAGTTCTTGTACACGTGATGGCCACCTAAAACAAAGAATCTCAAGACAACATTTCAAGCAATCCAACTTAAAAACTTGAACATATGGCTAGACTTACCCACTAGTCATAGGCCATCATTTGAACAACACAAAACAAAAGGTGAGAAAGAGAGCATGAAAAAGTAAATTACTCACTACAACTGAAAGTAGCTGTGGGAAGAAAGCTATGATTGTAAAAATACTTAAGCTAGAATTTCAAACCATGAACTAAAATATCATAACTAACTGTTGGTATGTGCTTACCAGAATGTATAAAGTCAATTGATTGCTTAATTCATTTGACTATTGCCATCTGAATTATATGCCATGGTGGATTTGACTCAGCTTTTCATTAATACCATTTTAGTATAATCTATGTCAAGCAAAACTACGTGAAAACATGAGTCCAAGATTAGTAACTTACTGAGTATAAATGGAAGATTGACCAAAGCTAGCTACCATGAGAGCATAGATGAGAAGCTTTAGATGTGAGCCAAAAAAGTTTTAAAAAACAATCTATTGTGAGCATTATTGGACATTTAATCTGGCTAATAAAATTTCTAATTAACCAGGTTTTTGAGATTAGAGCAAGGTATACAAATGCAACAAAAAACTGCAACATATTAGAACTATACGAATATATGCAAGTCTCAATGTTCATTACTTAAAAAATCATATCATAGTTGGGGTTGTAATAAATTTCTTTGGAGTCTTATTGTTGAAGTTTTCAACCTAAGACGTTGCTTTGCAAATGGATAGAAGGAAGGATAATTAGCAGTCTACTAAAGCTCATAAGATATAGTTTTTTTAACACGATAAAAAATAAAAATTGCACTAGGATATATTAGCAAATTGTTTATCAAAATAAGGGTCTGTTTGGAATACATTTTAATTTAAATGTTTTTCAAGAATGCATTTTTTAAAAAACATTTGGTATAAAAATTATTTATAATTTAAACACTCATATATTTGGTTGCATTTCCTCACAAATGTTTTTATACACAAGTTATTGTTTACTTAAGAAGTCTTTAAAAAAGTTGGTTTCAAGTGTTTCTCTCAAAATGGTTTATTTATCAATCTCATTTTCTAATAAGTCATTTTTAGTAGTGGCCAAACACTGAAATTTTTTCAAAATGATTTATTTTCAAAATTAAACACTTGAAAAGTTAAACCAAACACACCTTAAGAAACCAACCAACAGAATTCTACTACTAGAGAGCATAAGCAAGGGGCTGCAAAATTTTTTAATTTAGGAGGTAAAAAGTTTAGTGTCGGCTGCTGCACGGGAGCCTATAATACAAGGAAGTCGACGCTTCAATTAATTTGGTACATGATATTTATTTGAAGAATGAAAACCACTCTAAACAATAGAAAAAATAATTGGGGGCCATCAATACAGAATAAAAAACATATCGCTAAATTTTTCTTTATTAGAAATAAATCCAAAACATTTATGCAAAGCAAACTGACGAAGCATAAATATCTAGTTGCTATATATTGACATTTTAAAAAAAATAGATTCGAACTAATTGTTGCTTGTGTTGTTTTTGAAAGATGATATAATTCTTGTACTCTGAACAAAGCCAAAGTTCACAACAAACTCACAAGGATAACTCTCCAAAGCTTTTTCTACCCCTCCCTCCCACAAACAAAGCAAAATTTACATATCCTACAAGCAAAAGATTACAAAGTCAATTCTCCTCAAACTTTTTCAATCCCCTCCCCATAAAGGCCTAAACGTAGCAAAATCCATGGTTATAACAAAGAAGCAAAAGATAGGAAGCGGAATAGAAGCATGTACCTCGGGGAAATCAATACTTTCACAAAGATTGCAACATGGGGCCAGAAGAGCAACTTTGTATTGCTAAGTGTCTATGGCTTTATCAACTTCTAGGTCACAATAGAGAAGGTAGAGGGAGAGTGAATGGAATATTTGTTGGCATGTGCACTTGTAATGACATTTGAAAATTCCTCACTTGCATTAACCTACACGTAAATATCAAGTAGACCAGAAAAGCATAATGAGAAAAAACAAGAAAAATTGCCCCCAAGAACTACAGCTTCAAGGTCAACCAAATTCCAATAAGTATACAAGAAATACAACCCTCATAGAACCTTTTAACCACTCCTTCAAATACACAAGGAAAAAAAAACTAATAATAAAACAAGAAATCAAGTCTTGCAATCATTCTAAACAAGTCCAACAAGTATACATTGTGCTAGAGAACATTACAACAAATGAAGAAATTTATCTCTACTAAACTTTTTTAAGCACGTTCCTCAAATATAAGAAAAACCAAGTCTTACGATCATGCCAAAATTACTTTTTTTTTTTTTTTTTTGTCTTCTAAGAGTGCTTTTGACATGTTAAAAATACTTCCCACTCAAAACCATCATATTTGAGGGTAAGTAAAACTAATTTTGAAAAAGACAAGTATTTAAAACAAATCACTTGTTGTGTGTTTTAGGCCTAAGAACTTTTACATTACCACAGTTATTAAGGCATTAAACATGCTATCTTTATTTTCAATGGTCATTATTAAAAAAAACTTTTAAAAACACAAACCAAGCCACTACAAATACTATTACTACACCCATAAACCAATCTACCATTGCAACTTAGGAGTCTTCTTTTAAAAACCTAGTATATGCAATCGAACAATCTATCACAGACCAACAAGTTTTAAGAGATTGGAGAGAATTTGTATTAAGATATCATATAAAGGGGAAAAAAAGCACGAAGTTGGAGATTAAACCAAGAGATGTAATAGATATCAAAAGTAAGATTTGTTGCTTTTGAACAAGCCAACACTTAAAAGAAAGAGAGAGAGCAGCCTAAATGTTGCTTTTAAACAAGCCAAGTCCAAAATACATGGTGAAAGCAACTTCTCTTTTGTAACCAAATAAGGATACAAGCTAGTTAGAATAGTTGAACTCGAACTCCTTCAATATATTTGTGAGTTTGCTATAAATATTACTTTTAGGTTTGATATAACATAGTGACAGCATCAAGAAAAAGAAAAAAAAAAAGTACACCAAAGTACACAAGATTTATAGCCAAAATGTTATTCACAACATATTTATGCTTAATAGAATCATTTTTTATTATATGGTGAAAAAAAAGTTATTTAAAATACATTTTAACAACAGTAAGATATCAAAACATTTTTATTGCATTTTTTTTTTCCCAAAAAGTGCTTAAACAAGAAGGCATCCCAAACCAGCAGTATGGTTACAAACTAACAAGATTGGATTCCCATGAAACCATGCCAATAAACGAAGCAAATTTGAAATGGGGTTAGGAGAATTTTTTTTTCTTAATCTTCTTTGTTTCAAGAACAAGAAATAAATTCTGCCCAAATCATATTCTTGAACCCATACAATCACCATATACATTTGAAGTGGTTCCATAACAGGAAGAAGCATATAGTATACAAAACAATAATTATTTTGAAACCCTACTGGGAGAGACTATTGGAAACTCTAGTACTCCTATGCAAATTTCAAATAAATTTAGCAAAGTGACGAAATAAAGAAGCAACGGTGAAGTTCGTAACTGATAATCTTTTAAACCATGTTGGTTGTTGTTCAATAATTAATAAGTGATAAGAATGATAAACATACTCAACTCAAAAATCTTGTCTTAGACATTCAATATATCCAATAGCTTACATAGTTTAGAAATAAGAATTTTAAGAAAAAATGAGCAAAGCATACCGAAGATGGAAAATTGTCCTCCAATAAAGTACCAGAATGAAAGAGTAAGTTGAACCTCCCCACCCAAATAAAGTAAAAGAATGAAATGAGTAATCGTCCAATGCCATAACAAGAATTAAATACCGAACACGGAAAAGAAAAAGAGAGAACCACATACAACTATGTTCAATCTTCAAGTTTCATTTTACTTAATAAAAGTACTTCATATATTAAAAGTAAACCTACAAAACAAATATATTAAAAGTAAACCTACAGAATAAGTATACTAAAAGTAAGCCTACATAATAGGTATGCATCAAACATACTTCTTATTATTGAAAAAAATCTCTAATTCAAGAAATTAGCTCATACTAAGTATAATATATCATGTCGTCATGTAAAATAAAACATAGTTGATTCCACCTCACGACAGAAATAACAAAGGTTATAATAATAGGTATAAATGTGAACTCAACTCTTCTGGAGATAATAAATTCAAGAGTCTAAGCTAGTTCCCTCAGAGACATAAGTTGAAGATCAATCCACGTGATCAATAGTAGCATGGTTTAAAAAGTGACGCATTACAAGGAACAACAACCCATCTCTCTATCCTTCCACGGAGGCGGGGAGGAAGTCTTAATTCAATATTGAAAAGTCCAAACATCCTTCAAAAATACTGAGAAAACACATGGACAATGACTACGACAGTGACTACAACAACGAAAGGATGTTCAGAGGGGTTCATTCATTTATTAATACGTGAAAAACGTAGCCGTACTTTAATCTTAATTTTAAATTAACTTATAAAAAGATGACATTAACTTTTACTCACTTGTTAGCTTTGTATTCACAGCGAATCCTCCTGAGTTCATAAGTTTGAGGGAAGGAACCAATGGTGATGGTTGGAAGAATTGGAAGATTTAGCTTCTTCTGTTGAGCATCAAGTCTTGCACCAACATATGTAGCTCTGCAGAGATCAGAAACCTTTAGAGCAGCATCTTACACAATAAAAAAGCAATCCATCAGTTAATGAAACCCCTAGAAACAAACAGTGAAACATCTTATAGATAAGAAATTGATGTACATACCACTTTCTGAGCAGCCTCGTTGGTCACCCTTGGGGACGACATCTTTGAAGCATGAGCTTCAACATTAGTGGCAAAGAATGCTTGAAAAAGAAAATCATAAGCTCAAGTGTTCATACAAGTCAATTTCAAAAGGGTAAGTACCATGGGAAGAACATTCAAACTTTTCTCAATGTCAAAAAGCACTGGAGGATGAGGAGAAGGGGGGATTTACATATGCCGAGTTAAAACGGTCAATGAGTCTACCCATACAAATTTGGACAAAAAAAAGTTCAACCATCAATATGGCTACAAATGATATTCTATTATGTAGCATCAGTCGAACTTAAAAGACAACAGGCTTAAGTCTAGAAAAGATTGTTGATGATTGATATATCATTTTAAAAATTACCACATGTCTTCTAATGAAACAATATACGGATCTATGAAAAACCTTGACAAAGAAATTATAGAGAGAAATAAATTGCTTGTCACGTTTCACTTTTAAGTTTTAAGGAGAGAGGGAGCACAAGTATTTGAGAAAAAGTAAAGAATGCACATTTATTCATTTAAAGCAATGAAGTAAAGATCGTGCACTTTATCCTCTAAGCTATCGTCAAACTAGCGATGGATCTACTTCAACCTAGTGACTATCTATTCATAACGAATAAATTGCTATTCTATGGATCCTAAGAGTCGTCAATTCAAAGGAAAATCATAAACAACAATTGTTTAAACAAGAATAGTAGGATGCATCACAAACATTCAGTAAAATTCCAAAACAAAAAAGAAATCTCATGAAAAGTAAATATATATACTTACAAACCGAGGTTCTGATTACAGCAATCCACGCTTAGACGAACATAGACGAGCAAAATCTAAGCCCAAAGACTTGATTAACCGACCTAAAACTAATCTAAACTAAGAACTACTAAGAAAATACAAAGAAATCGGAGAGAAATCAAAGAAGAACGAAAGGAAACGATTGGAGAATGACCTATCGACGGAAAAGAACATATATATTTATAACATCGCGACAGTGTCGAGACGCTAGACACAACATCTCGACGTTATGCATTCTGTTCACGGGCTGGATTCATGGTAGTGTCGAGACACTAGCATTGTAGCGTCTTGACGCTAACTCTCAAGTAGACATATTATTCCTGTAACAACCAGTTTTGTTTTAATAAAAAAAAAATGGGGGAAAGTGGGCATTTTGCCTGGTCAAAGAGTGGGAAAAAAGGGGGGAAATTTTCCCCCCAAATTTCGGTCAAACTAACCGTAAAAACAAAAAAAAAAATACCAGATTTTTTCCCCTCACGTCGCTCCCTCTCTCTCTCCCCGATAACTCTCTCCCTCTCATCTCCCTTTCAGCTCTCTCTTTGCCGCCCACCGCCCGAAGACGTCGACGCCGCCGTCGCCTCCCTTCGTCGATTTTCGCTACGCCGCCATCTTCCATTGTTCCTATGCCGTCGGTGAGCGCTCAGCTCTCTCTCTCTCTCTCTTGCACCCTCACTCTCTCTCAGCTCTCCCTCTCCTTGCTGTAACAGGTTGCACCGCCCCCGCCGTCCGGGCTCGTCGCAGCCTCCGAGCGCCGCTGTCCTCTGTTGCAGATCTCCACGCGGTCGTCGCCACTCACCTCACGACGTCGCCGCCGTGAGTTCCTTTGCAACCAAACAGCCGCACGCCGCTGCCATCTTCAGTCAAACAGTTGGTAAGGAGGGTGTAAGTTTCAGATCTAATTAGCCTTTTGTCCTTTAGTGGAATACCCAATAATGTTGAGTCTTAATCCAAGGTGTCCGTAGTGAGTGGTGGTCGAATTCGTAAAGGCAAAGCGAATTTGGAAATTGGACAGCGAGCCGTAGTTTCATTTGGGTGAGTTTTCGACCCTCTCAAGTCTTGTGTTTTGGGAAATTTATTGAGATTGGTATGCCTCTGATGTGAGAATATTGTTTTTTTATGTGTTAATAGACTATTGTTTCGCATAATGTGGTTGGCGTTATATCAAGTTGTTTGGGTGTTTTCAATCAAGCTTAGTTATCTCAAGGTAAGTTAACTTGCTGAAATTAAACTGTAATTGTGCTTAGATGTGATGGTTGTGCTTCTGGCATGAGATTGTGTTATATGTTTGAGTTGAGACTGAAATGATATGTATGCCATTGATTTCAAGAATATGGATGCCGTGTACTTGTGCTATGAGATAGGTGAGAGTGCTTGACTATTATATATTATAAGTTGGCTGGCAATGTATGTAGACAGCAGGAAGTTTGTGGTTTCTCTGTTTAGGAGTGTAGGTTGTCGTTTTTGTTTCTTGTTCTTGGAATTGGCTGAGTTGGGATGGTGCATATTGGTTTGGCCTGTCAGTAATCTTCGAAAAAGAAAAGAATTTGGTTAACTGGGTTGCAATCTAAATTAGTGAGTACTAGGAGGTCTTAAAGGGAAAAGAAGTGAGAAAGGGAAAAGAATAAGCTAGTTGCTCTAGTAGGGGGTCGTGTCAATTAATCACCTAGAACTGAGATGTATTAGACTAAAATGAGGAGCTAAATGGGCGGGACTTGGCTTCGCAAACTAGGTGTCATTTACTAACTGTGGAAGTTAATTTCCGACTTAAAACCCATGAATGCCCCACCAGTGAAATGGTAGCTAGTGCTTTATGCGCACAATAGTGCCTTGATGGGTGAGACTTGGCTCCACTGTCTAGGTGCCTTCTACCATCAGTAGGAGTAGAGATCTCCCAAAACACCCACCTGTGCACCTTCAGTGAGTTGGAAATTTTTTTTTTATAGGTGAGTTAACTAATCACTAGACCCATACTACAAGATGAATGAAATGAAATGAATGGGAATGAGATAACAAAACCTTCAGGCCCTTAGCTCAAATGATCTTTTGAAACCTTGGTTATTGCATGTCTAGCAGTATTGTTACTTACTGAATATTTTCTTAAATACTCATTCTTTTCCCTAACATGTAACTGCAGGTAAAGGCAAAGGTGTACAGAACGCGTGACGGAGTGCTACTGAACGAGCCATGGATTTCCTTAGGATAGACTTCCGCATTTTATGTTTTCAAATTTCTTCTTTTGAACTTGTTGAATGATGTTTTAGGATTTATTCCGCTTAAAGTCTTTTGCTAGAATGACGAAAATTTCTTCTTGTTCTGTTTTAACTGGGATCCCAGGCTGAAAAGTTTCACGAATTTTCTAAGCATGTTTTACTTTAAATGTCATTTTATCGCCGTTCTTAGAAGTAAAATGAAATGTAAGTGGTAATGACCCTAGGATCTAGACATGAAATGTAAGGTCGTTACAATTCCAACGCTCTTTTTTGATCCAATTGACTACAATCTCGAGGCTCGAATGGTCCGGTCACGTCTTTTAGCTCCCTCGTCGTCACAGGGACTCCAAGATAGCTCAAAAATGTCCTTAAACTCCCGAATTAGCGTCGATTTGACATAACAACTTAATTATCCTCTTGTGCTCAAATTCCTATAAAACAAACAATAAACCCATAAAATATAAACTAAGAAGATTAAATTAAAGGTAATTAAATAGCACATTTCAGGCACTATCGATAGTTCAACTAGCATAAGACATATACATTCAACCACAAGGTTAGAGGTTTAAACCCCCTACCACACATATTGTCCAAAAATAAAGCTAATATATCTAATTCTTTATTAATGAAGTATATCAAAGATATCTAAACTAATGATAGCTCATGTGTATACTTTATGAATGAAGTATATTATATTCACGAAATATACATTTGATATACTATATATTTAGTATATCAGTTGATTGATATACCAAATATTCAATATATCATTCAACTAAATAAATAAATTCCAATGTGTTTTTAAGGGTTTTTTTACATTTCAACTTTAATATTTAGGTTGGGTTTTTTTTTTTTTTTTTTTTTTTGCTATATTTGCAATTTGAAAAAACGGATAACATGGTTGCAAATTCCATTTTTGTTTTTGTTACTCTTGCAACTACTCAAATATTCTTTCTTCCCCAAACCCAAAGTGCATTTGAGAAAGAGGAATTGTAGAGGGTTCACGTTATTTTTTTTCCTTTCGTTTGTTTTTGTAATCTGAACAAAAGCAATAGCGTTCACGACAGAACGTTCAAAGTGGACACAACAGTCCATACTTTAAACTGAAACAATGATGCCTTATCATAGCTTGTATGTATCTGTACCTACCCTATGTCATCTCCCTCTCTGTCGTCATCAGCCGTACGCAAGCAGTAATTTCATAACACCTTGTCCTCGTGTTTCAACTTTTCTTATCTGTTTTTATTTTGTTCTTTTTTTTTTTTCTTTTTACGTTACATCCATCATTTGTAGAGAATATAAATCGGATTTGAATCTCATACCAAATTTGCATGTGTGAACCCAAGCGGCATGGAGGAGAAATCTGTTTTAATTTTTTTTTTTTTTAAAAAAACCTCTGTTTTAAAAGATAATGGAAACTTAATAGATTTTTACGTTTAAAACTTGTCAAGACATCAATTTTCACCATAAACATTCAATTTTATCAATTGAATTATAAATCTAAATTTAAATATATTGTAAGTTGAAAATCTTTCAACCCACAAATTTCAATAGATCAATTCCGCTCTAGCTAGTGTTAGTTTTTCTTGGAAACTTTGCTAATTTCACACTAGACATATGTTTATATTCATTAAATGCACAATTATTGGCAGTCTTTCATGTGAAAGTGTAGTAAAGAGTAAAAATTGCAACACTTATTCATGTATGAGGTTACGATTATTGTCATATTTTATCAAAGTTTTAATTACACAATTTGATTGTCCAACTTTAGCATAATTAAATTGGTTAAGACATTATATCCTCCGCCTAAAGGCCATACAGAGTTTTAAAAAGTCACTTTTAAATCATGCCACTATCTTGGTTGAATTATCTTTCCAAACATGAGCTCTCTTGTGGTAGGCTACTTTGAACTTCCTTCAATTCTCCATGTGCCTTGAGAGAACTACCACTTGAACTCCTTCAAATGGTGAATGCTTTTTCCAAGATCCAATAAATTTCTTATAAATATATATAAAAAAAACCACTCTATTTGATCTATCACGATTACATAAAAATCTCTCTCAATCAAAATATTACACTATAAACATTGCTATAAAATTGAGAGTAAATATCAAGATGAACATAGCTTAATTGACATAAAGTTTGTAATAAGAACCAAGAGGTCTGTGTGGTTTGAAACCTTTCACCCTCACATGTTTTTTTTTTTTTTTTTTGACAATATGTGGGGTGGGGGATTCGAACCACAGACCTCGTGGTTATCAGTACAACTTTATGTCAATTGAGCTATGCTCTTGTTGGCCTTTCACCCTCACATGTTGTGTAAAAACTAAATGTTATATTTCGCATACCTATCAGATAAGCATTTTTTTAAAAAATATATATTTTTTTCAATAAATTATTTTTATAACTAACATTTTTTTAAAAAGTGCTTTAAAGAATATGTTTCTTTTTGTTGCACTATATTCAAAAGTTATTCCATATTAACTATAAACACTTTCATTTTCTCACTACATATTTTGAAATTTTTTGGTTCACATCACTTAAGTCATTATTTTGTAATCTATCTATCAAGCGTTTCTTTAAAAATATGATTTAAATTAATCTAGGTTTTTAAAATGCTTTTTATTTGTCAATATGTTTTAAAAAATTGCACATTGAACCCACTTTAAATTATTAATTTTTTTCTAATATACTCATAACATAGAATAATTGATTTGTTGGATTTATTAATAAAATTATTTTAATAAAATGAAGAACCACAACTTTTTGTGGAAGGACGTGTCTTTTGTAAAGGACACAACCCTATGTGAATGGACGTATTCATTTATCAAAAGACACAATCCTTACATGAAAAAAATGTGACTATTTGAATGACAACAAATAATTGTCTATAAATATGTGATTCATTTTGAGTTTTGAATATAGAAAACTCTTTCTTCAAAAACTCATCTCCTATTTTTCTCCTATTTCTTTGTACGATTACTTAAATACCATTGTTGAAAATTCTGTGATTGGAGTGCTACATTCATGGGTGGGTAATTTGTCATGACAATTGTTTGTGATACCTCGAACACCATAGAGGAAACAAAATTGTCTTGAACCAACGCTATCGTTAGGTTTGGATTGATTTTTGTTTTTCAGTGTTTTATGCATAGTGTGCATACAAGATTTTGTCAAAAAAATCAATTCATTTTTTCAAAAGTTATTGTTGATTTTGTAAAAAAAATAGTCAATTTATTTTTTTCTAAAGTTATTATTCCAAGCTCACTAGAAATTGTCTTTCATTTGTGCCCAAAATTTCTGGTTATAAAAAAGGGAAGAACTCTCAAGTCCCTCAAGACTTCCCCATCTCCAAGAGGCCAAGAGAGAGAACAATTGCATTTGAACTCTCATTGAATAATTATCCTCCAAGAGGCTAAGATAGAGAACAATCTCTGATAGCCATGGCAGAACCAAACGTCCTGTTCGTAGCAATACCCACACACGGCCACTTCAACCCAGGCCTCCACTTGGCCAACATCCTCTCCCACGGCGGTGTGCACGTGACCTTCGCGACCTCCGCTTCCGTCCTCCGCCGTGTCCCCAAACTTCCCTCCTCCCCATGCCTCTCATTCGCCTTCTTCTCCGATGACTACGACGATGGATTCAAAGCGGGGAACGACGTCGCTCCATTCCTCTCCCAGTTCGAGCGCCAAGCCTCCAAAGCCATCCAACACACCATCCTCAAATCCAAAGCAGATGGAAAGCCCTTCAGTTTCGTTCTCTACTCATTGCTGACTCCATGGATGGCCCATTTGTCTCGTTCCTTCGACCTCCCCTCCGCTCTCTTCTGGAACCAATCCGCCTCTGTTTTTGCCATTTACTATCACTTCTTCAATGGCTATAGAGACCTTATTCGAAACGCCTTCTCTCATCCTTCTATTAACATTCACTTGCCTGGCCTCCCTTTGCTCAACTCTAAGCAGCTCCCTTCTCTTTGCGATCCGGCCAACTCCATCTCTTTTGTTTTCCAGCTCTTCGAAGCCCACTTTCAAGTGCTCAAACAGGAACCCCACTTGAAAATTTTGGTCAACTCCTTCGATGAGCTGGAGCACGACGCTTTGAGAGCGGTTGTTGGTGGCAATAATAATGTGGAATTGATTCCCTTCGGGCCCGTCTTGCCCTCTGCTAGTTTGTTTGAACCAACCCATAGTAATAATGATTTTAAATCTTACATTGGGTGGCTGAACTCACAACCTCAATCGTCGGTGGTGTACGTGTCGTTTGGGAGTATTTCAGCGGTGTCGAAGGCGCAATTGGAGGAGATTGCAAGAGGGTTGTTGGATTCCGGGCTGCCGTTTTTGTGGGTGATGAGGAACATGGCGAATGGAGATGAAGGAGACGGGCTGAGTTGTCGAGATGAGCTCGAGGCCAAAGGGAAGATAGTTTCATGGTCTTCGCAACTCGAGGTTCTATCGAACCCTGCAATAGGGTGTTTTTTGACACAGTGCGGTTGGAATTCTTCGTTGGAGAGTCTTGTCTGTGGGGTGCCTATTGTGGCATTTCCGCAGTGGACGGATCAAGGAAACAATGCGAAGATCATTGAGGAATTGTCGAAGACTGGCGTGAGGTTGAGAGCGAATGACGACAATGGCGTGGTTGAGCGAGGGGAGATCAAGAGATGCTTGGAGCTGGTGATGGGCGATGGAGCTGAGGGGGAGGCTTTAAGAAGGAACGCTATGAAATGGAAGGAATTGACCAAAAAAGCTGCAACTGACGGTGGTTCTTCCAACAATAATATTAAGACTTTCATTGATGAGGTTTGTGATAGGACCAAAATAGTCATATTTTATTGCCTCTAATCTAAACTTGTTAGAGGAATTTTATGTTTTATTTGTCTTACTTACAGGTACTTCGAACTTAAGGCGATGTCAGGAGTCAACCACACAAATTGGTGTTAATTCGGGCCAATTATGTAGTTTTGGAGTCATCTCGGTGTTCTTGAAAGCGAGGAGGTGAAAAGACCCAAGTGGATTGAAGCGGGCCTGAAGAACGACACCAAGAACCAAAGGTTGAAGCCCCGTATCGAGAAATAACGAGACAAAATTGAGAAATAAGGCAGCAAACCTCGGATTAGGGATGGCGTCGAGACGGTGTCCCTAGCGTCTCGATGCCGATGCGATCTCGACACGGAATGAAAAGTTCGTGGCATTGAGACGCCGAGCCTGGCATCTCGACGATGCGACGTTTTCTATAAATATAGGGCTTTGGTTTAGTTCGCCGTTAGGTTAGAATTTTGGTCCTTTTTCGATTACTTTCGTCTCGTTACGTTTCCAGCTTCTGTGTAGATCGTTTTAGGTCATATTTTATGTATTCTTTCATGTTTGTTTGTAGTTTTCCTTTGCTTATGAGTAGCTAAACTCGTTGGTATCAGGATTGAGATTATGTTTGAATAATATTGGTCTTTGGCTGAGTTTTCTAGGTTTATTTGTTCTGTTCTTACTGTCTTTTATTGAGTTTTTTCATGCAAGCTTGTTTAAACCAATGCTTGAGATTAATTTCTTAGGATTGACGACCTTAGGAGATTTCTATTTGTGCATTCTATCAGTTATTTTTAGTGTTGGGTTTTATGCCCTAAAACTCGTAGATAGTGAATGTAACCGTTGACCGGATATTAATGAAATAATATTGATATATTTTTCCATTAATTGTTGTTAGTTATTTTATATTTGTCTTTGCCTAATAATAACCCTAATCCAATAAACTAGACATCCAAGGCTGTAATATGAGTCTTGAACTATATGTAGCGACATATGGGATCATTGTTCAAGAAACAGCCTAAAGGGTCTATAGTATAGGGATAAGACTGGGTGCCTTATCCTGGTGACACTATGGATACGGCCCACTTTGTATTTGATACAAACGCTGCGATCCAACGCGTTCGTGTAGGAGACATGCGAGTGGGGGTATCCTATGAGTTTGCATAAGACCGGACCGCGAAATAGTAACCACTGGTTATAACACCGTTAACTAGTTGGTTTTCTATTTCACTAGGACGACCTAGACAACTTAGTCTTAATCCTGAGTTGATTATGGACTCCTGCTCATGAGAGATTGTCCTTTGATTTGTATGGGTGAGAGTGGCCAAAACGCCGACTCAATAAGCCTACCACTTTGGGGACAAGACCGAATGGGGAGCTGGGAACATAATCGTACAAGATGGAATTCACTCCTTCCCGACTTTAGGGAAGCAGATGAGTGTTCCCTTAAGTGGTTACTCCGAGTCTTGAACAAAGGACCCTACCCTCTCAATGGCACGAGAGGGTTTTCTGTTTGATGGTTGGACCACAAACAGGTTGTTCATTAGAGGAGAATTGGTACTTAAGGAAATAGAGGTAACCCAGGGGTAAAACGGTAATTTGACCCAGCTGGTGTTACGGACACTCGTGAAGGACTAACTAGTCGATATTGGTCTATATCCGTGGACACAGAAAATATGTCTGCAGTGAGAAGAGTGCAACTGTGAGTCTATAGTGGAATGAACACACAGTTAACGAATATTGATTAATGTGGTTAATGAGTTTGACCAATTAATCTCACATCGTTGGAGCTTCTGATCTGCAGGTCCATTAGGTCCCACTGGTAGCTCATAAAGTAATTTGAGGCAACTAAGTAATAAATGTAAATTGAAAATGTTCAATTTACTCAGGGAAACAAATATAATATATATTGATATATTATTATGAGAGAAATTAATATTTGAAGAAATTCAAATATAAATTTATGGAAGTTTGAAAGAGTTCAAATAATGAATTAATTAATTTAAGGCCTAAAATGTGTTTGGGCAAATTAATTAATTCTAGGACGGGAATTAAATATGTGATATTTAATTGGTGGTTAATTAATTAGAGAATTAATTAACCCGGAATTAATCAATTATGGAAATAATTAATCACTTAAGGAAGTGATTAATCATTTATGGAAATGATCTAATCACTTATGGAAGTAATTAGTCATTTGTGGAAAAGATTAATCAATTATGGAATTGATTGATCATGATTGATTAATTAAGGAATAAGATTGAATCAATTTTGGAAAAGATTGATTTAATTGAATATTTTATTCATGGCCTCTCTTCTATAAATAGAACACTAGACCTAATTGGTCATGACACTTGACACTCTTGCTCTTGCTCTTAGACTCTCAAAGACAAGACCTAGAATTCTCTCTAGCCTCCCTCTTCGAGAAAGACTCCCACAAGTCTTTTGCCTCCTAGACTTAGAGACATACCAGTGTAACCTTTGTGGTTATTGTGTCATTCAAAGAAGGAATTTCCAGCGAAGAAAATCAAAGGCGGCTGCTGCGTTTTGATCGTTGGAGCGTCGTTGGCGAAGAACGGTCAAGTCTACAACGAAGGTTTGTAACGGTTCTTCCTTCTTTCTTTAGAAAAGCATGAAAATAAATTTAGATTTATTTTTCAGCATGTTTAAACCTATTTTCCAGCAGCTTTAAAGAGTGTTTAAAGTTTGTTTGAATTTTCGTAACGGTATTTTAATGTTAATTAATATACGGCGTAAGGTCCAATCGATGCGCTTCCGCTGCGTGGGGACTTTTATTCCCTTCATTTAGATAGCCACTAGGCCGAGGAAAGACAATCTCTATGGAGTGACGACCCTTGAAAGGCCTAAGATGCATGTTAAAGGTTGTATTGATTAGATTTAAATTTAAATTATATTTAGTTAATACAATTCCAGACCCACGAGTCTGAAAAATGAACCTAGGGGTTTGCTTTTGGTATCGCCAAACCTAAAAAAAAAAAAAAACAAGAAAACAAGCATAAAAGCAACCAATAAAAAATGAACCTATCTAAGAATTTAAAAGACAAAAAGCAGAAAATTTTTGAGTGCAAATGTTTAATGTCGTTTGCTCGACCACGCTCTCCTCTCTTCCTTCTTTTATTGTGGTTTCTCTCCACAGGTCCAGAATACATTATTTTTCGAAAATTCTTGTTTGATTAACTTCGGGGCCTGTAGAGAAGAATTAGTAGAAGCAGAAAAAATATTGGAAGTAGAAGTGGGCTGATAGAAGATTCGCTCAGCCTTGAGTTTAGAAGACGAGCACTTGGTGATCCCACCAGATTTATCAGTAGAAGTTATCTGGTGCTCGTTAACTACATCAAACAGTTCACCTTCTATGTTTGGGCATCTAATGACAGATGAATGCATCTCATTATTAGTAACCATGCATGATTTAGAATTTAACGTATGAACATTCACTGGGTCAGGCTCAAGCATGTAGTCCTCAATAGAAGATGCATGAGGATTTTCAATATCATCAAAAAATTTAAAATACAAGGTCTTATCCTGGAAACCTACTGGTAAAATACTCTCATCTACGTCAATAACTTTCTTGGCAGTCTTCATAAAATGACGACCAAGAAGTATCATGGCAGAAGATGGATGGTGATCAGGATTAGGGGTATCTAAAACATAAAAATCAACGGGAAAGACCAAATCCTCTACCATAACTAAAACATTTTCAACTATCCCAAGAGGTTTTATGCACGACTTATCTGCCAATTGTATGACTATGCCAGATGTCTTTATATTAGTCAAGTCTAACTTCCTACAAACAGACACTTGCATAACATTTATTGATGCTCCTAGATCTAGCATGACATATTTTATCTTACAATCCCCAATCATACACGGTAAAGTAAACATGCCAGGATCAGAACATTTTAGAGGTAGGTCTTCAGACAATAATGCACTTACGTTTTCACTCACCTCTTCTTTACCTGGGGACTTCTCCTTACCTTCGTACCAACTTTTGAGGAACTCAGGGTAGGCTGGGATTTTCAAGATTGCCTCAAGTAATGGGATGTTCACCTTAACTCGCCTAAAAACATCTAAATCATCCTACACACTTGGAGTAGCAGGTTCAGTAAAGTTCACAGGTGAAGCAAGAAAAGAATTCATATTATGTGAATCAAAAGAAGAAAATTGATCAGAAATAACAGAAAACTTATTAGAAACAACGTGGAATCCAGGGGGACAGTTAGGTGTGGCTATTCCGCTCCACATTGCGCTCAAAGTCGCCTTTGGATTTACTTCAGGTTGGGTAGGCAACTTACCAACACTTTTATTATCCATCTTACTGACTTGGGTTGCTATTGCAATTCTAAAGTGGTTAAAAATATAGATAAAATTCACTTCAAAATACTGTGCAAGTATACACAATCTAGCAGCAAGTGATAAGCATTTATCGTATCCACAGGGTCTTGAATTGCCTACCTCTATTGATTTAATTTTCCTTTTTAGTGATTTCAAATGGTTGGTTAAATTGATTGGGTTTTTAAAATGCTGGAACAAAAGAAATACGAAAGCAGTAAATGATTACGACTGGAGAAAACAAAATGGAAACAGACACAGGTTAAGACTTATGCAATTGTTTATAAAGATGCTCCAGCAATTCTTTTGATCCGTCAATCTCATGCAGTATTATCAGCGAGATCCTCCCGGAACTCCAGATTTTTTGGAATATGTTTCAACTCCAATGAAGCTCTACCGATCAAGCACTAGGCGATTGGTTATCCCTAACTCAATCACTAGCGTTCACCAACACATAATGGTCTAGTGTGAATTATCGCCACACAACTCCTAAATCATCCCTGAAACTAGGAGAAGCTATACATACCGGCTAGCTAGGTGGGCACATAATGAAATTAAAGAACAACAATAACTCAAGATGACATAATCAAATAGAATTTCCAAATTTTATATATATAACAATCACATAATTCTTAACCCATGCCGACAAAGCAATTAGTTCATGATTGAAAACATAAAACACGTTACAATCTCGATAAGCACATACATAATGCAAAATACACAAGAAATACTAATCCTTTTAGCAATTGGAGAGATGAATCAACTGCTCCAAACCACCAAGAACATAGAAGGACTTCGTCTCCTTGAGAGGAATTGCACTTGGTCTTCTTAGATCTCCATTCTGCCGTCAATTCGGCCTCCAGCCGATTGATTCGGTCTCCCAATCGTGAATGAATTTATCTTTGTCGGCTCCCTCCTTTTATAAGATGAGGTTTAACCTAATTAGGTTAATTTAGACACGTGGAGGGCTCTCCAAGCTTCTTAGATCCAAAAATAATTCAGCTAACGCCACTTTATTAAAATGGATAACGAGCTATTACGTGGCAGTTTTGCTCCTTGCTTTGCTGGATCACAGATTTTGCTCCTTCAAGTCGCTCAGCAATATTTTCTACACAAAATAACTTCCAAAGCCTCCATTCTTCCAAATGGGTTACAACACATTATATTCATCTAATATCACACCCAAATGGCACAAGTAAGATATAAATCATCATAGAATAAGATATAAATAACTCCCTTTTGGAGAGTTATCAGTTGCCAACTGAGTAATTTGGTTTCCCAAATTTTGGATGACATTCCTGGTCTCTTACTGGAACTGCAAAGAGCTGTCAGTAAGTTTCTTTAAAGGCTCATCAAAAGACGTATTTGAAGCAGATGAAGTTGAAGCTTCATTTTTCTTGAACATGAGTGACCTTTGTTGGTTCCCATAGCTAAAATTTGGATGGTCTCTCCATCCTGGGTTGTATGTATTGCTGTACGGGTTGTACTGCCTTTGATTTCTATTGAATCCACCAACAGCATTCACTTCTCCACTTTCTTGGATCTTTGGGCAGGCATCGGTAGTATGGCTAGTCCTTGGGCAGAGCCCACATGCTTTCGCCTACACCTGTTCTGAACATAAAGAGCAAACAAGCTTAGTTAACTCACTCATTTTAGAACGCATATTGCTTACCTCGCTTTTTATGGCGGATTGAACAATTGCGGTGGGCCCTCTTGTCCCAAACTATTGAGAGTTCTTAGCCATACTCGAAATTAGCTGTCTTGCCTCAGTTGGTGTTTTGTTCACTAGTGCTCCTCCACTGGCGGCGTTTACCATACTCCGATCCATAGGTAGCAGACCCTCATAAAAACATTGGATCAATAGTTGATTCGAGATCTGATGATGTGGGAAACTGGCACATAAACGCTTGAATCTCTCCCAGTACTCATGAAGTGTCTCCCAGTGATTTGCGAAATGCCATAAATCTCATTCCTGTTGTTGGGAGCTCTACTTGTTTGGAAGAACTTCTCTAGGAATTGTTTTTCCATCTTGTTCCATGTACTGATAGAATCAGAGGGAAGGTAATACAGCCAATCTTTTGTTGAATCATTCAGTGAAAAGGGGAATGCCCTAAGGTTCAACGCCTCTTCCGCCACTTCATGTGGCCTCATACCAGAATATACAATGTGGAATTCCTGCAAATGTTTGTGCAGGTCCTCTCCTGCACTACCACGAAAAATACGGAGTAAGTGAATTAAACCTGACTTTAACTCAAAGTTACCTGTCGTCTCGGGGTAGGTAATACAAAGTGGCTGCTGGTTCGGATCTGGCACTGCCAACTGCCTCAACGTTCTCTCAGCCATGGCTGGGGCTTCAACCTCGCCGAGATTATTTACTCATGTCCTCCTTGCTTGCCTTCTTAATCTCGTCTCCACTCTTGAGATCTCTGGTTCAAACCTAAGATTGTGGCCCTGCGAAGCACATGTGATCATAAACCATGCAAGCAAGAATTAAAAATACAAAATCCTATAAACACTAGAAAATGCCCTTCCTCGACAACGGTGCCAATTAGACGGGACTTGTCGAAGGTTCGAGCTGTCAAATAAATTTATAATCCACAACACTATAACTATTTTGTAGAAATAATGGAACACAGAGAAGGGGATTTAGCAAATGCAGAATTTGTGTTTATGCAACAGGGGGGTTTGAAAAGGTGATGCAGTAAGATAAAAAACTGAAAGTAAAAGCAACTGAATAATAAAACACACGATAGAGAAATATAAGATGGAGATCAATATCAGAAACGGATCGCTGGATTGGGATTTCTTATTCTTGAATGTTATTTCACTTGGCTTCCTAGTTTTCTCTAAAAATCATTCTATGCAGCTTTTATTATCTGGTTAGCTTCTTGGTTACTCGGAGGACCCCCCCTACACTAACCTGTGTTTAATCAACCAATTAACCCAGAACCCTACAAGTAACATGATTAATTAAATGAACATGATCGACCGCCACCCCTCATGCATAAAGTAACAATCATCTGAAACCTCGCAATGACTACTAAATTATGTCTAACTAATCTAAAATAAACAGTTGGAAACCTCGCAATTGCCTACTTAAATTAGTCGCTTTAGACTCGTGGGTCCAGAATTATATTAAGTAAATATAAATTGAATTTAAATCTAATCAATACAACCTTTAACATGCATTTTAGGCCTATCAAGGGTCGTCACTTCGTAGAGATTGTCTTGCCTCGACCTAGTTGCTATCTAAAAATAATTGATAGAATGCACAAATAGAAATCTTCTAGGGTCGTCAATCCTAAGAAATTAATCTCATGCATTGGTTGAAACAAGATTACATGTAAAACTCAATAAAAGACAACAAGAACAGAATATACAAACCCAGAAAACTCAACCAAAGATAGATATTATTCAAGCATAATCCCAATCCAACGATACAAACGAGTTTAGCTACTCATAAACCAAGAGAAACTACAAACAAATACGAAAGAATGCATAAAATATGACCTAAGAAGGTCTATACAGTAGCTAGAAACGAAAAGAGACAAAACTAATTGCAAAAGGGCCAAAATTCTAACCTAACGGTGGACTAAACCGAAGCCCTATATTTATAAAAAAACGTCGTAGCGTCTCGACACCACACACATTGCACTCCGTGTCGAAATCGCATCGACATCGAGACGCTAGGGGCAACGTCTCGACGCCATCCCCAATTCGAGCATCGTTGTCTTTTTTCTCAATTTTGCTCGTTATTTCTCGGTACGAGGCTTCAACCTTCTATTCCTAGTGTCGTTCTTCAGGCCCGCTTCGATACACTTGGGTCTTTTCACCTTTTCGCCGTCCAAGGACACCGAAATGGCTCCAAAACTCCATAATTTGCTCGAATTGATACCAATTTAGCGTTGTTGGCTCCCAACATCGCCTAAGCTCAAAGTACGTGTAAGTAAGACAAATAAAGCATAAAATTCCTCTAATAAGTTTAGATTAGAGGTAATAAAATAGGACTATTTTTGTCCTATCAGGAACCAACAGAGGTCACTCATGTTCAAGAAAAATCAAGCTCCATCTTCATCTGCTTCACGTACGTCTTTTGATGAGGCTTTAAAGAAACTTACTGACAGTTCCCTGCAGTTTGAGCAGGAGACTAGAAATGCCACCCAAAATTTGGGAAACCAAATCACTCAGTTAGCAACCCAAGTCAGCAAGATGGACAACAAAAGTTCTGGTAAGCTGCCTGCCCAATCTAAAGTAAATCCAAAGGAGAATGTGAGTGCAATATGGAGCGGAGTAGCCACACTTGACTGTCCCCCAGGATTTCCCACTGTTTCTGATAAATCTTCTGTTATTTCTGACAAATTTTCTTCTTTTGATAATATGAATTCTTTTCTTGTTTCACCTGTGAACTTTACTGAACCTGCTACTCCAAGTGTGAAGGATGATTTCGATGTCTTTAGGAAAGTTAAGGTGAACATCCCACTACTTGAGGCGATCATAAAAATCCCAGCCTACGTCGAGTTCCTCAAAACTCGGTATGAAGGTAAAGAGAAATCCTCAGGTAAAGAAGAGGTTAGTGAAAACGTAAGTGCATTACTGTCTGAAGACTTACCTGTGAAATGTTCTGATCCTGGCATGTTTACTTTACCGTGTATGATTGGAAATTGCAAGATAAAATATGCCATGTTAGATCTAGGAACATCAATAAATGTTATGCTCGTGTCTGTTTATATGAGATTAAACTTGACTGATATAAAGACATCTAGCATAGTCATACAATTAGCAGATAAGTCATGTATAAAACCTCTTGGGATAGTTCAAAATGTTTTAGTTAGGGTAGAGGATTTGGTCTTTCCCGCTGATTTTTATTTTTTGGATACCCCTAGTCCTGATCGCCATCCATCTTCTGCGATGATACTTCTTGGTCATCCCTTTATGAAGACTGTCAAGACAGTTATTGACGTAGACGGGGGTATTGTATCAGTAGGATTCTAGGATAAAACCTTGTACTTCAAAATTTTTTATGATATTGAAAATCCTCATGGATCTTTGTTGGGTTCCTAGAGTGAGTAAAAATATAGTATATAAAAGGACTCTAGAACTTTGTGCAAGTATACACAGTCCATAGCAAGTAATAAGTATTATCAATCCAAGGCCTGAACTAGCTTCCACTTTATCTATTTTGTATAATTCTTTAATGGTTTCAAAGATGGTAAAAATGATTGGTTTTTATAAGAATAATGCTGAAGCAAAAGAAATGACAGAACAGAAAGTAAACGGATAGACAGACAGATTAGAAACAGGCGCTGGTCAGGATTTAGTAATTGTTTTAAAAGATGCTCTAGCAATATTATTGATCATGCCAACTCTCGCAGTATTATTAGCGGATTCCTCCCGGAACTCCGGATTTTTTGGAATGTGTTTCAACCCCAATGAAGTACGACTAATCAAGCACTAGGCAACTGGCTATCCCTAGCTCAGTCACTGGCGTTCACCAATACACAATGATCGTAGTGTGATTAATCGCCACACACTCTCTAAATCATCCCTGAAACTAGAGAGAGGTATTCTTACCGACTGGCCAAGCAGGCATAAAATAGAAATGAACACAACAATTAATCAAGATGCATAGAATCAATATTTATTACTAGAAATTAAACACGACAATTACATGTATCCTAACCAACGCCTAAGCTACTTAGTTCATAATATGCATGGAGACGCACGCTACAATCTGAGTAGGCATGTCCATAATTACAAGATAATAAAAGGAAATACTAATCTCCTCGATCAGCTTGCAATGATGGTCTTCTAGGTGGTCACCAATCTCTCTCCTCTATTCGGCTCCCAAAGGTGGAAGAAACTTCCCAAGAATGGAATGTTTTCTCCCAAAAGTGGAATGACTTTGACTTGGGCGGCTACTTCCTTTTATAGAGTTGAGGAAGGCTTGAATTAGGTTGACTTAGATACGTGGATGGCTCTCCTTGCTCCTTTATCCCGAAAATAACTCAACAGAATTCGGTTCATTAAATTGGCTAACAAGCTGTGACGTGGCAGTTTTCACTCCCAGCTTTGCTCCAGCACAGAGTTTGCTCCCTCAGGTCGCCCAGCAACATATTCTGCACAAAATAATCTCAAAAGCTTCCATTCTTTCAAATGGGTTAAAACATATAATATCTCTCTAAAAGCAACCCTATTAAGCACAAAAGACACACAAATCATGATAGAAATGAGGCCTAAATAACTACCTTTTGGGCAGTTATCACACTCCCAAACTTGAACTATTGCGCGTCCCGAGCAATACTAACCAACCTTCCCTTGAAGAATTCAAAACGTTAGACAAAACATAGCTTAATCAAAACAGATAATCCATCACCACCTTCAACCTTTACTTGAGCATTCTGCAAAACTAAGCTCTGCTTCAGCAAAATAATTCTTCCAGCATGGACAAATAATCACCACTTTTAACTCAATTTTAAGAACTTGCCACAGCCTAGCTCTAATATCAGACATATTTGAACACATATTTCAGGGGTTTATATTTTCATTTTTCAGACTTAAAGCAGCCCTACAGTCATAAGCTCTTAAGCACGGGATGACCCACTTTATGGTGCAGTATACCCTTGCCTCAACTCATCACCAATTAGGCTAAATACTCTTTGCTAAGCTAAAAAATCCTTAGTTATTCCATCTCTTGCCCCTCAGAATGGCAACATTTTATGATGAAGCTCACCTAAGTTCTGGGAGACAGAAAAACTGCTGGACTATCATTCATCCTTCAAAACTTTTGCTCCATGAATTTTCTCAGCAAAATTTTCAACAATCACTTTCTTCAGCAAATAATTTTTCATCATTTTTCACATTTCCTAGGTTACCTTTTGACGCGAAGACAAACTGTGGGTATCACAAATGTCCCCGATTACTTAATAACCTAACAAATTATTTAATGAAGGAGAGGAATGCTCGAGCAAAACAATTGGAGTAGCAAAAAGTCCCCCAAATTTGAATTATTCATTGTCCCCAATGAATTATGAGTTTTGCAATTATACCCCCAAATTTAAATTTTTCTATCTGAATTTTAAAACTAAGCTTGGGACTAGACCTAAGCTTAAAGTGGATCACATAAGTCAACACTACCTCCAGAATTTTCTTTGCCGCAGCAACGACCAGGCCAGAGAAAATGCTCAAGCAAAAGGTTTCTGAAGGTCAGAATACCTTGATCTAATTAAGCTTAGCCAGTCCAAGCTTCAAAAATTCATAAAGAGAATTAGTTAAGTTAGAGTTACTCAGTGCTCATGGAACAGAAACAATTCAGAAATTTCATTAAAATATAGAAAAAAAATTACAAAAGCAGATCTATTTTCTAGCATCAGAAAAATTAAAAAGAAGCAGAACAAAACAAGCAAACATAGAAAAAGCTGTGGTAAAAAATGCTCGAGCAACAAATTTAATTCATCAAAAAGTTTGCTCGCCTAAATTTCCCTTCTTCAATCCTCCTGACCAGGATCTTCTTCTCCATCTCCTTCTCTCTTGACAGGCGGTGGCGGAATCCAGGGGTTCAATAAATCTTCAGGGAATGCTGGAAGGGCTGGAAATGGTTTGGAAAAATTCTCCTGCAGAGCCTTCTTCAGATTGGCATCATGAGTTCTAACATAGTTCCAAAAGGTTAAAGCTTGCCTCTCGGCAAACTCCTGCCTGCTGGCCGAAAGTGCGAGTTGTTCTAAAATCGTGTTGATGCCGTAGACTAGCCCACCCTGACGTGCCTCTTGCGTACGCTGAAGCCGCGCCAAGTTGGGCGTGTCAATGATTCCCTTGTCAAATAATATCACATCTCCTTCATTCTCTGGAACCCCTGCTTGCTTGCAGAGCATGGTAATGGTATTCGGGAAAAACAGCTTCCCCACTTTCTTCTTCCAACTACCAGATATTTCATCAACAATAATTTTTCCCACATCAATACTGAGAGACCTCAAAATAGCGAAAGCCAGAAGCACTCGTTCCCTAGAAACCGTCGAGTCATGAGTCGTTGGAAGCAACCTTTGTTTGATAAATCCCATCCAAGTATTTGCTTCCCTCTTCAAATAGGCTGACTGGAACGTCCTCTTCTCTGTTTTCGAAAGCTGCCACTGCCCCCCTTCAATACCAACTTCCCTCACAGCGTCACTCAGCTGCTCATTGGATGGCGCTACAGCCATCTCATTATATGCTGCATGGGGGAAATTTTGAAGGTTATGCAGTGCATTAATAGCACCAGGACTCCAGTCGACCTAAATACCTCGAACAATCGCTAGGAAACCTTCTTCTTTGTCAATATTTGCATAAAACTCACGCACCACCTGCGCGTTCACAGATTCAGGCTTTGAACAAAACCGTTCCCAACCTTGGTCTGCAATACCGGTCCTCAGAAAATGTGGAAGATCACCACTAAATCCCCTCTCAAACAGGAAGTCTCTTTTCAGCAACTCTGCATATTTTGCTCTGGCAAGATTGTTGACAAAGCGATCATACGACAATTGTGACTCTTTTATTTCATCAGGTTCCTCCGATGCCGCAGCAACACTCTTGCCCCTGTCTGCCCTTTGCTTGCGCAATCTTTCTTCTTCAGCCTTTTTCTCTGCTTCCTCTCTTGTTTTATCCTCAGCCTCCTCCTTCTTCTCACGCTCTTCTTTCTCAGCATTCTCTCTTTCAGAATCAGTAGCTGGAGGCGAGGGGGTATCAGCTCGGACTACCTTAACACGACCCGCTTTTCGCTTTATACGGCGGCGTTTGGGCACTTCCGGCATAATCACCTCCACACGAGCCTCCTGTTCTTGCTCACTAACTTCTTCAGGCGCAACCTCTGCCTGTTCTTCTTGCACATCCTCGGCCTGCTTTTCTTGAACTTCCTCTGTATTTTCTTCTCGAACTTCCTCTGCATTTTCTTCTATAACTCCCTCTGTATCCGCAACTCCTGGCTCAGACTGCTCTTGATTTCGTCCTTCTGGTTCTTTCGGATCTTCTTCCGCAATAATATCCTCCGCCGCTTTCTGAGCAACTTCTTGATCTTCAGTCCTCTGCTGTTTTCTTCTTCTTTTAGCTTCTTTTTCTTCTGGTGTCTTTGATAGCGAGCATAGCTAGCTAGTTTTCTCTAATTAATTTAGCTAGTCTTTTATAATTTATTGGCCAAAATTATGCATTTATGTGTTGTATTTGTAGGAAATATAGTTTTGAGCCAATTGGATGTTCGGGATGCAAAAACAAGCTGAAGAATGAAAAAAAGAATCAAAGTTGGAAGATTGAAGATAGGCCCATCCACAGACCAGCGTCGAGACGGTGCTCTTTGGGCGTTTCGACGCTGACATTCTATATTTGGAGTTTTCATTCTTAAAAAAAAAAAATCATAGCGTCGCGACGCTCTCGGTGAATTTTCCAAATCCGCAGTGTCGCGACAGCGTCGCGACGCTGTCTATAGCGTCTCGACGCTGTCGGCAGATTTTCTATAAATTCATCATTTTGTGCTACGGATTGGGGGAGTTCAATTAGTTTTTTTAGCCCTAATTTCGACTAGAGACCTTTGGTGGGAGCTGAAGCAAGGCCAAGGAGTAGGAATCAAGCGAGAAGACGTGGAGATCGTGACGGGGACGTGCCGGTTTCGACGGATTCGAGTTTTCCTTTCTCTTTCCATTATCTCTTGTAGTTTTTATGGCTTTTCTTGCAATTAGTGTTTGTGGTTTAAAGACTATGAATTTCTAGTTGTTTGTCTTAGGGTTTGATGTAGTTGTTTTAGTTGTTGGATTGATTTTGGGTATTAATGTGTTGTTATTTTATGCATGCAATTTTGTGTAATGCTTTCAATTACTTGATCACTAATTGAATGATTTAAGTGTTGAATCTAACTCGGGAGAGAGGATTTGGCCTAAGACTTGCCTTGTTTAATTGCATGACTAGAGTAGAAATTCTAAGTTTGTGACGGGATTTGGAATATCTCTAGAAGTATAATAGGGATTAAACCGAATAATGCCTTGCATGTTAATGAACTTAGATAGAGATATCAAGTTAGTTATATGCATGAGAATCAATTATACTCGGGAGAGGTAATCGTGATAAAAGTTTCCTTGGCTTGTAGAATAATTGCATGATCAATTCAATCCTATTAATCAATCCTCAATCTTAATCAACGAAATCAATTCCCTAAGAGTATTTCCCTTTGAGTCTCCACCTTTATTTTATGCTTTTTGTCTTTAGATTTATCTTTATCTTTAAGTTTTGCTCCCTAAATAAAATTGGACAAGATTATTCACAGTACTTAATTTGCTAGAAAACCAATCCAGAGGACGACACTCGTTTAATCACGAAAACACTATATTATTACTTGACCCGTACACTTGCGGTAAGCAAATTGCGCATCAAGTTTTTGGCGCCGTTGCCGGGGATTGGCATGTTTAGTTAAATTAATATTGTGGAAAAATTGTTCGGTCTTAATTTAGGGTGTATTTTTATTTTTATTTTTTTTAGGTAGATTGCATTTTTTTTTCCTTTTTTGTTTTTATTTCCATAGTTGTAATTCTCCTTTTTAGTTCTTTCCTTTTGTGATTGATTTTTTTCCTTATTTGTTTTTGTTTTCCTTTTTTCCTTTTCTTTCCTTTTTTGTTTGAGTCTTAGTCCTTTGTTCTTGTTGGGTTATTATTTGATTGGAAGCCTAATTATCATTGTTGCTTTGATTGATTTGAATGGTTTTTTATTCAACACCATATTCCAATTTTTCATCTTCAAGTTTTACCCCTTTAAAAGAAAGTTCTTCCTTAGAAAGCATAGTTCAAAATTATATTGAGGAGTCTAGAGCGAGGAGTCTAAAATTTGATGAAATTATAAGAGGACTTCAAACCCCAAAGGAAGTTAGTGAGGTGGGATCCACTTCCATAGGATGTCTAGTGAGTCATGTGGCCGGTGATTCATTGGCACCCATTCATGAGCTTAATTTTTTCGATCTTGCTAAGGATGAGCAGTTAGGGGTGAGTTGCATTAATAGTGGGGAAGAATTGGAGAGTTGTAGCACCTATCAAGAACATGTTTGTGAGGAAGAAAAAGAAAATGAGCTAGTAGTGACAGAGGAAGTTCAGGAGGTAGAGTTTGAGGTTGAAAAGCCTTCGTCTGATTTATCTTCTCCATCCTTTGTAGATTTTGATTGTTCTTTTTTCTATTCTCACGAGTCAGTTTTAGAGTCCGAGTCTCTTTATTTTGATCTTTCTCCTTTTATGTTTATTTTATACAAAAATACTAAAAATAATTCTGTTTCAGGGGCCCATGAGAAACTAGTAAGCTTGCTAGCGATAGTGAGTTTTATTGATTCAAGAAAGAAGGGTCCAAAGAAATACGAGAATTTTTATGTGCCTTGACAGACTGCACGAGCACATCGAGCTAATGACGTTAAACAAGCGCTTATGGGAGGCAACCCAAGTAAGTTCAGTTGTGTTTTTTTTTTTTGCGTTTTTTATTTATTGTTTGTTTTTGTTTTGTAGGTCTTGGTCCCAGTTTCCTCTTTGCTTGCAAGCTTTCATGAAAAAGGTCATCATTCCAGGGTAGTATTGTTCACCCCTTCCATTCTTTATTTGTTCTCATGCTTGATTATACCTTATTTTCGTTATACATTGAGGACAATGCATGCTTTAAGTTTGGGGGTGGAATAACATGTTTGTGGAGCCCTTGAGCATCTGAGTTCGGCTATAGTTTTGAGCTTTCTTTGAATTGAGCATATGGTTGTTTTCTAGATGCTATTTTTGCATGACTATGATTTCCTAGGATAGGCTTTCTTGTCAATTTTCAAGCTTTCGATGAGTTGTAAGCATGAGTGCCCAAAAAGGGAGACTTTTTAAACTTTTTCTAGAAGATGTCTTGCATGAGTAGAGTATTTGTCTTGGCTAGATTTGGATTTGAATGCTTAGGAGCGAATTATTAGGTTCATATGCTTGTTGTCACCTCGATAGGTGTAGGGAAGAGCTAACGAGCTAATGTTTTGCAAATTAGTATGTTTGATCTTGCTTAGGAGGAAAGAAAAGAATATATGCTTATCATGCTCATAAAGAAAAATCATTCTTGATGTTACAATTTGAAAGAAAAAAAAAAGTCATGACTTATGCGCGCAATGCAATGCTTAATAAAGTTTTGGCAAAAAGAGCTACCCCTATTGTGATCAGTTAGGCCAACCAAAGGGTAAAACTCGGGTTAAGGGTCCCTGCAATAGGTGTGTGAAAGCTAGTGCCACATAAAAATGTATGTTGAAATTTTCAATTATAAGCACCTAAGTATGGAGGAAAACAAACTAATTTGTTCCATTGACTCGTTAGTGAATCCTTAGTGCCAGTGTAGAGGGAAGATGAGTTGAGAGTTTAGTAACACAATCCCGGGCTAGTAGAGTCTGATCTCGTTAAGTTAGATCTCGCTTGAGCAAGTTAATTTTGGAAAACTTTTGATTTGTCTCCCTCATTGGTCCTTATGTGCATGTCTCTTGATTGCTTGATTATTGACTTTTGAGCCTTGAGGATTGAGTCATGTTTGTTGCATCCATTCTTCTATTGTATGCTTGATTTTTAGTTTGCTCGAGGACTAGCAAAAGCTTAAGTTTGGGGGTGTTTGATAGCGAGCATAGCTAGCTAGTTTTCCCTAATTAATTTAGCTAGTCTTTTATAATTTATTGGCCAAAATTATGCATTTATGTGTTGTATTTGTAGGAAATATAGTTTTGAGCCAATTGGATGTTCGGGATGCAAAAAGAAGCTGAAGAATGAAAAAAGAATCAAAGTTGGAAGATTGAAGATAGGCCCATCCGCAGACCAGCGTCGAGAGGGTGCTCTTTGGGCGTTTCGACGCTGACATTCTATATTTGGAGTTTTCATTCTTAAAAAAAAAAAAAAAATCATAGCGTCGCGACGCTAGGACCAGCGTCGCGACGATCTCGGCGAATTTTCCAAATCCGCAGTATCGCGACAGAGTCGCGACGCTGTCGGCAGATTTTCTATAAATTCATCATTTTGTGCTACGGATTGGGGGAGTCCAATTGGTGAGATTTTAGCCCTAATTTCGACTAGAGACCTTTGGTGGGAGCTGAAGCAAGGCCAAGGAGCGGGAATCAAGCGAGAAGACGTGGAGATCGTGACGGGGACATGTCGGTTTCGATGGATTCGAGTTTTCCTTTCTCTTTCCCTTATCTCTTGTAGTTTTTATGACTTTTCTTGCAATTAGTGTTTGTGGTTTAAAGACTATGAATTTCTAGTTGTTTGTCTTAGGGTTTGATGTAGTTGTTTTAGTTGTTGGATTGATTTTTGGTATGAATGTGTTGTTATTTTATGCATGCAATTTTGTGTAATGCTTTCAATTACTTGATCACAAATTGAATGATTTAAGTGTTGAATCTAACTCGGGAGAGAGGATTTGGCCTAAGACTTGCCTTGTTTAATTGCATGACTAGAGTAGAAATTCTAAGTTTGTGACGGGATTTGGAATATCTCTAGAAGTATAACAAGGATTAAACCGAATAATGCCTTGCATGTTAATGAACTTAGATAGAGATATCAAGTTAGTTATATGCATGAGAATCAATTATACTCGGGAGAGGTAATCGTGATAAAAGTTTCCTTGGCTTGTAGAATAATTGCACGATCAATTCATTCCTATTAATCAATCCTCAATCTTAATCAACGAAATCAATTCCCTAAGAGTCTTTCCCTTTGAGTCTCCACCTTTATTTTATGCCTTATGTCTTTAGATTTATCTTTATCTTTAAGTTTTGCTCCCTAAATAAAATTGGACAAGATTATTCACAGTACTTAATTTGCTAGAAAACCAATCCAGAGGACGACACTCGTTTAATCACGAAAACACTATATTATTACTTGACCCGTACACTTGCGGTAAGCAAATTGCGCATCAGTCTTCTTCTTCTTTGCCTTCACTTTCGATGCTTCGGGGGTCACGGGTACCTCCTCTTCCTCATTATCTCTCTCTTTTATTGCTCTCGTTTTAACCATTGAAGACTCAAAGGAATTTTACAGCACACAGAAAAAGAAAAAGAACACAAATGGCAAAGGACGAACAAGAAGATGAAATGAGAAGAACTTACCGAAGGCTTCTAATAAATAGGGCTTCAGCAAATCAAATCATAACTGAAAGATTTTGCCCTCATTAAATGGAATTACCATTTAAATCTCATGCAAATCTGAAAATTAAATCCATCAATGGTAAAATCTTGAATTCCAATCGCCCATGATAAATAATTGTGTGCTGTCAACGGCTAAACCGTTGGATTATCCCTGCGCGACACGTGGCAGCATCCATGCAATTTACCTGCCCACAAAAAATTCAAAATCAAACGGTAAAAGTAATTAATTCACAACAACCCTTTCCATCCGGACAGAAGATTTGCTTCAGCCATAACTTTTCCGCAACATCCTTCTGAACACAAGATTATTTTCCAGAAAAATCTCGGATACAAAATCAAATCAAGAAATTCAAATTTAACCGCTCAAATCAAATCTTATCTTTTATTTTTATTCGAAGCCAAATAAATCAAGAAAATCTTTATTAAATCTAAACTTGAACAGAAATTCAAATAACTGAAAATAAATACAGAATTTAAAATATAATTAAATCTAATCAGAAAATAAAACTTAACCAACTCGAATCTAAACTAATCAAATTAAATAAACTATCTAGTGAAAATAAAATAAAATCTACGGAATTAAAAATAACTACAAATAGAGATAAATCTTGCAGAATTTAAAGCAATCAAATCTACTACAATTAAAATTAAAATTAAACCAAATCATAACAACGAAAATAAAATCACAACAAATTTTGGGAGCTCAAAATTTTGCTCTGCGAACTGCTCTCGCAAAAATCATGCTCACTCAATCATCAACCAGCTCTAAGGAAGGATATTTCGACTGAAACTCCTCTCCCCAATAATGCTTGACACGCTGTCCATTCACCTTGAATATTCTTCCATCTTTTTCATCTTGCAAAGTAATTGCTCCATGGGGGTAAACCTCAATCACCACAAACGGACCTGACCATTTGGACTTTAGTTTCCCAGGAAACAATTTCAATCTAGAATTATAAAGCAAAACTTTTTGACTTTTGACAAACTCTTTAGGCTTAATTTTCTTGTCATGCCACAACTTATCTTTTCTTTATACATTTTCGCATTCTCATAAGAAAATTGGCGAAATTCCTCCAATTCGTTAAGCTGCAGCATTCTTATTGTTCCCGCACGACTTAGATCAAAATTTAATTTTTTCAAAGCCCAAAACGTTTTATGCTCTAGCTCTAATGGTAAATGACAAGTTTTCCCATATACTAACTGATAGGGAGACATACCTAGAGGAGTCTTATAGGCTGTCCTATAAGCCCAAAGAGCCTCATCCAACCTAAAAGACCAATCCTTCCTAGATGGATGGACTACTTTTTCTAGAATTGATTTAATTTCCCTATTACTTATTTTAGCCTGACCATTAGCCTGTGGGTGATAGGGGTAGCTATCCTATGCTTGATTCCATACTTAGCTAAAAGCTTAGTTAAGATATTATTAACAAAATGTGTACCCTTATCACTTATTAGAGCTCTAGGTGTCCCAAACCGCGCAAAGATGTGCGATTGGAGAAACCTTGAAACTGTCTTGGCATCAGTCTGATGGCATGCAATGGCCTCCACCCACTTGGACACGTAATCTACTGCCAAAAAGATAAAAACATTGCCATTAGAAAGGGGAAATGGCCCCATAAAATCAATACCCCATACATCGAATAATTCAACTTCTAAAATGTAAGTAAGAGGCATTTCATCTCTAGGCCCTAAGTTTCCTCTCCTTTGGCAAGCATCACATTGCTTGTAGAACCAATGGGCATCCTTAAACAAGGTAGGCCAGAAGAATCCACAATGCAAAATCCTCATAGTTGTCCTCTGACCGCTGAAATGGCCTCCATACGGCGAAGAGTGACATTGCTCCAGGATTTCCTTTGCTTCATCACCTGAAACACACCTACGAATAATACCATCAGAGCATTGCTTATACATAAATGACTCATCCCAATAGAAAAATTTTGCATCATGCTTAAAGTTTTTCTTCTGCCTCCAATCCATGTCAATAGGAGTGACTCCCTTCACCAAAAAGTTAGCAATATCAGCATACCAAGGGAGATCCCTGACTACCTTTACCTGAACAGTAAAGAGCTGTTCATCCGGAAAATCATCTAAAATGGCAGATTGCTTCAGCAAAGATGATGATGGATCAAGACGAGACAAATGATCTGCAATGACATTCTCTGATCCCTTCTTATCCTTTATCTCCAAGTCGAACTCCTGCAATAATAAAACCCAACGAATTAGTCTAGGCTTTGCATCTTTCTTAGTCATTAAATTCCTTATTGCTGCATGATATGTGAACACCGTGACTTTGGATCCAACCAAATATGGCCGAAATTTCTCGAAGGCAAACACCATAGCTAACAACTCCTTTTCAGTAGTTGTGTAGTTGACTTGTGCCTCATTTAAAACCCTACTTGCATAATATATAGGATGAATAAATTTGTCCTGCTTTTGCCCCAGCATTGCACCTACTGCAGCATCACTCGCATCACACATTACCTCAAATGGTAAATTCCAATTAGGTGCACAAAGAATGGGTGCTAAGATTAAAGCAGCCTTCAATGCTTCAAAAGCCTTCCTACAAATCTGCATCAAAGTCAAAAACATGATCAGTACACAATAAGTTACAAAGAGGTTTACTGATTTTTGAAAAATCCTTTATGAACCTTCTATAAAATCCTACATGACCTAAAAAACTCTAAATCCCCTTCACTGAATTCGGTGGTTCTAATCTTTCAATAACCTCAACTTTTGCTCTATCAACTTCTAGACTATTCTTAGAGATCCTATGACCTAACACTATGCCCTCCTTCACCATGAAGTGGCATTTCTCCCAATTGAGAACTAGATGGGTATCCTCACATCTTTTTAACACCTGACCTAAATTATCTAAACAACTCTGAAAAGACCCTCCAAAAACTGAAAAAACGTCCATGAATACCTCAACAGTGGACTCAATCATATCAGAAAAAATTGCTAACATACACCACTGAAATGTTGCTGGAGCATTGCAAAGGCCAAAAGGCATTCGCCTGAAAGTAAACGTCCCATAAGGGCAGGTGAAAGTGGTTTTTTCCTGATCCTCAGGAGCAATAGTAGTCTGGTTATTTCCAGAATAACCATCCAAGAAACAGTAGTAGGCCTGACCAGCCAATCTATCCAACATCTGGTCAATAAATGGCAGAGGGAAGTGGTCCTTACGGGTGGCTTTATTAAGCCTCCTGTAATCTATGCAAACCCTCCAGCCAGTTACTGTCCTAGTTGGGATCAACTCATTGTCTTTATTGTTCACCACAGTGACACCTCCTTTCTTAGGAACACATTGGACAGGGCTTACCCAATTTTTGTCTGCAATTGGATAAATGATGCCAGCATCCAACCATTTAATCACCTCCTTTTTAACCACTTCTTTCATTGCAGGGTTAAGCCTTCTTTGTTGCCCAATACTCCTAAAGGATCCCTCCTCTAGAGTGATCTTGTGCATACAAAAAGATGGGCTAATCCCCTGAATGTCAGCCAATGTCCAACCAATAGCCTTGCGGTATTGCTGCAGCAATTTTATTAAGGCCTCCTCATGCTCCGGCATTAAATCTGATGCAACAATAATAGGCAACGTCTCACCTTCCCCAAGATACACATACTTTAGATTATCCGGCAAGGGCTTCAAATCTAAAGTAGGTGCCTCAATCAGGGATGGCTTAATCGGGGGAGCCTTTCTTTGATCTAAATCTAAAGACTAAAAAACATCCTCACACCTAAACAATTCTTTTTCATTTTTTCTTTCTAAAGAACAAACTTCTAAATCCTCTACACTAACCTCTCCATGATCTTCCAAATGCTTATTTGCCGAATCCCGAATTGCTGTCTAAAAAATTGTGCTCTCCAGAATCCTAATGAAAGAGCAATCTTCCATCTCGTCTGGATACTTCATGGCCTTAAACACATTAAATTTTACTTCCTCATTACAGACTCTCATTGTTAATTCCCCTTTTTGAACATCTATTAACGCCTACCAGTAGCCAAAAATGGACGTCCTAGAATAATTGGGACATCTTTGTCAGCCTCATAGTCTAAAATAATGAAATCAACAGGAAATATGAATTTATCCACTTTCACTAAGACATCCTCAATTTTACCCTCTGGATATGTGATAGACCTATCAGCTAGTTGGAGTGTGACTGTGGTACGTCTAGCTTCACCAATACTTAGCTTCTGATAGACCGAAAGAGGCATAAGGTTAATGCTCGCACCTAAATCACAGAGTGCTCTACCTAACTCTTTTCCACCTATAGACACAGGTATAGTGAATGATCCTGGATCTTTAGCCTTGGGTGGTAGCCCATTCTTAAGAATAGCACTACATTCCTTAGTAAGAGATACAGTTTCAAACTCACCTAACCTTTTCTTTTTAGTTAAAATATCCTTAAGAAATTTAGCATAATTAGGCATTTGCTCTATAGCTTCTACTAAGGGGATATTTATATGCAATTGCTTAAGAATCTCTAAAAACTTTTTAAATTGACCATCCTGATTCTTAGGCTTTTGCCTTTGTGGAAAAGGTAGAGGTGGTACATAAGGTGGGGGCAGCACATAAGGTGGTTCCACATCTGGAACAGAACCAGATGCTCCAGCATCTTTATTTCTGCCTCCAACACCCTGACCAGTCTCTAACTCTTTCTCAACAACAACATTTTTATCACCATTTTTTTCTACAGCTTGGGTTTTACTAGGCTCTACTCTTTCTTCCAGTGGCTTACCACTCCTAAGAGTCACTGCCTTTACCTGCTTCTTACCTTCCCTTCTAGGGTGTTCCGTATCTGAAGGAAGTTACCCTTGAGGCCTTGCCTTCCGCTCATTGGCTAGCTGACCCACTTGCAATTCAAGGGCTCTCATTGAAGCTTGATTACTTTGAATTGCGGCGTCTATACGAGCCATAAATTCTTTCATCATTGCCTCGAGACAATTCCCCGAATTTTGCTGGGGCAAAGCCTGCTTATTTTGTTGGGGCAATACCTGCGCTTTAGCAAATCCCGGATGGTTCACCTTTTGCTGTGTTTGCACATTACTCCCTTGTCCTCCCCACGCGAAGTTGGGGTGGTTGCGCCAACCTGGATTATAAAAGTTAGAATAAGGGTTATTCCTCTAATTACCTACAAAGAACACGGTAGCTGGATTGCTGGGGCAATACTCGTAGTTGTGATCTTCACCACAATAGACACAAGCTTCCTCTGCAACTTGGTTCACCACTGCAGCAGGCTCCACAACTGGCGGCTGTTGATGACTAATCACTGTCACATTCTTAAGAGCGTTAGCAATCATTGCAAGATCAGCCCTAATGGTGGACACACCATCAACTTCTAATACACTCTTAACCTTTTTATTTGTGCCTCTAACATCCGACCACTGACAACTATTAGTAGATATTCTTTCTAAAATTTCATAGGCTTCGTTAAAAGTTTTTGCCAAAAGGGCCCCTCCAGCCGAAGCATCAACCATACCTTGAGTTACCGCGTTCAATCCATTGTAAAATGTCTCCATTTGGATACAATGTGGTAGGCCATGGTGGGGACACTTTCGCAAAAGCTCCTTAAACCTCTCCCAAGCCTCACTAAAAGTCTCATCTTCAAGTTGTCTAAGCCCTACTATTTCACTCCTTAATTTAGCATTCCTATTAGGTGGGAAATATTTACTCAAAAATTTTTCAACTAACTCATCCCATGTCCTAATTGATCCTGGAGCAAAAGAATTTAACAACGCCTTCGCTCCATCCCTAAGAGAATACGGGAACAAAGTTAATCTAAGAGCATCTCTAGGCACTCCTTGAATTACAAAAGAATCACTAACTCCTAGAAAAGACTTAAGATGTAAATGAGGGTCTTCAGATGACAAACCATGGAATTGACCCACGGTTTGCAACATCTGAAACATTACCGATTTCATTTCAAAATTTGCCGCTTGATCTTGAGGATGTGCAATCCCTGGATTCAACTCATCAAACATTGGAAAAGCATATGCTCGAATGGCTCTAGTCCTATCGTTCGCTACCAAGATAGGATTCTCAGCTTGATTATTTTGCTGTTCATTTTGCTCCAGCGGTGGGTTTTGCTGCAGCACACGATTCTGCTGGGGATCAGCTGGATCTTCTGGACCCTGCGAGAGACGCGGCACGTCAGCCATTTGATTTTGCTGTCTACGCTGCTCTCTCCTTCTTATCCTGAATGTTCTCTCGATTTCTGGATCAAGCTCGAACCTCACCCCAGGCGGATCGTTCATGCACCAAACTTATGCCTACAAAAACAAAAGAAACAATCAAAAAATTCTAGCACCAAACCACTAAAACACATACACAAAACAGATCAGATAAAAACTTATTCAAGTCCCTGGCAATGGCGCCAAAAACTTGTTGGGTTCCTAGAGTGAGTAAAAATATAGTATATAAAAGGACTCTAGAACTCTGTGCAAGTATACACAGTCCGCAGCACGTAATAAGTATTATCAATCCAAGACCTGAACTAGCTTCCACTTTATCTATTTTGTATAATTCTTTAATGGTTTCAAAGATGGTAAAAATGATTGGTTTTTATAAGAATAATGCTGAAGCAAAAGAAATGACAGAACAGAAAGTAAACGGATAGACAGACAGATCAGAAACAGGCGCTGGTCAGGATTTAGTAATTGTTTTAAAAGATGCTCTAGCAATATTATTGATCATGCAAACTCTCGCAGTATTATTAGCGGATTCCTCCCGGAACTCCGGATTTCTTGGAATGTGTTTCAACCCCAATGAAGTACGACCGATCAAGCACAAGGTAACTGGCTATCCCTAGCTTAGTCACTGGCGTTCACCAATACACAATGATCGTAGTGTGATTAATCGCCACACACTCTCTAAATCATCCCTGAAACTAGAGAGAGGTATTCATACCGGCTGGCGAAGCGGGCATAAAATAGAAATGAACACAACAATTAATCAAGATGCATAGAATCAATATTTATTACTAGAAATTAAGCACGACAATTACATGTATCCTAACCAACGCCTAAGCTACTTAGTTCATAATATGCATGGAGACGCACACTACAATCTGAGTAGGCATGTCCATAATTATAAGATAATAAAAGGAAATACTAATCTCCTCGATCAGCTTGCAATGATGGTCTTCTAGGTGGTCACCAATCTCTCTCCTCTATTCGGCTCCCAAAGGTGGAAGGAACATCCCAAGAATGGAATGTTTTCTCCCAAAAGTGGAATGACTTTGACTTGGGCGGCTACTTCCTTTTATAGAGTTGAGGAAGACTTGAATTAGGTTGACTTAGACACGTGGATGGCTCTCCTTGCTCCTTTATCCCGAAAATAACTCAACAGAATTCGGTTCATTAAATTGGCTAACGAGCTGTGACATGGAAGTTTTCACTTCCAGCTTTGCTCCAGCACAGAGTTTGCTCCCTCAGGTCGCGCAGCAACATATTCTGCACAAAATAATCTCCAAAGCTTCCATTCTTCCAAATGGGTTAAAACATATAATATCTCTCTAAAAGCAACCCTATTAAGCACAAAAGACACACAAATCATGATAGAAATGAGGCCTAAATAACTACCTTTTGGGCAGTTATCAATCTTTTATTGAGTATTACATGCTTGAGCCCGACCTAGTGAATGATCGTGCGTTAAATTCTAACTCATGCATGGTTACTGTAATGAGATGCATTCATCTGTCATTAGATGCCCAGACATAGAAGGTGAATTATTTGATGTAGTTGACGAGCACCAGATAACTTTTACTGATAAATCTGGTGGAATCACCAAGTGCTCGTCTTCTAAACTTAGGGCTGAGCAAGTCTTCTGTCAGCCCACTTCTGCTTCCAATATTTTTTCTGCTACTACTAATTCTTTTCTACTGATAGCGAGCAGAAATGTCGCTATTTTAGTCCCAATTTATTAGGCTTTTCTGAGCTTTAATCGTGTTTTTAATGAAAATATTTAATGAATTCCGTTATTTGGTCCTTAGGAGCAAAGTTGGTGATTTTGGGAGAAAAAGTGCAAAAAATGAAGCAAATGAAGCCCAAATCCAAGCATGGATCAAAAGGGGATCCAATAAAGCCAATCATGATGAAAATGCCCAAAAGAAGTGAAGAGAAGGCCCAAAAATCAGCCCAAAACCGAAGCTGAAAATTCTGAAAATTGGGGCAGCGTCGAGACACTATGCAAGGCAGCGTCGCGACGCTACCCATTTCTTGGGCAACAAGACGCGTGCGTTGTAGCGTCGCGACGCTACCCCCATTCCGGGCCTATAAAAAGGCACCCTTTGGTGCCTCATTTACCATCAATCATTCCACCAATTCCTTCTCTTCCTCCCTCCTTAGGCTCCTTTGGAGCCTCTCTCAAGGCTTTCTAGCCTTTTTTAGAGAATTCTTTAGTGGGAAATATTTTGGGGAGTTTTTGGGGAGCATCTTAGGAAGCTCAAGGGAGTGTTCGGAGGGGCTCCAAGGGTCAGCGAAGGGGTTTTTCGACGGTCAATTCCTTTCCTTTTATGCTCTTAATTATGCTTTCTATTGTAAATATTGTGGATATTTTAGCTATGTATAGCTAAACCCCAATTTGGGGTCTTGGAATGAAATTATAGTTGAAATGTTGTTATAATTACCTGTCTCTTGCCCTTTTTCCTAATTATTTGTATGGATGCGCTTAATGCTTTATTCAATCTGGCCAATTGTGTAATGATTCGATTCTTAATGGAAACTCGATGGAGAGAAGTTAGGATAGATCATAATCCATGCAACTAGTTTAATTGCCCGTCGTGACACCGGGATTAGTTGATTAAACTTAGATTCCTAAAATGAATCAGAGCGTAATAATTAATGATTTTTAATGGCGCTAAGGACACTTAGGTTGTTAAAATGAATTAATTACAATTAGGGGAAACCGACAGGAGAACCTATGTGATTAACGGAGATTCTAGGAGTATAATTAGTTGGGCAATGAGATAGGATAATTATAACAATTTTTTAGATCATAATTGATTTTCAAGACCCCTCTTCCCATTAAAAGAAAACTCTTTCTCCATATTTTTTTATTTGATTGATCAAATTATTTTCCTGCTATGAATTTTAAATTTCTCTTATTTGCATGAGCTGTTCCCTAAATATTATTTTGCCTAAGTACTTTTAGTGCTCAAGAGATTTTATTTTTGCTTAATTTTCGCTTCGCCTCCCTGTGGATTCGATACTCGGTATTACTACCGTTTTATATTACTTGTGCGACCCGTGCACTTGCAGTTATCAACAAGTTTTTGGCGCCGTTGCCGGGGACGCTTGATTTTTAAGCAAATTAATTTTTCTTGACATCGAAAAGAAAGGGCTAAATAGTAATTTAGGTGTAAATATTTTTCTTTTATTATTTTGTGAATATCATTTGTTTTTGTTTTATTTTGTTTGGTTCTCTTGATTGATTGGGAGTATTGTATGCGAAGGAACAAGGTGGTTAATTTGTTTCCATTAGATCTTGAAATTGACAGGACTCTTAGATCCATTCGAAGAGAGAAAAGATTAGCAGAAGCAATGGCCCACCAAGAGGAAGCTCTCAAGGTAATTAGAGATTTCTTACAGCCAGTTCTTCCCACCGAGAATTCTGGGATTGTCTATGCCCCAATCCAAGCTACAAATTTTGAGTTAAAGACGGGATTGATTCAGATGGCGCGTGATAACTCTTTTAAGGGACACCCTTCTGAGGACCCACACTCACATCTGCGATCATTCCTGGAAATTTGTGGGACGGTGAAGATGAACGGAGTTCCGGCCGACACTATCAGATTGAGGTTATTTCCATTCTCTCTACAGGATAAAGCAAAGGATTGGCTCGAATCAGTCGAGACGGGCAGCATAAGTACATGGGATGAGCTTGCCCAGGCTTTTCTGACAAATTTTTTCCCGCCTGCCAAGACTACCAAGCTCCGGACTGAAATCGGAACATTTAGGCAGCTTGACGAGGAGCAGTTGTACGAGGCGTGGGGAAGATACAAAGAAATGCTTAGGCGGTGCCCCCAACATGGATATCCTGATTGGCTCCAAGTGCAATTATTTTACAATGGATTGAATCCCTCCACTAAGACAGTCCTAGACACATCAGCAGGAGGAAGTTTTCTTTCCAAGACAGTGACAGAAGCCAAAGATCTGTTAGAGGAAATGGCGGCAACCAGTTATCAATGGCCAACCGAGAGGGGAGCAATTTCAAAGAAGGCTAGATTATATGAATTGGATGAGTCAAGTTCATTGAAGGCACAGATGGCATCTCTGACCAACGCGCTGAACAAGTTGACTTCATCTGAGATGGTCAAATCCATTTCCACCTTAGCTGAAGGCTATTCGAAGAAGGAAGGTCAGGATGTGGAAGAAGTCCAGTACGTGGGGAACAGACCATTTACGCAAGGAATACCAAACTTCTACCACCCGAATCTGCGCAATCACGAGAACTTCTCATACTCAAATACAAAGAATGTTTTGCAGCCACCACCAGGTTTCGCATCATCCAGTGCGCCTGAAAAGAAGAATAACCTGGAGGAGTTGGTGGCTATGTTTGTAAAGGAACAGAAAGTTTTGAACGTCAATCTCCAGACAGCAGTCAATAACCACGACACAGCTCTGAAAAACATGGAAGCTCAAATAGGACAGATCGTTTCAGCAGTGAATGCCCTTCAGAAGGGAAAATTTCCAAGCGACACTGAGCCTAACCCAAGAGAGCAGTGCAAGATGGTGACACTGAGAAGTGGTAGACAGCTGGAGAACAGTTCAGAAAAGAAGAAGGAAGAAGAAAAGAGAAGGGATGAAGATGAAAGGGTTGAGGCACAAAAAGCCTCCTCTGAAAGGTCCCAACATCCTCCTGACTCTATTGACTTAAATTGTGATTTTTCTAACAATTTTGCAGGTAGAAAAGAAGATAAAAAGCAGGATGGCAGACACAACAAGAAACTGTACGAGGAAGAAGTGGTCCCATGCAACCACCATGACAAAGGCTCGCACATTAGCCCGCCCAGGCGGAGGGGAGAATGTCCAACCTTTGATTACAGGGAGTTACCTTTTCCTCAGCGCTTTAAGAATGTTAAATTAGATGAGCAGTTTCAAAAGTTCCTAGAAATGTTTAAGAAATTGTCTGTGAATATTCCCTTAGTAGATGCCTTGTATAACGTGCCTAATTATGGGAAATTCATGAAAGAAATGCTTTCTAGAAAAAAAAGTCTGAAAAAAGAAAATTTTAAATTGTCTGAGAGTAGCAGTACCATAGTATCTGGGAAGATGTCTTCTAAACAAAAAGATTCAGGGAGTTTTACTGTTCCCTGCACCATAGGAGAAGCATCTTTCGATAGGGCCTTATGTGATTTAGGAGCAAGTATAAACTTGATGCCCTATTCTGTTTACAGGAGGATTGGTTTAACAGGTATGAAGGACACCGACGTCACTCTCCAGCTTGCTGACAGATCAATTACCCAACCAATGGGTGTTGTGGAGGACGTACTGGTGAAGGTCAACAAGTTTATCTTCCCCGTAGATTTTGTGGTACTAGACATGAAGGAGGACAAGGAGGTGCCCATTATTCTAGGCAGACCTTTCCTAGCTACAGGTAAAGCTGAGATCAGTGTCCACACAGGTAAGCTTACCTTGAACATTGATGATGAAAAAGTTGTGTTTAGTATTTTTGGACAAGATGAGTCTGTATGTAGTTTGCATACATGTTTTTCTATTGGTCCTGAATACTTGACTGACGATGATGAGGAGGTAGAGTTTAATCTTGGCTTAGGCTTAGGAGAAGTGCCTATGGATGATGAGGATTTTGATCACAATGCATATTTGAATAATCCTCTGTTTGAGAATGATTTAGAACTGCCTGACTTTGAAAATGAATTAGACTTGCCTACTTGTGACAATGAAAGATCTGCAGTTGATGATTTACCTTCCTTTGAGAATGAATTAGATTTGCCTGAAATGGATAATTTTGATGATGATATAGATTTGCCTGACATTGAGGATAAGCATAGAAAGGATTACTCGATAGATAATTTTGAGTTTGATCATGATAACACTGAATCTATTGAGTCTGATCTTGATATTCCTGAATGCATGAACCCTGATAATGTTAATACCTTTGATTCGTGTCCTGATGATGTATATAGCATAGAAACTGACCCAGAGGAACTCGAATTTGTGCATAGTATAGAATCTGACCCTGAAGAGCTTGAATTCTTTAATTCTGATAGTGAGTCATGTGATAGCCTAGTCGAATCATTTTTTAATACTGAGTCTGAGGAATCTGAGGAGCATGTAAATGTTTTTTCTGATGAATGGTCTGGCATGATTGATAGGCCATCTTTAGATCCTAGACCGGTAGATATTATAACGCTTGATGACTCTGTTAACAATTGCTTTGTCAATAGAGACTTAGAAAAGAGATTTGATGCTGTTACATATTTTCTGCAATGTTATTATGATAATCTCTTTAGTGATGATGGGCCAGGGGAAAGTTTTTTTTCTCCCCTGTTTGCGGTATGCAACTCGGTGCGTGATTTTTTGCAGGGCCCGGAGGATGATGAAAATTTTTATTTTGAGCCTCCGTAAGCGTGCCGAGCCTCGTCTAGCTAAATACGTTAAAGAAAGCGCTGCTTGGGAGGCAACCCAAGGATTAAAGTTTAGATAGTTGTTTTTGCGATAAATAATTTTCTTTGCTTCGTGATCCAATTTTGTTTTGCAGGATCACCTTAAGAAAATCCCAAAATTCAAAGAATCCCATTTTTCTGGATCGAAAGGAAGTGGATAAAGCACTCCTAGCTCAGGGAAGTCTCAGTATCCCTTCATTTGCTTTATTGTTTTTAAAACATTGGGGACAATGTTTAGTTTAAGTTTGGGGGGGAGGCTTTCACTGTGGTGAGCATATTTGAATTCTTTTTGGATGCATGAATAGATAGCTATGATAGCCAAGGATGTGATTTTAGAAATTTTGGGAGAAAATAGTTTATATGTTGTGGAATCTGGGAGCACGGCAGAAATTGTGAAATTTTAAAATTTTTTGATACTTAGTTTTGATGTCTAAAGCATGCAATAACCTTATCTAATGATGTCTTTGAAAATCTAGATTCTTACTATGATTTTTAAAGTTTGTTGTCACCTCGATAGACTGAGTTTCTAATATTAGGAAGTTCATGCTTGATTGTTCTAAAGAGCTAGGTAGAAAAAAATGTTATGCCTGCTGAGAGAAAAGCAAAAGCAACAAAAGAAAATGAGAGAAAAGAAAAATCTGTTGAAAAAAAAAAGAATAAATTTTTGCTTGCACAAAAGAAAAAGCCTAGGGGTAAAAGGAGCTACCTGCGGTGTGATCAGTTAGGACAACCAGAGAATAAAATTCGGGTTAAGGGTCCCTGCACCGTAGTGTGAAAGCTAGTACCATTAGATATCAAAATGCAAGTTTGGGGGAGTAGCATAAGAAAAAGCAAAAGAAAGAGAAAAATCAATTGTGAGTTTTGCTCCCCCATGAAAAAGAATGACAGGCACCCTAGTTTCTTTTTTTTTTTTTTTTTTTTTTTTGCATGATAGAAGGACTCCGACCTATTAGGGGCTCTTAGCCAGTGTAGGGGGAAAACAAATGGAGAAAGCCATAAGACTAATCTAGGTTAGTAAAAGAATCAATAGATAAGTCTTGAGCATGCTATTCATTAATCTTAAGTTCAATCTAGTTTAAGATTTCTTCATGAGTATGCGGTGCTTGCTTATTCCACTTGCATGTTTTCCATTCTATCCTAGGAATTCCAAAATCATTGAGGCTTGAGCGATTCTATTTCATGCATCTTTAGAATTTATTTTGCTCGGGACTAGCAAAAGCTTAAGTTTGGGGGTGTGATAGCGAGCAGAAATGTCGCTATTTTAGTCCCAATTTATTAGGCTTTTCTGTGCTTTAATTGTGTTTTTAATGAAAATATTTAATGAATTCCGTTATTTGGTCCTTAGGAGCTAAGTTGGTGATTTTGGGAGAAAAAGTGCAAAAAATGAAGCAAATGAAGCCCAAATCCAAGCATGGATCAAAAGGGGATCCAATGAAGCCAATCATGATGAAAATGCCCAAAAGAAGTGAAGAGAAGACCCAAAAATCAGCCCAAAACCGAAGCTGAAAATTCTGAAAATTGGGGCAGCGTCGAGACGCTTTGCAAGGCAGCGTCGCGACGCTACCCATTTCTTGGGCAACAAGACGCGTGCGTTGCAGCGTCGCGACGCTACCCCCATTCCGGGCCTATAAAAAGGCACCCTTGGGTGCCTCATTTACCATCAATCATTCCACCAATTCCTTCTCTTCCTCCCTCCTTAGGCTCCTTTAGAGTCTCTCTCAAGGCTTTCTAGCCTTTTTGAGAGAATTCTTTAGTGGGAAATATTTTGGGGAGTTTTTGGGGAGCATCTTAGGAAGCTCAAGGGAGTGTTCGGAGGGGCTCCAAGCGTCAGCGAAGGGGTTTTTCGACGGTCAATTCCTTTCCTTTTATACTCTTAATTATGCTTTCTATTGTAAATATTGTGGATATTTTAGCTATGTATAGCTAAACCCCAATTTGGGGTCTTGGAATGAAATTATAGTTGAAATGTTGTTATAATTACCTGTCTCTTGCCCTTTTTCCTAATTATTTGTATGGATGCGCTTAATGCTTTATTCAATCTGGCCAATTGTGTAATGATTCGATTCTTAATGGAAACTCGACGGAGAGAAGTTAGGATAGATCATAATCCATGCAACTAGTTTAATTGCCCGTCGTGACACCGGGATTAGTTGATTAAACTTAGATTCCTAAAATGAATCAGAGCGTAATAATTAATGATTTTTAATGGTGCTAAGGACACTTAGGTTGTTAAAATGAATTAATTACAATTAGGGGAAACCGACAGGAGAACCTATGTGATTAACGGAGATTCTAGGAGTATAATTAGTTGGGCAATGAGATAGAATAATTATAACAATTGTTTAGCTCATAATTGATTTTCAAGACCCCTCTTCCCATTAAAAGAAAACTCTTTCTCCATATTTTTTTATTTGATTGATCAAATTATTTTCCTGCTTTGAATTTTAAATTTCTCTTATTTGCATGAGTTGTTCCCTAAATATTATTTTGCCTAAGTACTTTTAGTGCTCAAGAGATTTTATTTTTGCTTAATTTTCGCTTCGCCTCCTTGTGGATTCGATACTTGGTATTACTACCGTTTTATATTACTTGTGCCACCCGTGCGCTTGCGGTTATCAACATCTACAGGCCCCGAAGTTAATCAAATAAGAATTTTCAAAAAATAATGTTGTCTGGACCTGTGGAGAGAAACCACCATGAAAGATGGAGGAGAAGAGAGCGTGGTCGAGTAAACGACATTAAACATTTGCAATGAATAATTTTTTCGCTTTCTATCTTTTCAATTCTTAGATAGGTTTATTTTTATTGGTTGCTTTGATTCTTGTTTTCTTGTTTTGTTTCTTTTAGGATTGGCAGTACCAAAAGCAAGCCCCTATGTTTGTAAGCAAACGTTATCCACCTCCCATGAGCGAAAATTGAGGGAAGTTTTCTATTTTTCTTATGCATTGTCCCCTTTTACATGATCTATTACATAGAGGACAATGTAAACTTTTAGGTTGGGGGTGGGGGATTCTGCTTTGTATTTCTGTTGGGCCTTGAGCATCTGAGAATCAGGCCAGCGTTTGTGCTTAATGAATGTCTTGCATGTCTGTTGTGTATATACTTATTTTAGTGATGATGATTTCCTAGGATTGGCTCAAAAGGTTTTTAAGAAATTTATAGCTTTCGATGAGTTGTGACTGTGAGTGCCCCAAAAGGGTGCCTTTTTAAAACTTTTCTTGGATGTCTTGCACATGTTGGGTGTCTTTCTTAGCTTATATTCCTATTGTCACTCCGATAGGTGTAAGGTTTGGCGAGAAAGTCTAAATTTTTTGTAAAATAATGTGTGGAGTCTTGCCTAGGAAAGAAAGAGAAAATATGGCTGCTAAAAAAAAAGATAGTGGAAAAATGAGTTAGTGAGCGCGAGCCCAAAAGAAAAATCATATGCTCGTCTTTCTTGTTTTGAGAAAAAGCATGCTTGTATTGTATTGAGCACTTAGGGGTAAAAAGAGCTACGTACATTGTGATCAGTTAGGCCAACCAAGGGTTAAACTTGGGTTATGGGTCCCTGCATTGTAGTGTGAAAGCCAATGCCCCATCCTAAAAAGAAATGAAAAAAGAAAAAAAAGAAAAGAAAAAAAAAGGAATTCATTATTCAGGTACCTAGGCAAAGAGGAAGCAACCTAGTTTGTTCCATTTAGGCCTTTTAGCGAGACCTTAGTGCCAGTGTAGGGGGAAGATAGGATGAGAGTTTAGTGAGCAAATCCTGGGCTAGTAAAGACTTCTTTAGGTGGGATATAACTCTCTTGTGCAAGAATATCTTTGAAAACTTTTGATGTGTCTCCTCATTGGATCTCATGCGAATGTCTCTTGATTGCTTTAGTTTTTGAAATGTTTGAGCTTTGAGGATTAAGTCACTTTACAATTATATGCACAACATCTTTTTCTTTGGTTTGTGTGTGCCTTGCTCGATTACTAGCAAGATTTAGGTTGGGGGTGTTTGATAGGACCAAAATAGTCCTATTTTATTGCCTCTAATTTAAACCTTGTTAGAGGAAATTTATATTTTATTTGTCTTACTTACAGGTACTTCGAGCTTAGGCGATGTCAGGAGCCAACCATGAAAATTGGTGTTAATTTGGGCCAATTATAGAGTTTTGGAGCCATCTCGGTGTTCTTGAACGGCGATAAGGTGGAAAGACCCAAGTGGGTCGAAGTGGGACTGAAGAACGAAACCAAAAACCGAAGGTTGAAGTCCCATATTGAGAAATAACGAGACAAAATCGAGAAATAAGGCAGCAAGCCTCAGATTAAGGATGGCGTCAAGATGCTACCCCTAGCGTCTCGAAGCCGATGCGATCTCGACACAGGATTCAAAGTTCGTGGGCGTCTTGACGCTGCGACGTTTTTTTATAAATATAGGGCTTCAGTTTAGTCTGCCGTTAGGTTAGAATTTTGGTCATTTTTTAATTACGTTTGCCTCTTTACGTTTCAAGCTTCTGTGTAGACTTTTTTAGGTCATATTTTATATGTATTCTTTCATGTTTGTTTGTAGTTTTCCTTTGCTTATGAGTAGCTAAACTCGTTGGTATCGTTGGATTGGGATTATGTTTGAATGAAATTGATCTTTGGCTGAGTTTTATAGGTTTATATGTTCTGTTCTTGCTGTCTCTTATTGAGTTTTACACGTAATCTTGTTTAAACCAATGCATGAGATTAATTTCTTAGGATTGATGAACCTAGGAGATTTCTATTTGTGCATTCTATCAATTATTTTTAGATATCCACTAGGTCGAGGCAAGACAATCTCTACGGAGTGACGACCCTTGATAGACCTAAGATGCATGTTAAAGGTTGTATTGATTAGATTTAAATTTAATTTATATTTAGTTAATACAATTTCGGACCCACGAGTCTAAAGCGTCTAATTTAAGTAGGCAATTGCGAGGTTTTAGATTGTTTATTTTAGATTAGTTAGACATAACTTAGCGGTCATTGCGAGGTTTCGGATGATTGTTATTTTTTGGCATGAGGGGTGGCGGTCAATCATGTTAATTTAATTATTCATTTTAACTGCAGGGTTCTGGGTTAATTGGTTAATTAAACATAGTTTAGTGTAGGGTGGTCCTCCGAGTAACCAAGAAGCTAACCGGATTCATAAAAGCTGCATAGAATGATATTTAGAGAAAACTAGGAAGCCAAGTGACATAACATTCAAGCAAAAGAAATCTCAATGTAGTGATTCCTTGCTAATATTAATTTCCATCTTATTTCTTTTGATTCTATGTTTTATTGTTTTGCCTCATTTACATTCAACATTTATTTTATTGCATCCATATATTCAAACCCCCCTGTTGCATGAACACAAAATTCTACATCTGCTAGATCCCTTTCCCTGTGTTCGAACTCGGCCACTATTTCTACAAAATAGTTATACTGTCGTGGATTATAAATTTCATTTGACACGAGCCCCGACAACTCAAACCAGTCAGTTTGCAATGAAAATAATTTAACTATTTCTTAATGGGGAGGTATTATGTGGTTTATATAAAATTTTGCTTCAGAGCAAGTTCCACAACTTAGACAGCAATTTTGCTTGAGCAGCAAAGTATATCTTCAACTGGGAACACATTTTGTGGTTTATTGTCATATCCCTTTTCCTAGTCGTAATAGGATAGAGATTTATTTAATAAATTAATAATTAATTAATTTTCCCAGTCGTAATAAGATAGAGATTTATTTAATTAATTAATTAAATCAACAATTAATTAAACCAAATTTAATTAATTTCATTTAAATCATATTTAAATGAACATCTGCCATATAACCTACAATTTTTTTAATTAAATTAAATTAAATTAAATAATTAATTTATCCAATTTATTAATAACTAAATTAAATATCTCATATTTAATTTAAGTCTACAATTAAATCGTATTTAATTGTATTTCTCTCAATTAATAAAGTTTAATCTCAAATTAAACTTTATATTATAATGTATCACATACATTAAATTAATTGTATCTTATACAATTAACTTGATTTCCCATAACAGATTTTGAACTATTCAAATTTCTTTCAAGACTAATTGTTCCTAATTACCCTTTATGAGCTAGCAAAGGGACCTAATGGACCTATAGATCAGAAGTTCCAATGATATGAGGTTAATTGACTACATTCATTAATCAGATTAACCAATATTCATTAATTGTGGGTCACTTCACTAAAGACCCACAACTGCACTCTTCTCACCATAGAATGTTTCTGTGCCCACAGATATAGACCAATACCCGTAAGTCAATCCTTAACGAGTGTTCGTAACGCCAGTTGGGTCAAATTACTATTTTACCCTTGGGTTACCTCAGTCTCCTTAAGTATCATTGATTCCTCTAATGAACAACCCGTTTATGGTCCAACCAGTAAATGGAAGTTCTTGTCGGGCTAGGAGAGGATGGCGGCCCTTGTTCAAGAGCCGGAATCAGCCCTTAAGGGAACACTCATCTACTTGCCCTAAAGACAGGAAGGAGTGAATTCCATCTTGTGTTGTTATTGTTGGGTTTTATGTCCTAAAACTCGTAGATAGTGAATGTTAACGAATTATACACTTGTATCAATAAAGTGTTATTGAGTTTTCTACAATAAAGTGTTATTGTTAATTTAAGTCTAAAATTGCACAATATGACCCAAATCCAATAAACTAAGATCCAAGGTTGTTGATATGTAACTTGAACTAGTATGTGGGTGTTGGGTTTTATGCCCTAAAACTCGTAGATAGTTGATGTGCAAATTGCTAACCGCAAGTGTACGGGTCAAGTAATAATATAGTGTTTTCGTGTAAAACGAGTGTCGTCCTCTGGATTGGTTTTCTAGCAAATGAAGTATCGTGAATACTTTTGTCCAATTTTATTTAGGGAGCAAAACTCAATGATAAAAATAAAAGTAAAGACTAAAAGCATAAAAATAAAAGTGGAGACTCAAATGGAAAGACTCTTAGGGAATTGATTTCATTGATTAAGATTGAGGATTGATTAATAGGATTGAATTGACCGTGCAATTATTCTACAAGCCAAGGAAACTTTTATCACGATTACCTCTCCCGAGTATAATTGATTCTCATGCATATAAACTAACTTGATATCCCTATCTAAGTTCATTAACATGCAAGGCATTATTCGTTTCGGTCCTTGTTATACTTCTAGAGATATTCTAAATCCCGTCACAAACTTAGAATTTCTACTCTAGTCATGCAATTGAACAAAGCAAGTCTTAGGCCAAATCCTCTCTCCCGAGTTAGATTCAACACTTAAATCATTCAATTAGTGATCAAGTAATTGAAAACATTACACATAAAATTGCATGCATAGAATAAGAACACATTCATACCCAAAATTCAATCCAACAATTTAAGCAACTACATCAAACCCTAAGACAAACAACTAGCAATTCATAGTCTTTAAACCACAAACACTAATTGAAAGAAAAGCCATAAAAACTACAAGAGTTAAGGGAAAGAGAAAGGAAAACTCGAATCCGCCGACACCGCACGTCCCCGTCACGATCTCCACGTCTTCTCGCTTGATTCCCGCTCCTTGGCCTTGCCTTTAGCTCCCACAAAAGGTCTCTAGTCGAAATTAGGGCTAAAATCTCACCAATTGGACTCCCCTTGGTCGTAGCATGAAAAGAAGATTAAATAGGAAATCTGTCGATAGCGTCGAGACGCTATGGTCACAGCGTCGCGACGCTATGACCTTTTGCCGCCTGAATCAAAAAAGGAAAGGCAGCGTCGAGACGCTCCAAGAGCAGCGTCCCGACGCTGGTCTGCAGATGGCTCTCTTTTGGCTTCTTCTAACTTGAATATTTTTCGTTCTTTAGCCAATTTTCATGTCCCGAACACATATTTAGCTCCAATTTCCCGATTTAACTCCGAAACATGATTCCTACAAATAGAACATAAAAATGCATAATTTTGGGCAAATAATTGTAAAAGACTAGCTTAATTAATCAGAGAAAAATAGCTAGCTATGCTCGCTATCAAATACCCCCAAACTTAAGCTTTTGCTAGTCCTCGAGCAAACTAAAAATCATGCATACAGTGGAAGAATGGATGCAACAAACAAGACTCAATCCTCAAGGCTCAAAAGTCAATAGTCAAGCAATCAAGAGACATGCACATAAGGACCAATGAGGGAGACAAATCAAAAGTTTTCCAAAATTAACTTGCACAAGCGAGATCTAACTCAACGAGATTAGACTCTACTAGCCCGGGATTGGATTATTAAACTCTCAACTCATCTTCCCTCTACACTGGCACTAAGGATTCACTAGTGAGTCAATGAAACAAATTAGTTTGTTTTCATCCATACTTAGGTGCTTAATATTGAAAATTAAATCAAGCATTTATATGTGGCACTAGCTTTCACACACCTATTGTAGGGACCCTTAACCTGAGTTTTCTCTGGTTGGCCTAACTGATCACAACAGGGGTAGCTCTTTTTGCCTAAATCTTTATTACTCATTGCATTGCGCGCATAAGTCATGACTTTTTTTTTTTTTTAAATTGTAACAACAAGAATGATTTTTCTTTATGAGCATGATAAGCATATATTCTTTTCTTTCCTCCTAAGCAAGACCAAACATGCTAATTTTCAAAAAATTAACTCTTTAGCTCTTCCCTACACCTATCGAGGTGACAACAAGCATATGAATCTAATAATTCGCTCCTAAGCATTCGAATCCAAATCTAGCCAAGACAAATACTCTACTCATGCAAGACATCTCCTAGAAAAAGTTTAAAAAAATCTCCCTTTTTGGGCACTCATGCTTACAACTCATCGAAAGCTTGAAAATTGACCAGAAAGCCTATCCTAGAAAATCATAGTCATGCAAAAATAGCATCCAGAAAACAACCATATGCTCAATTCAAAGAAAGCTCAAAACTATAGCCCGAACTCAGATGCTCAAGGGCTCCACAAACATGATATTCCACCCCCAAACTTAAAACATGCATTGTCCTCAATGTATAAATCAATAAAGCATAGTCAAGCATGAGAACAAATAAAGAATGGAAGGGGTGAACGATACTGCCCTGGAATGATGACCTTTCATGATTGCTAGCAAAGTCAAGAGCCCGGGAACTCCTTCAAAACAAAAACAACAACAACATAAAAACAAAGAAAGAAAAAAATAAAAATAAAAAAAATAACTTGGGTTGCCTCCCATGAAGGGAATAAAAGTCCCCACGCAGCGGAAGCGCATCGATTGGACCTTACGCCGTATATTAATTAACATTAAAATACCGTTACGAAAACTCAAACAAACTTTAAACACTCTTTAAAGCTGCTGGAAAATAGGTTTAAACATGCTGAAAAATAAATCTAAATTTATTTTCATGCTTTTCTAAAGAAAGAAGGAAGAACCGTTACAAACCTTCGTTGTAGACTTGACCGTTCTTCGCCAACGACGCTCCAACGATCAAAACGCAGCAGCCGCCTTTGATTTTCTTCGCAGGAAATTCCTTCTTTGAATGACACAATAACCACAAAGGTTACACCGGTATGTCTCTAAGTCTAGGAGGCAAAAGACTTGTGGGAGTCTTTCTCGAAGAGGGAGGCTAGAGAGAATTCTAGGTCTTGTCTTTGAGAGTCTAAGAGCAAGAGCAAGAGTGTCAAGTGTCATGACCAATTAGGTCTAGTGTTCTATTTATAGAAGAGAGGCCATGAATGAAATATTCAATTAAATCAATCTTTTCCAAAATTGATTCAATCTTATTCCTTAATTAATCAATCATGATCAATCAATTCCATAATTGATTAATCTTTTCCACAAATGACTAATTACTTCCATAAGTGATTAGATCATTTCCATAAATGATTAATCACTTCCTTAAGTGATTAATTATTTCCATAATTGATTAATTCCCGGTTAATTAATTCTCTAATTAATTAACCACCAATTAAATATCACATATTTAATTCCCGGCCTAGAATTAATTAATTTGCCCAAACACATTTTAGGCCTTAAATTAATTAATTCATTATTTGAACTCTTTCAAACTTCCATAAATTTATATTTGAATTTCTTCAAATATTAATTTCTCTCATAATAATATATATATTATATTTGTTTCCCTTAGTAAATTGAACATTTTCAATTTACATTTATTACTTAGTTGCCTCAAATTACTTTATGAGCTACCAGTGGGACCTAATGGACCTGCAGATCAGAAGCTCCAACGATGTGAGATTAATTGGTCAAACTCATTAACCACATTATTCAATATTCGTTAACTGTGTGTTCATTCCACTCTAGACTCACAGTTGCACTCTTCTCACTGCAGACATATTTTCTGTGTCCACGGATATAGACCAATATCGACTAGTTAGTCCTTCACGAGTGTCCGTAACACCAGCTGGGTCAAATTACCGTTTTACCCCTGGGTTACCTCTATTTCCTTAAGTACCAATTCTCCTCTAATGAACAACCTGTTTGTGGTCCAACCATCAAACAGAAAACCCTCTCGTGCCATTGAGAGGGTAGGGCCCTTTGTTCAAGACTCGGAGTGACCACTTAAGGGAACACTCATCTGCTTCCCTAAAGTCGGGAAGGAGTGAATTCCATCTTGTACGATTATGTTCCCAGCTCCCCATTCGGTCTTGTCCCCAAAGTGGTAGGCTTATTGAGTCGGCGTTTTGGCCACTCTCACCCATACAAATCAAAGGACAATCTCTCATGAGCAGGAGTCCATAATCAACTCAGGATTAAGACTAAGTTGTCTAGGTCGTCCTAGTGAAATAGAAAACCAACTAGTTAACGGTGTTATAACCAGTGGTTACTATTTCGCGGTCCGGTCTTATGCAAACTCATTGCATAGGATACCCCCACTCGCATGTCTCCTACACGAACGCGTTGGATCGCAGCATTGGTATCAAATACAAAGTGGGCCGTATCCATAATGTCACCAGGATAAGGCACCCAGTCTTATCCCTATACTATAGACCCTTTAGGCTGTTTCTTGAACAATGATCCCATATGTCGCTACATATAGTTCAAGACTCATATTACAGCCTTGGATGTCTAGTTTATTGGATTAGGGTTATTATTAGGCAAAGACAAATATAAAATAACTAATAACAATTAATGGAAAAATATATCAATATTATTTCATTAATATCCGGTCAACGGTTACATTCACTATCTACGAGTTTTAGGGCATAAAACCCAACATCCCATAAGCGCTTGTTTATCGTCTTTAGCTTGACGTGCTCGTGTAATCTGTCAAGGCACATAAAAATTCTCGTATTTCTTCGGGCCCTTCTTCCTTGAATCAATAAAACACACGATCGCTAGCAAGCTTACTAGCTTCTCATGGGCCCCTGAAACAGCTCTATTTTTGGAATTTTTGATTAAAATAAGCATCAAAGGAGAAAGATCAAAATAAATAGACTCTGACTCTAAAACTGACTCGTGAGAATAGAAAAAAGAACAATCATATTCAACAAAGGATAAAGAAGATAAAACAGACGAAGGTTGATCAACCTCAAACTCTACCTCCTGAACTTCCTCTGTCACTGCAAGCTCATTTTCTTTTTCTTCCTCACAAACGTGTTCTTGAAAGGTGCTACAACTCTCCAATTCTTCCCCACTGTTCATGCAACTCACCCCTAAATGCTCATCCTCAACAAGATTGAAAGAAATACGCTCCTGAATAGGTGCCAATGAATCATCGGCCACATGACTCACTAGACATCCTATGGAAGTGGATCCCTCCTCACTAACTTCCTTTGGGGTCTGAAGTCCTTTTATAATTTCATCAAATTTTAGACTCCTTGCTCTAGACTCCGCAATATAATTTTGAACTATGCTTTCTAAGGAAGAATTTTCTTTTAAAGGGGTAAAACTTGAAGATGAAAAATTGGAATATGGAGTTGAATAAAAAGCCATTCAAATCAAATAAAGAAACAATGAATATTAGGCTTCCAATTAAATAATAACCCAACAAGAACAAAGGACTAAGACTCAAACAAATAAGGAAAAAAAATCAAAAAGGAAAAGACAAATAAGGAAAAGACAATTAAGGGAAAAAAAACAACTAAGGAAAAAAAATCAAACAAATAAGGAAAGAACAAAAATAGGAAAATTATAACTATGGAAACAAAAACCAAAGGAGAAAAACAAATATGGAAATAAAACAAATTAGGAAAAAGAAAAGCAATCTATCTACAAAATAAAAATAAAGAATGCAAAAACAAATATGGCAAAAACAAATAAGGAAACTAGCAAATAAGGAAAAACTATACTAAAAAGGAAAAAACTAAAAAGAAAAATTATATCTATGGAAAACTCAAACAAATATGGAAAAATCTAAATATGGAAAACAAACCAACAAAGGAAAAAAAATGCAATCTACCTAAAAACAAAACTAACAAAAATAACAAAAAATAAAATACACCCTAAACTAAGACCGGACAATTTTTCCACAATATTAATTTAACTAAATATGCCAATCCCCGGCAACGGCGCCAAAAACTTGATGCACAAATTGCTAACCGCAAGTGTACGGGTCAAGTAATAATATAGTGTTTTCGTGTAAAACGAGTGTCGTCCTCTGGATTGGTTTTCTAGCAAATGAAGTATCGTGAATACTTTTGTCCAATTTTATTTAGGGAGCAAAACTCAATGATAAAAATAAAAGTAAAGACTAAAAGCATAAAAATAAAAGTGGAGACTCAAATGGAAAGACTCTTAGGGAATTGATTTCATTGATTAAGATTGAGGATTGATTAATAGGATTGAATTGACCGTGCAATTATTCTACAAGCCAAGGAAACTTTTATCACGATTACCTCTCCCGAGTATAATTGATTCTCATGCATATAAACTAACTTGATATCCCTATCTAAGTTCATTAACATACAAGGCATTATTCGGTTCGGTCCTTGTTATACTTCTAGAGATATTCTAAATCCCGTCACAAACTTAGAATTTCTACTCTAGTCATGCAATTGAACAAAGCAAGTCTTAGGCCAAATCCTCTCTCCCGAGTTAGATTCAACACTTAAATCATTCAATTAGTGATCAAGTAATTGAAAGCATTACACATAAAATTGCATGCATAGAATAAGAACACATTCATACCCAAAATTCAATCCAACAATTTAAGCAACTACATCAAACCCTAAGACAAACAACTAGCAATTCATAGTCTTTAAACCACAAACACTAATTGAAAGAAAAGCCATAAAAACTACAAGAGTTAAGGGAAAGAGAAAGGAAAACTCGAATCCGCCGACACCGCACGTCCCCGTCACGATCTCCACGTCTTCTCGCTTGATTCCCGCTCCTTGGCCTTGCCTTTAGCTCCCACAAAAGGTCTCTAGTCGAAATTAGGGCTAAAATCTCACCAATTGGACTCCCCTTGGCCGTAGCATGAAAAGAAGATTAAATAGGAAATCTGCCGATAGCGTCGAGACGCTATGGTCACAGCGTCGCGACGCTATGACCTTTTGCCGCCTGAATCAAAAAAGGAAAGGCAGCGTCGAGACGCTCCAAGAGCAGCGTCCCGACGCTGGTCTGCAGATGGCTCTCTTTTGGCTTCTTCTAACTTGAATCTTTTTCGTTCTTTAGCCAATTTTCATGTCCCGAACACATATTTAGCTCCAATTTCCCGATTTAACTCCGAAACATGATTCCTACAAATAGAACATAAAAATGCATAATTTTGGGCAAATAATTGTAAAAGACTAGCTTAATTAATCAGAGAAAAATAGCTAGCTATGCTCGCTATCAATAGTGAATGTAATCGTTGACCGGATATTAATGAAATAATATTGATATATTTTTCCATTAATTGTTATTAGTTATTTTATATTTGTCTTTGCCTAATAATAACCCTAATCCAATAAACTAGACATCCAAGGCTGTAACATGAGTCTTGAACTATATGTAGCGACATATGGGATCATTGTTCAAGAAACAGCCTAAAGGGTCTGTAGTATAGGGATAAGACTGGGTGCCTTATCCTGGTGACACTATGGATACGACCCAGTTTGTATTTGATACAAACGCTGCGATCCAACGCGTTCGTGTAGGAGACATGCGAGTGGGGGTATCCTATGCAATGAGTTTGCATAAGACCGGACCGCTGTTCGCTAACCGCAAGCGTACGGGTCATCACAAGTAATATAGTGATTTTGAGTATAGAGTATCGTCTCCACAGGGATTGGATTTATTCAATTAATTACCGCAAATAATCTTGCTTAACTTTATTTAGAGAACAAAATCTAATGCCAACAAGAATACAAAAAGCTAACCTAGAAAGCAAAAGATAAATGGAGACACAATTTGGTGGGATAATTCTAGAGTGGTTGATTTCATCAATTGGACCTTTAATCGCTTAATCAATTAACTAATATGGATTAACTAATCATTTGATTCATAAGTCTAGAAGCCTAATGACAAGGACTCTCCTGTCGGTCTCCTCCTATCTCATACCTTTCAATAAAGAATCTCCTTTCAGTCTCATCTTTATTTACTTAGCATGGCATTACGACCCTTCAGTACAACCTCTAACGTTATTTATTCTATCCCGTGTCACCCGGGTAAATAACCGTTAGTCATGCATTCAGTTCTAGTCTAAGCTTCTCTCCGTCGAGTTTCCACTTAGTAACGATTCATTTAATCAGTGATCAGTTGATTAAAAGCATTACGGACAAAATGCACAAATGAACAATAATGACAATTAAACCAAATAAATTCATTAATCAAGCAAAGGTTCAACATCTAAATCAATCTCATAGAATTTAGGAATTTACTACTCATAATCACTAAAATTCAATAATTCCTAATCACAACAATTCTAGAAACTAAAACATAAAGGAAAAGGGAAGAGAAATGCTCATAAAAGTGTCGATCTCCTCGATCCCGCGCCGACCTCCATCGATCCCGAGCTCCAAAGATCTTCAACAAAGCTCCAAAACTCTCCCAAAAATCCCCAATTTTAGTGGAGACTCTAGAATGGGGTGAAAACCCACAAATTGGCACACAAAACATGGATGCAAATGGCCCCTTTTATAGGCTCCCAGCAGGCGTAGCGTCGAGACGCTACGTCACAGCGTCGCGACGCTCTGACGTCATCTTTTCTTGGGCTCCAAGACGTCGCAGCGTTGAGACGCTACATGGACAGCGTCGCGACGCTATTGCGATTCTGGATCTTTCCACGCGGCTGCCTAGCGTCGGGACGCTCCAGGCTTAGCGTCGAGACGCTAGGCCCTGAATCTTCAATAATGGCCCGATTTTGACTCCATTTTTGGGCCTCCAACTCTCTTTTGGCCCAAATACTTCATGCAATGGGTTTTGGGCATTTTTCTTGACCCAACTTGATAATTTAAGCTTGAAATCCATGATTCTTGGGCTTCTAACTCATTCTTTTTGGGCTTTTGGACTTGGATCTACAATGAACTTCTCCAAATTGCTCAAAAAGTCTCCAAAAATCATCCAAATTCTCTCAAAATTCCAGTTTTGCTTCCTTGGCTCGGTTTTCTGAAATTTAAACATAAAATAGCATTAAAGTACACAATTCAAGCATAAAACTAGCTATAATTAATAGGAAAATGATGACATTTTTGCATGTCATCACACCCCCAAACTTAAACCTTTGCTAGTCCCGAGCAAAGCTAAAACCATATATATGAATCCACTATTGCAAATGCATGATTCTAAGCTCAATGATCCAAATAATGAACTCTAACATTTAAAGGAAATATTAAAACACATTTACTCATCATGAAATTTAAATTTAAACTCTTCATCCCTTGCGTGTGTGTGTGCGAGCTTCCTTATTAGGTCTTTACTAGCCTAGAAAAGGTTTATAAAATCCTCAGTTCATCTTCCCCCTACACTGGCCCTAAGCTCTAATTATCCAGCTTCCCAACAATCAAGAAAGCAATATCCCACTAAGGTGCCTGAAACAATGGGGTATGCCTCCCCCAAACTTGCATTTTATTTTATTTTATTTCATTTTTTTTTTCATTTTTTTTATGAGAATCCTTTTAGATGCAGCGCCTTCGTTTTGGCTTGCCAACATTGGTGATGAAAGCATCCAACTACGAGCGCCTCATCTTTCAGGTTGCTGAGGCATGCTCATTTCTTTCCAGCGCTTTCATGCAAAGGCAAACGATGGGTGTCATGAATGCCCCTGGTTACTAACGCTGTCAAGAAAGTGGAGCATTCTTTTTTTTTTTTTTTTTTATACCTTTTCTTTTCTCATTTTTTTTTTTGCAGGCTAATAATCATGATTTTTCTCCCAAGTAAAACATTGCAAACTCTCATGCAGCTCATCTTTCAAATCAGATCTTAAGCCTATCGGAGTGACAACAAACATCTAGATAATATAATCAAGTTCTAAGCATTCAAAATCATATAAGTAGGCTACGTGCTCAACATGTGCAAGGAATTCAAAGAAAAAAATTTAAATTTACATGAATCTTGAACATGCTTTCATATTTCACAAGAATTGTACAACATTCATTATCTAGATCATATCATAGACTGTCCTCATCAAAACAGATGCAATAGAATCATCATGAAAAAATTTTCAATCAGCTCAGATCAGAACGGCAAAGCCTCCCCCCCAAACTTAAATCATACATTGTCCTCAATGTATTAATTATTCAACTAATTAAGCATGCATAAGGACAATTAAAAAGATATAGGGAGAATGGTACTGCCCTGAAATGTGAGAGAAACCATGGATGTCAGCCTTCAACATCATTGGGGTTGTTTTTGGAAGAAATTATGGTCTCGAGCTCCTTCAAAAATTGATCAACAGGAACGAAAGATCAACATGCTCTAACTACAAAAAAAACTGAAAAACAAAGAAAAGAAAATTGACTGAAATTAAACTTGGGTTGCCTCCCAAGAAGCGCTTTTTTAACGTCTCTTAGCTAGACGAGTTTGTGCGGGCTTTCAAGGCACATAAAAATTCTCGTATTTCTTCGGGGCCTTCTTCCTTGAATCAACGAAGCACTCTATCGCTAGCAAGCTCACTAGCTTTTCATGGGCCCCTGAAGCAGAAATATTTTTGGGATTTTTTAATAATAAAAGCATAAAAGGAGAAAGATCAAAATAAACGGACTCTGACTCAGACACAGACTCGTGAGAATAAGAAAAAGAACACTCATTATCAAGAGAGGATGGAGAGGATAGAACAGACAAAGGCCTTTCAACCTTAAACTCTATCGCTTGAAACTCCTCAACCACTATGGGCTCATTTTCTTTTTCTTCCTCACAAACTTGTTCTTGGTGGGTGCTAAGACTATCCAATTTTTCCTCACAATCTATACAACTCACCCCTATCTGCTCATCTCTAGCAAAATCGAAAGAATTAGGCTCTTGAATGGGCGCTAATGAATCAGTGGCCACATGACTCACTAGACACTCTATGGAAGCAAATCCTACTTCCCTATCTTCCCTTTGGGTCTGGAATCTCTCCATAGATTTTTCTAATTCTAAATTCATGGTTCTAGACTCCTCAATAAAATCTTCAAGCAAGCTCTCTAAGGAAGATTTTTCTTCTATGGAAGCGGATTGCACTTCATTCTCCTCCCTTCTTGGGTGCAATAACCCTTTGAATTCTAGAGCTAATTTGGTGATTTTATTGTCCTCTATAAATTCTTTAAGTAGGCGCTCTAGGGGAGATTTTTCTTTAGAGGGGGGACAATTTGAAAAGGAATAATTGGACAATGGTGTTGGTTCTTCGGGCTCAGATTCCCTAAAGGGCCACCCGAAATTATAAAAAGCCATTTAAAACAATTTAATCAACAATAATCAGGTTTTCAGTCAGATGCAAACACCAATTAAATGCACAACAAGAACAATGGACCAGAATAAATTAAAAGCAAAATAAAACCTCTAATCTAAAGCAAGCAATTTCTTCATAATATTAATTGAATGAAATTAGCCAATCCCCGGCAACGGCGCCAAAAACTTGTTCGCTAACCGCAAGCGTACGGGTCGTCACAAGTAATATAGTGATTTTGAGTATAGAGTATCGTCTCCACAGGGATTGGATTTATTCAATTAATTACCGCAAATAATCTTGCTTAACTTTATTTAGAGAACAAAATCTAATGCCAACAAGAATACAAAAAGCTAACCTAGAAAGCAAAAGATAAATGGAGACACAATTTGGTGGGATAATTCTAGAGTGGTTGATTTCATCAATTGGACCTTTAATCGCTTAATCAATTAACTAATATGGATTAACTAATCATTTGATTCATAAGTCTAGAAGCCTAATGACAAGGACTCTCCTGTCGGTCTCCTCCTATCTCATACCTTTCAATAAAGAATCTCCTTTCAGTCTCATCTTTATTTACTTAGCATGGCATTACGACCCTTCAGTACAACCTCTAACGTTATTTATTCTATCCCGTGTCACCCGGGTAAATAACCGTTAGTCATGCATTCAGTTCTAGTCTAAGCTTCTCTCCGTCGAGTTTCCACTTAGTAACGATTCATTTAATCAGTGATCAGTTGATTAAAAGCATTACGGACAAAATGCACAAATGAACAATAATGACAATTAAACCAAATAAATTCATTAATCAAGCAAAGGTTCAACATCTAAATCAATCTCATAGAATTTAGGAATTTACTACTCATAATCACTAAAATTCAATAATTCCTAATCACAACAATTCTAGAAACTAAAACATAAAGGAAAAGGGAAGAGAAATGCTCATAAAAGTGTCGATCTCCTCGATCCCGCGCCGACCTCCATCGATCCCGAGCTCCAAAGATCTTCAACAAAGCTCCAAAACTCTCCCAAAAATCCCCATTTTTAGTGGAGACTCTAGAATGGGGTGAAAACCCACAAATTGGCACACAAAACATGGATGCAAATGGCCCCTTTTACAGGCTCCCAGCAGGCGTAGCGTCGAGACGCTACGTCACAGCGTCGCGACGCTCTGACGTCATCTTTTCTTGGGCTCTAAGACGTCGCAGCGTTGAGACGCTACATGGACAGCGTCGCGACGCTATTGCGATTCTGGATCTTTCCACGCGGCTGCCTAGCGTCGGGACGCTCCAGGCTTAGCGTCGAGACGCTAGGCCCTGAATCTTCAATAATGGCCCGATTTTGACTCCATTTTTGGGCCTCCAACTCTCTTTTGGCCCAAATACTTCATGCAATGGGTTTTGGGCATTTTTCTTGACCCAACTTGATAATTTAAGCTTGAAATCCATGATTCTTGGGCTTCTAACTCATTCTTTTTGGGCTTTTGGACTTGGATCTACAATGAACTTCTCCAAATTGCTCAAAAAGTCTCCAAAAATCATCCAAATTCTCTCAAAATTCCAGTTTTGCTTCCTTGGCTCGGTTTTCTGAAATTTAAACATAAAATAGCATTAAAGTACACAATTCAAGCATAAAACTAGCTATAATTAATAGGAAAATGATGACATTTTTGCATGTCATCAACCGCGAAATAGTAACCACTGGTTATAACACCGTTAACTAGTTGGTTTTCTATTTCACTAGGACGACCTAGACAACTTAGTCTTAATCCTGAGTTAATTATTGACTCCTGCTCATGAGAGATTGTCCTTTGATTTGTATGGGTGAGAGTGGCCAATACGCCGACTCAATAAGCCTACCACTTTAGGGACAAGACCGAATGGGGAGCTGGGAACATAATCGTACAAGATGGAATTCACTCCTTCCCGACTTTAGGGAAGCAGATGAGTGTTCCCTTAAGTGGTTACTCTGAGTCTTGAACAAAGGGCCCTACCCTCTCAATGGCACGAGAGGGTTTTCTGTTTGATGGTTGGACCACAAACAGGTTGTTCATTAGAGGAGAATTGGTACTTAAGGAAATAGAGGTAACCCAGGGGTAAAACGGTAATTTGACCCAGCTGGTGTTACGGACACTCGTGAAGGACTAACTAGTCGATATTGGTCTATATCCGTGGACACAGAAAATATGTCTGCAGTGAGAAGAGTGCAACTGTGAGTCTATAGTGGAATGAACACACAGTTAACGAATATTGATTAATGTGGTTAATGAGTTTGACCAATTAATCTCACATCGTTGGAGCTTCTGATCTGCAGGTCCATTAGGTCCCACTGGTAGCTCATAAAGTAATTTGAGGCAACTAAGTAATAAATGTAAATTGAAAATGTTCAATTTACTAAGGGAAACAAATATAATATATATTGATATATTATTATGAGAGAAATTAATATTTGAAGAAATTCAAATATAAATTTATGGAAGTTTGAAAGAGTTCAAATAATGAATTAATTAATTTAAGGCCTAAAATGTGTTTGGGCAAATTAATTAATTCTAGGCCGGGAATGAAATATGTGATATTTAATTGGTGGTTAATTAATTAGAGAATTAATTAACCGGGAATTAATCAATTATGGAAATAATTAATCACTTAAGGAAGTGATTAATCATTTATGGAAATGATCTAATCACTTATGGAAGTAATTAGTCATTTGTGGAAAAGATTAATCAATTATGGAATTGATTGATCATGATTGATTAATTAAGAAATAAGATTGAATCAATTTTGGAAAAGATTGATTTAATTGAATATTTTATTCATGGCCTCTCTTCTATAAATAGAACACTAGACCTAATTGGTCATGACACTTGACACTCTTGCTCTTGCTCTTAGACTCTCAAAGACAAGACCTAGAATTCTCTCTAGCCTCCCTCTTCGAGAAAGACTCCCACAAGTCTTTTGCCTCCTAGACTTAGAGACATACCGGTGTAACCTTTGTGGTTATTGTGTCATTCAAAGAAGGAATTTCCAGCGAAGAAAATCAAAGGCTGCTGCTGCGTTTTGATCGTTGGAGCGTCGTTGGCGAAGAACGGTCAAGTCTACAACGAAGGTTTGTAACGGTTCTTCCTTCTTTCTTTAGAAAAGCATGAAAATAAATTTAGATTTATTTTTTAGCATGTTTAAACCGATTTTCCAGCAGCTTTAAAGAGTGTTTCAAGTTTGTTTGAGTTTTCGTAACGGTATTTTAATGTTAATTAATATACGGCGTAAGGTCCAATCGATGCGCTTCCGCTGCGTGGGGACTTTTATTCCCTTCAATCGGCATCAGAGCCATCGCTGTCCCTATTAATTAATATTAAAAGTTGCGATAGGCTCTAATAGGTGGGATTTATGCATAATGTATGTTCGGTTTGCGTTGAACTGTTTAGGTTAATTTTATGGCCATAGATTTTATTTTTATGTGATTTTGATCATGTAAGGCCCGGTGTTTCGGGTATTTTATGTAAAATCGAGTCCTATGTAAGTCCGGGTCTAGAATAGGTTTTTCTGAGATGAAAACCGAACAATCGCCGCTGAAATCGAGGCCAAAACGGAAGAAAACACTGCTGTTTTGCCCAGATTCTGCCGCCAGACGCAACAGCGTCGGGACGCTACCTCAAAAGTGTCTCGACGCTGTCTCGATAACGCAGGTGCCAGATATGGAAAACGCACAGCGTCGGGATGCTATCAACACAGAGTCTCGACGCTGTCACGATGGAGGCGCGCATTAGGGTTTCAAAAGGCGCGGTTCAAGGGAAGGTCGGTTCGGTTCGGACCGATTCGGCTGGGCTGGGACCTATTTGGTTCGATTCAGCCAATTTTGGGCATGGTTCGTGATTTTGGAAGCCGGTTCGAGGTGGTTCGGGGCGGTTCGTGCTGTCTAGACCAATTTTGGGAGCTGCAGAGGGATTTTAGGATAGAATTTAGCTAAAATTATTGTAATTTAATGCTTTATTTTATCCTAGGGGCCAAAATTAACCGGTTCAATTGCTATTTATATGCTTTATGGATGTCATATAGAATAATTAATCCCACCTTAGGTTATAAACATGCTCATGCATTTTTTTATATATTATAAATAGTTATAATATATGTTTAAATGCATGGAATTGTTTTCATATTTTTAATATAAGTGTATATTGATTATATGAAAAATTTGGAAAGCATGAAGCATGTCATTACTTAAATTAAATATAAATAGTTATGTTTAATGTGATGAATGAAGCATGCTTGATTGATTTTCTTGATTGGCTTATAATTGAAAATCAATATTGCATGAAGCATGAAACATCCATAGTTAATAATATAATAGTTATATTATTCATGCAATAAGTGTGGTTTAATTATTTAATTTGAATGAGATTGTTAAATGAATTAAACCCTAGATTCTTGATTATAGGATTAATCATTAAAATTTGAAATAGTTCTTTAATATTAATGATTAGAAACCGTCAATCTATAATCAAGATTTGCATGCAAACATAAGATCATAGGATAAATTGGATTAATTTTAAATTGTTTAAAATTAATTAGACCTAGATCAGTTTCTAATAAGATTAGAATCTTTTCTTACTTAGAATTTAAAATAGTTTTAATTGACTAAGTAGGAAAATCATTGCTGTGATTATAAGGGAACTCCACCGGTAATGTTCTGTCTAAGGCTGGGGGTATTTAAGTTGACGGTTTACGGAACACCTCCTACCTGGGAACTGACCTGGAATACCGGAGTTGAATTAATCATAGTTAAATGTTAGCATGCAATGTCACTAGGTTTATTAAAAGTGTTTAATGCACCTAGATCTTTAGAGTAAAGACCCTACATTACTGAGGTTATAAGGGAACTCTCTCGGTAAAGTTCTGTCTAAGGTTGGGGGTATTTAAGTTGACGGTTTACGGAACACCTCCTACCTGGAAACTGACCCGAACATTGAGTTGAATTAACCATAGTAATGTTGACTTGCAATGTCGGGTTTATTAAAAGAAGTTTAATTCACCCAAAAGATTGCAGTTGAATCCTTTCCATAATTGTTAAAATATGATCAGACTTAGATAGATTGACTTAGCCGAATACTATCTAAGTTAAACAACCCTATATTAACCGTATGACATTTTCAGTGGGAGAAAAATTACAAAACGAGATTTAAATCAAGTTTTGCTCCTATGTCCCTATATTCACAACGTGAGGTTCATGCTCGGCTTCGAGTCGCCTTAGGAGCGCCCTCCCTTCGGAAAGTGTTTGTGTGAATCAATATCAGGGTGAATGGGAAAAAATGTCTAAAGTAAGTGGGAGTGGGACACGTGTCAACGTATCCCTCGGTCTCCGCCCATAGTTCACACCGTGAGAGTACTATGATCCGCCTGCAGGTTGTCCTGGCGCAACCATCCCTTCGGAGGGCCTGATCATAGGATTCGGAACACCGTGAACTCCTGAATAGGATAGGAGCTCTTAGGCTAATCACCAACAGTTGTCTTTCCCTTCGGTAGCCTGTTGGTGCGTGCCTCTGAGATCTGAAAGTGGGAGGGTTACACTTACGAGGATGAGTTAAAAGTGTTAACAAATCCTTGACCGAACAACGGTGGCTAATGTCTATAGGAATATGAGTTATTCTGGAATTATAATTAGCTGAGAGGTGTCTCATTTCAAAGGAGGAGTGCCTGATCACCCTTCGGTGGCTGATATTCTAAACCTCTGAAACATCGTTGCAAAACTAAATCAATAGTTTTAGGGTTCTGTGGTTGTCTGTTTTGCTAAATTGATTGGATTGTGTGCAATTGTTTGCTTGTATGATGGGTTAAGGCAAAGATAACTAATACGGTCATTGTTTGTTTAAATTTCAGCAATGTCTTCCTCAATTGTCTCTCTGCTTAAAAATGAGAAATTAACCGGCGAAAATTACGCTACGTGGAAGTCGAACCTGAATACGATTCTTGTTGTCGATGATCTGCGGTTCGTCTTAACGGAGGATTGTCCTCCAGCCCCTGCTCGTAATGCATCTCAAGCAGTTAAGGATGCTTATGACCGCTGGACAAAGGCCAATGATAAGACTCGCGTCTATATCCTAGCCAGCTTATCTGAAGTTTTGGCTAAAAGGCATGAGGGCATGGTAACAGCGAGGGAGATTATGAACTCTCTCCAGGAGATGTTTGGACAACCGTCCTACCAACTCCACCATGACGCTCTCAAATACGTTTATAGCTGTCGCATGAAAGAGGGCACGTCTGTTCGGGAGCATGTCCTGGATATGATGGTCCAATTCAACATGGCAGAAGCAAACGGGGCAGTCATAGATGAGCGTAGTCAGGTTGCATTCATCTTAGAATCTCTTCCGAAGAGTTTTCTGCAGTTTCGAAGCAATGCAATGATGAATAAAATAACATTCAACCTGACTAGCCTCCTGAATGAGCTACAACTCTATCAGTCTCTTCTTAAGAACAAGGGACAGATAGAAGGAGAGGCAAACGTTGTTCACTCTAAAAGAAAGTTCGAGAAGGGTTCATCCTCTGGAACTAAATCTGTAGCCACTTCTTCAAAGAAAACTCAGAAGAAGAAAGGAAACAAGGGGAAAGCTCCCAGTACTGCTGCTAAAAGCAAGGGAAAAGCCAAAGCTATGGCAGATAAGGGCAAGTGTTTCCACTGCAATGTAGATGGACATTGGAAGAGAAACTGCCCAAAGTACCTTGCTGAGAAAAAGAAGGAAAATGAAGGTAAATTTGATTTACTTGTTTTAGAAACATGCCTGGTAGAACATGATGAGTTTACCTGGATACTTGATTCAGGAGCAACTAATCATGTTTGCTCTTCTTTTCAGGAAAATAGTTCCTTTCGGCAGTTGAACGATGGGGAAATGACACTTAGGGTCGGAACTGGAGAAGTCATTTCAGCTAAAGCAGTGGGAGCTGTGAAGTTATTTTTCAGAAATAGATTCTTACTTTTAGAAAGTTTGTTAATTGTTCCCAAGATTAAGAGGAACTTAATTTCTATTTCATGTTTGATTGAACAATCGTATACAGTTACTTTTGATATGAATGAAGCGTTCATTTATAAAAATGGTATACTTATTTGTTCAGCCAAATTGGAAAATAACTTGTATGTTTTAAGACCAACCGAGAACAAAGCACTTTTAAATCACGAATTATTTAAAACTGCTGAAACTCAAAGGAAAAGGCAAAAGATTTCTCCAACAAGTAACAATACTCATCTTTGGCATCTTAGACTTGGTCATATAAACATCGATAGGATCGGTCGTTTGGTAAAGAATGGACTTCTAAGTAAGTTAGAAGATGATTCACTACCACCTTGTGAATCTTGTCTCGAGGGAAAAATGACAAAGAGACCTTTTACTGGAAAAGGTTACAGAGCCAAAGAACCCTTGGAGTTAATACATTCGGATCTATGTGGTCCAATGAATGTAAAAGCACGAGGAGGGTACGAATATTTCATCTCATTTATAGATGATTATTCAAGATATGGTTACTTGTACCTAATGGGACATAAGTCTGAAGCCCTTGAAAAGTTTAAGGAGTTTAAGGCTGAAGTTGAAAACCTATTAGGTAAATCTATTAAAGTACTTCGATCTGATCGAGGAGGGGAGTATATGGATCAAATATTCCAGGATTATATGATAGAACATGGAATCCAATCTCAACTCTCAGCCCCTGGTACACCTCAGCAGAATGGTGTGTTAGAAAGGAGAAATAGAACCTTGTTAGACATGGTTCGATCAATGATGAGCTATGCTCAATTGCCTAGCTCGTTTTGGGGGTATGCAATAGAGACCGCAGTATACATCTTGAACAATGTTCCCTCGAAAAGTGTTTCTGAAACACCTTTCGAATTATGGAAGGGGCGTAAACCTAGTTTGCATCACTTTCGCATCTGGGGTTGTCCAGCACACGTGCTTGTGACAAATCCTAAGAAACTGGAACCTCGTTCAAAACTGTGCCAATTTGTTGGTTACCCTAAAGAAACGAGAGGTGGTTATTTCTACGACCCACAAGAAAATAAGGTGATTGTATCGACAAACGCCACTTTCTTAGAGGAAGACCACATGAGAGATCATAAACCATGCAGCAAAATAATATTAGGAGAAGCTACTGAAGAATCATCAAGAGTTGTTGATGAAGTTGGACCTTCAACAAGGGTTGATGAAGGAACTAGTTCTTCAGATCCATCCCGTCCATCTCAAACGTTGGGAATGCCTCGTCGCAGTGGGAGGGTTGTATTACAACCTTACCGCTACTTGGGTTTAACTGAAACTCAGGTTGTCATACCTAATGATGGCATTGAGGATCCATTGTCCTATCGACAGGCAATGAATGACGAAGATAAGGATGAATGGGTCAAAGCCATGAACCTGGAAATGGAGTCAATGTACTCCAATTCTGTATGGGAACTTACAGATCTACCAAATGGGGTAAAACCCATAGGGTGCAAATGGATCTATAAGAGAAAAAGAGATGCAGCTGGAAAGGTACAGACCCTCAAAGCTAGACTAGTGGCAAAGGGTTATACCCAAAAGGAAGGGGTTGACTATGAGGAAACCTTTTCTCCTGTAGCCATGTTAAAGTCCATAAGAATTCTCTTATCCATAGCCACATATTATGACTATGAAATATGGCAAATGGACGTCAAGACTTCCTTTCTGAATGGTAATCTTGAAGAGAATATCTTCATGTCTCAACCCGAAGGGTTCATAGCCCAAGGTCAGGAACAAAAGGTTTGTAAGCTCAATCGATCCATTTATGGATTGAAACAAGCATCCAGATCATGGAACATTAGATTTGATACTGCAATCAAATCTTTTGGCTTTGACCAAAACGTTGATGAGCCTTGTGTGTACAAGAAAGTCAACAAAAGGAAAGTAGCTTTTCTAATACTTTGTGTAGACGATATCCTACTCATTGGGAATGATGTAGGATACCTCACTGACATTAAGAAATGGCTAGCAGCCCAATTCCAAATGAAAGATCTGGGAGAGGCTCAATACGTTCTGGGAATCCAAATCATTAGGGATCGTAAGAACAAAACGCTAGCTCTGTCTCAAGCAACGTATATTGACAAGATGTTGTCTCCATATTCGATGCAAAACTCCAAGAAGGGACTACTACCCTTCAGACATGGGGTACACCTGTCTAAGGAACAATCTCCTAAGACACCTCAAGAAGTTGAGAACATGAGACACATTCCCTACGCCTCAGCTGTGGGCAGCTTAATGTATGTTATGCTCTGCACTAGGCCTGATATATGTTATGCAGTGGGAGTAGTCAGTAGGTATCAGTCTAATCCAGGGTTGGACCACTGGGGAGCGGTTAAGAATATCCTCAAGTATCTTCGGAGAACGAGGGACTACATGCTTGTGTATGGAGCTAAGGATTTGATTCTTACTGGATACACTGACTCTAACTTTCAAGCTGATAAGGATTCAAGGAAATCCACATCAGGGTCAGTATTCACCCTCAATGGAGCAGCAGTAGTGTTGAGAAGCATCAAACAAGGATGCATAGCAGACTCAACCATGGAGGCTGAGTATGTAGCAGCTTGCGAAGCAGCTAAGGAGGCAGTATGGCTTAGAAAATTCTTGACTGATTTGGAAGTGGTTCCGAATATGAACGTGCCCATAACACTATACTGTGACAACAGTGGGGCTGTAGCCAACTCAAAAGAACCTCGAAGCCACAAACGGGGTAAACACATCGAGAGGAAGTATCACCTGATACGGGAAATTGTGCAAAGAGGAGATGTGATCGTCACTAAGATCACCTCGGAGCACAACATCGCTGATCCATTTACGAAGGCTCTCACGGCTAAAGTGTTTGAGGGTCATCTAGAGGGTCTAGGTCTACGAGATATGTATGCCATCTAATCTAGGGCAAGTGGGAGAAATGTATAATGGGTATAAGGATGCCCTAGTTCATTGTATTATTTATATACATGACATTTCTAGCTTTAGATTATTGCACTTACATCCCACTAACTAGTGTTTTAGTTCAAGTGGGAGTTTGTTGGGTTTTATGCCCTAAAACTCGTAGATAGTGAATGTAACCGTTGACCGGATATTAATGAAATAATATTGATATATTTTTCCATTAATTGTTATTAGTTGTTTTATATTTGTCTTTGCCTAATAATAACCCTGATCCAATAAACTAGACATCCAAGGCTGTAACATGAGTCTTGAACTATATGTAGCGACATATGGGATCATTGTTCAAGAAACAGCCTAAAGGGTCTATAGTATAGGGATAAAACTGGGTGCCTTATCCTGGTGACAGTATGGATACGGCCCACTTTGTATTTGATACAAACGCTGCGATCCAACGCGTTCGTGTAGGAGACATGCGAGTGGGGGTATCCTATGCAATGAGTTTGCATAAGACCGGACCGCGAAATAGTAACCACTGGTTATAACACCGTTAACTAGTTGGTTTTCTATTTCACTAGGACGACCTAGACAACTTAGTCTTAATCCTGAGTTAATTATGGACTCCTGCTCATGAGAGATTGTCCTTTGATTTGTATGGGTGAGAGTGGCCAATACGCCGACTCAATAAGCCTACCACTTTAGGGACAAGACCGAATGGGGAGCTGGGAACATAATCGTACAAGATGGAATTCACTCCATCCCGACTTTAGGGAAGCAGATGAGTGTTCCCTTAAGTGGTTACTCCGAGTCTTGAACAAAGGGCCCTACCCTCTCAATGGCACGAGAGGGTTTTCTGTTTGATGGTTGGACCACAAACAGGTTGTTCATTAGAGGAGAATTGGTACTTAAGGAAATAGAGGTAACCCAGGGGTAAAACGGTAATTTGACCCAGCTGGTGTTACGGACACTCGTGAAGGACTAACTAGTCGATATTGGTCTATATCCGTGGACACAGAAAATATGTCTGTAGTGAGAAGAGTGCAACTGTGAGTCTATAGTGGAATGAACACACAGTTAACGAATATTGATTAATGTGGTTAATGAGTTTGACCAATTAATCTCACATCGTTGGAGCTTCTGATCTGCAGGTCCATTAGGTCCCACTGGTAGCTCATAAAGTAATTTGAGGCAACTAAGTAATAAATGTAAATTGAAAATGTTCAATTTACTAAGGGAAACAAATATAATATATATTGATATATTATTATGAGAGAAATTAATAATTGAAGAAATTCAAATATAAATTTATGGAAGTTTGAAAGAGTTCAAATAATGAATTAATTAATTTAAGGCCTAAAATGTGTTTGGGCAAATTAATTAATTCTAGGCCGGGAATTAAATATGTGATATTTAATTGGTGGTTAATTAATTAGAGAATTAATTAACCGGGAATTAATCAATTATGGAAATAATTAATCACTTAAGGAAGTGATTAATCATTTATGGAAATGATCTAATCACTTATGGAAGTAATTAGTCATTTGTGGAAAAGATTAATCAATTATGGAATTGATTGATCATGATTGATTAATTAGGAAATAAGATTGAATCAATTTTGGAAAAGATTGATTTAATTGAATATTTTATTCATGGCCTCTCTTATATAAATAGAACACTAGACCTAATTGGTCATGACACTTGACACTCTTGCTCTTGCTCTTAGACTCTCAAAGACAAGACCTAGAATTCTCTCTAGCCTCCCTCTTCGAGAAAGACTCCCACAAGTCTTTTGCCTCCTAGACTTAGAGACATACCGGTGTAACCTTTGTGGTTATTGTGTCATTCAAAGAAGGAATTTCCAGCGAAGAAAATCAAAGGCGACTGCTGCGTTTTGATCGTTGGAGCGACGTTGGCGAAGAACGGTCAAGTCTACAACGAAGGTTTGTAACGGTTCTTCCTTCTTTCTTTAGAAAAGCATGAAAATAAATTTAGATTTATTTTTTAGCAAGTTTAAACCGGTTTTCCAGCAGCTTTAAAGAGTGTTTAAAGTTTGTTTGAGTTTTCGTAACGGTATTTTAATGTTAATTAATATACGGCGTAAGGTCCAATCGATGCGCTTCCGCTGCGTGGGGACTTTTATTCCCTTCAGTGGGAACATACGGGGATCAGTGTTCAAGTAACAACCTAAAAGGTCTATAGTACAGGGATAAGGCTGGGTACCTTATCTTGATAACACTATGTGATACGGCCCGCTTTGTATTCGATACAGACGTATTGATCCAAGACGTCCATGTAGGAGACATGCGAGCGGGGGTATCCTATGCAATGAGTTTGCATAAGATTGGACCACGAAATAGTAAACCACTAGATGTAACACCGTTAACTAGTTAGGTTACTGTTTCAATAGGATGACCTAGGTAACTCAGTCTTAATCCTAAGTGTGTCATGAACTCCTTCTCACGAGGAATTGTCCTTTGATTAGTACGGGTGAGAGTGGCCTGCACGCCGACTCAATAAGCCTACCTTCTTGGGGACGAGACCGAGTGGGGGGCTGGGGACATGACAACACAAGATGGAATTCACTCCTTCCCACTTCTAGGAGAAGTAGATGAGTGTTCCCTTAAGTGGTGACTCCGGGTCTTGAACAAAGGGATCCCGCCCTCTCATTGGCCCGAGAGGGACTTTCTGTTTAATGGTTGGACCATAAACAGGTTGTTTATTAGAGGAGCACTGGTACTTAAGGAGTCAGAGATAACTGAGGGGTAAAACGGTAATTTGACCCAGCTGAAGTTACGAACACTCGTGAAGGATTGACTTACCGTTATTGGTCAATATCCGTGGACACAGAAATATTCTACAGTGAGAAGAGTGCAACTGTGGGTCTTTAGTGGAGTGACCCACAGTTAATGAATATTGGTTAACTCGATTAATGAGTTTAGTCAGTTAACCTCATATCATTGGAGCTTCTGATCTGTAGGTCCATTAGGTCCCCCTGCTAGCTCGTAAAGAGTAATTGGGAACAATTTATCTTGAAAGAATTTGAATAGTTCAAATTCAATATGGGAATCAAGTTAATTGTATAAGATACAATTAATATAATGTATGGTGATACATTATAATATAAAGTTTACTTTGTGATTAAACTTTATTAAATTGAGAGAATTATATATTTGAAAGAGTTCAAATATATAACTTATTAAATGTGTGATGTTTAATTAGTGAATAAATTAATTAATTGTGAATTAATTAATTATTCATTTAGTTTAAATTAAATGTGATTTAATTAAACTATATATTATATGAAAGATTTAATTAGAATATAATTCTAATATGTAATTAATTAAATATGTGATATTTAATTAATCACAATAATTAATTAATTTTGAATTAATTAATTGTTCAATTTAATTTAGATAAATGTGATTTAATTAAATTACAACTATAGATTAATTTTAATGTGAATATGATTTATATTAAAACTATAGGTTATAAGAGAGATGCACATTTGAATATGATTTGAATGTTTGATTAATTAAATATATGTGATGTTTAATTGATCGAAGAGTTAATTAATTATGAATTAATTAATTGTGTGGTTTAATTAATTTAATTAAATGTGATTTAATTAAGTTTAATTAAAACTATATATTATGTGAGGGCATTGCATTTAAATATGATTTAAATGTAAATATGCTTAATTAATTAATATGATTAATTGGTTAGCATATAGTTAATTAATTTTTATTAATTTATTAATTAATAACCTTATGATGAGGTGGACGGTTGAGATTAGATCTCATCCCTCACATGAATAACACACGCATGAGGGGTCATATTCTTCACTCTCATTCTACAGAAGAAATCTCTCTGAACTCTCCCTCTCTCAATTCTCTCTCAACAAGAAACACAGAGAAGTTCTTCTCTGTAAAATATTCCCTCTCAAGATCGTGGTCCCACAACCAAGTTCCCAATCTCAGAGGATAGCGGGGAAGCCCTTGTGGGGGTGTTCAAATGGTAGATTCACACATTTGGTCCCTGCACAATCCAGAAGCATTCTTGAATTCTGAGTCGCCCACGATAGTAAGTTTGCTTAACCTTAAATTGTAGAATTATGAATTCTGAAAAATTGCCAATGTATTGGTATTTTGCCAAACGAAATTAAAATACGATTCGGTCCAATTGCTTCCGCTGTAACGGAATTGGGAATTCCAATCCTTCAATTGGTATCAGAGCCAGTCATAATTTCAATTTTGTTTTACAAAATTTACATTGGTTGATTGGTGGGGTTAATTCGTGCATTGGATGTATGAAATTTTGCTAGTAGATGGTTAGGGTTTTTGGCCTTAGATTTGCAAAATTATGTTGATTTGATCGATGTAAGGGCCCGTGTTTTTGGGCGTATTGTTGCAAATTAGAGACTGTAAGTCCGTGTCTTTGATATTGTATCAATTGGGGAAGAGTTTCTGAGCAATTTGCTGAAATTTGAGGCAAAAATCGAAGTTATCAGCTGCTGGAAAAACAAGTTTTCTGGAAAACAGGGGATGATCATCACGAATAAAAAAAAAATTAGACGAAACGCGTTCGTCTGGGCTCGAACGCGTGCAGCGTGGGTGGCTGAAGCAAGCGCGCGCAGTGCGACGTTCGTGGGAAGGAACGTGCGTCGGGCAGTTCAGCAGTTCGAACAGCAGTCGGACAGTTTTTCTTTAATTTCGCTGGATTTCCGAATTGAAAAGAAAAAATAAAATGGACAATGCGTTTCGTAGGGCTGGAACTCAAGCGCGCATTCGTACAGGGGTGAATACCGTTTCCGTGTAACCGTTGTGAACGTTGGTCGTTTTTCGTTATAAATCGTGGGCGTTATATTATATAGCGTTTCGTTTCACGCGGTTTGGTCCGGTTCGGCAGTTTGAGGCGCGGTTCGACTTGGTTCGTGATTTAGTTGATTGGTTTTTGACCGGTTCTTAGTGGTTCGACGTTTGCTTGACCGGTTCAGTTGGTTTTTGACTGATTCTTCGCAGTTTAGCTCGGTCTGGGCTTTTTTTAGCTGATTCAACAAGTTTTGGGTTGGTTCATGCTCATTTCAGACCGGTTCAGCATGTTTTAGGCCAGTTCAACCTGTTTTTTGAGTTGGTTCAGCGTGGTTTAGTGTGGTTCAGCCCATTTTCTTGGCGGTTCGAAGAGTTTGGACGCGGTTCGAGGCTATTCTGAGCTGGTTCACGACATGATAGGACTGTAATAGATTAATTAATGTAATTTTTCTATTGTTTTGAGTCCTAGGATGCCAAAAACCCGTCTACTTAGCTATTTATTTGCTTTATGAATGTCATATAGTATTTAAATCCCACCATAGGTTAAACATATTCATGAATATTAATTTATAATTGTTATAATATATGGATTATGCATGAATTTAATTTTCATGAATGTTTAATATAAATTGTTATATTAAATAGATGAAAATTGAGAAGCAGGGAGCATGAAATTACTTTAGTTTAAAAATATAAGAGTTATATTTCTATAAGTAATTTATATGCTTAATTAATTTTCATGAGCGATTAATGTAAAGAGTTATATTAATGTATGAAAATAGTCAATGCATGTAATTAATTTTCTTGTATAATTATTTTAAGTGTTAAATTAATTAAAGGAAATTAAATTGCATTGAGCATGACATTACCTTAGTTAATATAATTGTTATATTATTTAATGTCATGTTTGATATTGTATGGTTAATAAATTAATTAGAATGTGATTGTTGATTTATTCACCATAGTAGCATGTTATAGGTCTAATTCATTAAAATTTATAATAGTTATAATATTAATGATTAGAAATCAATTAACCTATAACAAAGAGTTGCATGCAAACATAGGATCTTAGGAAATATGAATTAATTTTAAAATTGTTTAAAATTAATTAGACCTAAGATCGCTATTTCTAATAGGATTAGAAATTATGTCTTACTTAGTATTTTAATAGTTTTAAAATATGGTAAGTAGGACAAATAGGATTTTGGTTATAAGGGAACTCTCCCGGTGAGATTCTGTCAAGGCTGGAGTTATCTCCTACCTGGGAACTGACCCGGTACCCGAGTTGAATTAACCATTGTCCTATTAGCAATGTCACTAGGTAATTAAAAAGGTTTAATTAACCTAGACGTTAGTGTGAAGACCTGATTATAAGAGTTATAATAGGCATAGACTTAGATAGATTGACTTAGCCGGATTTATCTAAGTTTAATAACCCTAAATATGATAGGACATTTCAGTGGGAGGAAAAATATAAAAACAAGATTTTCATATCGAGTTTTTACTCTCACGTCCCCCTGTGTTCACACCGTGAGATCCATGCTCGGCTTCGTGTCGCCCTGGGCGCGGCCTCCCTTCGGAAAGTGTTTGCATGGGTCAATACCAAGGTGAATGGGGAGAATGTCTATAGTAAGTGGGAGCAGGACGCGTGTCAACGTATCCTACGGTCTCCACCCCTAGGTCGCACCGTGAGATTCTTATGATCCGCCTGCGTGTCGTCCTGGAGCGACCATCCCTTCGGAGGGCCTGATCATAGGTTTCGGAACACCGCGAACTCCAGAAATGGATAGGGTCACTTAGGTTAATTACCAACAGTTGTCTTTCCTTATGGTAGCCTGTTGGTCCGTACCTCTGGGATCTGAAAGTGGGAGGGTTACACTTACGGGGATGAGTTAAATGTGTTAACAAATCCTTGACCGAACAACGGTAACTAAACACTAATGGAATATGAGTTATTCTGGTGTTAGAGTTTGGTTGAGATTGTCTCAATTCAGAGGAGGAGTAGCTGACCACCCTTCGGTGGCTGTTGCTCTAAACCTTTGAAGTATCGTTGCAAAAACTAAATCAATAGTTTTATAGGGTTTCTTTGATTGCTTATTTGTTTTTGCAGAATTTGATTGGATTATTTGTAATGGGTTAGTGCGATTAATAATACAAGAAATTTGTTACTTCAGCAATTATATAATAATTATATGTGCATTGTCTTACGCTATTATATATATAACGGTAATACAACAAGCTTAAACGACAAATTGTGGTAAATAAGTAAATGATTAGTCTTAACTGAGGACTGTCCTCATGCCCCATATGTCTAATTCATTAAGAATTGTTCTTGGTGAATATGACATAAGACCCTGCTTGGCAATAGAGAACTTGTTCAAGACCGTAATTTTCATTTACTTGTCTTGAAAACGTGATTAGTAAAGAATAGTGATTCTCCCTGAATACTTGATTTAGGGGTTACAAATCATGTGTGTTCTTCTTTTAAAGGCATGAGTTCTTGGCAACAGCTTGCTGTTGATGTAATAACTCTCAAAGTTAGAACTAGAGAGGTAATCTCGACTGTAGTAGTGGGGAACATTAAGTTAATTTTCTCAGTGGAGAATAATACATATTATTAGATAATGTGTATGTATTTCCTAAGATTAACAGAAATTTGATTTCTATATCTTATACGTTGGAACAATGTTTCTCTTTATCTTTCTCTGCTAACACAGTTTTATTTCAAGAAAGGGAGTTGACATTTGTTCAGCTGGACTGAAAAATAACCTATATGTTTTAAGACTAATCGAGAGTAAAGCAGTCATGAGCACTGAGTTGTTTAGGACTGCTAATACTCTAAGTGATAAAGAGGCAAAGGATTTCTCCTAAAGGAACATACTTTTCTTTGGCCCTTAAGGTTAGGCCATATTAATCTCAATTTGACTGGGAGATTGGTCAAGAGTGTACTTCTAAGCAAGTTAGAAGATGACTCTCTACTACATTATAAGTCATGCCTAATGGGCAATATGACTTATTGTTCTTTTACTGGAAAAGAGCCAAAGAGCCAAAGAGCCCTTAAACTTGTACATTTGGATCATTGTGGTCCAATATGTTAAAGCAGTGGGAGGGCATGAATAATTCATCTCTTTTGAATGGTTATTCAAAGGTATGAGTATCTTTACCTAATGCAACTTAAGTCTGAAGCTCTTGAGATATTCGAAGGGGCTTAGGACTGAAGTTGGAAACTTGTTAGGTGAGATGATAAAAACATTTTGTTCTGGTCCAAGTGTTGAGTATAGGGATTTGAGATTCTAGGACTATTTGATAGTACATGGGATCACACCCTAAATCTCATTTAGGAGAAATAGAACCCTATTGAATATGGTTCATTCCATGTTGAGCTATGCTCAATTGCCTGGCTCGTTTTGGGGTCATGTAGTATTGACTGCAGTAGGCAACCCCAATGGAAGCGAGAAGTGGATACTTCTTCAATCCACACGAGCATAAAGAATTTGTATTGACAAATACTACATTCTCAGAAGAAGACCACATGTGTAATCATAAGCCACAAAGGAAGGTCGGTTTAAGTGGAAAACTAATTAAGCTACAGTATCATCCACAAGAGTTGTTGATGAGGTTGGCTGTTCATCAAGAGTTGTTGATGGACCAGTGCATCTTGTCAGTCACATCCATCTCAATAGTTGAGATTGCCTCGATGTGGTGGGAGGGTTGTTTTATAACCTGAACGTTACATGGGCTTGATTTAAGCCTAGGTCGTCATATCTGATGATGGCATAGAGGATTCATTTTTTTTAGAAAGAAAATGAATGATGTTGACAAGGACTAATGGATTAAAGCCATGGACCTGGGAATGAAGTCTTTTGTATTTCACTTCCATTTGGGATCTTGTAGATCTGCTTGATGGGTAACACCTATTAGTTACAAGTGGATTTACAAGAGAACCGAGACATTAAGGTCTCAACCAGAAGGGTTCATTGAGCAAGATCAAAAGCAAAAGGGTTTGTAAGCTTGAGTGATCCATTCATGGATTGACTTAAGCAATATTTCGATCTTGGTATATGAGATTTGATAAAGTGACCAAATCTTTTGGCTTTAATAAAGACATTGACGAGTCTTGTGTCTACAAGATCATTGTCAATAGTTTAGTAGTTTTCTTAGTGATGTATATGATTGATATCCTAATCATTGGGAATGATGTAGGTTATCTTACTGACATTAAAAGAGGCTAACAACTCATTTCCAAATGAAAATTTGGGAGAAGCTGAGCTAGCCTTGTCTCAAGTGTCTTCTGTCTACAAGATGTTAGTTAGATATAAGATGCAGAATTCCACAAAGGGTTCACTACCTTTTTAGGGATTGAATTCTTTTGTCTAAGGAACAGTGTCCTTAGCCACCTCAAGAAGTTGAGGACATGAGACATAAGCCCTATGCAGTAGGGATTGTCAGTAAATATCAATAAAATCCAGAATTTGATCTCTGGAGAGCCGTTACGTACATCCTCCAGTATCTTAGGAGAACGAGGATCTATATGCTCGTGTATGGCACTAAGGATTGGATCCTTACCGGATACACTAACACACAGATGTTCACATTGTCTGTGTTCACTCTTAATGGAGGAGCTATAGTATGAGATATCTGCAGTCTCGACCATATAGGCCGACAAGCAGTTGCTTATGAAGCAACGATAGAGACTGTATGACTTAGGAAGTTCAAGACTAATTTGGAAGTTGTTCCAAATATGAACTTGCCTATTGCAAGACAAGAAAGCACATTGAACCTAAAGAATATATTGTTGATTCATTCACGAAAGCTCTCTCGGCTAAAGTGTATGAGGGTCATCTAGAATGTCTAGGTCTACGAGTTATGTACAAAGATGTAATCTAGGGCAAGTGGGAGAAGTGTAATGGGTATAGTGATACCATTATGTAATGGGTATAGTGATGCCCTAGTTTATTGTATTTGTACATTGTAAATACGTTTTATGTATTATACATGTATATATACACCCACTACCGAGATAGATTATTGTACATCCCAGTAAACTAGATTTTTAGTCCAAGTGGGAGTTTGTTGGGTTTTATGTCCTAAAACTCGTAGATAGTGAATGTTAACGAATTATACACTTGTATCAATAAAGTGTTATTGAGTTTTCTACAATAAAGTGTTATTGTTAATTTAAGTCTAAAATTTCACAATATGACCCAAATCCAATAAACTAAGATCCAAGGTTGTTGATATGTAACTTGAACTAGTATGTGGGAACATACGGGGATCAGTGTTCAAGTAACAACCTAAAAGGTCTATAGTACAGGGATAAGGCTGGGTACCTTATCCTGATAACACTATGTGATACGGCCCGCTTTGTATTCGATACAGACGTATTGATCCAAGACGTCCATGTAGGAGACATGCGAGCGGGGGTATCCTATGCAATGAGTTTGCATAAGATCGGACCACGAAATAGTAAACCACTAGATGTAACACCGTTAACTAGTTAGGTTACTGTTTCAATAGGATGACCTCGGTAACTCAGTCTTAATCCTAAGTGTGTCATGAACTCCTTCTCACGAGGGATTGTCCTTTGATTAGTACGGGTGAGAGTGGCCTGCACGCCGACTCAATAAGCCTACCTTCTTGGGGACGAGACCGAGTGGGGGGCTGGGGACATGACAACACAAGATGGAATTCACTCCTTCCCACTTCTAGGAGAAGTAGATGAGTGTTCCCTTAAGTGGTGACTCCGGGTCTTGAACAAAGGGATCCCACCATCTCATTGGCCCGAGAAGGACTTTCTGTTTAATGGTTGGACCATAAACAGGTTGTTCATTAGAGGAGCACTGGTACTTAAGGAGCCAGAGGTAACTCAGGGGTAAAACGGTAATTTGACCCAGCTGAAGTTACGAACACTTGTGAATGATTGACTTACCGTTATTGGCCAATATCCGTGGACACAGAAATATTCTACAGTGAGAAGAGTGCAACTGTGGGTCTTTAGTGGAGTGACCCACAGTTAATGAATATTGGTTAACTCGATTAATGAGTTTAGTCAGTTAACCTCATATCATTGGAGCTTCTGATCTGTAGGTCCATTAGGTCCCCCTGCTAGCTCGTAAAGAGTAATTGGGAACAATTTATCTTGAAAGAATTTGAATAGTTCAAATTCAATATGGGAATCAAGTTAATTGTATAAGATATAATGAATATAATGTATGGTGATACATTATAATATAAAGTTTACTTTGTGATTAAACTTTATTAAATTGAGAGAATTATATATTTGAAAGAGTTCAAATGTATAACTTATTAAATGTGTGATGTTTAATTAGTGAATAAATTAATTAATTGTGAATTAATTAATTATTCATTTAGTTTAAATTACATGTGATTTAATTAAACTATATATTATATGAGAGATTTAATTAGAATATAATTCTAATATGTAATTAATTAAATATGTGATATTTAATTAATCACAATAATTAATTAATTTTGAATTAATTAATTGTTCAATTTAATTTAGATAAATATGATTTAATTAAATTAAAACTATAGATTAATTTTAATGTGAATATGATTTATATTAAAACTATATGTTATAAGAGAGATGCACATTTGAATATGATTTGAATGTTTGATTAATTAAATATACGTGATGTTTAATTGATCGAAGAATTAATTAATTATGAATTAATTAATTGTGTGGTTTAATTAATTTACAATTAATTAATTTAATTAAATGTGATTTAATTAAGTTTAATTGAAACTATATATTATGTGAGGGCATTGCATTTAAATATGATTTAAATGTAAATATGCTTAATTAATTAATATGATTAATTGGTTAGCATATAGTTAATTAATTTTAATTAATTTATTAATTAATAACCTTATGATGAGGTGGACGGTTGAGATTAGATCTCATCCCTCACATGAATAACACACGCATGAGGGGTCATATTCTTCACTCTCATTCTACAGAAGAAATCTCTCTAAACTCTCCCTCTCTCAATTCTCTCTCAACAAGAAACACAGAGAAGTTCTTCTCTGTAAAATATTCCCTCTCAAGATCGTGGTCCCACAACCAAGTTCCCAATCTCAGAGGATAGCGGGGAAGCCCTTGTGGGGGTGTTCAAATGGTAGATTCACACATTTGGTCCCTGCACAATCCAGAAGCATTCTTGAATTCTGAGTCGCCCACGATAGTAAGTTTGCTTAACCTTAAATTGTAGAATTATGAATTCTGAAAAATTGCCAATGTATTGGTATTTTGCCAAACGAAATTAAAATACGATTCGATCCAATTGCTTCCGCTGTAACGGAATTGGGAATTCCAATCTTACAGTTATGTTTCCAGCTCCCACTCAGTCTTATCCCTGAAATGGTAGGCTTATTGAGTCGGCAAATCTGGCCACTCTCACCCATACAAATCTAAGGATAATCCTTCATGAAAAGGAGTCCATAACACATTCAGTATTAAGATTGAGTTATCTAGGTCATCCTATTGAAATAGAAACCAAACTAGTCAATGGTGTTACATCTAGTGGTTACTATTTCACGATTCGATCTGATGCAAACTCATTACATAGAATACCCCCACTCTCACATGTCCACTACATGAACGCATTGGATCAATGCGTTTGTATCGAATGCAAAGTGGATCGTATCACATAGTGTCACCAAGATAAGGTACCCAGTCTTATCCCTATATTATAGACCCTTTAGGTTGTTATTTGAACATTGATCTCCATATGTCTCCACATACAGTCCAAGTTTCATAAAGCAACCTTGGATGCTTAGTTTATTGGATTTAAGGTTAATTATTGCAAGACTAAGAATAACATATCCAATAACTTTTTATTGATATTAATTAATTTATTACATTTACTATCCATGAGTTTTATGGCATAAAACCCAACATAACTAACACCTTAACCAAAACAACCAAAACAAAATCTAACCGTTCATCCTACTCAAGGAAAATAAAAAGAACCCGACTAGCCACTAAGGCTCCTCCTCGTAAGCCTCCTCCTCAGCATCCACCGTGGTCGTGGTAGTGATCCAAACTTGCATCAGCTAAAATTTTGGGGGAAGAAAGGGGGAGGGTATCAATACAACCACGTACTGGTAAGCAGCTCACGCTATGTGAGTCAACAAATAGCAAACAATTTCAACAACCAACATGCTTTGAAAATAGTAAACAACCAACATACTTGCATACCAAACATGCATCTCGCATTATGCAACACACTCTCTAATACCACATAATTTTTGCGTCATGCTCTGCATCTAACACACCCAACACATGAATTACGTGCCATGCACAACGTCACTCACACACGCATGATTTCCACGTCACGCTTCACACTCACACCCACACGTGATTTAACGTCACACAACGCAAATTAACCACATGAATTACGGGTCAAGCTATGCAAATTAACCACATGAACTACGTGTCATGCTACTCAAATTAACCACATGAATTACACTGCAATGCAACCTACATATGAATTACGAGCTATGCAACGCAACCTACACATGAATTACGCGTCATGCAACGCAACATACTAGACTCATGTGAAGGGAATGGGGTCCCGATGCAGCGGAAGCAGTTTTAGGAACAAGTTCTAATTAATTTAGAATTATGAAAGACTAATACACTAGCAACATACATACATTCATAATCTAATGAATATCTAGATTAAATTTGCTGAAAATCTATAGAATCTAATTCTAGTTTATATAGTAACAAGTTACTTACTCTCGTTGACGACTCAAATTAAACTCACCAACTGCTTGTGAAATAATCACGAACTACTGCAAACACTACCACTATGGCTACACCGGTATGACTCTGAGACTTCTAGAGGCAGGAGACTGGTGGTAGCCTTCAGGAAAATTCTCTGAGAGTAGGAGAATGAATGAAATGTCTTTCACCCCACCCCAAGGGTCCTATTTATAGGAAAAGACCATAACATCTAATCCTCATAAGAAAAAGTCGTAAATAAGATCTAATAAAATCTATTATCTTATTCACATCTAATTTTTAATAAATAATTAATTAATTCTATAATTAATTAATTATCCAATTAAATATCATATATTTAATTTTAGGGATTTTATTCAATTATTTATTTTATTAATATGAATCCAATTCATATTAATTATTTGAACTCTTTCAAATGTTTTCTCTCGAAAATTAATTTTGAAATTAATTCAAAATTATATTATAAAGTTTCATAAACTTTATATTATAATGTATCAATATACATTATATGATTCCCCTAATTAAATTGAACACTTTCAATATACAATTAATACTTAATTGCCTCAAGTCTCTGTACGAGCTACCAGTGGGACCTAATGGACCTGTAGATCAGAAGCTCCAACGATATGAGGTTAATTGGCTAAACTCATTAACCAATTAATCAATTTTCGTTAACTGTGGGTTCACTCCACTAAATACCCACAGTTGCACTCTTCTCACTACAAACATAATTCTGTGTCCACGGATATAGACCAATAACAGTAAGTTAGTTCTTCACGAGTGTTCGTAACTCCAGTTGGGTCAAATTACTGTTTTAACCCTGAGTTACCTCTACCTTCTCAAGTACCAATGCTCCTCTAATGATCATGAACAATCTGTTTGTGGTCCAACCACCAAACAGAAACTCCTCTCGGGCCAGTGAGAGGGTAGGGCTCTTTGTTCAAGACCTGAAGACACCACTTAAGGGAACACTCATCTACTTCCTCAAAGTCGGGAAGGAGTGAATTCCGTCTTGTGTGATTATGTTCCCAGCTCCTCACTCGGTTTTCTCCCCAAAATGATAGGCTTATTGAGTCAGCATTTTGACCACTCTTACCTATACAAATCAAAAGACAACCCCTCGTGATCAGGAGCCCATAATCCACTTAGGATTCAAACTAAGTTGCCTAGGTCATCCTAGTGAAATGGAAACCTAACTAGTTAACGGTATACAGCTAGGGGTTACTATTTCGTGGTCCGGTCTTATGCAAACTCATTGCATAGGATACCCCCACTTGCATGTCCCCTACACGAATGCATTGCACCATTGCATTTGTATCAAATACACAGTGGGTCGTATCACATAGTGTTACCAGGATAAGGTACCCAACCTTATCCCTATACTATAGACCTTTTAGGTTGTTACTTGAACATCGATCCGCATATCTCCCCACATACTAGTTCAAGTTACATACTAACAACCTTGGATCTTAGTTTATTGGATTTGGGTCATATTGTGCAATACTTAACAATAACACTTTATTGTAGAACTCAATAAAATTTTATCGAAACAAGTATACAATTTGTTTACATTTACTATCTACGAGTTTTAGGGCATAAAACCCAACATCATGTTATAACTCTCCCATGGAACAAAGCTAGGCCATAACACCTTATGCTCAAACTCAACAACTCAACAATCTTTTAGCACTCAAATCATGCTTAAACACAAACACTTCAACATACTTGTAGCACAATAATTCATGTTTAACGCAAGTGAGAGAATAGTGAATAACTCAACAGTTCATGCTTATTACAAGTACATGGGTAAATCAAATAAATAAACAACATGCTTCAGGCAGTCAAACATAACTCAACAAGCAAAAACTACTTACCTAACAGTTTACTAACACCAACAACACAAACCTTGCACAACCAAGCTCCACATGTACTTCCAGCTATAACAAAACCACCATTCATCAAAAAAAACATAAACTAGGAAATTACACCTAAGAACATGCTGCTAAGGGCCAAATTTCACTATTATTAGCCTACTTTCTTACTGTAAAACCTTCAAACCTTCCCCAAAATGAAAACCCAAAACCTTTAGATCATGGGCAACCTTCAAACCTATAGACCCTTTAGGTTGTTGCTTGAACATTAATCCCCGTATGTCTCCACATACAGTTCAAGTTTCATAAAACAACCTTGGATGTTTAGTTTATTTGATTTAAGGTTAATTATTGCAAAACTAAGAATAAAAAATTCAATAACTCCTTATTGAATAATTTCAATAACTCTTTATTGATGTTAATTATATTGTTACATCTACTATCCATGAGTTTTAGAGCATAAAACCAACAATCGGAACAATGAAAACTCCAGTAATGGATAGCGTTTCTTAGGTTATTCTCCAACAGTTGTCTTTCCTAACGTTATCTTGTTGGAGCGAATCTCTGGGATTTGAAAATTGTAGGGTCACACTTACGAGGATGAATTTGAAGGATTGGAATTCCCAATTCCGTTACAACGGAAGCAATTGGGCCGTTCGTAAATTAATTTTGTTCCACAAAATACCAATACATTGGCAAAAAGTTAAGCAAGGAGAAACATACCTCCGTCTGACGACTCTGAATTCTTCAACGGACACCACCACAAGGGCTTCCCCACTATAACTCTGTGATTAGGAACGTAGTTGTGAGACTACCTAATCTTGAATGGGGAAAACTCTTAGAGAGAAAAACTCTCTCTAGAGTTCTTAGGTTGAGAGAATATGAGAGGGAGGCTAGAATGAGACCCTTAGAGTTAGGGTTCTCATAACCCATCCTTTTATAAGAGAGGAAACCCTAATGTGAGGTTAGGAAACAATCTTGACCGTTAGATCAAGATCAATTAATTAATTGATTAAATCAATTAATTAAATTTTAATTAATTAATTAATCTCATGCACATTTAAATCTTTTTTAGATGTAATTTCCTCACGTAATATATAGTTTAATTAAATCACATTTAATTAATTCAATTAAACTAATCAATTAATCAATTCCAATAATTAATTAATTTCATAATTAAATATCACCCATATTTAATTAATTACTCATTAGAATCATATTCTAGTAATTCCCTCATAGACTATAGTTTAATTAAATCTTTTTTAATTTAAACTAAATTGAATAATTAATTAATTCATCTTTTATATAATACCATATATTTAATTAGACATATATTTGAACTCTTTCAAATATATTAATCTCTCAATTTAATAAAGTTTAACTCAAATTAGACTTTATATTTTAATGCATCACTATAGATTGTATTAATTTGTATCTCATACAATTAACTTAATTCCCAATATGAATTTGAACTATTCAAATTCTCTCAAGATATAATTGTTCCTAATTACTCTTTACGAGTTAGCAGGAGGACCTAATGGACCTACGGATTAGAAGCTCCAATGATATGAGGTTAACTGATTAAACTCATTAATCAGGTTAACCAATATTCATTAACTGTGGGTCATTCCACTAAAGACCCACAATTGAACTCTTCTCACTGTAGAACATTTATGTGTCCATGTATATAAACCTATATCGATAAGTCAATCCTTCACGAGTGTTCGTAACTGTTGAAGGAGAAATTTTGACCAATCACAAATTGCCACGTCATTACACGAAATTAATGACGAAATTATAATTAGTTAAATTTGGGACCAATTATAAATTGACATGTGTCCCAAATTTAATTTGAAGACAAAGTTGGCCAATTAATTTGATCAATTAATTAAAATTAAATTGTTTCTATCAAATTAATTAATTTGACCAATTAACTAAAAAAATAATTATTATTTGGATCAAATTTGGGTCTTTTAAATATTTGGGTCATAAGGTTTTGGGTCAAATATGAACCAGACCCAAGACTAAATGATTGAGCCCAAGACCAATAAAGCTCAAGCCCAAGTTGTTGGCCCAAAAGTCAACAGGGTCCATCCAGCGAGAACTCTATAAATAGAGGGGTTCTCTTCCATTTTGGGGGGGGGGGAGAATTTTGAAGCTTCAAGCCAGAGTCAGAGAATTCAGAGAAACTCCATCAAGATTGAAGACTGAAGACTGAAGACTCCTTGAAATCCATAAGTTTCAAAGTGCTGAACACTTCTTGAAGATTGAAGACTCCTTCAAGATTAGAAGACTTCAAGCTCCAAGAATCCATTGAAGCTTCTGACTCGAGATCAAGCGTTCCAGCCCTCGAGTGAAACACATCCACACACAAGAGAGAGAATCAGAGGATTAACAGTAGAGATTGTACATTCACACGCATACAAATATTAATACAAATATACGTTTATTCCACGTGTCTCCATCTCCGAAGTTACGTGTGAACAGTAACTACAGCTAGGTCAAATTACTGTTTTACCCCTATGTTACCTCTGGCTCCTTAAGTACCAGTGTTCCTCTAATGAACAACCTGTTTATGGTCCAAACAGTAAACAGAAAGTCCCTCTTAAGCCAGTGAGAGGGCGACATCCCTTTGTTCAAGACCCGGAGTCACCACTTAAGGGAACACTCATCTACTTCTCCTAGAAGTGAGAAGGAGTGAATTCCATCTTGTGTTGTCATGTCCCCAGCCCCCCACTCGGTCTTGTCCCCAAGAAGGTATGCTTATTGAGTTGGCGTGCAGGCCACTCTCACCCATACTAATCAAAGGACAATCCCTCGTGAGAAGGAGTTCATGACACACTCAGGATTAAGACTGAGTTACCTAGGTCATCCTATTGAAACAGTAACCTAATTAGTTAACGGTGTTACATCTAGTGGTTTACTATTTCGTGGTCCGGTCTTATGCAAACTCATTGCATATGATACCCCCGCTCGCATGTCTGCTACATGGACGTTTTGGATCAATACGTCTGTGTCAAATACAAAGCAGGTCGTATCTCATAGTGTTACTAGGATAAGATGCCCACCCTTATCCTTGTACTATAGACCTTTTAGGTTGTTACTTGAACATCGATCTCTGTATGTCCCCACATACTTGTTCAAGTTACATACAAACAACCTTGGATCTTAGTTTATTGGATTTGGGTCAAATTGTGCAATATTTAACAATAACACTTTATTGTAGAAACTCAATAACACTTTATTGAAACAAGTATACAATTTGTTTACATTCACTATCTACGGGTTTTAGGGCATAAAACTGTTCGGGCGTTACACTGCTACTAATACCGCAAGTGCACGGGCCGCAAGTAATATAAAACGGAAATATTCCGAGTATCGAATCCACAGGGAGGCGAAGCGAAAATTAAGCAAAGCAAAAATTCGTTGAACACTAAAGATACTTAGGAGAAATAATATTTAGGGACCAAAACATGAAATTAAAATGATTTTAAAATTAACGCGATTAAGAAAAGTAAAGTGATCAGTCAAGAAAATAAAATATGGAGAAAGAGTTTTAAAATGGGAAATGGGGTCTTGAAACTTAATTAATAGCTAAATACTTATTACAATTATCCTATCTCGTTGCCCAACTAATTATACTCCTAGAATCTCCGTTAGTCACATGGGATCTCCTGTCGGTTTCCCCTAGTTATAATTAATCCATTTTAACAACCCAAGTGTCCTTAGCGCCGTTAAAATTCATTAATTATTACACTCTGATTCTTTTTTGGAATCTAAGTTTAATAAACTAATCTCATTGTCACAACGGGCAATTAAACTAGTTGCATGGATTATGATCTATCCTAACTTCTCTCCGTCGAGTTTCCATTAAGAATCAGATCAATATACAATTGGTCAGATTGCATACAAAATTACGAACATCCATACAAATAATTAGTAAACAGGGCAAGAGATAGACAATTTACTATTCTCGAATCCTTGACCAAAAATATACCTATTTTGCCCCTTGTTCTTAGCTTATTTCTTGTGAAACTTGTATGTTTTTGGGTCAAATTTACTATTCCCGAGTCTAAAAAGTGTCATAGTTGGTAAGTTAGGTCTTTGAGAGTCATGTGTGTCAAATTATGCATTTTTGTGCTTAAACGAACTGATTTGATATGAATTTAACCTATTTTTGCATGCTGAAGGAAAAACAGAGGAAACAGAGCAAACAGTAGAAAATGCGACAACATTCCTGCCAAGGCAAAATGAAATGCAACCGCATTTCTGGGCAAAAATAGAAAAGTCCGAGTTCGTCGCGAGTCGTTTCGAACGAGCTTTTCACGCAACTAACCGACTGTTTTGACTATGAAATTGATTGGGATACTTGCTAGCATAAATTCGTGACTCCCCAACCACTTTTCACTTTATAAGGGGTCGGAAATTGAGAGGAAACACAAGCAGAACTCACTGGGAATAAGAGGGTGGTGACAGAACCCTAGTAGGCGTCCATGAGTTGTGGTGCCCGAGGTCCTTGCTAGAAGACTAAATTCTAGCCTTAGTTAGACATCAAACCTTCGTGTTTGTAGAGATTTAACCCTATTTCCACCTTGTAAAAGGGAGAGTGAAGTGTCACGAGAACTCTAGAGGGATTGGATAAATTGAAAAAACACTAGTTTTAGCTACTGCACATTATTTTCCAACACCTTATTCTTTTCATTATTTCTTTTACTTACCATTAATTTATTCAATCGAAAGTTTTTTTTTTTTTTTTTTTTTGCATTTTTATCCATCATGCGTAGCTAAATTCCATTGAGGAGTTCGATTTCGTGAATTTCCTTGTGGATAAAATGGCTTGAAACTTTTTTGTTTGCCTAAGCTTTATGTATGCATGTCATCCTTTATTGATTATCATTATAATCTTATTGAGTTTAACTTGATCACTTAGACATAGCATGCTATGTGAGTTTGGTACTGAGAGGGTCAAACAATATCGGTTCTCATAAAGGTGATATATAGGAGAAAGGGCTCGAAAGAGTGTATTCGCTATTATAGGGGATAGTCGCTTATAGGGTGATAGGTTGCATGCATGAATAATCTATGCCAGAGTCGAGTCATAGAAATGTGCATAGCGGTATTCGCTTAGCCTTCTAACGGTTCTTGGGAGCAAGGTCAAATAGGAGTTAAATTTGACCAAATGCATATCTAGGTTAGACAAGCCATTACTAGAGTTATTCGCCCTTGGGTTGAAGCTTTACTGAATTCCTTGCTTTTATTATTGTTTGTTTATTCTTTTATCATTTGCTTTATTACTTCAAAAACCACAACATCAATTATTTTACTTGGTTACTTACTTTGCAATTTAAGAGCAGTTTCTTCTTCAAATACGTGTTTAAATTAGTCTCTGTGGGATCGATACTTTTGGAATACTTCAAGAGTTTTTATTACTGCATGTGATAGTGTATACTTGCACATACCTAGACTGAATCCATCTTTAATTTTTATTTTTCCATCTTATTCTTACATCCACCTCCAGTCGCAACTCGCATGAAGTTTTTGGCGCTATTGCCTGGAACTAAAAGTGAAACCAGTTTTTATTTGTTTGAAATTGTGATTTAATTGTGACCGCATTTCTATCTTAAGAGAATCTAACTTTGATTTGAAATTTCTTTTGCAGGTTGAAGTTGGTTCACGAGCAAAGGGCATCATCTCTTCGATCTAGACCTTGAGATATAAAGAAAGAGCAACATGAGTTGAGCGCATGGGAACATCTTGAAGAAGCTACTTCCATTAGAGAACTTCTAATAGATCCACCCAGAGTCGATCCTCCTATTGACCAAGAAAAAGAAAAGGAAAAAGGGCGATAGAAGATAAACATAGCAAAAGGGTTTGATAGCTCTGTTGGGTTTTTATGTCCTAAAACTCGTAGATAGTGAATGATTAACGAATTATACACTTGTATCAATAAAGTGTTATTGAGATTTATGCAATAAAGTGTTATTGTCATATTAAGTCTAGAATTGCACGATATGACCCAAATCCAATAAACTAAGATCCAAGGTTGTTTACATGAGACTTGGACTAGTATGTGGGGACATACGGGGATTAGTGTTCAAGTAACAACCTAAAAGGTCTATAGTACAGGGATAAGGCTGGGTACCTTATCCTGGTAACACTATGCGATACGACCCGCTTTGTATTCGATACAGACGTATTGATCCAAGGCGTCCATGTAGGAGACATGCGAGCGGGGGTATCCTATGCAATGAGTTTGCATAAGACCGGACCACGAAATAGTAAACCACTAGATGTAACACCGTTAACTAGTTAGGTTACTATTTCAATAGGATGACCTAGGTAACTCGATCTTAATCCTGAGTGTGTCATGAATTCCTTCTCACGAGGGATTGTCCTTTGATTATTACGGGTGAGAGTGGCCAGTACGCCGACTCAATAAGCCTACCTTCTTGGGGACAAGACCGAGTGGGGGGCTGGGGACATGACATTACAAGATGGAATTCACTCCTTCCCCTATTGGGGCAAGTAGATGTGTGTTCCCTTAAGGGCTGATTCCGGGTCTTGAACAAAGGCGCGCCGTCCTCTCCTGGCCCGAGAGGAACTCTTGTTTAGAGGTTGGACCCTAAACAAATTGTTCATTAAGGGGATCAGTGGTACTTAAGGATCCAGAGGTAACCCAGGGGTAAAACGGTAATTTGACCCAGCTGGTGTTACGAACACACGTGAAGGATTGACTTACTGCATTGGTCGATATCCGTGGACACAAAAATATTCTACAGTGAGAAGAGTGCAGCTGTGGGTCTTTAGTGGAGTGACCCACAGTTAACGAATGTTGATTGACTCGGTTAATGAGTTTAGCTGATCAATCTCGTATCGTTGGAGCTTCTGATCTGTAGGTCCATTAGGTCCACCTGCTAGCTCATAACGGGTTCTGAGATAATATAGTCTTGACTATTAAAGGGAATTTAAGTTAATTGTATTTTGATGCAATTAATATAATGTATGGAGATACATTATAGTATAAGTTTAATTAATAAATTAAACTTTATAATAAAATTAATTTTGGATGTGATTCAAAAATTAATTAATGAGAGAATTGTGAATTTAATCAAATATATGATATTTGATTAATTCATGAATTAATTAATTGGGGAATTAATTAATTCAATTTTAATTTGGTTAAATGTGATTTAATCAAATTAATACTATAGTTTATATTAATGTACATTTTGATGCACATTAAAACTATAGGTTAAATGAGAGAGATAAAATTGAATATGATTCAATTATAAAATTAATTAGATATTTGATATTTAATTAATGTGGGATCAATTAATTTAAATTAATTGAATGACCTATTTAATTCAATTGAATATGATTTAATTGAATTAAAACTATATGTTATAATTGATTTAATTAAAATTGGTTTAATTAAATTAATTATAATTAATTAGATAATTAATTATTATTTAAATAATTATTAATTATTTAATTATTTAATTATTATTTGATAATAATTAAACGGTCCAGATCATTTGGATTAGATCCAATGGTTGAGATCAAGTAGGGTAATGACTCCCTCCCCACTTATCGTACAGGGGAGAGGGAGTTCCCCAAACGATCTCTCATTCTCTCAACTTCACGAAAAAATAGACAGAGAGAATTTTCTCTCTAATTTTTTTTCTCTCAAGAACAGCAAGGTTTCTTGCTGAAAATTCCCTTTCCAAGACCATCTTTGGGTTCCCACAAACCGGTTCTCAGCAATCCAAGAGAATAGCGGGTGATTCGAGTGGTGGTGTCCGTTGGAAGTCCCAAGAACGAGAATCTTGGAGCATCGTGCTGTGTTCTTCGAAAATCCATGTAAGTTTCTCGATCTTGAATCAATTCTAGCATGCTTAATCGTTTTAATTTAGAAATTTGTTTCTGAATTTTAATTGGCAACGTATCGGTTTTTCCTATAATTGAAATTAAAAAACGAGATCGTTCTTGATTGCTTCCGCTGCCAAAAGGAATTTTAATCCTTCAACTGGTATCAGAGCTATCTCGTTAATTGATTTCAATTAATGAAAATTGCGTTGGTTTTGGTGGGATTTATTCTGCATTATGAATGTTGGTTTGCTGAAAAATTGTTTTGGTATAATTGGCCTTAGATTTACTGTGTTTTGATTTGATCAAAATTGTAAAGGCCCCTGCGTTTTTGGGCAATTAAATCAGTAAATCGAGTTTTGTAAAGTCCGTGTCTAGATTAGGATTCATTTTGATGAAGATCGGGATGAATTTGGGCGAAAAATCGATTGGAATCGGTGCTGGAAACGAAGAACAGTGGTTGTCCAGAGACGTAGCGTCGCGACCCTGCTCAACGGAGTCGCGACGCTCAAGAGCAGTTGCTCGGAAAATCGGGGCAGCGTCGAGACGCTATGCCTACAGCGTCTCGACGCTGACGGAAGTTTGCGAATTCACGGAACGTTGAGCGAGACGTGCGCGCGTGGGTTCCAGCGGTTGAAGCAGTTACGAAATAAAACTTATTTGCGTTCCCTATGTCTCGAACGTGGGTGTTGGAGCAGCTGGCGTGCGCGTGTCATTAGCATCCGCGAGGTCGTGTGTTCGAGCTTCAACGTGGGCAATTATTTTTAGTTATTTTTCCCGCGTGCGGTTTCTTCATGGGCGGTCCGGTTTGAGCTGGTTTGGTCCGGTTCGCTGCAGTATTGGTCCGGTTCGAGTGATTTGGGCCCGGTTTGAAGCGGTTCAAGCTGGTTTGGGCCGGTTCTGGAGCGGTTCAAGACTCAGTAGGATAATTAAATTGAAATTATTGTAATTTTTTGTTTATTTTAATTATCCTAGGGGCCAATATACCGGTTTTTTAGCTATTTATTGCTTTATGAATGTCATTTAGCTAGATCCCACCATAGGTTAAGCATGTTTCATGCATTTTTATGTTATAAATGTTATAATATATGATAATTATGCATGAATTTAAATTTCATGAGTTATTTAGTATAATTGTTATATTAAATATATGAAATTGGAAAAGCATGATGCATGACATTAATTAGATAAATATAAAATGTTATATTTTATTAATGTAGCATGCATGCTTAGATTTATTTTCATGAGTATTAATATAATAGTTATATTATGATGGAAATAAATTTCAATGTTTGTTTTCATGTATGATTTAATATAAAATGTTATATTAATTTAAATGAAAATGGAATAGCATTGAGCATGACATTAATTAGATTAATATAAGAGTTATATTATATTAATGTCTAATTTCATGTGATTTAATTTCGTTGATGATTAATTAATATAATCGATATTAATTAAATGAAATTGAAATTGCATGAAGCATGACACCACCTTAGATTAATATAATCGTTATATTGATTTTATTAGCGTCATGAGCGTTATGGTGTTTAATAACTGGAATTTGATTGTTATTGTTGCATCACCATAGAAGCATGTTATAGGGCTAATTATTAAAATTTTATAATAGTTATAAAATTGATTAGAAACCGTCAACCTATAACAAAGAGTTGCATGCAATCATAGGACCTTAGGTTAAAATGATTTAATTTTAAATTGTTTAAAATTAATTAGACCTAAGCTCATTTTAATTCTAATAGGATTAGAATTATATTCTTACTTAGGATTAAAATAGTTTTAATGCACTAAGTAGGAAAAACATTACTATGGTTATAAGGGAACTCTCCCGGTGAAGTTCTGTCTAGGCTGGGGGTACTTAAGTTGACGGTTACGGAACACCTCCTACCTGGGAACTGACCCGGAACCTGAGTTGAATTAATCATAGTCTAATGTTAGCATGCAATGTCACTAGGTAATTAAAAAGGTTTAATTCACCTAGACATTAGAGTAAAGCCCTATTTATAAGAGTTATAATAGGCATAGACTTAGATAGATTGACTTAGCCGGGTTTATCTAAGTTTAATAACCCTAAAACACAGTAGGACATTTCAGTGGGAGGAAAAATATAAAAACAAGATTTTTCATATCGAGTTTTTACTCTCACGTCCCCCTGTGTTCACAATGTGAGATCCATGCTCGGCTTCGTGTCGTCGTAGAGCGGCCTCCCTTCGGAAAGTGTTTGCATGGGTCAATACCAAGGTGAATGGGGAGAATGTCTATAGTAAGTGGGAGCAGGACACGTGTCAACGTATCCTACGGTCTCCACCCCTAGGCCGCACCGTGAGATTCTTATGATCCGCCTGCGTGTCGTCCTGGAGCGACCATCCCTTCGGAGGGCCTGATCATAGGTTTCGGAACACCGCGAACTCTTGAATAGGATAGGATCGCTTAGGCTAATTACCAACAGTTGTCTTTACTAACGGTAGCCTGTTGGTCCGTGCCTCTGAGATCTGAAAGTGGGAGGGTTACACTTACGGGGATGAGTTAAGTGTGTTAACTAATCCTTGACCGAACAACGGTAACTAAATGCTAACGGAATATGAGTTATTCTGGTGTTAGAATTTGGTTGAGATTGTCTCAATTCAGAGGAGGAGTGGCTGACAAACCTTCGGTGGCTGTTATTCTAAACCTCTGAAGTATCGTTGCAAAAACTAAATCAATAGTTTTATAGGGTTTCTTTGATTGCTTGTTTGTTTTTGCAGAATTTGATTGGATTATTTGTAATGGGTTAGTGCGATTAATAATACAAGTAATTTGTTACTTCAGCAATTATATAAAACGATATGTGCATTGTCTTACGCCAATTTATTAATAACGGTTTAAGATACAACTAGCTTAAACGAAACTTGTGGTAAATGATTTTAGATTAGTCTTTAGTGAGGAATGTCCTCAGGCTCAAATGTCTAGTTCATCTTGAATTGTTCATGATGACTATTACATTATCTGCCTAGCCAATACCAATGACAATTAATATGATTTATTGGTCATTGAAACGTGCATAGTGGAAAATGAGGATACAGCCTGAATTTTTAATTCAGGTGCCACTTATCACGTTTGCTTTTCCTTTTAAGGAATAAGCTCATTGCAACTGTTGCGAATAGGTGAGATGATTCTCAGATTTTGATCTGGAGAGTATATCTCGGCTTTGGCAGAGGGAACATTAAGTTATTTTATCCAGTGGAAGATAATACACATTATTAGATAATGTGTATGAAGATTAACAGAAATTTGATTTCTATAACGTATATGTTGGAACAATGTTACGATACCTTTCTCTGCTAACGCAGTTTTATTTTAAGAAAGGGAGTTGACATTAGTTCAACATTACTGAAAATAACTTATGTGTTTTAAGACTAATCGAGAGTAAAGCAAGTCATGAGCACTGAGTTGTTTAAGATTGCTTATACTTGAAGAAATAAAGGCAAAGGATATCTCCTGAAGGAAATACTTTTCTTTGGTTCTTAAGGTTAGGCTAATTTTTTATCTCAATATGATTGGGAGCTTAGTCTATGAGTATACTTCTAAGTTAGTTAGAAGAAAACTCTTTAATACCAATTAAGTCATGCCTTATGGGCGATATGACTGATAGATCTTTTACTGGAAAAGAGCTAAAAGAGCCAAAGAACCCTTGAAGCTTATACATTTGGATCCTTGTGGTCTAGTATGTTAAAGCAGTGGGAGGGTATGAATAATTAATCTTTGTTAACGATAATTATTCATAGGTATGAACATCTCAACCTAATGCAACTTAAGTCTGAATCTCTTGAGATATTCGAAGGGGCTTAAGACTGAAGTTGAAAACTTGTTAGGTGAGATAATAAAACCACTTTGATCTGATCAATGTGTTGAGTATAGGGACTTGAGATTCTAGGCCTATTTGATAGTTCATGGAATCACATCCTAAATCTCAGTTAGGAGTAATAGAACCCTATTGGATATGGTTCAATCCCGGTTGAGCTATGCTCAATTGCCTGACTCGTTTTGGGGGGCATGCAGTGTGACTGCAGCGTGTATTTTGAACAATGTTCCATCAAAAGTGTTTATGAAACACCTTCTATGTTGTGGATTGGACGTAAAGATTGTTTACGTTCCTTTAAATTTTTGGGTGTCCAGCACTTGTGCTTGTGACTAACCCAAAATAAATTGGAATACCGTTCAAAATTATGCCTAATTGTAGGCAATCCCAAAGGAAACGAGGATAAGATACTTCTTCAATCCATAAGAGAATAAAGAATTTGTATCGACAAATGCTTCATTCTCAGAAGAAGAACATATGAGAAGTCATAAGCCATAAAGTAAGGTCGGTTTAAGTGAATTAACTAATAGAGCTACGAAAACATTAACAAGAGTTGTTAATGAATCAACAAAAGTTGTTGATAAGACTGGTTATTCAACAAGAGTTGTTGATAAGGCCAGTGCTTTTGGTCAGTCACATCCATCTCAGGAGTTGAGAATGCCTTGATGTAGTGGGAGGGTTGTTTTATAACCTGACCGTTACATGGGCTTATTTGAAGCTCAAGTCGTCATTCTTGATAATGACATAGAGGATTCATTATCTTTTAGAAAGAAAAGGAATGATGTTGACAAGGACCAATGGTTTAAAGCCATGGACTTGGAAGTGAAATCTTTGTATTTCAATTCCATCTGGGATCTTGTCCATCTACTTGATGGGTAACACCTATTGGTTACAAGTGGATATACAAGAGGAAATGAGACATTTAAGGTCTCAACCAGAAGGATCCATTGAGCAAGATCAAAAGCAAAAGGGTTTGCAAGCTTAAGTGGTCCATTCATGGATTGCCCTAAGCATTTTGATCTTGGAATGTAAGATTCGATACGGTGATCAAATCTTTTGGCTTTAATCAGAACATTGATGAGTCTTGTGTTTACAAGTAATCATAAAAAATTCAGTAGCTCACTTAGTGTTGTATGTGAATGATGTCCTACTCATTGGGAATGAAGTAGGTTAACTTATTGACATTAAATGTGACTAGCAGCTCATTTCCAAATAAAAGTTGGGAGAAGCTTAGTTTGTTCTTAGGTTTTAAGTTGTTCAGAACAGTAAGAACAAAATGCTAGTCATGTATCATGCATCTTTTATCTACAAATGTTTATCTACAAGCCTAATTTGGAAGGTGTTCCAAATATGAACTTGCCTACTGCAAGACAAGCAAGCACATTGAATCTAAAGAATATATTGCTGATTCATTCACGAAGGCTCTCTCGGCTAAAGTGTATGAGGGTCATCTAGATGGTCTAGGTCTACGAGTTATGTACAAAAATGTAATCTAGGGCAAGTGGGAGAAGTGTAATGGGTATAATGATACCATTATGTAATGGGTATAGTGATGCCCTAGTTTATTGTATTTGTACATTGTAAATACGTTTTATGTATTATACATGTATTTATACACCCACTGCTGGTATAGATTATTGTACATTCCCACTAAACTAGATTTTTAGTCCAAGTGGGAGTTTGTTGGGTTTTTATGTCCTAAAACTCGTAGATAGTGAATGATTAACGAATTATACACTTGTATCAATAAAGTGTTATTGAGATTTATGCAATAAAGTGTTATTGTCATATTAAGTCTAGAATTGCACGATATGACCCAAATCCAATAAACTAAGATCCAAGGTTGTTTACATGAGACTTGGACTAGTATGTGGGGACATACGGGGATTAGTGTTCAAGTAACAACCTAAAAGGTCTATAGTACAGGGATAAGGCTGGGTACCTTATCCTGGTAACACTATGCGATACGACCCGCTTTGTATTCGATACAGACGTATTGATCCAAGGCGTCCATGTAGGAGACATGCGAGCGGGGGTATCCTATGCAATGAGTTTGCATAAGACCGGACCACGAAATAGTAAACCACTAGATGTAACACCGTTAACTAGTTAGGTTACTATTTCAATAGGATGACCTAGGTAACTCGATCTTAATCCTGAGTGTGTCATGAATTCCTTCTCACGAGGGATTGTCCTTTGCTTATTACGGGTGAGAGTGGCCAGTACGCCGACTCAATAAGCCTACCTTCTTGGGGACAAGACCGAGTGGGGGGCTGGGGACATGACATTACAAGATGGAATTCACTCCTTCCCCTATTGGGGCAAGTAGATGTGTGTTCCCTTAAGGGCTGATTCCGGGTCTTGAACAAAGGCGCGCCGTCCTCTCCTGGCCCGAGAGGAACTCTTGTTTAGAGGTTGGACCCTAAACAAATTGTTCATTAGGGGGATCAGTGGTACTTAAGGATCCAGAGGTAACCCAGGGGTAAAACGGTAATTTGACCCAGCTGGTGTTACGAACACACGTGAAGGATTGACTTACTGCATTGGTCGATATCCGTGGACACAAAAATATTCTACAGTGAGAAGAGTGCAGCTGTGGGTCTTTAGTGGAGTGACCCACAGTTAACGAATGTTGATTGACTCGGTTAATGAGTTTAGCTGATCAATCTCGTATCGTTGGAGCTTCTGATCTGTAGGTCCATTAGGTCCACCTGCTAGCTCATAACGGGTTCTGAGATAATATAGTCTTGACTATTAAAGGGAATTTAAGTTAATTGTATTTTGATGCAATTAATATAATGTATGGAGATACATTATAGTATAAGTTTAATTAATAAATTAAACTTTATAATAAAATTAATTTTGGATGTGATTCAAAAATTAATTAATGAGAGAATTGTGAATTTAATCAAATATATGATATTTGATTAATTCATGAATTAATTAATTGGGGAATTAATTAATTCAATTTTAATTTGGTTAAATGTGATTTAATCAAATTAATACTATAGTTTATATTAATGTACATTTTGATGCACATTAAAACTATAGGTTAAATGAGAGAGATAAAATTGAATATGATTCAATTATAAAATTAATTAGATATTTGATATTTAATTAATGTGGGATCAATTAATTTAAATTAATTGAATGACCTATTTAATTCAATTGAATATGATTTAATTGAATTAAAACTATATGTTATAATTGATTTAATTAAAATTGGTTTAATTAAATTAATTATAATTAATTAGATAATTAATTATTATTTAAATAATTATTAATTATTTAATTATTTAATTATTATTTGATAATAATTAAACGGTCCAGATCATTTGGATTAGATCCAATGGTTGAGATCAAGTAGGGTAATAACTCCCTCCCCACTTATCGTACAGGGGAGAGGGAGTTCCCCAAACGATCTCTCATTCTCTCAACTTCACGAAAAAATAGACAGAGAGAATTTTCTCTCTAATTTTTTTTCTCTCAAGAACAGCAAGGTTTCTTGCTGAAAATTCCCTTTCCAAGACCATCTTTGGGTTCCCACAAACCGGTTCTCAGCAATCCAAGAGAATAGCGGGTGATTCGAGTGGTGGTGTCCGTTGGAAGTCCCAAGAACGAGAATCTTGGAGCATCGTGCTGTGTTCTTCGAAAATCCATGTAAGTTTCTCGATCTTGAATCAATTTTAGCATGCTTAATCGTTTTAATTTAGAAATTTGTTTCTGAATTTTAATTGCCAACGTATCGGTTTTTCCTATAATTGAAATTAAAAAACGAGATCGTTCTTGATTGCTTCCGCTGCTAAAAGGAATTTTAATCCTTCAAGCTCAAGATCATCGGCATGTGGAAGAAGACATCATCACAACATTGAGTGCACATATCACATCAATGGCTTGTCATTCAAATTTCTTTTGTGTTTATTGTGCTAAGGTTCATTTTTTGTTTGAAACTTGTTCATCTAATCCTTACTATACAGGGCAACCAGACAACAAGAGTCCTATTTTCGATCCTTATCGAAAATGGGTGCAACACCCTTACTTCTCATGGGAAGACCAACAAGATGTTAGCAAACCTAATCCAGTGCCCAATTTGGAGAAATGATTTCTACCTACTCTTCCAGATCAATATCAAGATCAATATGCCTAACGAGAGATGCAACAAGAGATGGAAGAACTCATAAGAAAATATATGGTGAGAAATGATGTTGAAATTCAAAGCCAAGCCAAATCCTTGCAGAACTTGGAGATTCAAGTAGGGCAATTGATAGAGGAATTGAAAAACAGTCAACAAGAAATCTTGCGTGACAACAAAGAGAGTGTGAAACAAGAAACACAAGAGCAATACAAGGAGATAACATTTCAAAGTGGATTGGAGCATGAAGACCCTGAACTCCCAGTAGAAGAAAGAAGCATTCTAGCACTTGAAAATATTGAGGAGACAAAAGAGAGAGTAGGGATTAAAGAAGAATCGCCTAAAAAAGAGAATAAATAGAAGGCACCAGAAAAAGAAGTTGCAATGAGCCATGCAGATGTCATTTCACAACAAGTGAACTTCGATGTGATCCAGCCATTAGAACACCCTGATGAAATGAGTGGATGTTTTTGACACACCCCGTCCCAGACAACTCCTAACAACTAGTGACGTGGCGTGCCGACAATGAATCTTAATCGACCATAGGACCCCATTTCCATCTAGCATGCTTCTAACCACTCTTAAGATCGATGTAAATCCATCAATAACTTAGATAACCAGAAATTTGAGTAGAGTTTCCCCTGTAACTTGGTTAAAAACACACCTGAAAAATACTAAGTGATCGAATTTTAGAGACTGGTGGCAGGCTCTGGCTAACTTACACCGTTCAATCAACTCTGGTTGAAACTCAAGAGCAACCTGGTGGAAAAATAAAAATAAAAGAATGAGATGAAAAGCCCAGTGAGTGGTAAGTTCATAATAAAATAATTTCATGAAAACCAATCTCTTCTTTAAGCAAAATCTCACAGCTCTAGAAAACAAGGTAAAACATGAGTTGTTTTCATGACTCTCAAGATAACAAAACATAAAGAATTATTTGTAGAGGTAACTCTTGAAAACAATAACATATGTTAGAAAGATTTATCACCAAACCTGTACCCAAATCTCTAGTCATACTGGCGTAGAGTAACCTCAATACGCTCAATAGAGCAATCTCTATCATACTATGCATTGAGTAATCTTGAAATGCATAGCAGAGCCATCTCTGTCATACGTGCACGTAGAGCTACCCTCAAGGGCTAAGCACCCTAATACACGATTCAAAGCCTACACGTGTGCTAGAATGGGTCTTAAAGACCTCTCTCTATACTACGGAAACACATTCACATAGTATACGGGTAATCACCATGGGTACATAGATCTAGTGGATTAAAACCACTGTTAACATAAAAACTCAACTTCATGCAAGAGCTCTAAAACCATTCTCTTTTTCTAAAACAACATTTCATAAACTAGAGAGATTTCTCAAATAACACAAATACTTTTAACTACTCAAATCGCCATAAAATATCTCACATAGCTCTAAATAGTAATTCTGGCTAAAATCATAATATACGAAAATTTTTTAACACTTGTTTGAATTCTCGAATGACTTGAAAACCACAACAATATTGGTAATCATAGCAACTCTTTGTAAATCTCATAATAGTCTCTTTAAAACTGCAACCTAACTGTAAAGCTCTTGAAATCTCATAATAATTATTAAATAACAAAGAAACATTTTGTAAAATAAACACTCACAATACTAGTGTCGTTGACGTGTTGAACCATAAGCCATTCAACTTCCATTTAACTTGAAATTTTAACATCCATAACATAAATTATGAATCTCCAATGGGAAAATAGAGCATAAGCTTCACATTGATGAATTAACCAAATTTCCATTTCTCCCTTATAACAAATTTCAAATTTTCATCTTTTTCTACAATACCAATAACAAGTACATTTTGTCTCTTTCTTCCAAATAGTACCATTAATAAAAATAGTATTTCATTCTCTCACATCATAAATCATTTCACTTTCCACAATAAAATGAAAATTTTCAATTTCCCAAGCTCTACCACTCACGTGAATAGCCCCAAATTACCTTTTCTCTCCATTAATCCCATTTGTAGTATCCATCAAGTCTTTTCCACTTTCCAATAATATTAATTAATTATCTTATATTTCCTCTCATTATCTTCTTCTTCCTCCCTCTCACTTTGTCTCTTCAATTCCCTTCTTCCTTTCCATGGCCAACGTGTTTGTTACTGTTTTTGTGTTTGTTGTTTCTTCTCCATTAAGTTCTTTAATTTTCTTTACCCTCTATTTCCTTCCTCTTTTGATTTTCCTTCACTCTGCTTTACTAACAAGATCTCACACATGCTCCTAAGGCTAAATCTTCATGGATTCTTTCCACTCTTTCCTACTTTCCCTTTAATTCTTCTCCCAAAACCGTCATGCCATTACATGGTTACATTCTTTTTTTTTTTTTAATTTGCAGCACACATAGCAACATCAAAACAAAGAAACGTAAACCCAAGAATAAAAACCCACAAAAATCTTCAAAAACTTTCCATTAAATTTTCAAGAGAACTTACCAAATTTCAATTCCAATCTCTCATAGTTTCTCCAAGCTTGAAAACCCCCAAATCATCCATGAAATCCTCCATCTCCACCTCTTGAGCATCACTCTCAACTCTTCTCCCTCTCTGTTTCTTTCTTTCTCTCCATTTTTTTCCACCGCCAAGAACATCACCCTCCATTTCCCTTCTTTTTGTCTTTTCGTGTGTGGCTTATGTGAAGCCACTTTTTCTTCTTTTTTTTTTTTTTTAACTCTCTCTCTCTTGGCATGGGTTTTTTCTTTCCAGCCTTTCCCTTTTTTTTTGTTATATATCATTTAAATAACTTCACTTGCCGCTTGGGTTTCCTATCATGTTTTTTTTTTCATTTTTTTTAACTATGAGATAAATAGCAATAGTGGACTGGGCTTTACAGTTTTGATTTTGATCTTATTGATTCTTTTATTTGTGGTATCACGTAGAAAATGATAGACAAAAAGGACTCAAGGAAGGAATTAAAGAGGAAATCATGGAGGATAAGAATGTGCAATATACGACAGAGGATGAGACTGCAAAGTCTACATTCAAGAGCAAATTGAGTGAGCTAATAATAGAGCCAAAGCACTCCATGATTAAAACGCCTCAGTTAAGACTCAAATCTCGTCCGTTATCAATACCTCGGGTCAAGATAAATGTTTATGGCCCAAGAAGTACGAATAAAACTTTAATCTCCCTGTTGGAATCAACTAAGTCATTCTTTTTTTTTTTCCTAAATAAGTGTTTAAAAAAAACAAAGAGAAAGAAAATTTTAAGTTTGAAGTCAAGAATAAAGGATTTTGATCAAGATGGAACTTTGTCTACGGAAAGTCCTGGCTAGGCTGAGGTATTTAAGCTGACCGTAGGGAACACCTCTATATGGGGACTTACCTGGGAGTTGAATTGATCAAAACTTTTTTACTTGAATTCTCTTTAAAAATTTCCCATAAAATATAACATATTTGAGCTTATGAACTTTTTTATTTGTTTGTCTATGTTTCTAGAAGTTAATAAGTAGAAGGAAGTTAGGAGATAAGAAGAAGATAACATGAGACAGGAAGAAGAAGAAAAGGCAAAAAAGAACCTTAGGGAGAGAAAAGGTTGAAGAAAAAAACAGTGTCACCACATCTACTGCTCTATCTTCATCTATTGATAGCATATATGACCTGACGATCCTCGACAAATGCAAAGACATCCAGGAGCAAAACAAGGACCATTTAGACCTATGCTCGAGAGAGGGATGAGGCTATCAAGTGCATGTTCCTGGCCAGCTCATCTGATGAAGCCCCAACTGCCCCTCCATTTTCATCGTCCCTCCAAGATGAGCCTAAGACCTCTGATATGAAGGACAGATCTTCCAGTAACTAGGGGAGTTTTCACTCTCCTTTACTTCTTGCTGCTTTCCTTATTAAATATCAACACGATCCTTTGTTTTTCATTTGTTTAGTTAGATCTTTAGCAATTTGTTTCATGCATCACTTCATTGTTCTTTTGTTTGCTTAGTTAGGTTTAGCATTGTTAGCTTTGTTCCTAGCATATTGTTATTACTTTGTTAGTTTGTTAGGTCAGTTTGTTGATGCTTAGGTTAGTTTTTCTTTAACAGCTTTGATAAATATCTGTGGATTTCCTAGGAGTTGAAGTAGATAAGGCTTTTTAACTTGAATTGGTTCGAGAAAACTTTCACCCAAAAGGAATAAGTGTGTGAAAACTTTGATAAGTTTTGGTGCGAGTTGTGACTAAAGATGAATATTGGGAAATATTTCAAATATAAATTAAAGATGGATTCAGCCAACCAAGTGCAAGTATACACTATAGCATGTAGTAATAAAAAACTCTGGAAATATTCCAAAGGTATCGATCCCACAGAGACTAAATTTGAACACAAATTTGAAGAAGAAACTGCTCTTAAATTGCTTAAGAAGGTAACCAAGGGAAATAATTGATGTTGGAGTTTTCGAAAATAAATAAGCAAACAGAAATAACAACAATAATAAAAGCGAGGTGTTCAGTAAAGCTTCAACCCTATGGCAAATAACTCTAGTAATGGCTTATTTAACCTAGGTTTAGATATGCATTGGGTCAGGTTTAACTCCTATTTGGCCTTGCTCCCAAGGACCGTTAGAAGACTAAGCGAGTACCGTTATGCACATTTCTGTGACTCGACTCCGACATAGATTATTTATGCATGCAACCAATAACCCTATAGTTGTTATAAGCGACCATCCCTTATAACACCGAATACACTCTCTCGAGCCTTTTCTCCTTATCACCTTTATGAGAACCGATGTTGATTGACCCATTCAATACCAAACTCACATAACATGCAAAGTCTAAGTGATCAAATTAAACTCAGCAAGATTAGAATGATAATCAATAAAGGATGACATGCAATAAATAGAACTTAGGCAAATAAGCAACTTTCAAGCCATTTTAACCATAAGGGAATTCACTATACTGAACCCCTCAATGAAATTTAGCTACGCACGATGGAATATGTTGCAAACAAATAATTTTCCATTGAAATAATGAATAAAAAATACAGAACAGTGAAAATAAACAAGTGCTGGAAAATTAAAGTGCAGTAGCTAAAATTAGGATTTTTCACTTTATCCAATCCTTCTAGAGTTCTCACGACACTCTACTCTCCCTTTTCAAGGTGGAAATAGGGTGAAATCTCTACAAAAACTAAGGTTTGATGTCTAACTAAGGTTAGAATTTCGCCTTTTAGCAAGGACCTCGGGCATCCCTACTCGTGGGCATCTAGTAGGGTTCTGTCACTACCATCTTCTTCCAAATGAATTCTGCTTGAATTTTCCTTTGAATCCTGTTCTTTTATAGCGTGAGGAGTGGTTGAGGAGTCACGAAAATGATGCTTGCAGGTGGCCCAATAAGTTTCGGAGTCAAATTAGCAAGTTAGGTGTGCAAAATGCTCGTTCAAAACGACCCACGCTGGACTCAGAAATGTCTACATCTGCCAGAAATGCGGTCACATTTCACTTTGGCCTTTACAGAAATGCGGTTGCATTTTTGGAGATTTTCTTATTTTCCTTGTTTTCTGCAAAACATTAAAACTAAGTCAAATTCACACCAAAATGAGTTATTTTAAGCACAAATATGTATAATTTGACACACATGACTCTCAAAGTCCTAACTTATCAAGTTTAACACTTTTTAAGCTCATGAATAGTGATTTAGATCTAAAACATACAAGTTTCACAAGAAAGTGAGCTAAATATAAGGGCAAAATAGGTATATTTTTGGCTCTTATCATACCCCTAAACTTAACTCCTTGCTTGTCCTCAAGCAATAGCAAATCAAAACGTTAAAGATCAAATCTCATTGCCAATTAGAATGTTAGAGCTCAATTGTAATTGCAAATCAAAATGTTAGATCATAACTTAATTGCAAATAAAAATGTCATGGATAAACCATATGGAATCAAGTAAACATGTTTCTCAAGATCGTTTTCTAAAAAGTTGCCTTTCATGAGAGGCTTCTACTCTTAGTGCCAGTCACAACTTCTAAGTTTCCTAGGCATGAAGATTTCTACCTTTCTGTTTCAAAGCAAAACTCTCCCTAATCCATCCTAACCACTATGTTTAAACTACCTAACTACTACTCATAGAGTCTAGGGTGGTCCTTTTAGTTAAGAAAAAGTAATCTTGAGATATTTGAGCATACATGAGCTGCCTAGTCCTTTTCTATCTCCCCCACTCGCATTTCTTTACATGAACGATTCACGATCACATCGTTTGTATTAAATAAAAAGTGGGTTGCGTCTCATAGCGTCCCCAGGATAAGGCACCCAACCTCTATCCCTATACTATTGACGATTTTCGGCTATCACTTGAACTTGATCCGCTTTTATGTCTACACATAAAGTTCAAGTGTTCATCATATAGCCATGGGTTCTAGTTTATTAGATTTGGGTTGATTAATGCATAATCAAACAACCATCTAATAACCACTTATTGAATAACCTCAATAACGCTTTATCGATTAATTTTGTTACATTTACTATCCATGAGCTTAAGGACATAAAACCTAACAGACAAGTGGAAAGCCTATGACTAGAAAACAAATAGGTTGTGACGGCGACACTTTTAGAGATAAAAATAAGCTTTAGTCATCATCATCAAGGACTTGAAAGAAAAATCAAATGAGAGCATATTTATCTAAATCATGTTTGCAAGCCACAAAGTTTTCATAAAGTTGATTTTTCTCAAAATTTCACAAATTCAATAAAAAAATAGCAAGCAGTTTTTCCAAAAACTTAAAAACCCAAGTTATTCTAAGCCTATTTGACGAGGCCAATTTGACCGGCTCGAACTTGTTGAAGGTCCGTGTCAAAGCGAATATTGAAGGATTGGAATTCCGTAATTCCGTAAAGTGGAAGCGTGATTGGGACCTATTCGTAATTAATTTTGTTTAATCTAAAATACCAATACATTGGCAATAATATTAGAACTATTCTAAATATATATTAAGGCTAAGCATACAAAAATATTAGATCTAAATCTAATTTATAAAGTAACAAATTACTTACTCTCGTTGACGACTCAGATTAAATTCACCAACTGCTTGTGAATTAATCACGAACTAGTGCGAACACCACCACTATGGCTACACCAGTATGACTCTGAGACTTCTAGAGGCAGGAGACTTGTGGGAACCTTTGGGAGAATTCTCTGAGAGTAGGAGAATGAATGGGATACCTTTCACCCCACCCCAGGGGTCCTATATATAGTAAAGGCCAAGACCTTTTTCTTAATAGGAAAAGGAAAACCTTTTCCTAACAGGAAAATGTCTCTAATTTTAATAAATAATTAATTAATTCCATAATTAATTAATTTCCCAATTAAATATCATATATTTAATCTTAGGGACTTTATTAAAATTAAAATTAATATGAATCCAATTCATATTAAATTTATTTGAACTCTTTCAAATATTTTCTTTCCTAATAGGAAAAGGTCTCTAATTTTAATAAATAAATAATTAATTCCATAATTAATTAATTACCCAATTAAATATCATATATTTAATCTTAGGGATTTTATTAAAATTAATATGAATCCAATTCATATTAAATTTATTTGAACTCTTTCAAATATTTTCTCTCAAGAATTAATTTTTGAAATTAATTCAAAAATTATATTATAAAGTTTCATAAACTTTATATTATAATGCATCAATATACATTATACGATTCCCCAAATAAATTGTACACATTCAATTTAAAATTTATACTTAATTGCCTCAAGTCTCTTTACGAGTTACCAGTGGGACCTAATGGACCTACAGATCAGAAGCTCCAACGATACGAGACTAATTGGCCAAACTCATTAACCAAGTTAGTCAACATTCGTTAACTGTGGGTCACTCCACTAAAGACCCACAGCTGCACTCTTCTCACTGTAGAATATTTCTGTGTCCACGGATATCGACCAAGCAGTAAGTCAATCCTTCACGTGTGTTCGTAACACCAATTGGGTCAAATTACCGTTTTACCCCTGGGTTACCTCTGGTTCCTTAAGTACCACTGATTCCTCTAATGAACAAGTTGTTTAGGGTCCAACCACTAAACAGGAGTTCCTCTCGGGCCAAGAGAGGACGGCGCGCCTTTGTTCAAGACCCGGAATCAGCCCTTAAGGGAACACACATCTACTTACCCCAATAGGGGAAGGAGTGAATTCCATCTTGTACTGTTATGTTCCCAGCCCCCATTCGGTCTTGCCCCTAAAATGGTAGGCTTATTGAGTCGGCGAACTGGCCACTCTCACCCATACAAATCTAAGGACAGTCCCTCCTGGAAGGGGTTCGTAACAGACTCAGGATTGAGATTGAGTTACCTAGGTCATCCTATTGAAATAGAAACCTAAACTAGTTAACGGCGTTACATCTAGTGGTTACTATTTCGCGGTCCGGTCTTATGCAAACTCATTGCATAGGATACCCCCACCCGCATGTCTCCTACATGGATGCTTTGGATCATTGCATTTGTATCGAATACAAGGTGGGCCGTATCACATAGTGTCACCAGGATAAGGTACCCAGCCTTATCCCTATACTATAGACCATTTAGGTTGTTACTTGGACACTGATCCCCGTATGTCCCCACATACTAGTCCAAGTTTCATTTAAACAACCTTGGATCTTAGTTTATTGGATTTAGGGTTTATTAATTCAAACTCGATTATTCAATAACTAAATTACTGAATTACTCAAATAACACTTTATTGAGATCGATTAATTTGTTTCATTTACTATCTACGAGTTTTAGGGCATAAAACCCAACAACTCCCACTTGAACTAAAACTCTAGTGGGCAATGTACATCAACAATCAAAATTGAATGAATAATCATTGAAGTAGGAATAGTAGTTTGTATTAATACTGTATAATACATGAAAAGTACAAATACAGATAAATACAATAAACTAGGGCATTCACAATACCCATTACACTTCTCCCACTTGCCCTAGATTATTCTATGTACATATCTCGTAGACCTAGACCTTCTAGATGACCCTCGAACACTTTAGCCGTGAGAGCCTTCGTAATTGGATCAGCAATATTGTGCTCAGAGGCTACCTTCGTGACGATCACGTCCCCTCGTTGCACGATCTCTCTGATGAGATGATATTTGAGCTCTATGTGCTTGCCTCTTTTATGATTGCGAGGTTTTTTAGAATTTGCCACTGCACCACTATTATCACAGTAAAGGGTGATTGGTAAGTTCATATTTGGAACAACTTCCAAATCCATCAAGAACTTCCGTAGCCATACAGCCTCCTTAGCTGCTTCACAAGCAGCGACATATTCGGCCTCCATGGTGGAGTCTGCAATGCATCCTTGCTTGATGCTACGCCAGACTACAGCTCCCCCGTTGAGGGTAAATACTGACCCTGATGTGGATTTCCTAGAATCCTGATCAGTCTGAAAGTCAGAGTCTGTGTATCCTGTAAGGATCAAATCCTTAGAGCCATACACAAGCTGATAGCCCCTCGTTCTCTGAAGATACTTGAGGATGTTTTTAACTACAGTCCAGTGGTCTAACCCTGGATTGGACTGGTACCTGCTGACTATCCCAACTGCATAGCAAATGTCAGGCCTAGTACACAACATGGCGTACATAAGACTGCCCACAGCTGAAGCATAAGGGATGTGTCTCATATCCTCAATTTCTTGAGGTGTTTTAGGACACTGTTCCTTAGACAAATGAACTCCATGCCTAAAAGGTAGTAAACCTTCTTGGAATTCTGCATCTTATATCTAGACAACATCTTGTCTATATATGATGCTTGAGACAGGGCTAACGTTCTGTTCTTACGATTCCTGATAATTTGAATCCCTAGAACATACTAAGCTTCACCCAAATCTTTCATTTGGAACTCAGTCGATAGCCATTTTTTAATGTCAGCTAGATATTCTACATCATTTCCAATGAGAAGAATATCATCTACATACAACACCAGAAAAGCTACTGAACTGTTGATAATCATTTTGTAAACACAAGGCTCATCAACGTTCTGGTCAAAGCCATAAGATTTGACAGCAGTGTAAAACTTTATATTCCAAGATCTGGAAGCTTGCTTCAACCCATAAATGGATCGTCTAAGCTTGCAAACTTTTTGCTCTTGACCTTGAGCAACGAACCCCTCTGGTTGAGACATAAAGATGTTCTCATCAAGATTGCCATTCAGAAAGGCAGTCTTGACTTCCATTTGCCAAATCTCATAATCATAAAAGGTGGCAATGGACAAGAGAATTCTTATCGACTTTAACATGGCAACTGGGGAGAAGGTTTCCTCATAGTCCACCCCCTCCTTTTGGGTATAACCCTTTGCCACAAGTCGAGCTTTGAAAGTCTGTACTTTCCCAGCTGCGTCTCGTTTTCTCTTGTAGATCCATTTGCACCCTATGGGTTTAACCCTTTCAGGTAGGTCTACAAGATCCCAGACTTGATTGAAGTACATAGACTCCATCTCTAGGTCCATAGCTTTGACCCACTGGTCATGATCCACATCATTCATTGCCTGTCTAAAGGTCAATGGATCCTCAACCCCATCATCAGGTATGACAGTTGGAGTTTCTGCTAAACCCAGATAGCGTTCAGGTTGAATAACAACCTTCTCACTACGTCGAGGCATTCTCAACTCTTGAGAATGATGGGCTTGACCAGATGTACTGGGCTCATCAATAACTCTTGTTGAAGGTCCAGCCTCTGAACTGGGCTCATCAACAACTCTTGTTGAAGGTCCAGCCTCATCAACAACTCTTGTTGATCTATTTGTAGCTTTACCAGAAAGTTCACTTAACACAATTTTACTGCGTGGTATGTGTTCTTTAACGTGGTCTTCTTCCAAGAAAGTAGCATTTGTCGATACAAACACTTTATTTTCTTTTGGATCAAAGAAGTATCCACCTCTTGTTTCTTTTGGGTAGCCTACGAATAGGCATAATTTTGAACGTGAATCCAATTTCTTTGGGTTTGCTACTAACACATGTGCAGGGCATCCCCAAATTCTGAAATGACGTAAACTAGCTTTACGCCCTTTCCAAAGCTCAAATGGTGTTTCAGAAACACTCTTTGAGGGAACAACATTCAAAATATAAACTGCAGTCTCTACTGCATAACCCCAAAAAGAACTAGGCAACTGAGCATAGCTCATCATAGATCGAACCATGTCTAACAAGGTTCTGTTTCTCCTTTCAGATATACCATTCTGCTGAGGTGTACCTGGTGCTGAGAGTTGGGACGATATTCCATGTTCTATCAAATAGTTTTGGAATTTTAAGTCCAAATACTCTCCACCTCGATCAGATCGAAGTGTTTTAATGGTCTTACCTAACAAGTTCTCAACTTCAGTCCTGTACTCCTTGAAATTTTCAAGGGCTTCAGACTTATGACTCATTAGGTATAAATAACCATACCTTGAATAATCATCTATAAAAGAGATGAAATATTCATACCCTCCTCGAGCTTTTACATTCATTGGACCACAGAGATCCGTATGTACGAGTTCTAAGGGCTCCTTGGCACGATAACCTTTTCCAGTAAAAGGTCGTTTGGTCATCTTACCTTCGAGACATGACTCACATGGAGGTAAAGTACCATCTTCTAACTGGCTTAGAAGTCCGTTCTTAACCAATCTCCCAATCCTATTGAGATTTATGTGGCCAAGTCTCAAGTGCCAAAGATAGGTACTTTGAGAAACTTTTTGCCTTTTTGGTTGAGTCTCAGCTGTTTTAAACATTTCATTGTTCAAAATAGCCTTAGACTCTATTGGTCTTAAGACATACAAATTGTTCTCCATTTTTGCAGAACATATATCAGCACCCCTTTTAGTAATGAAAGCTTCATTCACAGAAAAGGACACTAAATACCCTTGTTCTAGCAAACAAGAAATAGAAATCAAATTTCTTTTTATTTTGGGAACTATATATACGTTATCTAATAACATATAGCGTTCCCTAGAGAAGAACATTTTAATGTCTCCCACTGCTTTAGCTGAAATGAGCTCTCCAGTCCCAACTCTGAGAGTCATTACCCCAGCATCTAACTGTTGCCAGGAGCTCATTCCCTCAAAGGAAGAGCATACGTGATGAGTGGCACCTGAATCAAGGATCCAGGCTGTATCATCATTTTCCACTATACACGTTTCAATGACCAATAAATCAAATTTATTTTCATTGAGATGTGCTAAGCAGTCTATGTCATATACATCATGAACATTTTCTGATGAATTAGACATGTGGGCTTCAGGATCGTTCTCAGTTAAGACCAATTCCACGTAATTAATGTTTAAGTTCATTTTCTTAGTTGTATTAGAAATATCAGTTTTGTAGTTGGCGTTATTCGAGGCATACAAAGAACGTTTCATTGCTGAGAACAAACAAATTGACTTAATAAGTATTGTTGCATTAACCCATTACACAAAATAATAATATTATTTTAATCCAATCAATTTAGCAAAAGTAATGATCGACCCATAGAATAAACATTCATTTTGCAACGATACTTCAGAGGTTTAGAACAACAGCTACCGTAGGGTAGTCAGCTACTCCTCCTCTAAATTGAGACAATCTCAGCCAATCCCTATTCCCGGAATAACTCATATTCCAATAGTTCTTAGCTACCGTTTTTTCGATCAAGAAATTATTAACACCTTAACAATTTCCCATAAGTGTGACCCTCCATTTTTCAGATTTCAGAGGTCGGCCCCAACAATGCTACCGTAGGGAAAGTCAAAGTTGGAAATGGACCTAAGAAACCTTATCCATTTCTAGAGTTTGCGTTGTTCCGACTCCCATGATCAAGCCCTCCGTAGGGTGATCGCTCCCAGGGCGACTCGCAGGCAGATCATTGGGATCTCACGGTGCAACCTAATGGAGGAGACCGTAGGATACGTTGACACGTGTCCTGCTCCCACTTACTATAAAATACTCCCTCATTCACCTTGATATTGATCCATGCAAACACCATCCGTAGGGGGTCACTCCCAGGGTGACTCGAGGCCAAGCATGAACCTCACGTTGTGAACTTTTGAGGACGTGAGAGCAAAACTTGATTTATGAAAATCTTGTTTTGATATATTTCCTCCCACTAAGTATTTTTATAATTATAGGGTCTATTACTTAGGTAAATTCCGGCTAAGTGAATCTATCTAAGTCTATGCCTGTATATAACTTTTATATATATAGGTCTTTTCTCTAATGTCTAGGTGGATTAAACACTTTTAATTACCTAGAGATATTGCATGCTAATATAACTATGGTTAATTCAACTCAAGTTCCGGTTCAGTTCCTAGGTAGCAGGTGTTCCGTAAACCGTCATCTTAAGTACCTCCAGCCTTAGACAGAACTTTATCGGGAGAGTTCCCTTATAACCAATAGTTATGATAAATTTCTACTCTAAAGATCTAGGTGAATTAAACTCTTTTAATTGACCTAGTGATATTGCATGCTAACATAACTATGGTTAATTCAACTCAAGTTCCGAGTTAGTTCCCAGGTAGCAGGTGTTCCGTAAACCGTCATCTTAAGTACCTCCAGCCTTAGACAGAACTTTATCGGGAGAGTTCCCTTATAACCATAGTAATGTAAACTCTTTACTCTAAAGATCTAGGTGAATTAAACTCTTTTAATAAACCTAGTGACATTGCATGCTAACATTTAACTATGATTAATTCAACTCCGGTATTCCGGGTTAGTTCCCAGGTAGGAGGTGTTCCGTAAACCGTCATCTTAAGTACCCCCAGCCTTAGACAGAACTTAACCGGTGGAGTTCCCTTATAATCATAGTAATGTTTTTCCTACTTAGTCAATTAAAACTATTTTTAATTATAAGTAAGAAAATAATTCTAATCCTATTAGAATTATAATGAGCTTAGGTCTAATTAATTTTAAACATTTTAAAATTAATTCATTTTAACCTAAGGTCCTATGTTTGCATGCAACTCTTTGTTATAGGTTGACGGTTTCTAATCAATTTTATAACTTATTATAAAATTTTAATGACTAGCCCTATAACATGCTTCTATGGTGTTGGAAAAATAACAATCATATTCTAATTATTCAACACCATATTATTATGACGCCGATAATGATAATATAACGATTATATTAATCTAAAGTGGTGTCATGCTTCATGCAATTTCAATTTCATTTAATTAATATCGATTATATTAATTAAACATCCACGAAATTAAATTACATGAAATTTGACATTAATATAATATAACTCTTATATTAATCTAATTAATGTCATGCTCAATGCTATTCCATTTTCATTTAATTAATATAACATTTTATATTAAATCATACATGAAAACAAGCATTGATTTATATTTATTATTTTCATTCATAATATAACTAATTATATTAATTCTCATGAAAATAATGCTAAGCATGCATGCTACATTAATAAAATATAACAATTATATTTATCTAATTAATGTCATGCATCATGCTTTTCCAATTTCATATATTTAATATAACAATTATACTAAATAACTCATGAAATTTAAATTCATGCATAATTATCATATATTATAACATTTATAACATAAATATGCATGAAACATGCTTAACCTATGGTGGGAATTTAAGCTATATGACATCCATAAAGCAAATAAATAGCAATTGAATCGGTTAATTTTGGCCCCTAGGATAAAATAAAGCATAAATTACAATAATTGTAGCTAAATTCTATCCTAAAAATCCTTCTGCAGCTCCAAATACTGGTCTAGACCGCCCGAACCGACCCGAACCACTTCGAACCAGCTATGAAAACCACGAACCTAGCTAAATTCCAGCTGAACCGAACCAAATCGGTCCCAGCCCAACCAGACCGCGTGAATCGGACCGCCCAACAGCCTTGAACCGTCCTGTTGCGAATTTCTAGCACGTGCTGTAATCGTGACAACGTCGCAATTTCTCCGATTTTTATCTCATAAAAACCTATTCTAGACCTGGACTTACATAGGACTCGATTTTACATAAAATACCCGAAACACCGGGCCCTTACATGATCAAATCACATAAAATAGTAAAATCTATGGCCATAAAATTAACCTAAACAGTTCAATGCAAATCATACATACATTATGTATTAATCAATCCCACCAATAGCCAATGCAAATTTTAGAGAAACAAAATTAGATCTACGATCGGCTCTGATACCAATTGAAGGATTGGAATTCCGTAATTCCGTAAAGCGGAAGCGTGATTGGGACCGATTCGTAATTAATTTTGTTTAATCTAAAATACCAATACATTGGCAATAATATTAGAACTATTCTAAATATATATTAAGGCTAAGCATACAAAAATATTAGATCTAAATCTAATTTATAAAGTAACAAATTACTTACTCTCGTTGACGACTCAGATTAAATTCACCAACTGCTTGTGAATTAATCACGAACTAGTGCGAACACCACCACTATGGCTACACCAGTATGACTCTGAGACTTCTAGAGGCAGGAGACTTGTGGGAGCCTTTGGGAGAATTCTCTGAGAGTAGGAGAATGAATGGGATACCTTTCACCCCACCCCAGGGGTCTTATATATAGTAAAGGCCAAGACCTTTTTCCTAATAGGAAAAGGAAGACCTTTTCCTAACAGGAAAAGGTCTCTAATTTTAATAAATAATTAATTAATTCCATAATTAATTAATTTCCCAATTAAATATCATATATTTAATCTTAGGGACTTTATTAAAATTAAAATTAATATGAATCCAATTCATATTAAATTTATTTGAACTCTTTCAAATATTTTCTTTCCTAATAGGAAAAGATCTCTAATTTTAATAAATAATTAATTAATTCCATAATTAATTAATTACCCAATTAAATATCATATATTTAATCTTAGGGATTTTATTAAAATTAATATGAATCCAATTCATATTAAATTTATTTGAACTCTTTCAAATATTTTCTATCAAGAATTAATTTTTGAAATTAATTCAAAAATTATATTATAAAGTTTCATAAACTTTATATTATAATGCATCAATATACATTATACGATTCCCCAAATAAATTGTACACATTCAATTTACAATTTATACTTAATTGCCTCAAGTCTCTTTACGAGTTACCAGTGGGACCTAATGGACCTACAGATCAGAAGCTCCAACGATACGAGACTAATTGGCCAAACTCATTAACCAAGTTAGTCAACATTCGTTAACTGTGGGTCACTCCACTAAAGACCCATAGCTGCACTCTTCTCACTGTAGAATATTTCTGTGTCCACGGATATCGACCAAGCAGTAAGACAATCCTTCACGTGTGTTCGTAACACCAGTTGGGTCAAATTACCGTTTTACCCCTGGGTTACCTCTGGTTCCTTAAGTACCACTGATTCCTCTAATGAACAAGTTGTTTAGGGTCCAACCACTAAACAGGAGTTCCTCTCGGGCCAAGAGAGGACGGCGCGCCTTTGTTCAAGACCCGGAATCAGCCCTTAAGGGAACACACATCTACTTACCCCAATAGGGGAAGGAGTGAATTCCATCTTGTACTGTTATGTTCCCAGCCCCCATTCGGTCTTGCCCCTAAAATGGTAGGCTTATTGAGTCGGCGAACTGGCCACTCTCACCCATACAAATCTAAGGACAGTCCCTCCTGGAAGGGGTTCGTAACAGACTCAGGATTGAGATTGAGTTACCTAGGTCATCCTATTGAAATAGAAACCTAAACTAGTTAACGGCGTTACATCTAGTGGTTACTATTTCGCGGTCCGGTCTTATGCAAACTCATTGCATAGGATACCCCCACCCGCATGTCTCCTACATGGATGCTTTGGATCATTGCATCTGTATCGAATACAAGGTGGGCCGTATCACATAGTGTCACCAGGATAAGGTACCCAGCCTTATCCCTATACTATAGACCATTTAGGTTGTTACTTGGACACTGATCCCCGTATGTCCCCACATACTAGTCCAAGTTTCATTTAAACAACCTTGGATCTTAGTTTATTAGATTTAGGGTTTATTAATTCAAACTCGATTATTCAATAACTAAATTACTGAATTACTCAAATAACACTTTATTGAGATCGATTAATTTGTTTCATTTACTATCTACGAGTTTTAGGGCATAAAACCCAACAAATATATAATCCACGAACACTAAACTACTTGCAGTAGTAGTGGCCGGGGTCGAACGCTGGAAACAACTGGCTTACTTCTAATCTCTTTTGTGTTTGGTGATAGAAGAGCGGTTGAAGGGGATGATGAAATTGGCAGGGAAAATAAAATTGTAAGAAAGTAAATTGCAGGAAATTAAATGGCAGGAAAGTAAATAGGGAGGTTGGCTAATATCACTTGCCGCTCACTGTAGCTGGGGACGCTCGGGATTAGTACATTTACCTTTTACTCATTGATTAGCAGATAATGATTTACATGCATGTTGTCTAATTGGTACTCTAAATCAATTGACTCAATCCCAACGAACCATCAACTCAATTACTAGTTATTAATTGCTTAACCCCACGAACACATCAAAGTCAATCAATTAGGCAACTGCATTAAGAACAAGATACCCCTAGAGCGCTAACCCAACGAACCCATTGAACCAACATGCAATTGATTAATTAATTAAATTGACCACGATTAATAAATCAACTAATTGTTGCCCTAGGTTAGAATACCCATAATCAATTAGGTAAAATCTAATTAATTACAAATATCGGCTTAGACCCTGAATCTATTGTGTCAAGCAACAAAGTTAGAGAACTGCTCTTGGGACTTGATAACTGCCCAAAAGGTAGTTACTTAGGCCGCATTTCTATATTGATTTGTGTGTCTTTTGTGCTTAATAGGGTTGGTTTTAGATGTAAATTATATGTTTTAACCCATTTGGAAGAATGGAAGCTTTGGAAATCATTTTGTGCAGAATCTGTTGCTGGGCGACTTGAGGGAGCAAATTCTGTGCTGTAGCAAAACTGGGAGCAGAACTGCCACGTCACAGCTCGTTAGCCAACTTCATGAACTGAATTCTGTTGAGTTTTTCTCGTGATAAAGGAGCAAGGAGAGCCCTACACGTGTCCAGGTTGACCTAAGTCAAGCCTCCTATCCTTCTATAAAAGGGAGTAGTCGCCCAAGTTAAAATCATTCCACTTTTGGGAGAAAACATTCCATTCTTGGGAAGTTCCTTCCACCTTTGGGAGCCGAGTAGAGAAGAAAGATTGGAGACCATCTAGAAGACCATCATTGCAAGCTGATCAAGGATATTAGTATTTCCTTTTATTATCTTGTAATTATGGACATGCCTACTCAGATTGTAACGTGTGTTTCCATGCGTATTATGAACTAAGTAGCTTTAGGCGTTGGTTAGGAATATGTAGTTGCCGTGCTTAACTCTAGTTATATATATATATTGATTATCGCATCTTGATTAATTGTTGTGTTCATTTCTATTTTATGCCCGCTTGGTCAGCCGGTATGAATACCTCTCTCTAGTTTCAGGGATGATTTAGAGAGTGTGTGGCGATTAATCACACTACGATCATTGTGTATTGGTGAACGCCAGTGACTGAGCTAGGGATAGCCAGTTGCCTAGTGCTTGATCGGTCGTACTTCATTGGGGTTGAAACACATTGCAAAAAATCCGGAGTTCCGGGAGGAATCCGCTAATAATACTGCGAGAGTTTGCATGATCAATAATATTGCTAGAGCATCTTTTAAAACAATTACTGAAGCTTAACCAGCGCCTGTTTCTAATTTGTCTGCCTATTTGTTTATTCTTTGTTCTGTCATTTATTTTACTTCAGCATTATTCTTATAAAAACCAATCATTTGTATCATCTTTGAAACCATTAAAAAGTTATACAAAATAGATAAAGTGGAAGCTAGTTCAGACCTTGGATTGGTAATACTTATTACTTGCTGCGGACTGTGTATACTTGCACAGTGTTCTAGAGCATTTTTATATCGCATTTTTACTCATTCTAGGAACGCAACAAGTTTTTGTCGCCGTTGCCGGGGAACTTGAATAAGTTTTTATATGATCTGTTTTGTGTATGTGTTTTGGTGGTTTGGTGCTAGAACTTTTTGATTGTTTCTTTTGTTTTTGCAGGTGTTAGTTTGGTGCATGAGCGATCCGCCTGGGGTACGGTTCGAGCTTGATCCAGAAATCGAGAGAACATTCAGGATAAGAAGGAGAGAGCAGCGTAGAAACAAAAATCAAATGGCTGACGTGCCGCATCTCTCGTAGGGTCCTGAAGGTCTAGCGAACCCCCAGCAGAATCGTGTGCTGCAGCAAAACCCGCCGCTGGAGCAAAATGAGCAGCAAAATAATCAGGCTGAGAATCCTATCTTGGTAGCGAACGATAGGACCAGAGCCATTCGAGCTTATGCTTTTCCAATGTTTGATGAGTTGAATCCAGGGATTGCACGTCCTCAAATTCAAGCGGCAAATTTTGAAATGAAGCCGGTAATGTTTCAGATGTTGCAAACCGTGGGGCAGTTCCATGGTTTGTCATCTGAAGACCCTCATTTACATCTTAAGTCTTTTCTAGGAGTTAGTGATTCTTTTGTAATTCAAGGAGTGCCTAGAGATGCTCTTAGATTAACTTTGTTCTCGTATTCTCTTAGGGATGGAGCGAAGGCGTGGTTAAATTCTTTTGCTCCAGGATCAATTAGGACATGGGATGAGTTAGCTGAAATTTTTTTTAGTAAATATTTCCCACTTAATAGAAATGCTAAATTAAGGAGTGAAATAGTAGGGTTTAGGCAACTTGAAGATGAGACTTTTAGTGAGGCTTGGGAGAGGTTTAAGGAGCTTTTGCGAAAGTGTCCCCACCATGGCCTACCACATTGTATCCAAATGGAAACATTTTACAATGGATTGAACGCGGTAACTCAAGGTATGGTTGATGCTGCGGCTGGAGGGGCCCTTTTGGCAAAAACTTTTAACGAAGCCTATGAAATTTTAGAAAGAATATCTATTAATAGTTGTCAGTGGTCGGATGTTAGAGGCACAAATAAAAAGGTTAAAAGTGTATTAGAGGTTGATGGTGTGTCTACCATTAGGGCTGATCTTGCAATGATTGCTAACGCTCTTAAGAATGTGACAGTGATTAGTCATCAGCAGCCGCCAGTTGTGGAGCTTGCTGCAGTGGTGAACCAAGTTGCAGAGGAAGCTTGTGTCTATTGTGGTGAAAATCACAACTACGAGTTTTGCCCCAGCAATCCAGCTTCTGTGTTTTTTGTAGGTAACCAGAGGAATAACCCTTATTCTAACTTTTATAATCCAGGTTGGCGCAACCACCCCAACTTCACGTGGGGAGGACAAGGGAGTAATGTGCAAGCACAGCAGAAAGTGAACCAGCCGGGATTTGCTAAGACGCAGGTATTGCCCCAACAAAATAAGCAGGCTTTGCCCGAACAAAGTTTTTAAAAAGTTTTTAGAGATTCTTAAGCAATTGCATATAAATATCCCTTTAGTAGAAGCTATAGAGCAAATGCCTAATTCTGCTAAATTTCTTAAGGATATTTTAACTAAAAAGAAGAGGTTAGGTGAGTTTGAAACTGTATCTCTTACTGAGGAATGTAGTGCTATTCTTAAGAATGGGCTACCACCCAAGGCTAAGGATCCAGGATCATTTACTATACCTGTGTCTATAGGTGGAAAAGAGTTAGGTAGAGCACTCTGTGATTTAGGTGCAAGCATTAACCTTATGCCTCTTTCGGTCTATCGGAAGCTAGGTATTGGTGAAGCTAGACCTACCACAGTTACACTCCAATTAGCTGATAGGTCTATCACATATCCAGAGGGGAAAATTGAGGATGTCTTAGTAAAGGTAGATAAATTCATATTTTCTGTTGATTTTATTATCTTAGATTATGAGGCTGACAAAGATGTCCCAATTATTCTAGGACGTCCATTTTTGGCTACTGGTAGGGCGTTAATAGATGTTCAAAAAGGAGAGTTAACAATGAGAGTCTGTAATGAGGAAGTGAAATTCAACGTGTTTAAAGCCATGAAGTATCCAGACGAGATGGAAGATTGCTCTTTCATTAGGATTCTGGAGAGCACAATTGTTGAGAGAGCAATACAGGATTCGGCTAGCAACCATTTGGAAGATCATGGAGAGGTTAGTGTAGAGGATTTAGAAGCTTGTTCTTTAGAGAGAAAAAATGAAAAAGAATTGTTTAGGTGTGAGGATGTTTTTGAGTCTTTAGATTTAGATCAAAGAAAGGCTCCTCCTATTAAGCCATCCTTGATTGAGGCACCCACTTTAGATTTGAAGCCCTTGCTTGATCATCTAAAGTATGTGTATCTTGGGGAAGGTGAGACGTTGCCTATTATTGTTGCAACAGGTTTAATGCCGGAGCATGAAGGGGCCTTAATAAAGTTGCTGCAGCAATACCGCAAGGCTATTGGTTGGACATTGGCTGACATTCAGGGGATTAGCCCATCTTTTTGTATGCACAAAATCACTCTAGAAGAGGGATCCTGTAGGAGTATTGAGCAACAAAGAAGGCTTAACTCTGCAATGAAAGAAGTGGTTAGAAAGGAGGTGATTAAATGGTTGGATGCTGGCATAATTTATCCAATTGCAGACAGCAATTGGGTAAGCCCTGTCCAATGTGTTCCTAAGAAAGGAGGTGTCACTGTGGTGAGCAACAGAGACAATGAGTTGATCCCAACTAGGACAGTAACTGGTTGGAGGGTTTGCATGGATTATAGGAGGCTTAATAAAGCCACCCGTAAGGACCATTTCCCTCTGCCATTTATTGACCAGATGTTGGATAGATTGGCTGGTCAGGCCTACTACTGTTTCTTGGATGGTTATTCTAGGTATAACTAGATTACTATTGCTCCTGAGGATCAGGAAAAAACCACTTTTGTAACGGCAAGCATTGAAAAAAAAAAAAAAAAAAAGAGAGATGGGCATTAAAGGCCCGATCAAAAGGGGAAAAAGAGAAATGGGGGGAAACTTCCCCCCAAATTCAGTAAATTGACCGATTTTTAAAAAAAAAAGAAAAAAGAATCTCTCTCCCTCTCACGGCATCTCTCTCTCTCTCTCTCTCCCTCGCAGTTCTTTCTCTCTCGACTCCCATTCTGCCGCAAACCGCAGCCGCCGTCGTCCCCGTCAAGCTCACGCCGCGCCGCCATCGTCCACGCTCGTCTGCACGCACACCGCCGCGAACCGCAACTCGCCGTCGTCCCCGTTGAGTTCTGCCGCCGCCTTCTTCGGTAAGTCCAAGCTTTCTCTCTCGTCTTCTTCTCCCTCAATCGCTCTCTCTCAGCTCTCTTTTTTTTCTCTCGCTACTATACAGATCTGCGCCGCCCATCGTCCACGCTCGTCTGCACGCAGTCGCCGCGCCAAAGCCGATCTGTAGCCTCGCCGCCGCCGCCGCCGGTGAGATCTCCATCTCTCTCTCTGAGTTTGTTCTCTCTCTGTCGGCCTCACACTCTTAGTCCCTCTCTTTACTGCAGCAGCCACGAGCAACCACTGCCGCCTCGGTCTTGCCCGTTTTTCCAGATCTGTGGTTGCCATTGTTCAAGTCGCCGTCGCCACTGTAGGCGCGGACAGCAGCGGGGAGGGACCATTTTTCCGCGTTTTTCGGGTGTTTTAGGTGAGTTCTCGCAGTGGGTAAGTTGGTTTGAGGCTTATGTGGGTTAGCTCTTGCATTTAAATAATTACCCATTCACTTTCCTTTCCATTCAGCAGGCATTTCTCTTCATAACCGATGGTCTGGTAGCGGATCTTCAAGTTTCAGCCTCTTTGAGTGAGTTCGTCATTGGGTAAGTGAATTAAGTCAAGTTTTGGAAGGATTTATGTGTGTTAGATGAATACCCATTGATTTTGGCTATTGAATTTAATATGCCCATTGCGGTTGGTGATTAAATTGTTGGATTTAGGTGGATTTGAGAGCTTGGACAGCAAGCGGTGTTTCTGTTTTGGGTGAGTTTTTGGGTGTTAATTTACCCTCAAATTTAAATGGGTTCATAGTTGAATGCTTGGATTAGAGTCCCTATTTAATTAAAGGTTCTTTCCTTGTTGTAGTTTGCTAAAGAGCCTTGGAGTTAAGAAATTTGTTGAAGGTTGATCCAATATCTTCTTCACTAAGGTAAGTAGCCAATTGGATTAAAGTTCTAAGTGTTGTCATGGATTTAACCAAGCATGGCTGGTTCTTCTTTTCTTGGAAGCATGAAAATAGTTAAGCATGCCTTGGTTAGTTGTTGTTTATAAAGTTCGCCTGCATGTAAGTAGCTTCTTGGGCATGAAGTGTTTGGATTGTTTTCATTGTATGCTTCTTGGTGGTGAATTGGAGTTGGTTAAGTTTTTTTTTGGCTTGGTTGAATGTTCCTTGGTTCGTGGTAATGCTTACTTAATTATGGTTAAAGTGTTGTTTACTTGGGCATGACTTAAGTGTTGATATGTTTGTAGAATTTAGTAAGCATGCTTGGAATATTTGATTTATGATTGTTCTGGGATGTGTTCGTGTTATGGAGGATGGGTTGAATATTCATTGGAGTGGTGATTTGGAGTTGGGTTGATTTCTGACTCGTTTGCGTTATAGAAGTGCATCGTTGTTGTTTCCAGGTGTAGGAAAATTTTGGGTTACCCATATGCATGTCGTTATGCTGCCGAATTTTCGGTAGCATACGAGTGGTTTCAGGATTAGGAGTGTCGGTTATCACCTCCATTTCTTATTCTTGTGATATGACTGAGTTGGGAAGATGCATATCAGTTCGCCTGTCAGTAATCTAGGAAGAGAAATCGTTTATGTTAAATAGGTTGCAGTTAAAGATTAGTAAGTGTTAAGGGGTCCTAAAGGGAAAAGAATTAAAAAAAAAGGGAAAGGAATAGGCTAGCGCCTTACAAGAGGGTCGTGTCAATTAAACACCTAGGACTGAGATGTAATAGACTGAAATGAGGAGCTTAATGGGCGGGTCTTGGCTTCGCAGTCTAGGTGCCATTTACTAACTGTGGAAGTAAATTCCTGACTTAAACCCATGAACGCCCCACCAGTGAAATGGTAGATTAGAGCGCTACGCGCCCATTAGTGCCTGGAGGGATGAGACTTAGCTCCACTGATTGGGTGCCATCTACCATCAGTAGGAGTAGAGACCTCCCAAACTCCCACTTGTGCACTATCAGTGAGTTGGCAATCTTATATATATATAGGTGTACTAATTGAACACGAGACCCGAACTACAGACGAATGAAATGAAATGAAATGAATGAGAATGAGATGACCTAACCCTTAGGCCATTAACTCGAATAAAATGTTTAAACTTTGATTGCTGCTTACTGAGTATTTTCTTAAATACTCATTCTTTTCCCTTTTATATAACTGCAGGTAGAGGTAAAGGTGTACCGAACGCGTGACGAGGTGCCGCTGAGCCATGGGTTTTCTCTAGAATAGTCTTCCGCATTTTTATGTTTCAAAACTCTTCTTTTGAATTTGTACTGCGTTGTTTTAAGGTCATCTCCGCGTTAAGTTTTGTTTTGAATAACTAAAGGTTTCGTTTGTTCTGTTTTAACTGGGATCCCAGGTTGAAAAGTTTCGCAAAATTTCTAAGTACGTTTTACTTTAAATGTCATTTCCTCGCTGTTCTTAGAAGTAGAATGATATGCATGTGGTAACGGCCCTATGATCTAGTCATGAAAAGCTGGGTCGTTACAACTTTCACCTGCCCTTATGGGACATTTGCTTTCAGGCGAATTCCTTTTGGCCTTTGCAATGCTCCAGCAACATTTCAGCGGTGTATATTGGCAATTTTTTCTGATATGATTGAGTCCACTGTTGAGGTATTCATGGACGATTTTTCAGTTTTTGGAGGGTCTTTTCAGAGTTGTTTAGATAATTTAGGTCAGGTATTAAAAAGATGTGAGGATACCCATCTAGTTCTTAATTGGGAGAAATGTCACTTCATGGTGAAGGAGGGCATAGTGTTAGGTCATAGGATTTCTAAGAATGGTCTAGAAGTTGATAGAGCAAAAGTTGAGGTTATTGAGAGATTAGAACCACCGAATTCAGTGAAGGGGATTCGGAGTTTTTTAGGACATGCTAGATTTTATAGAAGGTTCATAAAGGATTTTTTCAAAATCAGTAAACCTCTTTGTAACTTATTGTGCACTGATCATGTTTTTGACTTTGATGCAGATTGTAGGAAGGCTTTTGAAACATTAAAGGCTGCTTTAATCTCAGCACCCATTCTTTGTGCACCTAATTGAAATTTACCGTTTGAGGTAATGTGCGATGCGAGTGATGCTGCAGTAGGTGCAATGCTGGGACAAAAGCAGGGCAAATTTATCCATCCTATTATGCAAGCAAGATTTTAAATGAGGCACAAATCAACTACACAACTACTGAAAAGGAGTTGTTAGCTGTTGTGTTTGCCTTTGAGAAATTCCGACCGTATTTGTTTGGATCCAAAGTCACGATGTTCACGGATCATGCAACAATAAGGTATTTAATGTCAAAGAAAGATGCAAAGCCTAGACTAATTCGTTGGGTTTTATTATTGCAGGAGTTCGACTTGGAGATAAAGGATTAGAAGGGATCAGAGAATGTCATTGCAGATCATTTGTCTTGTCTTGATCCATCATCATCTTTGTTGGAGCAATCTGCAATTTCCGATTCTTTTCCAGATGAACAGCTTTTCGCTGTTCAGGTAAAGGTAGTCAGGGAAGTCCCTTGGTATGCTGATATTGCCAACTTTTTGGTAAAAGGAGTCACTCCTATTGACATGGATTGGAGGCAGAAGAAAAAGTTTAAGCATGATGCAAAATTTTTCTATTGGGATGAGCCATTTATGTATAAGCAATGGTCTGACGGTATTATACGTAGGTGTGTTTCAGGTGATGAAGCAAAGGAAATCCTGGAGCAATGTCACTCTTCGTCGTATGGAGGCCATTTCAGCGGCCAGAGGACAGCTATGAGGATTTTGCATTGTGGATTCTTCTGGCCTACCTTGTTTAAGGATGCCCATTGGTTCTACAAGCAATGTGATGCTTGCCAAAGGAGAGGAAACTTGGGGCCTAGAGATGAGATGCCTCTTACTTACATTTTAGAAGTTGAATTATTCGATGTATGGGGTATTGATTTTATGGGGCCATTTCCCCCTTCTAATGGCAATGTTTTTATCTTATTGGCAGTAGATTATGTGTCCAAGTGGGTGGAGGCCATTGCATGCCATCGGAGTGATGCCAAGACGGTTACAAGGTTTCTCCAATCGGACATTTTTGCGTGGTTTGGGACACCTAGAGCTCTAATAAGTGATGAGGGTACACATTTTGTTAATAATATCTTAACTAAGCTTTTAGCTAAGTATGGAATCAAGCATAGGATAGCTACCCCCTATCACCCACAGGCTAATGGTCATGCTGAGATAAGTAATAGGGAAATTAAATCAATTCTAGAAAAGGTAGTCCATCAATCTAGAAAGGATTGGTCTTTTAGGTTGGATGAGGCTCTTTGGGCTTATAGGACAGCATATAAGACTCCTCTAGGTATGTCTCCCTATCGGTTAGTATATGGGAAAGCTTGTCATTTACCATTAGAGCTAGAGCAAAAAACGTTTTGGGCTTTGAAAAAATTAAATTTTGATCTGAGTCGTGCAGGAGCAATGAGAATGTTACAGCTTAACGAATTGGAGGAATTTAACCAATTTTCTTATGAGAATGCGAAAATATATAAAGAAAAGACTAAGTTGTGGCATGACAAGAAAATTAGGCCTAAAGAGTTTGTCAAAGGTCAAAAAGTTTTGCTTTATAATTCTAGATTAAAGTTGTTTCCTGGGAAATTAAAGTCCAAATGGTCAGGTCCGTTTGTGGTGATTGAGGTTTTTCCCCATGGAGCAATTACTTTGCAAGATGAAAAAGATGGAAGAGTATTCAAGGTAAATGGTCAGCGTGTCAAGCATTATTGGGGAGAGGAGTTTCAGTCGAAATATCCTTCCCTAAGGTTGGTTGATGATTGAGAGAGCAAGATGTTTGCGGGAGCATTTTACAGAGCAAAATTTTGAGCTCCCAGTGTTTGTTTTTATTTTTCGCTGATTTGTTTTTAAATTCGATGAGGATAGATTTGGTTTGATTAAATTTTTGCATGGTTGATTTTAATTTTGTTGATATTTATAATTTTGTAGAATTTATTTTTGCAGATTTGACTTCGCTTTATTTGATTTATTTAAGTTATCTTTGAATTATCTTTTAATTAGGTTTTCGGTTATTTAAATTTCTGTTTAGATTAAATTTGAATAAAATTTCTCCTTATTCGGTTTTGAATAGTAAAAAGATTTGATTTGAGCGGTTAATATTTGAATTTCCGGATTTGATTTTTCTTTTTCTATTTTGAATTTAAATTTTCCGTATCCGAGATTCTTCAGGTAATCTTTTCAGAAGATTGTTGCGGCAAAGTTATGGCTGAAGCAAATCTTTCGTCCGAATAGGAAGGGTTTTTGTTGAAGATTAATTTCTTTTTACCGTTTGAATTTTAAATTTCCGTGTGCAGGAAATTGAATGAGGAATTATGATGCTGCCACGTGCCACGCAGGGGCAATCCAAGGGCTTAATCATTGCACAGCATATAATTATTTACCATGGGCTGATTGGAATTCTGATTTTACCGTTTGATGGTTTTAATTCCACTTAGCTGCATGCGATTTCAAACGGTAATGTTAATTAATGGGGCAAAATCTTTCTGTTAGGATTTCTTGAGCTGAAGCCTTATTTATTGGACACCCTCGGTACGTTTTTCTTGCTACATCTTCTTGCTTCGATCTTTTGCTTTCTTTTTCGTTTTCATTCTCTGTAAACCCCTTGCGTCTTCAATGGCCAAAACGAGAGCTAGAAAAGAGAGGGAGAATGAGGACGAAGAGGTACCTATTACCCCTGTAGCACAGAAAGCGAAAACGAAAAAGAAGAAGACGCCAGAGGAGAAAGCAATAGAGGGCTGAGGAACAAGAAAAGGCAATAGAGGTTGCGACTGTTACTGCCACAGTAGAAGAAGAAAGCCCAAAACAACCAGAGGAAAATACCGAGGAAAATATCGAGCAGAGGGTCGCAGATACAGAAGAAGAACGAACAGAAGAGGTGCAAGAAGATCGGACCGAGGAAGTTCGAGAAGAACTTACAGAGGAAATTCAAGAAAAGCAGGCCGAGGATGTTCAAATGCAACAGAGAGAAGATGTTCAGGTAACGGATAATGAGCCAGTGCAGGAAGCTCAAGTGGAGGTGATCATGTCGGAGGTACCAAAGCGTTGCCGCGTTAAGAGGAAAGCAGGCCGCGTTAGGGTTGTCCGGACTGATACTCCTTCGCCTCCAACCACGGATTCTGAAAGAGAAAATGCAGAGAGAGAAGAGCGTGTGAAGAAGGAAGCCGAAGAAAGAGCGAGAGAAGAGGTAGAGAAAACGGCTGAGGAAGAGCGGTTGCTCAAGCGAAAGGCGGAAGAGGGAAAAAGTGTTGCTGAAGCATCGGAGGAACCTGATGAAATAGAAGAACATGGTCGCTTCATCAACAATTTTTCCAGAGCAAAATACGCTGAGCTGCTGAAAAGAGACTTCCTGTTTGAAAGAGGATTTAGCGGCAATCTTCCACATTTTCTGAGGACCGGCATTGCAGACCATGGCTGGGAGTTGTTTTGTGCGAAGCCTGAGTCTTTAAACGCACAGGTGGTGCGTGAATTTTATGCTAATATTGATAAAGAAGATGGTTTCCAGGTGATTGTTCGAGGAGTCGAGGTAGACTGGAGTCCTAGTGCTATTAATGCACTGTATAACCTTCAGAATTTCCCCCATGCAGCTTATAATGAGATGGCTGTAGAGCCATATAATGAGCAGTTAAGTGATGTTGTGCGGGAGGTGGGTATTGAAGGGGCACAGTGGCAGCTGTCCAAGACAGGGAAAAGGACATTTCAGTCAACTTATCTGAAGAGGGAAGCAAACACGTGGATGGGATTTATCAGACAGAGGATGCTTCCAACGACTCATGACTAGACGGTCTCGAGGGAACGGGTTCTTCTGGCTTTCGCGATTTTGCAGTCTCTTAGCATTGATGTAGGGAAGATGATTGTTAATGAGATTTCTGGTTGTTGGAAAAGGAAAGTGGGGAAACTGTTCTTTCCGAACACAATCACGATGCTTTGCAGAAGAGCAGGGGTTCTAGTGGGTGAGGGAAATGTTATCCTGTTTGACAAGGGAATTATAGATAAGCCTAACTTGGAGCGGCTTCAGCGTACGCAGGAGGCACGTCAAGGTGGGCTGATCTACGGCATCAACACGGTTTTAGAACAACTGGCACTTTCGGCCAGCAGGCAAGAGTTTGCCGAGAGGCAAGCTTTAACCTTCTGGAACTATGTTAGAAATCGTGATGCCAATCTGAAGAAGGCACTGCAAGAGAATTTTTCCAAGCCGTATCCAGCCCTTCCAGCATTCCCTGAGGATCTGTTGAACCCTTGGATTCCACCCCCACCTGTTGAAAGAGAAGAGGAGGATGACGAGGAGTAGGGTCAGGAAGACTAACTAATGTGATGATTTTGAGCGAGCATTACTTTTGTTTTTCCATTTTTGTTTTCTCGCGCATATCTGACCCCGCTGGCTAATATGTTTGATTGTTTCTTTTTAATGTTTCTGCTTCTACAAAAATTTATCTGCTTTTGTAATTCCTTTCTCTTTGTTTTAATGAAATTTCCGAAGTTATTTCTGTTCCATAAGCATTGAGTAACTCTGACTTAACAAATTTTCTTCTGAATTTTTGAAGCTTGGACTGGCTAAGCTTAATTAGATCAAGGTATTCTGATCTCCAGAAACCTTTTGCTTGAGCATTTTCTCTGGCCTGGTCGTTGTTGCTGCAAAGAAAATTCTGGAGGTAGTGTTGACTTATGTGATTCGCTTTAAGCTTAGGTCTAGTCCCACGCTTAGTTTTAAAATTCAGATAGAAAAATTTAAGTTTGGGGGTGTCATTTAAAATTTTAATGATTCATTGGGGACAATGAATAATTCAAGTTTGGGGGACTTTTTGCTACTCCAATTGTTTTGCTCGAGCATTCCTCTCCTTCATTGAATAATTTGTTAGCTTGTTGAGTAACCGAGGACATTTGTGATACCCACAGTTTGTCTTCCCGTCAAAAGGTGACCTAGGAAATGTGAAAAATTATGAAAAATTATTTGCTGAAAAAAGTGATTGATGAAAATTTTGCTGAGAAAATTCATGGAGCAAAAATTTTGAAGGATGAATGATAGTCCAACAGTTTTTCTGTCTCCCAGAACTTAGGTGAGCTTCATCATAAAATGTTGCCATTCTGAGGGGCAAGAGATGAAATAACTAAGGATTTTTTAGCTTTACAAAGAGTATTTAGCCTAATTGGTGATGAGTTTGAGGCATGGGTATACTGCACCATAAAGTGGGTCGTCTCATGCTTAAGAGCTTATGACTGTAGGGCTGCTGTAAGTCTGAAAAACAAAAATATAAACCCCTGAAATATGTGTTCAAATATGTCTGATATTAGAGCTAAGCTGCGGCAAGTTCTTAGAATTGCGCTAAGAGTGGTGATTATTTGTCCATGCCGGAAGAATTACTTTGCTGCAGCAGAGCTTGGTTTTGCAGAGTGCTCAGGTAAAGGTTGAAGGTAGTATTGGATTGTGTGGTTTGATTAAGCTATTCTTTGTCTAATGTTTTGAATTCTTGAAGGGAAGGTTGGTTAGTATTGCTCGAGACGCGCAATAGTTCAAGTTTGGGGGTGTGATAACTGCCCAAAAGGTAGTTATTTAGGCCTCATTTCTATATTGATTTGTGTGTCTTTTGTGCTTTATAGGGTTGGTTTTAGATGTAAATTATATGTTTTAACCCATTTGGAAGAATGGAAGCTTTGGAAATCATTTTGTGTAGAATCTGTTGCTGGGTGACTTGAGGGAGCAAATTCTGTGCTGCAGCAAAACTGGGAGCAGAACTGCCACGTCACAGCTCGTTAGCCAACTTCATGAACTGAATTCTGTTGAGTTTTTCTCGTGATAAAGGAGCAAGGAGAGCCCTACACGTGTCCAGGTTGACCTAAGTCAAGCCTCCTATCCTTCTATCAAAAGGGAGCAGTTGCCCAAGTCAAAATCATTCCACTTTTGGGAGAAAACATTCCATTCTTGGGAAGTTCCTTCCACCTTTGGGAGCCGAGTAGAGAAGAAAGATTGGAGACCATCTAGAAGACCATCATTGCAAGCTGATCAAGGATATTAGTATTTCCTTTTATTATCTTGTAATTATGGACATGCCTACTCAGATTGTAACGTGTGTTTCCATGCGTATTATGAACTAAGTAGCTTCAGGCGTTGGTTAGGAATATGTAGTTGTCGTGCTTAACTCTAGTTATATATATATATTGATTATCGCATCTTGATTAATTGTTGTGTTCATTTCTATTTTATGCCCGCTTGGCCAGCCGGTATGAATACCTCTCTCTAGTTTCAGGGATGATTTAGAGAGTGTGTGGCGATTAATCACACTACGATCATTGTGTATTGGTGAACGCCAGTGACTGAGCTAGGGATAGCCAGTTGCCTAGTGCTTGATCGATCGTACTTCATTGGGGTTGAAACACATTCCGAAAAATCCGGAGTTCCGGGAGGAATCCGCTAATAATACTGCGAGAGTTTGCATGATCAATAATATTGCTAGAGCATCTTTTAAAACAATTACTGAACCCTGACCAGCGCCTGTTTCTAATTTGTCTGCCTATTTGTTTATTCTTTGTTCTGTCATTTATTTTACTTCAGCATTATTTTTATAAAAACCAATCATTTTTATCATCTTTGAAACCATTAAAAAGTTATACAAAATAGATAAAGTGGAAGCTAGTTCAGACCTTGGATTGATAATACTTATTACTTGCTGCGGACTGTGTATACTTGTACAGTGTTCTAGAGCATTTTTATATCGCATTTTTACTCACTCTAGGAACGCAACAGGACTCGTGCCCACGAATCAATCTACTGTGCATGCTAATTATAAAACTGCTCTTGGGACCCGTGCCCATGAACTAACCATCCATTAGCTACATGGAAATTAGTTCCTTAGCGAGTTATTAACATACGAGTTGCGAGTTAGGGCGTCAATCTAACCTACTGTGCATGCTAATTATAAAAGCGGGAATCTAAGGCCACAAACTCAAGATACACAACCAATCAGTTCAAAAAACTCCAAGAATCTCATAAAAAGACAAATGTACTTACAATCCTGAGGTCTCAACTACGGCGAACAGTGCTTAGACGACCATAGACAAGCCTAATTCAAGCCCAGGGCTCGAGAAACCAACCTAAACTATCTAAAAACTATAAAATACAAAGGAATAATTAAGAAATTTGAACTAAGTTAAGAGAAACGGCTGCTAAAACTCCTAATCGGACTCTCTATTTGCCCTAAATTGCGAATCTGTTGCATTTGAATAATGAAGGGCGTCGAGATGCCGTGGGGAGCGTCTCAGCGCCGGCAGTGATTCTTTCGGTCCTTCAAATCCGAGGCGTCGAGACGCCATTCTCGGGTCTTCCTTATTTTGCTGCTTCAAAACTTGATTCTTTTGACATTGTTTTCGAGTCTCAAGTGCTCCACTTTGGTCTTTTCACCGTCTCGACATCCCATGGACTTCAAGATGGATCAAAACCACGTTAATTTCTTCGAATTAACGCCAATTTCGAATATGGGCTCCCTAGAAGCGCTTGATACCAAACTCCTACAAAATTCAACTTTAAGCAAAATAATTATCGTAAAACTAGTAAGATTAAGAACACATAAACAGGGACAATTTGGTCCCGTCAAATACCCCCAACCTAAACCTTGCTAGTCCCCGAGCAAGCATATAAAATAAGAAGTAAGGATTCAATGGTTGCAATTCTATAGATTCCAATCTTAATGTTTAAAATGCCAAAAACATTGCAATCAAGAATCATTCACATGCAGCTCAAATAGAGAGACAAATCAAAAGTTTTCACGAGATTTCTTGCTCAAGCTCACACTTAGCCTACCTAAAATCAATTCTATAGGCCGAAGATTGGCTTATACAACCCTCAACCTATCTTCCCTCTACCCTGGCACTAGGAACTAACCGAGGAGCAAACAAAACAAATTAGACTGTTTTTCCCTTTACCTAGGTGCCTGAAAAATAAAAGAGATTTTCTTTCTGCATTCTTTTTAGGCGGGGCACTAGCTTTCACACTACGATGCATGGACCCATAACCCGAGTTTAACCCTTGGTTGGCCTAACTGATCACACTGCATGCAACTCTTTTTACCCCTTATCGCTCATGAACATTGCAAAGAATGTTTTTTCACAAAAAATAACAATAGAAGAGCGTATGATTTTCTTTTAAGCTCGCGCTCATTTTTCTTTTCTCTCTTTTCTTTCTCTTCTCTTTTCTCTCCTTTTCTTTTTCTATAGGCATATTTTCTTTCTTTTCTCCTAGGCAAGATATTACATGCGAATTTCCAGGTATTTGACTCTCTAGCTCATCCCTACACCTATGAGGTGACAACAAGCATATGAATTCTATAATTCGCTCCTAAACCTTCAAACTAATCCTAGGCATGCTAAGGTTTACTCTTGTAAGAAAAGTACTAGAAAAATTTTAAAAAGGCCCAGTTTCTGGGCATCATGCTTATAGTTCAATAAAAGCAATAAAGTTGGCAGGATGACACATCGTTGATTTTCATAATCAGAAAAAAAGCAACCAGATCATCCATACAACAACACTCAAACATCTAAAATTTGCTTAAAAACAGGTCCAATGCTCAGATGCATGACCTCAATCCAGAAAACATAGAACAGTAAAATAAAAGCATGCATAATAAACTAGCCCGATGCTTAGGTGCATCAAGACTCAACCAAAACAGGGATGTCGGACCAACTCCACCCCCAACCTAAAATCATGCATTGTCCTCGATGAATCTAATCAAGAAAAATCCCAAGGAAAAGAGTAAGGGAACAGAAAATCTCCCCTGATTTTAAGCTCAATGGTTGAGAGGGAATGATTCACCATGACTCGAAAGATAGCCTTTTCGCAGAAGTAGGTTACAAAATCCTGAAAACAAGAAATGGAAACAAACATAAATAAAAACTAACTAGAAGAAAAGAACTAAAATAAAGAGAAGGGATAGAAATTATTTTTTTTAAGCTGGGTTGCCTCCCAAAACGCAAATCTTTAACGTTGATTGCTCAACGGGATTTGGAGTCTTCAACCGAAATCCACTTCTTTGATCCTTAGAGGATCTTTCTTCTTATTCTTTATCAGCTCCTGCACAGGAAAACTCAACTTGCAAACAAAGTGCACAACGTAAGAAAATTTAGGTAGCATATCCTCATCCGTCGAATTTAAGCTAATTGTAAGCACCCTAGTCTCAACTTGGTTAGCCAATTGAATCACTAGGCCTAAATCATGCTCTATAGAAGCAGGGACATCAGGCGTAAAGGAATTAGGTGCGTAATAGTTAAAATTTAGCTCAGCATTCCTAATCTTTAACTCTCCTAACATGCTTGGAGTACTGAATGAATCAGACCTAGAATTAAAGGAAGAATTAAGTTCAGGTTTACTAACCTCATTGGGATTTTCTTCTAACTTACCTTCTTGCTGCTGCTGCGAGACTTGGCTCTCTAGCTCATCAGGGGAGTTGGCACGGAATCTAGTGAGTTCCGCCAGTTTTGCAAGTATCTCCCACGCCTCACCGGGTGTTGTTGCAAGCACATCACCACCCCTAGCTGAGTCGAGCATTTTTCTATCTTTAGGTGTTAGCCCTCTGTAGAAGCTTTCTATCAGAGACTCCTCTGAGAGTGGGGTGTGATATTCCATGCAGTATAGATTGAAGCAGTTCACGAACTCGTGGAACAATTCTTCAGGTGCTTGTGCAACATTGACAATTCTTCTGGTGGCTTCTATCAGCAGCGTAATGGGGTTGTACTTCTTCAGGAAAATTCTTCTCATCTCACTCCAAGAAGATATTGACCTTGGAGGCAACGAGAAAACCCACTTCCTAGCTTTTCCTTGCAGTGAGTACGAAGACACCCTCAATTTGAATTAATTTTCTGATACCTCCGGGGGTTTATTTTCGAAACAACTTGAGAAGAACTCAGATACATAAAAGTAGGCACCTGTTCCTGACTCACCACAAAAGGAAGGAACTAAGAAAATAAATTCAGATAGAGAGACAGAATTACCTTCTTCGTGATTTATGATACAGGGAGGTGGTGGATATCTGGGAGCTGAAAAGCGAACTTGCACTGCACCCTCGTCCCTTTCTTGGCAGGGAGGTGTTTGCTCTTGTAAGGATTTGTCACTAGATCTGCGATAAACAAACTAATACACAAGAGACAAGAAAAAGTGTGAAAAACACGAAATTAATTAGAAATAAACACCGTGTTCCCCGACAACAGCGCCAGTTTGACGAGGCCAGTTTGATGGGCCCAGACATGTCGAAGGTCCGTGTCAAAGCAAATTTATAATCCACGAACACTAAACTACTTGCCGTAGTAGTGGTCGAGGTCGAACGCAGGGAACAACTGGCTTACTTCTAATCTTTTTTGTGTTTGGTGACAGAAGGGGGGTTGAGGGGATGATGAAATTGGCAGGGAAAATAAAATTGTAGGAAAGTAAATTGCAGGAAATTAAATGGCAGAAAAGTAAATAGGGAGGTTGGCTAATCTAACCTTGTCGCTAACTGTAGCTGGGGATGCTCGGGATTAGTACATTTACTTTCTATTCATCGATTAGCAGATAATGATTTACATCCATGTTGTCTAATTGGTACTCTAAATCAATTGACTTCATCCCAACGTCCATCGACTCAATTACTAGTTATTAATTGATTAACCCCACGAACCCGTCAAAGTCAATCAATTGGGTAACTGCATTAAGAACAAGATACCCCTAGAGCGCTAACCCAACGAACCCGTTGAACCAACATGCAATTGATTAATTAATTAACCTAACCACGATTAATAAATCAACTAATTGTTGCCCTAGGCTAGAATACCTATAATCAATTAGGTAAAATCTAATTGATTACACATATCGGCTTAGACCCTAGATCTATCGTGTCAAGAACCAAAGTCAGAGAACTGCTCTTGCGACCCGTGCCCACGAATCAATCTAGTGCTAACTATTGAACTAACCATCAATTTAGCTACTTGGAAATTAGTTCCTTAGCAAGTTATTAACATATGAGCTACGAGTTAGGGCGTCAATCTAACCAACTGCACATGCTAATTATAAAAGCGAGAATCTAAGGCCACAAACAGCAAATAAATCATACATAAAGCTCAGAAAACATAAGATACACAACCAATCAGTTCAGAAAACTCCAAGAATCTCATAAAAAGACAAATTTAATTACAATCCCGAGGTCTCAACTACGACGAATGGTGCTTAGACGACCATAAACAAGCCTAGTGCAAGCCCAAGGCTCGAGAAACCAACCTAAACTATCTAAAAACTTTAAAATACAAAAGAGGAATGAAGAAATTTGAACTAAGCCGAGAGAAACGGCTGCTAAAACTCCCAATTGGACTCTCTATATGTCTCTCTCTATATGCCCCAAATCGCAAATCTGTTGCATTTAAATAACGGAGCGGCGTGGAGACGCCGTGGGCAGCGTCTCGATGTCGGTGGTGATTCTTCCGGTCCTTTAAATCCGAGGCGTCGAGGCACTGTGAGGTGGCATCGAGACGCCATCTCTCAGGTCTTCCTTGTTTGGCTGCTTCAAAACTTGATCCTTTTGATGTTTTTTTCGAGTCTCGAGTGCTCCACTTTGGTCTTTTCACCGTCTCAACATCTCATTGACTTCAAGATAGATCAAAACCACGTTAATTTCCTCAAATTAACGCCAATTTCGAATATGGGCTCCTTAGAAGCGCTTGATATCAAACTCCTACAAAATACAACTTTAAGCAAAATAATTATCATAAAACTAGCAAGATTAAGAACAAATAAACAGGGACAATTTGGTCCCATCATTATCCTAACAAAAAGCCATCATTAAACTGATCTAAAAACATAAACTAACAACTAACTATTCACTTAAAGCAGTAAAAACAGCATCTAACACAAAAACTAAACTATAAAAAAGTAAACTAGCATGCTGGAAATAAAAACAAAAAAAAACAACAACTAACTATCAGCAAAATATAAACAAAACAGTAAGGGGGTCAACAAACTCCCCTATTCTTCCTATGCGCAACTCTCTTCAACTTCTTCTTCTTCATCATCGGACTCTTCTTGATCTTGAGGCAGCAGGCTTTGAAGAAAGTAGAGAAAAACAAGAGCGATGCTCGGGGCGATAGAGAGATAAAACTCTCTAATTGCTTCATCCCTCTCCTTTGCGTAGACCCAAATATTTTTTTTAAACGATCCTCAATGTGGTCTAGTAGGCGGAAAGCAAATGCAAGGGGCTCAGAAGATGGGGTAGGCCTTGAAACAGGAGTATGTGATGGAGGTGAAACATGTGTCAGCCCTGGAGAAGGCGTAGCTTGGGAGGTAAAAGCTTTATCTTTTCTCTGTGCATTGTTTTGTTGCAGGTTCCCAATCAGAGGCAAGTCAATGGTAGGCCGGTAAAAATGTCGTTCCTTATCTTTCCCAGGAACAATCTTGACTCTCTAACATAGTTGGGTTATGAGAGACCCAAAGAATAGCTTCCCTACTCCCTTTCTTCCACAAGATAGAATCTCTTTTCGAATGATGCTCCCAATGTTAATTTCCAGCCCCTTCATAATGTTGTAAAGAAGCATGACCCTCTCTACTGAAGTTGTGTTGTCGTGGGTGGTGGGCATCAACCTATTTTTGATAAAATGAAGCCAAACTGCCAGTTCAAGCTTTAGGTCGCTTGACACTAAAGACTTCACTTTAGTCTATGATTATTTCCATTGGACTCCCTTCTTGGCCACTACTTTAAGTGCTTCCTGTACCTGCTTGGCCGAAGGATTCTTTATAGCATCATTTCCTCTTGGGTGCGAAAAAGCCTTGACACGATAGATCCTGTTTATATCAATGGAGGAAAAACTCACCATCTTGAAGGATTGAAATTCCGTAAAGCGGAAGCGTGATTGGGACCGATTCGTAATTAATTTTGTTTAATCTAAAATACCAATACATTGGCAATAATATTAGAACTATTCTAAATATATATTAAGGTTAAGCACACAAAAATATTAGATCTAAATCTAATTTATAAAGTAACAAATTACTTACTCTCGTTGACGACTCAGATTAAATTCACCAACTGCTTGTGAATTAATCACGAACTAGTGCGAACACCACCACTATGGCTACACCGGTATGACTCTGAGACTTCTAGAGGCAGGAGACTGGTGGGAATCCAGAGGGAGAATTCTCTGAGAGTAGGAGAATGAATGAGATACCTTTCACCCCACCCCGGGGGTCCTATATATAGTAAAGGCCAAGACCTTTTTCCTAATAGGAAAAGGGAGGCCTTTTCCTAATAGGAAAAAGTCTCTAATTTTAATAAATAAATAATTAATTCCATAATTAATTAATTTCCCAATTAAATATCATATATTTTATCTTAGGGATTTTATTAAAATTAAAATTAATATGAATCCAATTCATATTAAATTTATTTGAACTCTTTCAAATATTTTCTTTCCTAATAGGAAAAGGTCTCTAATTTTAATAAATAAATAATTAATTCCATAATTAATTAATTTACCCAATTAAATATCATATATTTAATCTTAGGGATTTTATTAAAATTAAAATTAAAATGAATCCAATTCATATTAAATTTATTTGAACTCTTTCAAATACTTTCTCTCAAGAATTAATTATTTTTTTTTAAATTAATTCAAAAATTATATTATAAAGTTTCATAAACTTTATATTATAATGCATCGATATACATTATACGATTCCCCAAATAAATTGAACACTTTCAATTTACAATTTATACTTAATTGCCTCAAGTCTCTTTACGAGCTACCAGTGGGACCTAATGGACCTACAGATCAGAAGCTCCAACGATACGAGGCTAATTGGCCAAACTCATTGACCAAGTTTAGTCAACATTCGTTAACTGTGGGTCACTCCACTAAAGACCCACAGCTGCACTCTTCTCACTATAGAATATTTCTGTGTCCACGGATATCGACCAAGCAGTAAGTCAATCCTTCACGTGTGTTCGTAACACCAGCTGGGTCAAATTACCGTTTTACCCCTGGGTTACCTCTGGTTCCTTAAGTACCACTGATTCCTCTAATGAACAAGTTGTTTAGGGTCCAACCACTAAACAGGAGTTCCTCTCAGGCTAGGAGAGGACGGCGCGCCTTTGTTCAAGCCCTAGAATCAGCCCTTAAGGGAACACACATCTACTTACCCCAATAGGGGAAGGAGTGAATTCCATCTTGTACTGTTATGTTCCAAGCCCCCATTCGGTCTTGCCCCTGAAATGGTAGGCTTATTGAGTCGGCGAACTGGCCACTCTCACCCATACAAATCTAAGAACAATCCCTCCTGAAAGGGGTTCATAACAGACTCAGGATTGAGATTGAGTTACCTAGGTCATCCTATTGAAATAGAAACCTAAACTAGTTAACGGCGATACATCTAGTGGTTACTATTTCGCGGTCCGGTCTTATGCAAACTCATTGCATAGGATACCCCCACCCGCATGTCTCCTACATGGATGCTTTGGATCATTGCATCTGTATCGAATACAAGGTGGGCCGTATCACATAGTGTCACCAGGATAAGGTACCCAACCTTATCCCTATACTATAGACCATTTAGGTTGTTACTTGGACACTGATCCCCGTATGTCCCCACATACTAGTCCAAGTTTCATTTAAACAACCTTGGATCTTAGTTTATTGGATTTAGGGTTTATTAATGCAAACTCGATTATTCAATAACCAAATTACTGAATTACTCAAATAACACTTTATTGAGATCGATTAATTTGTTTCATTTACTATCTACGAGTTTTAGGGCATAAAACCCAACAACTCCCACTTGAACTAAAACTCTAGTGGGCAATGTACATCAACAATCAAAATTGAATGAATAATCATTGAAGTAGGAATAGTAGTTTGTATTAATACTGTATAATACATGAAAAGTACAAATACAGATAAATAGAATAAACTAGGGCATTCACAATACCCATTACACTTCTCCCACTTGCCCTAGATTATTCTATGTACATATCTCGCAGACCTAGACCCTCTAGATGACCCTCGAACACTTTAGCCGTGAGAGCCTTCGTAAATGGATCAGCAATATTGTGCTCAGAGGCTACCTTCGTGACGATCACGTCCCCTCGTTGCACGATCTCTCTAATGAGATGATATTTGCGCTCTATGTGCTTGCCTCTTTTGTGACTGCGAGGTTCTTTAGAATTTGCCACTGCACCACTATTATCACAGTAAAGGGTGATTGGCAAGTTCATATTTGGAACAACTTCCAAATCCATCAAGAACTTCCGTAGCCATACAGCCTCCTTAGCTGCTTCACAAGCAGCGACATATTCGACCTCCATGGTGGAGTCTGCAATGCATCCTTGTTTGATGCTACGCCAGACTACAGCTCCCCCGTTGAGGGTAAATACTGACCCTGATGTGGATTTCCGAGAATCCTTATCAGTCTGAAAGTCAGAGTCTGTGTATCCTGTAAGGATCAAACCCTTAGAGCCATACACAAGCTGATAGTCCCTCGTTCTCCGAAGATACTTGAGGATGTTTTTAACTGCAGTCCAGTGGTCTAACCCTGGATTGGACTGGTACCTGCTGACTATCCCAACTGCATAGCAAATGTCAGGCCTAGTACACAACATGGCATACATAAGACTGCCCACAGCTGAAGCATAAGGAATGCGTCTCATATCCTCAATTTCTTGAGGTGTCTTAGGACACTGTTCCTTAGACAAATGAACTCCATGCCTGAAGGGTAGTAAACCCCTCTTGGAATTCTGCATCTTATATCTAGACAACATCTTGTCTATATATGGTGCTTGAGACAGAGCTAACGTTCTGTTCTTACGATTCCTGATAATTTGAATCCCTAGAACATACTGAGCTTCACCCAAATCTTTCATTTGGAACTCAGTCGATAGCCATTTTTTAATGTCAGCTAGATATTCTACATCATTCCCAATGAGAAGAATATCATCTACATACAACACCAGAAAAGCTACTGAACTGTTGATAATCCTTTTGTAAACACAAGGCTCATCAACGTTCTGGTCAAAGCCATAAGATTTGACAGCAGTGTCAAACTTTATATTCCAAGATCTAGAAGCTTGCTTCAACCCATAAATGGATCGTCTAAGCTTGCCAACTTTTTGCTCCTGACCTTGAGTAACGAACCCCTCTGGTTGAGACATAAAGATGTTCTCATCAAGATTGCCATTCAGAAAGGCAGTTTTGACGTCCATTTGCCAAATCTCATAATCATAAAAGGCGGCAATGGACAAGAGAATTCTTATCGACTTTAACATGGCAACTGGGAGAAGGTTTCCTCATAGTCCACCCCCTCCTTTTGGGTATAACCCTTTGCCACAAGTCGAGCTTTGAAAGTCTGTACTTTCCCAGCTGCGTCTCGTTTTCTCTTGTAGATCCATTTGCACCCTATGGATTTAACCCCTTCAGGTAGGTCTACAAGATCCCAGACTTGATTGAAGTACATAGACTCCATCTCTAGGTCCATAGCTTTGACCCACTGGTCATGGTCCAACTCATTCATTGCCTGTCTAAAGGTCAATGGATCCTCAACCCCATCATCAGGTATGACAGTTGGAGTTTCTGCTAAACCCAGATAGCGTTCAGGTTGAATAACAACCCTCCCACTACGTCGAGGCATTCTCAACTCTTGAGAAGGATGGGCTTGACCAGATGTACTGGGCTCATCAATAACTCTTGTTGAAGGTCCAGCCTCTGAACTGGGCTCATCAACAACTCTTGTTGAAGGTCCAGCCTCATCAACAACTCTTGTTGATTCATTTGTAACTTTTCTAGAAAGTTCACTTAACACAATTTTACTGCGAGGTATGTGTTCTTTAACGTGGTCTTCTTCCAAGAAAGTAGCATTTGTCGATACAAACACTTTATTTTCTTTTGGATCGAAGAAGTATCCACCTCTTGTTTCTTTTGGGTAGCCTACGAATAGGCATAATTTTGAACGTGAATCCAATTTCTTTGGGTTTGCTACTAACACATGTGCAGGGCAACCCCAAATTCTGAAATGACGTAAACTAGCTTTACGCCCTTTCCAAAGCTCAAATGGTGTTTCAGAAACACTCTTTGAGGGAACAACATTCAAAATATAAACTGCAGTCTCTACTGCATAACCCCAAAAAGAACTAGGCAACTGAGCATAGCTCATCATAGATCGAACCATGTCTAACAAGGTTCTGTTTCTCCTTTCAGATACATCATTCTGCTGCGGTGTACCTGGTGCTGAGAGTTGGGACGATATTCCATGTTCTATCAAATAGTTTTGGAATTTTAAGTCCAAATACTCTCCACCTCGATCAGATCGAAGTGTTTTAATGGTCTTACCTTACAAGTTCTCAACTTCAGCCCTGTACTCCTTGAACTTTTCAAGGGCTTCAGACTTATGACTCATTAGGTATAAATAACCATACCTTGAATAATCATCTATAAAAGAGATGAAATATTCATACCCTCCTCGAGCTCTTACATTCATTGGACCACAGAGATCCGTATGTACGAGTTCTAAGGGCTCCTTGGCACGATAACCTTTTCCAGTAAAAGGTTGTTTGGTCATCTTACCTTCGAGACATGACTCACATGGAGGTAAAGTACCATCTTCTAACTGGCTTAGAAGTCCGTTCTTAACCAATCTCCCAATCCTATTGAGATTTATGTGGCCAAGTCTCAAGTGCCAAAGATAGGTACTTTGAGAAACTTTTTGCCTTTTTGGTTGAGTCTCAGCTGTTTTAAACATTTCATTGTACAAAATAGCCCTAGACTCTATTGGTCTTAAGACATACAAATTGTTCTCCATTTTTGCAGAACATATATCAGCACCCCTTTTAGTAATGAAAGCTTCATTCACAGAAAAGGACACTAAATACCCTTGTTCTAGCAAACAAGAAATAGAAATCAAATTTCTTTTTATTTTGGGAACTATATATACGTTATCTAATAACATATAGCATTCCCTGGAGAAGAACATTTTAATGTCTCCCACTGCTTTAGCTGAAATGAGCTCTCCAGTCCCAACTCTGAGAGTCATTTCCCCAGTATCTAACTGTTGCCAGGAGCTCATTCCTTCAAAGGAAGAGCATACGTGATGAGTGGCACCTGAATCAAGGATCCAGGCTGTATCATCATTTTCCACTATACACGTTTCAATGACCAATAAATCAAATTTATTTTCATTGAGATGTGCTAAGCAGTCTATGTCATATTCATCATGAACAATTTCAGATGAATTAGACATGTGGGCTTGATGACCGTCCTCAGTTAAGACCAATTCCACGCAATTAATGTTTAAGTTCATTTTCTTAGTTGTATTAGAAATATCAGTTTTGTAGTTGGCGTTATTCGAGGCATACAAAGAACGTTTCATTGCTGAGAACAAACAAATTGACTTAATAAGTATTGTTGCATTAACCCATTACACAAAATAATAATATTATTTTAATCCAATCAATTTAGCAAAAATAATGATCGACCCATAGAATAAACATTCATTTTGCAACGATACTTCAGAGGTTTAGAACAACAGCTACCGTAGGGTAGTCAGCTACTCCTCCTCTGAATTGAGACAATCTCAGCCAATCCCTATTCCCGGAATAACTCATATTCCAATAGTTCTTAGCTACTGTTTTTTCGGTCAATAAATTATTAAACCTTAACAATTTCCCATAAGTGTGACCCTCCATTTTTCAGATTTCAGAGGTCGGCCCCAACAATGCTACCGTAGGAAAAGTCAAAGTTGGAAATGGACCTAAGAAACCCTATCCATTTCTGGAGTTTGCGTTGTTCCGACTCCCATGATCAAGCCCTCCGTAGGGTGATCGCTCTCAGGGCGATTCGCAGGCAGATCGTGGGGATCTCACGATGCAACCTAATGGAGGAGACCGTAGGATACGTTGACACGTGTCCTGCTCCCACTTACTATAAAATACTCCCTCATTACCCTTGATATTGATCCATGCAAACACCATCCGTAGGGGGTCACTCCCAGGGTGACTCGAGGCCAAGCATGAACCTCACGTTGTGAACTTTTGAGGACGTGAGAGCAAAACTTGATTTATGAAAACCTTGTTTTGATATATTTCCTCCCACTAAGTATTTTTATAATAGGGTCTATTACTTAGGTAAATTCCGGCTAAGTGAATCTATCTAAGTCTATGCCTGTATATAACTTTTATATATATAGGTATTTTCTCTAATGTCTAGGTGGATTAAACACTTTTAATAACCTAGAGACATTGCATGCTAATATAACTATGGTTAATTCAACTCAAGTTCCGGCTCAGTTCCCAGGTAGCAGGTGTTCCGTAAACCGTCATCTTAAGTACCTCCAGCCTTAGACAGAACTTTACCGGTAGAGTTCCCTTATAACCAATAGTTATGATAAATCTTTACTCTAAAGATCTAGGTGAATTAAACTCTTTTAATTGACCTAGTGATATTGCATGCTAACATAACTATGGTTAATTCAACTCAAGTTCCGAGTTAGTTCCCAGGTAGTAGGTGTTCCGTAAACCGTCATCTTAAGTACCTCCAGCCTTAGACAGAACTTCATCGGGAGAGTTCCCTTATAACCATAGTAAAGTAAACTCTTTACTCTAAAGATCTAGGTGAATTAAACTCTTTTAATAAACCTAGTGATATTGCATGCTAACATTTAACTATGATTAATTCAACTCCGGTATTCCGGGTTAGTTCCCAGGTAGGAGGTGTTCCGTAAACCGTCATCTTAAGTACCCCCAGCCTTAGACAGAACTTAACCGGTGGAGTTCCCTTATAATCATAGTAATGTTTTTCCTACTTAGTCAATTAAAACTATTTTTAATTCTAAGTAAGAAAATAATTCTAATCCTATTAGAATTATAATGAGCTTAGGTCTAATTAATTTTAAACATTTTAAAATTAATTCATTTTAACCTAAGGTCCTATGTTTGCATGCATCTCTTTGTTATAGGTTGACGGTTTCTAATCAATTTTATAACTTATTATAAAATTTTAATGATTAGCCCTATAACATGTTTCTATAGTGTTGGAAAAATAACAATCATATTCTAATTATTAAACACCATATTATTATGACGCTGATAACGATAATATAACGATTATATTAATCTAAGGTGGTGTCGTCCTTCATGCAATTTCAATTTCATTTAATTAATATCGATTATATTAATTAAACATCCACGAAATTAAATTACATGAAATTTGACATTAATATAATATAACTCTTATATTAATCTAATTAATGTCATGCTCAATGCTATTCCATTTTCATTTAATTAATATAACATTTTATATTAAATCATACATGAAAACAAGCATTGATATATATTGATTATTTTCATTCATAATATAACTAATTATATTAATTCTCATGAAAATAATCCTAAGCATGCATGCTAAATAAAATATAACAATTATATTTAGCTAAATTAATGTCATGCATCATGCTTCACCAATTTCATATATTTAATATAACGATTATATTAAATAACTCATGAAATTAAATTCATGCATAATTACCATACATTATAACAATTATAACATAAATATGCATGAAAACTTGCTTAACCTATGGTGGGAATTTAAGCTATATGACATCCATAAAGCAAATAAATAGCGTATAAACCGATTAATTGGCCCCTAGGATAAAATAAAGCACATAAATTACAATAATTTAAGCTATTTTATCCTAAAAACATCCTTCTGCAGCTTCAGAACCGGACTAGACCGCACGAACCGACCCGAACTGCTTCGAACCGGACCCCAAAATGCCAAAACATGCTTGAACCGTGCAAATAATGCATGAACCGGGTCAAATCTCCTTGAACCAGTCAAACATATCACGAACCGGTCAAAAACTGAAGAACCGTGGGAAAATAAAAATAATTCGCCAAAATTGCATCAGGCAAAACTCGAACCCCAGACCTCTGGTTCCATAGAAGGATGCTTAAACCAACACAGCAACTGCATGCTTTTTTGACAATTACCGGTTTTACGTATATATATATATATATATATTAAAAAAATCCATCCGTTCCGCGCAATTCCCCCGTTTTCGTGAAATCGCAATAGCGTCGCGACGCTGTTGCGTCTAGAGGCAAAATTCGGAAATTCCAGCTACTGTTCTTCGTGTTTGGCTTCGATTTTGGACGCGATTTTCAACGATCTTCATCATGAAACACCCTAATCTAGACCCGGACTTACAGAGGATAATAGATTTACAAAATATGCCCAAAAAACGCAGGGGCCTTTACATTGAACCATTCAAGAAAGCGTAAATCTATGGCCAAATTAATCGAAACCATTTATACGCAAACCATAACATTCATAATGCATAAATCAATCCCACCAATAGCCAATGTAAATTTTAGAGAAACAAAATTAGATCTACGATCGGCTCTGATACCAATTGAAGGATTGGAATTCCGTAATTCCGTAAAGCGGAAGCGTGATTGGGACCGATTCGTAATTAATTTTGTTTAATCTAAAATACCAATGCATTGGCAATAATATTAGAACTATTCTAAATATATATTAAGGTTAAGCATACAAAAATATTAGATCTAAATCTAATTTATAAAGTAACAAATTACTTACTCTCGTTGACGACTCAGATTAAATTCACCAACTGCTTGTGAATTAATCACGAACTAGTGCGAACACCACTACTATGGCTACACCGGTATGACTCTGAGATTTCTAGAGGCAGGAGACTGGTGGGAGTCCAGAGGGAGAATTCTCTGAGAGTAGGAGAATGAATGAGATACCTTTCACCCCACCCCAGGGGTCCTATATATAGTAAAGGCCAAGACCTTTTTCCTAATAGGAAAAGGGAGGCCTTTTCCTAATAGGAAAAAGTCTCTAATTTTAATAAATAATGAATTAATTCCATAATTAATTAATTTCCCAATTAAATATCATATATTTAATCTTAGGGATTTTATTAAAATTAAAATTAATATGAATCCAATTCATATTAAATTTATTTGAACTCTTTCAAATATTTTCTTTCCTAATAGGAAAAGGTCTCTAATTTTAATAAATAAATAATTAATTCCATAATTAATTAATTTACCCAATTAAATATCATATATTTAATCTTAGGGATTTTATTAAAATTAAAATTAAAATGAATCCAATTCATATTAAATTTATTTGAACTCTTTCAAATACTTTCTCTCAAGAATTAATTTTTTTTTTTAAATTAATTCAAAAATTATATTATAAAGTTTCATAAACTTTATATTATAATGCATCGATATACATTATACGATTCCCCAAATAAATTGAACACTTTCAATTTACAATTTATACTTAATTGCCTCAAGTCTCTTTACGAGCTACCAGTGGGACCTAATGGACCTACAGATCAGAAGCTCCAACGATACGAGACTAATTGGCCAAACTCATTGACCAAGTTTAGTCAACATTCGTTAACTGTGGGTCACTCCACTAAAGACCCACAGCTGCACTCTTCTCACTATAGAATATTTCTGTGTCCACGGATATCGACCAAGCAGTAAGTCAATCCTTCACGTGTGTTCGTAACACCAGCTGGGTCAAATTACCGTTTTACCCCTGGGTTACCTCTGGTTCCTTAAGTACCACTGATTCCTCTAATGAACAAGTTGTTTAGGGTCCAACCACTAAACAGGAGTTCCTCTCAGGCTAGGAGAGGACGACGCGCCTTTGTTCAAGCCCTAGAATCAGCCCTTAAGGGAACACACATCTACTTACCCCAATAGGGGAAGGAGTGAATTCCATCTTGTACTGTTATGTTCCCAGCCCCCATTCGGTCTTGCCCCTGAAATGGTAGGCTTATTGAGTCGGCGAACTGGCCACTCTCACCCATACAAATCTAAGGACAGTCCCTCCTGAAAGGGGTTCATAACAGACTCAGGCTTGAGATTGAGTTACCTAGGTCATCCTATTGAAATAGAAACCTAAACTAGTTAACGGCGTTACATCTAGTGGTTACTATTTCGCGGTCCGGTCTTATGCAAACTCATTGCATAGGATACCCCCACCCGCATGTCTCCTACATGGATGCTTTGGATCATTACATCTGTATCGAATACAAGGTGGGCCGTATCACATAGTGTCACCAGGATAAGGTACCCAACCTTATCCCTATACTATAGACCATTTAAGTTGTTACTTGGACACTGATCCCCGTATGTCCCCACATACTAGTCCAAGTTTCATTTAAACAACCTTGGATCTTAGTTTATTGGATTTAGGGTTTATTAATGCAAACTCGATTATTCAATAACCAAATTACTGAATTACTCAAATAACACTATATTGAGATCGATTAATTTGTTTCATTTACTATCTACGAGTTTTAGGGCATAAAACCCAACACATCTTACGTACTACCACCAAGCTCAAACTCTCCTCCCTCAGCCCTGCATAGAACTCTTGGACTAGAGGCACCACAACCTTTTGAGGGTGAGCACAGAACTCTTGCCACTTGTATTGTGTAATGATTTTGGTCACAAAGTCGGGCAAGGTACCAGCTCGATTAGAGAACCCCTTCTCATTCAAGAATTCCTACTTCTTCATAATCTCCATTCTTTCTTTGAAATTTACATCTTTGAAAACCTCGGGAAATGGGTTGTTTGGTGGTGTAGGTTTCGGCTTGGTGGGTGTGGTGGTGGGACGTAGAGGAGAGGCGTTCATAGACCTAGTCCTCGGCCTTTTCGCAAATATTGGATCATTCTTGTTTTTCGTCCTCCGCACATCTTGAATTTCTCTTTTCCTCTTTCTCCTTAGAGCAGAAGAAATTGGAAGTTGGTCATCATCCAATTCCTTCACCTTAGAGTCCGTTTCTGTTTCACTTTCACTGGAGGTCTCGACCTCATTTTCTTCATTCTTCTTCTCAGTTTCTCTTTCTTCCGAAGAAGGGCTTCTAGCAGCTGGTGGAGTTCCCCTGGTATCATATTCGAACAATGGGTCGAGGGAATCATCACCTTGCTGGCCATCAAAAGCCTCAGCTTGGCCTTCTTTAGGATTCTGCCCAAATGCGATCGCATTCTGCACCCTACTGTCCGTTTCTTCTTATTTTTCTTGTTCTTCATCTATCAGACCTTCAGGGGCCTTTTATTCTGCTTCTTGCAGCTCTTCCCCTTCCCTTTGAGCATTGTGTAAGGGCTCAAGGCTGCAAGAAACTTTTCGGCCTCCTTCCTTCGATTTTCTTCCTCTAGAAGGGTTTCTCGTCTTGCCTTCTCATCTTCAAGGAGTTGGAGTTCAGCAACCAATCTCCTAATTTCTTCATCTTCTTTTCTTTCCTTCTCAGCCTCAATTCTTTCTTTCTCTTCTCTGATGGCCCTCTCGGGCTCTTGCTTTTGCTCTTCTTCTTTTCTCTCTTTTCCTTCTTTTTCTTCTCATCTTCTTCATCTCTCTTTTTAGTTAATTCTTCTTCAGCCTTCATGCACTGAATTTCTCTTAACTGCTTTTTTTTTTTCAGCTCTCAATTCGTTCTGAGCATCTTGTTCAGCTCGGCACCCTTCAGCAATCACAAGTGCTTGTGCCATTGATAGCCGAATCATGTTCTCAAAGACATCCACCGACATTCTCGCCTTCATAAGGGGCTGAATTTCCAGGGGTTCTTCAGTCTCAATTTTTCTAGTCGACCTATTGGCACTCTTTTTCTTTGAATGGTATGTCACCACTGGCTTTTCCCTGCACACAGTAGAATAAGATAAAGAAGTTGAATCTTTACCCGTTGAAGATCCTCCTTGTCGTGAGCTTCAGCCCGCAATAGGAAATAATTTTTCAGCTTCACACAACCTCGTTTCCTCTTCTATGGTAGCACACCACTTGGCTCCCATATCCCGAATCATTGCGTACCACTCCTTGGAACGCTTCCTTAAAGGGTTTTCCACGTTTTTCTGTGCATGATGGAGGCTATCGGTAGGTGATGCCTTCTTTTACCTTGAAGCACCCAGATTATCACCCGTAGAGCTCGACATTCACGCGGATGATGGAGTTTGAAGTGTGGGCCTTCTTTCCACGATTGTTTGTGAAGATCTCGTGGGTCTTTCGGTTCTTTCTTCGTGAATGCACGGATTGGGCCCTTCTTCTTGGCGTTGATCGGTTTGTTCTGTATGTTGGGCACTTTGGTTACTCAAAGAACGAGTAATGTTGCGAGGAATCGAAGATTGTGGACTGTTCTTCATAGTTCTTTCTTTGTGGGTCTTCTCGGCTTCAAGACAGAATATGGATGGAAGGTAGGTTGACTTCAATGCAAAATAAGTCCAAGTGATCGTGAAGAGTAAACAGAAAGTCATGCTATTTATAGGTTTCCAAAAATTAGGTCATGTGACTGTCATTTAAATGACGTCGCTGCCCTCTGTTTTAGGAAAATGCGGTCGCATTCCCTAATGCACTAGGGAAAATGCAGTCGCAATTCCTCCATTTCACTATCTTTCCTTTTTTTTTCGCTTTTTCTTATTTCTTCTTTCCTTATACGGCTGAAACAATAATAAACTTGTTAAAAGGTTCATACACTTAAACATGATTATTCTTGAAAAAAAATCAAAATACTTAGGGGGTGTTTGTGGCAATGAGTTGTGAAGTTGGAGTTGGGTGGAGTTATTCCTTGTTTGGCCCAAGGATATACAACATCCAATTGTGGGACCCGCAAATTTCTCAACCAATCACAACACTATTGTGGGCCCCACAAACTTTTTAACTAATATTCCAACACTTTATTGTGGGTCCCACAGACTTATTAACTCCTACTCCAAGTTTTGAGACAAAACAACTCCAGATTTCATAACTCAACTCCTTGCCCTAAACACCCCTTTAGGCATTTCAACTCCTAGGTAAATCCCCAGGAAAAGGTGTTCCCTACAGTCATCTTAAGTACCTTTTCCTATACATGATTTTCCTAGACAGAGTTTACTCTTGCCTATATATTATGTTTTTTTTTCTTTTTCTTTATTCAATTCATATTAATCCACATAGTATATAAAAAGTCCATAGAAATAGAAATCATACCAGATCTATCACTGACACAAGGGCTTCTTTAGCCCGAAAACTCCTTCCCCAATACGGTTTAATCCTTGGACCATTTACTTTGAAATGCGTAATTTTGTGATCCATCAATTCCATAGTTCAATAATAAAAAATTCTCACAATCTTAAATGGTCATAACCATCTCGACTTTAACTTCCCTAGAAACAAATTCAGTCTTGAATTGAAAAGTAACACTTGCTGGCCTTTGTGAAATTCGTTTGGATTTATCCTCCGATCATGCCATCTCTTGACTTTCTCTTTATATAACTTCGCATTTTCGTAGGAGAAATGACGAAGCTCTTCCAACTCATTCAACTGTAATTTCCTTTTAACTCTAGCTTTGTCTATATTGAAGTTGAATTTCTTCAACACCCAATATGCTTTGTGTTCCAGTTCTAGAGGTAGATGACATGCTTTTCCAAATATAATCCGATACAGAGACATTCCCAAGGGTTCCTTATATGTTGTTCTATGCGCCCATAGTGCCTCATCAAGATGTAACGACCAATCCTTCCGAGAAGGGTCCACTGTTTTCTCCAAAATTGCCTATATCTCTCGGTTAGAGAGCTGTGCTTGCCCATTTGTCTGGGGATGGTAAGCAGTTGCAACTATATGCCTGATGTTATATTTGGAAAACAGATTTGCTATCATCTTGTGTAAGAAATGTGTACCTTCATCGCTTATGATAAATCGAGGAGTCCCGAATCTTGTAAAAATATTCTTCATAAAGAATTTCTTCACCACCTTTGCATCATTGGATGATGTAGCTATTGAAGGAATGAAAATCCTTTACAGCGGAAGCGTGTATCAGATCGAATCGTTGTTAATTGGGTTTAAACGAAAACACCGATACATTGGCCCTAAATTTCAGAACGATTCTAAAACATAAACAGATTAAGCATGCTTTTTAGAAACTATTTAGAGTTTTGAGGCTTACATGTTGAAGACCGTTCTTCACAGCACTATGCTCCTCAACGAACACTTCGTCACGATCTCTTGAACACAACCATCTAAGAGCACCCGCTATCCTCTGAATTCGTAAGATTTGGATTGTGGGATCCAATCTTAATAGGGAATGAGAAATCAACCAATAGTGGCTGTCTTCTCAGAGAGAATTCATGAGAGAGAGATCTTGTGAGAGAATTTTCTTCTCTGTTTTCTATGTTAGAATTAGAGTAAAAACCCATGATCAAAATTCATTGACCCCTAATTGATACGTGGGAATAAGGGAGGTTAACTTCCCTACAGGATCTCCACCGTTGATCATAATCAACGTGATCCAGGCCGTTAAATTAAATAATAAATAATTATTTAATTAATTATAATTAATTTAATTAAACCAATTTTAATTAAATCAATTATAATATAAAGTTTTAATTCAATTAAATCATATTCAATTGAACTAAATAGGCCATACAATTAATTCTCAATTAATCGTTCCTACATTAATTAAATATCAAATACTTAATTAATTTCATAGTTGAATCATATTCAAATGAATCTCTCTCATTTTAATTTATAGTTTTAATGTGCATCAAATGTACATTAATTATTAACTATAGTTTTAATTTTGATTAAATCATATTTAACCAAATTAAATTAAAAATTAATTAATTCTCCAATTAATTAATTCGTAAATTAATTAAATATCACATATCTAATTAATTTCATTTTCTCTCTTATACTATAGTTTTAATATGAATCCTAATTCATATTAATTTTAACATATAGTTTAATATGAATCTAATTCATATTTAATATTTGAACTTCTTCAAATATTTAATTCTCTCATTAATTAATTTTGAATCATATCCAAAATTAATTTATAATATAAAGTTTAATTCATCAATTAAACTTATATTATAATGTATTATACATTATTTTAATTGTATTAAATACAATAAAGTTCCCTTAACGAATTTGAACACACTTCAAATTCTATTCAAGAATATTTTAACCTCAAAACCCTTTACGAGCTAGCAGGTGGACCTAATGGACCTACAGATCAGAAGCTCCAACGATACGAGACTAATTGGCTAAACTCATTAACCAAGTTAGTCAACATTCGTTAACTGTGGGTCACTCCACTAAAGACCCACAGCTGCACTCTTCTCACTGTAGAATATTTCTGTGTCCACGGATATCGACCAATAACGGTAAGTCAATCCTTCACGAGTGTTCGTAACACCAGCTGGGTCAAATTACCGTTTTACCCCTGGGTTACCTCTGGATCCTTAAGTACCACTGATTCCTCTAATGAACAATCTGTTTATGATCCAATCAATAAATAGGAGTTCCTCTCGGGCCAGGAGAGGATGGACGCCCTTGTTCAAGACCCGGAATCATCCCTTAAGGGAACACACATCTGCTTACCCCAATAGGGGAAAGAGTGAATTCCATCTTGTATTGTCATGTCCCCAGCCCCCCAATCGGTCTTGTCCCCAAGAAGGTAGGCTTATTGAGTCGACGTGCAGGCCACTCTCACCCATACTAATCAAAGGACAATCCCTCGTGAGAAGGAGTTCATGACACACTCAGGATTAAGATTGAGTTACCTAGGTCATCCTATTGAAACAGTAACCTAACTAGTTAACGGTGTTACATCTAGTGGTTTACTATTTCGCGGTCCGGTCTTATGCAAACTCATTGCATAGGATACCCCCACTCGCATGTCTCCTACATGGATGCTTTGGATCATTGCATCTGTATCGAATACAAAGTGGGTCGTATCTCATAGTGTCACCAGGATAAGGTACCCAGCATTATCCCTATACTATAGACCATTTAGGTTATTACTTGAACACTGATCCCCGTATGTCCCCACATACTAGTTCAAGTTTCATCTAAACAACCTAGGATCTTAGTTTATTGGATTTGGGTCAAATTGTGCAATTTTAGTAACAATAACTCTTTATTGTACAAACCTCAATAGCAACATATTGAGACAAGTGAACAATTTGTCACCATTCACTATCTACGAGTTTTAGGGCATAAAACCCAACAGCTATAGCTTCGATCCACTTTGATACATAATCAACTACAAGTAGAATGTAGATATTTCCAAAGGACGGAGGGAATGGGCCCATGAAGTCTATGCCCCATACGTCAAACATTTCTACCTCAAGTATGAAGTTAAGTGGCATCTCGTTCCTAGCTGTCAAATTCCCTCTTCTCTGGCACTGGTCACATAGTTCTTTGTAAATAGATGTGCCTCCTTGAAAAGACTCGGCCAAAAGTATCCAGATTGAAGGACTTTGGCTGCAGTTTTTAGACGTGCGAAGTACCTTCCATATGGAGCTGAATGACATGCTTCCAAAATGAATGGTACTTCTTCTTCTGTTAGACATCTTCTGAGTATCTGATCTGGTCCAAGCTTGTATAAGTACGGTTCATCCCAATAATATTCATTCACATCTTTTAAAAACTTTTTTAGTTGTTGAGTTGTGGCTTAAGGAGGCTTTAGTCCACTGACTAGGTAGTTCACATAGTCTGCAAACCATGGAATCTCAATTGTCCTTGTCAATATTTGTTCATCTGCAAACGACTCTCGAATGTCCAACCTCCTTTCCACCTGTGCCTCTTCCCGAAGTCTTGACAAATAATTTGAAATTTGATTTTCAGTCCTTTTCCTATCATGGATCTCAATATTAAATTCCTGCAAGAGTAAAATCCAACGGATGAGACGAGGTTTAGCATCTTTCTTGGATAAAAAGTGTTTAAGGGCCAAATGATCAGTATGAACTACAACTTTAGTTCCCACTAAGTAGGATCAAAACTTGTCAAACGCACAAATACTTCCAGTAGTTCTTTTTCTGTTACTGTATAGTTCAACTGTGCTTTATTAAGTGTCTTGTTTGCATAGTAGATTGGTTGTATTATCTTGCCTCTTTTTTGGCCTAACAAAGCTCCTACTGCAAAATCACTAGCATCGCACATTAGTTCAAACGGTTGAGTCCAGTCTAGTTCAATCATGATTGGTGCTGAACTAAGTGCCCTCTTCAAAGTTTCAAAAGCTTGCTCACAATCTTCATCAAACTTAAAAGGTCTGTCTGAAGGATTTGGAATTCCCTAATTCTAATAAAGCGGAAGCGTAATTGGGACCGATTCGTAGTTAATTTTGTTTATCCAAAAATACCATTACATTGGCAAAATCATAGAACAAATTCTATACAAACTTAAGACTAAGCATACAAAAATTATTAGATCTAAATCTAAAGGGGAAAAGCAAACATACCGTCGTTGTCGTCTCTGAAATATCAAGAACGCCTTTCTTGATTTTGGACCAAGCGTCAACAATTTGGACACCACCAATTGATCTTCCCCGCTATAACTCTGAGAATAGGAACGTAGTTGTGGGACTACCTAATCTTGAATGGAAAAACTCTAGAGAGAAAATTCTCCCTAGAGTTCTTGAGTTGAGAGAATATGAGGGGACCTTATGGTGGCCATATGTTGTAGTACCTAAACCCTAGTTTTAGTGTTCTATCTATAGGAGAAAGGCCATGAATAAAATATTCATTTAAAATCAATTATTTTCATAACTGATTTAATCTTTTCCATAATTAATCAATTCCATAACCAATCAATTCCATAACTGATTTAATCTTTTCCATAATTAATCAATTCCTAGTTTCTTTTTTTTTGCATGATAGAAGAACTCCGACCTATTAGGGCTCTTAGCCAGTGTAGGCGGAAAACAAATGGAGAAAGCCATAAGACTAATCTAGGTTAGTAAAAGAATCAATAGATAAGTCTTGAACATGGTATTCATTAATCTTAAGTTCAAACCTATTTTAAGATTTCTTCATGAGTATGCGGTGCGTGCTTATTCCACTTGCATGTTTTCCATTCTATCTTAAAAGTTCCAAAATCATTGATGCTTGAGTGATTCTATTTCATGCATCTTTCGAATTTATTTTGCTCGGGACTAGCAAAAGGCTTAAGTTTGGGGGTGTGATAGCAGTCAGAAATGTCGCTATTTTAGTTCCAATTTATTAAGCTTTTTAGTGCTTTAATTGTATTTTTATTGAAAAATTCTAATTTAATTTATTATTTTGTCCCAAGGAGAAATTATGGAATTTGGTGAAAAAAATGCCTAAAAAGAAGTCATTCAAGCCCAATTTCCATACATAGGTCAACACTGTAGGGACAGCATCGCGACGCTGTCCCATTTCTTGGCCGGCAAGTCGATGACGTCACAGCGTCGTGACGCTATGCCGATAGCGTCGTGACGCTGTCCATTTTCCAGGCCTATATAAGGCGCCCCTTAGAGCCCTTTTTCATCATCAACCATCATTTCATTCCTTCATTCTTTTCTTTCTAAGGCTCCTCTCAAAGGCTCTCTAGCCTTTTTTAGAGTTCTTTAGTGGAAAATTTTTGGGGAGTTTTTGGGAGCGCTCTAGGAGGCTCAAGGGAAGCTCGGAGGGAGTCCAAGCATCAGCGACGGGGTTTTCGACGGTTATTTCCTTCCCTTTTATTGTGCTCATATTTATGCTTTCCATTGTAAATTTTGTGAATATTTTAGCTATGTATAGCTAAACCCCAATTTGGGGTCTTCAAATGAAATTATAGTTGAATATTGTTATAATTGCCTATCTCTTGCCCTTTTTCCTAATTATTTGTATGGATGTGTTTAGTGCTATATGCAATCTGGCCAATTGTGTATTGATCTGATTCTTAATGGAGACTCGACGGAGAGAAGTTAGGATAGATCATAATCCATGCAACTAGCTTAATTGCCCGTCGTGACAACGGGATTAGTTGATTAAACTTACATTCCTAAAATGAATCAGAGCGTAATAATTAATGACTTTTAATAGCGCTAAGGACACTTAGGTTGTTAAAATTGATTAATTACAATTAGGGGAGACCGACAGGAGAACCTATGTGATTAACGAAGATTCTAGGAGTATAATTAGTTGGGCAATGAGATAGGATAATTGTAATATTTTTTTAGGTAATAATTGAGTTTCAAGACCCCATTTCCCAATAAAAGCTCTTTCTCCACATTCTATTTGTTCTGTGGTTGATCAAATTTCCTCTTTAATTGATTTAATTTTTGAATTCATTTTAATTGCATGTTTTGGTCCCTAGATATTATTTCTCCCAAGTATTTTTAGTGTTCTAGAATCTTTTTGCTTTCTTAAATTTCGCTTCGCCTCCCTGTGGATTCGATACTCGGTATTACCTACTGTTTTATATTACTTGCAGTGCGAGCACTTTGTGCCCATCAAGTTTTTGGCGCCGTTGCCGGGGAGGCTTGATTTTTTAAGCAAATTAAAATTTTCTGGACATCAAAAAGAAAGGGATAAATAGTAATTTAGGTGTAAATATTTTTTTCCTTTGTGAATATTATTTTATTTTATTTTTTGTTTAGTTCTTTTGACTGTTTAGGAGTGTTGCATGCAAAGAGACCAGGTGGTTAATTTGTTTCCGCTAGATCCTGAAATTGATAGGACTCTCAGAACCCTTCGTAGAGAGAAAAGATTAGTAAAAGCAATGGCCCATCAAGATGATGCTCCTAAGGCAATCAGAGACTTTTTACAGCCAGCTCTCCCAACCGAGAATTTCGGAATCGTTTACACCCCGATTCAAACTACTGATTTTGAGTTGAAGACAGGATTGATTCAGATGCGCGATAATTCTTTTAAGGGACACCCTTCGGAGAATCCGCACTCACATCTGCGATCATTCTTGGAAATTTGCGGGACTATAAAGATGAATGGAGTTCCGGCCGACGCTATAAGATTGAGGTTATTCCAATTTTCTCTACAAGACAAGGCTAAGGATTGGCTCGAATCAGTTGAGATGGGCAGTATCAGTACATGGGACGAGCTTGCCCAGGCTTTCCTGACAAAATTTTTTCTGCCTGCCAAGACTACGAAGCTTCGGACTGAGATCGGAACGTTTAGACAGCTGGACGAGGAGCAATTGTACGAGGCATGGAAGAGATATAAGGAGATGCTTAGGCAATGCCCGCAACATGGCTACCCAGATTGGCTCCAGGTGTAGTTATTTTAAATTGGATTGAATTCATCCACCAAGACAGTTTTAGACACATCAGCAAGTGGGAGTTTTCTTTCCAAAACAGTAACGGAAGCCAAGGATCTTTTAGAGGAAATGACAGTAACCAGTTATCAGTGGCCGACTGAAAGGGGGACAATTTCTAAGAAGGCTGTGATGCGCAATTTGCTTACCGCAAGTGTACGGGTCAAGTTATAATATACTGAATGTAAATTCGAATGTCGTCCTCTGGATTGGTGTCTAGTCAATTTTAATTACCGTAAATACTTTTGACCAATTTTATTTAGGGAATCGAATTGAATGAGAATATAATTGATTCAAACACAAAACTAAAGCAAAAAGTGACAATCTAATGGGAAGAATTGGTCTTAGGGATTTGATTTCACCAATTGGAGTTATGGATTAATAAACGGATTAACACATACTATGATTCATAAATCTTGGCAACTAAAATCACACATATCTGTCCCAAGCATACATGATTCTCCCATATGCAATTGAACCCGATATCCCTATCTAAATCCAATAAACATACAAGGCAATAAGGCTAACCTTTATAACAATTTCTAGAATTAACCTTAATCTCCCGATTTTTAGCTAAATTCTAGTTATGCATATTGATTTCTAATTTAAATCCTCTCTCCCGAGTTAGATTCAAGCATAAACATCAATCAATTTATGGCCGGTAAATTGAAAGCATTAAGGACACATATATGCATAAATGACATCAATAGCAATAAAACCGTAAATCAATCCATAACGTGCCCAACGGCTACATCAATCCCTAAGAGTTAAAGCCTAGCTACTCATACAACATGTTACGATATAGAAATAGTCTAAAACAGCCATAAACACTAACTAAGTTGAGGGAAAGAAGAAGAAAACTCAATGTAGGCCGAGACCGAACGTCCCCGTCACGACCCCCACGAACAATGGGTTGATTTCCACCTTGCTCCCTTTGCTTCAGCCTCAAAATCCTCTGTTTTGCTTTGTTTTACGGCTCCAAAGTGTCCAAAAGAATCCCCCTTCAGACCTAGCCGCAAATAACTTATATTATGATTTTTTCGTCGTAGCGTCGAGACGCTATCAAGACAGCGTCTCGACGCTGCCTCTAAAACGGGCGTATTCAGAAAAGGAAAGCTAGCGTCAAGACGCTCAAGGAGCAGCGTCGAGACGCTGGTCTGCATTTGACCCCAATTTGACTTTTTCTTCTTTGATTCTCTTCGGTTCTTTTGCATATTTTCACACCGCAAACACCCAATTGACTCCAATATCACGTTTTAGCTCCAATTAACAATTTCCTACAAAATAAACATTAAGTGCAATAAAATGGCCAATAAATCATAAAAGACGAGCTAAATTGATTAGGGAAAACTAGCTAGCTATGCTCGCTATCAGGCTGGAATTTATGAATTAGATGAGTCAAGTTCGTTGAAGGCACAGATGGCATCTTTGACAAACGCCCTGAACAAGCTGACTTCATCTGAGGTGGTCAAGTCCATCTCCACCTTAGCTGAAGGATATTCAAAGAAGGAAGGTCAAAATGTGGAAGAAGTTCAGTATGTAGGAAACAGACCATTTACTCAAGGAGTACCAAACTTCTACCATCCCAGTCTGCGCAATCATGAGAACTTTTCCTACTCAAATACGAAGAATGTATTGCAGCCACCGCCAGGATTTGCATAAACCAGTTTGCCAGAAAAGAAGAGTAACCTGGAGGAGATGGTGGCCATGTTTATAAAAGAGCAGAAGGTGTTAAATGTAAATCTCCAAACAGCAGTTAATAACCACAACACGGCTCTGAAGAATATGGAAGTTCAGATTGGTCAGATCGCTTCAGTAGAGAATGCCCTTCAGAAAGGGAAGTTTCCAAGTGACACTGAACCCAATCCCAAAGAGTAGTGCAAGATGGTGACACTGAACCCAATCCAAGAGAGCAGTGCAAGATGGTGACACTGAGAAGTGGTAGACAGTTGGAGATCAGTTCAGAAAAGAAGAAAGAAGAAAAGAGCAAGGATGAAGATGAAAGGGTTGAGGCACCAAAAGCCTCCTCTGAAAGGTCCCAACATCCTCCTAACTCCGTTGGTTTGAATTGTGATTTTTCTAACTCTTTTGCAGGAAAGAAAAAAGATGAAAAGTAGGATGAAAGGCATGAAGAGAAACTGAACGAGGAAGAAGTGGTTCCATGCAACCATCATGACAAAGGCTCGCACATTAGCCCGCCCAAGCGGAGGGGCGAATGTCCTACCTTTGACTACAGGGAGTTACCTTTTCCTCAGCGCTTTAAAAATGTTAAATTATATGAGCAGTTTCAAAAATTCCTAGAGATGTTTAAAAAATAGTCTATGAACATTCCCTTAGTTGATGCTTTGTATAATATGCCTAATTATGGGAAGTTTACGAAAGAAATGTTATCTAGGAAGAAAAGCTTGAAAAAGGAGGTTTTTAAATTATCTGAGAGCAGCAGTACCATAGTTTCTTGAAAGATGCCTTCTAAACAAAAAGACCCAGGGAGTTTTACTGTTCCCTGCACTATAGGAGAAGTATCTTTCAATAGGGCTTTGTGTGATCTAGGTGCTAGTATAAATTTGATGCCCTATTCTGTGTACAGGAAGATTGGTTTAACAGGACTGAAGGACACCGACGTCACTCTCCAGCTTGCTGATAGATCGATTACCCACCCAATGGGTGTTGTGGAGGACGTATTGGTGAAGGTCAACAAATTTATCTTCCCTGTAGATTTTGTGGTACTCGATATGCAGGAAGACAGAGAGGTACCCATTATTTTAGGCAGACCTTTCTTAGCAACTAGTAAGGCTGAGATTAGTGTGCATACTGGTAAGCTTACCTTGAATATTGATGATGAAAAAGTCGTTTTTAGTATTTTTGGGCATGATGAATCTGTATGTAGTCTGCATGCTTGTTTTTCTATTGGTCCTGAATACTTGACTGACGATGATGAGGAGGTAGAGTATAACCTTGGCCTAGGATTAGGAGAGTCGCCTATAGATGATGAGAATTATAATCATAATGCATTTTTCGATGACCCTCTGTTTGAGAATGAGCTAATTGATGTAGATTTGCTTGATTTTGAAAGTGAATTAGAATTGCCTGCTTTTGAGAATGAAATGTCTGCAATTGATGACTTACCTCTTTTGAGAATGAATTGGAATTGCCTGAAATTGATGATTTTGATAATGAGATTGAATTGCCTGATTATGAGAATGAGCATGATTTGTCTGATAATGTGCATAATTTGCATGGAGATGATTACTTGATAGAAGACAATTTTGAGTCTGACCATGATAATGCTGAATCTATTGAGTCTGATCCAGATGAGTATATAGAGTCAGACCCTGAAACTGTGAATAATTTTGATTCGGGTCCTGATGATGTAGATAGTATAGAATCTGACCCATAGGAGCTTATATTCTTTAATTCTTCTAATAGCAAATCATATGATAGCTTAGTTGAATCATTTTTTAATTCTGAGTCTGAGGAATCTTCTGAGCATGTAGATTTTATATCTGATGAATGGACTGGAATGGTTGATAGGCCACCTTTAGATCCTAGACCGGTAGATATCATAACGCTTGATGACTCAGTGAACAACTGTTTTGTGAATAGAGATTTAGAAAAGAGATTTGATACTGCTACATATTTTCTGAAATGTTATTATAACAATCTCTTTAGTGATGATGGGTCAGGGGAAAGTTTTTTTTCTCCCCTGTTTGCAGTGTGCAATTCGGTGCAAGATTTTCTGCAGAGCCCGGAGGATGATGAAAACTTTAATTTCGAGCCTCCGTGATCGTGCCGAGCCTCGTCTAGCTAAAGAAGTTAAAGAAAGCGCTGCTTGGGAGGCAACCCAAGGATTTAAGTTTAGGTAGTTGTTTTTGCGGTAAATAATTTTCTTTGCTTCGTGATCCAATTTTGTTTGCAGAATCACCTTAGCAAATCCAAAGCTCCATGATTCCCGTTTTATGGATCCAAAGGAAGAGGATGAATCGCTCCTAGCTCATGGAAGTCTCAGTATCCCTCATTTTGCTTTATTGTTTATAAAACATTAGGGACAATGTTTAATTTAAGTTTGGGGGGGAGGCTTTCGCTGTGTTGAGCATATTTGAATTCTGTTGGATGCATGAATAGATAGCTATGATAGCCAAGGATGTGATTTTTAAAGTTTGTTGTCACCACGATAGCCTTAGTTTCTAATACTAGGAAGTTCATGCTTGATTGTTCTAAAGAGCTAGGTAGAAAAAAAATGTTATGCCTGCTAAGAGAAAAGCAAAAGCAACAAAAGAAAATTAGAGAAAAGAAAAATCTGTTGAAAAAGAAAATTTTTGCTTGCACAAAAGAAAAAAGCCTAGGGGTAAAAAGAGCTACCTACGGTGTGATCAGTTAGGCCAACCAGAGAATAAAATTCGGGTTAAGGGTCCCTGCATCGTAGTGTGAAAGCTAGTACCATTAGATATCAAATGCAAGTTTGGGGGAGTAGCAAAAGAAAAAGAAAAATAAAGTGAAAAATCAATTGTGAGTTTTGCTCCCCCATGAAAAAGAAAAAAATGACAGGCGCCCTAGTTTATTTTTTTTGCATGATAGAAGAACTCTGACCTATTAGAGGCTCTTAGCCAGTGTAGGGGGAAAACAAATGGAGAAAGCCATAGACTAATCTAGGTTAGTAAAAGAATCAATAGATAAGTCTTGAGCATGTTATTCATTAATCTTAAGTTCAAACCTATTTTAAGATTTCTTCATGAGTATGTGATGCTTGCTTATTCCACTTGCATGTTTTCCATTCTATCTTAAAAGTTCCAAAATCATTGATGCTTGAGTGATTCTATTTCATGCATCTTTCGAATTTATTTTGCTCGTGACTAGCAAAAAGCTTAAGTTTGGGGGTGTGATAGCGGTCAGAAATGTCGCTATTTTAGTTCCAATTTATTAAGCTTTTTAGTGCTTTAATTGTGTTTTTATTGAAAAATTCTAATTTAATTTATTATTTTGTCCCAAGGAGCAAATTATGGAATTTGGTGAAAAAAATGCCCAAAAAGAAGTCATTCAAGCCCAATTTCCATACATAGGTCAAGGGGAAGCCAAGAAAGTCAACCATGAAGATAAGGCCCAAAAAGAATTCAAGTTGGCCCACGAAATGAAGCCCAGCCTACATGGACTGTTCTGGAAATTGCCTAGCGTCGAGACGCTGTAGGGACAACATCGCGACGCTGTCCCATTTCTTGGTCGGCAAGTTGATGATGTCACAACGTCGCGACGCTGTCCATTTTTCAGGCCTATATAAGGCACCCCTTGGAGCCCTTTTTCATCATCAACCATCATTTCATTCCTTCATTCTTTTCTTTCTAAGGCTCCTTTATAGCCTTCTCTCAAAGGCTCTCTAGCCTTTTTGAGAGTTCTTTAGTGGGAAAATTTTGGGGAGTTTCGGGGAGCGCTCTAGGAGGCTCAAGGGAAGCTCGGAGGGACTCCAAGCGTCAGCGACGGGGTTTTTGACGGTCATTTTCTTCCCTTTTATTGTGTTCATATTTATGCTTTCCATTGTAAATTTTGTGAATATTTTAGCTATGTCTAAACCCCAATTTGGGGTCTTGAAATGAAATTATAGTTGAATATTGTTATAATTGCCTATCTCTTGCCCTTTTTCCTAATTATTTGTATGGATGTGCTTAATGTTGTATGCAATCTGGCCAATTGTGTATTGATCTTATTCTTAATGAAGACTCGACGGAGAGAAGTTAGGATAGATCATAATCCATGCAACTAGTTTAATTGCCCGTCGTGACAACGAGATTAGTTGATTAAACTTAGATTCCTAAAATGAATCTGAGCGTAATAATTAACGATTTTTAATAGCGCTAAGGACACTTAGGTTGTTAAAATGGATTAATTACAATTAGGGGAGACCGACAGGAGAACCTATGTGATTAACGGAGATTCTAGGAGTATAATTAGTTGGTAAATGAGATAGGATAATTGTAATATTTATTTAGCTAATAATTGAGTTTCAAGACCCCACTTCCCATGAAAAGCTCTTTCTCCACATTTTATTTTTTTTTTTGTGGTTGATCAAATTTCCTATTTAATTGCTTTTGATGTGCAAATTGCTAACCGCAAGTGTACGGGTCAAGTAATAATATAGTGTTTTCGTGTAAAACGAGTGTCGTCCTCTGGATTGGTTTTCTAGCAAATTAAGTATCGTGAATACTTTTGTCCAATTTTATTTAGGGAGCAAAACTCAATGATAAAGATAAAAGTAAAGACTAAAAGCAAAGACTAAAAGCATAAAAATAAAAGTGGAGACTCAAATGGAAAGACTCTTAGGGAATTGATTTCATTGATTAAGATTGAGGATTGATTAATAGGAATGAATTGACCGTGCAATTATTCTACAAGCCAAGGAAACTTTTATCACGATTACCTCTCCCGAGTATAATTGATTCTCATGCATATAAACTAACTTGATATCCCTATCTAAGTTCATTAACATGCAAGACATTATTCGATTCGGTCCTTGTTACGCTTCTAAAGATATTCCAAATCCCGTCACAAACTTAGAATTTATACTCTAGTCATGCAATTAAACAAAGTAAGTCTTAGGCCAAATCCTCCCTCCCGAGTTAGATTCAACACTTAAATCATTCAATTAGTGATCAAGTAATTGAAAGCATTAAACAAAATTGCATGCATAAAATAAAAACACATTCATACCTAAAATCAATCCAAAAACTAAAACAATTACATCAATCCCTAAGACAAACAACTAGCAATTCATAGTCTTTAAACCATAAACACTAATTGAAAGAAAAGCCATAAAAACTACAAGAGGTAAAGGAAAGAGAAAGGAAAACTCGAATCCGTCGAAACCGACACGTCCCCGTCACGATCTCCACGTCTTCTCGCTTGATTCTCGCTCCTTGACCTTGCTTTAGCTCCCACCAAAGGTCTCTAGTCGAAATTAGGGCTAAAATCTAACCAATTGGACTCCCCTTGGCCGTAGCAAGAAAATATGAATTTATAGAAAATCTGGCGACAGCATCGAGACGCTATGGACAGCGTCGCGACGCTGTCGCGATACCGCATTTTTGGAAAATTTGCCTATAGCGTCGCGACGCTATGATTTTTTTTTTTTTTTTTTTTTTAGATTGAAGACTCCATTTGACTCCAATTGCTGAATTAAGCTTCAAACACATACTTCCTACAAATAAAACATAAAAATGCATAAATTTGGGCAAATAATTGTAAAAGACTAGCTTAATTAATCAGAGAAAATTAGCTAGCTATGCTCGCTATCAGCTTTAATTTTTTAGTTCATTTTAATTGCATGTTTTGGTCCCTATATATTATTTCTCTCAAGTATTTTTAGTGTTCAAGAATCTTTTTGCTTGCTTAAATTTCGCTTCGCCTCCCTATGGATTCGATACTCGGTATTACCTACCGTTTTATATTACTTGCGGCCCGTGCACTTTGCGATCATCAGTCCCCAAAAGGAAGGCATATTGAGTCGTCGTATTGGCCATTCTCGCCCATGCTAATCAAAGGACAATCCTTCATGAGAAGGAGTTCATGACACACTCAGGATTAAGACTGAGTTACCTAGGTCATCCAATTGAAACAGTAACCTAACTAGTTAACGGTGTTATAACTAGTGGTTTACTATTTCATGGTTCGGTCTTATGCAAACTCAATGCATAGGATATCCCTGCTTGCATGTCTACTACATGGATGCTTTGGATCAATACGTCTGTATCAAATACAAAGCGAGTCGTATCTCATAGTGTTACCAGGATAAGGTACCCAACCTTATCTTTGTACTATAGACCTTTTTGGTTGTTACTCGAACATCGATCCCCGTATGTCCCCACATACTAATTCAAGTTACATGCAAACAACCTTGGATCTTAGTTTATTGGATTTGGGTCAAATTGTGCAATATTTAACATAACACTTTATTGTACAAACTCAATAACACTTTATAAAAACAAATATACAATTTGTTTACATTCACTATCTACGAGTTTTAGGGAATATATCCCAACAATGTCAACCTCAAGCAACCTGCACAAAGGTTTAGAGATTTTAGAAAAGTCATTAATAAATCTTCGGTAAAAACCTGCATGACCTAGAAAACTTCTAACGTCTCGTACTGTCTTGGGAAAAGGAAGCTTGGATATAAGCTCAATCTTTGCCTTGTCTACTTCAATTCCATTTCTAGAAGTCTTGTGTCCAAGGACTATACCTTCTTGCACCATAAAATGGCACTTTTCCCAATTTAACACTAGGTTCGTCTCTTCACATCTTTCTAGTACACGGTCAAGGTTCTGTAAACAATTTGCAAAAGTTTCTCAAAAGATGGAGAAATCATCCATAAAAACTTCCAACGTTTGCTCCACCATATCTGAAAATATCGCCATCATGAACCTTTGGAATGTGGCTGGAGCGTTACAGAGTCTGAATGGCATTCTTCGAAAAGCGAACGTCCCGTATGGACATGTGAATGTGGTCTCCTCTTGATCTTCTAAATCTATAGTAATTTGGTTATATAATAAGTATCCATCAAGAAAGCAGTAATAATCTTTCCCTACCAATTTGTCCAACATCTGATCGATGAACGACAATGGGAAATGGTCTTTTCTGGTTACGTTGTTGAGTCGGCGGTAGTCAATACAAACTCGCCATCATGTAACTGTTCTTGATGGAATCAATTCATTCTTCTCATTTCCGACTACAGTCATCCCACCTTTCGTGGGGACGCATTGCACTGGGCTGACCTAGCTACAGTCTGATATAGGATATATAACTCCTGCGTCCAACCATTTGAGAATTTCCTTTCTGACGACCTCTGTCATTATAGGGTTCAGCCTTCATTGACTTTCGATGGAATTTTTAGCACCTTCTTCTAGATTGATTCTGTGCATGCAAAATGAAGGATTGATTCCCTGTATGTCTGCGATTGTCCATCCTATCGCCTTTTTGTGGCTAGATAAGACCTGTAACAAAGAAAATTCATCCTTGTCAGTGAGGTAAACTGAGATAATAACTGGTAGAGTTTTATTTTCTCCAAGGTAACTGTATTTCAAATGTTCTGGTAACGGTTTAAAGTCTAATTCTGGAGGTTCAATCCTGGACGGCTGCAACGGCTTGATTTCTTCTTGGCTTGACTCCAAGGAATCTCTCAATGCTTCTATTCGTGCTACTGTAGAGCCAATATTGGTCGATTCTTCTATTTCTTCAATCTTTTTCCAACCTACCTCCTCTTGTTCCTCATATTCAAGCAATTCTTCCAGCGTTTCTTCTTTTAGTAATTCCTACAAAGTAGATAAGGAAAGTTCATCAATCTCGTCAACTACCGAACACTCCTCAAAATCACCTGGATATTTGAGTGCATTAATGACGTTGAATGTGACTTCTTGATCATTGACCCTCCTGATCAATTCTCCCTTTTGTACATCGATCAAGGTCCTACCCGTCGCTAAGAAAGGTCGACCTAGGATAATTGGCACTTCCTTGTCTGCTTCACAGTCCAATATAATTAGTCAGTTGCAAAGACGAACTTGTCCACTTTGACTAGCACATCTTCTATTTTGCCAATAGGATGTGTTAATGATCGATCTGCTATTTGCAAAGTGAAAGTAGTTGGTCTGGCTTCTCCTATTCCTAACTGTTTAAAGACTGAATACGACATCAGATTGATACTGGCTCCAAGATCGCACAGTGCTCTACCGACATTTCGTCCTCCTATGGAGCAAGGGATAGTAAAACTTCCTAGATCTTTTAATTTAAGGGGAACCTTACTTTTAACCAATGCATTGGAGCACTCTGTTAATGCAATTGTCTCATATTCTCCCAATCGTCACTTTTTGGACAAGATGTCTTTCAGGAATTTCACGTAGTTCGACATTTGTTCCAGTGCTTCCACCAACGGGATGTTCATGTGAAGTTGCCTTAAGATGTCTAAAAACTTCTTGAACTGGGTATCTTGTGACGCATAGTTGAATCTTTGAGGATAAGGTGGTGGTGGTCTATAATTTGGATCAATGATGAACTCTTTTGGTTTTGCGGTCGCATTTTCATGTTTTTTCCCTGTACCTTCGAACTTTCAATCTTTTCTTCCAAGGCTTCTGGCTCCTTGGTCTTTTCTGAATTTTCTTTATTCTAACTAACTTCTGTATTGACTTCTGATTCTTTTTCTATAGATTTTTTTTACACTTCTTCTAGGATTCTCCTTACTTCTTAATTAATGGGATATTCTGGTCAGTCATACTCTAATCTGCTCCTCATGGTAACTGCTTTGCATTGTTCCTTGCCTTCACGATGAGGATTTTCAGTTTTGCTAGGCAATGTTTCTTGCGGTCTGTTTTTTATTTCTTGAGCTATTTGTCCTATCTATACTTCCAAGTTCCTTACAGTGGCAGCATTCCTTGCCATGTATTCTTTTATTAGAGCCTCTAGATTTGACTCTTGGTTAGTGTTCTAAGCTTGTACTGGTTGAAAATTTTTTTGCTGCTGTTGGTGTGTCGGTAGGGAATTAAATCCTGTTGAAGCTTTCCAGAATTGATTTGTACCAGTATTACGGGAACTAATTTGTCCTCCCCAAGAGAAGTTCAGATGTTGTCTCCACCCTGGGTTGTACGTAGCTGCATATGGATTCCAACGGTTTTGGTTTCCCTATTATCCTACATAAAAAACAGATACAGGGTTTAGTGGACAATTATCTGTGTTATGTTCTTCACTACAAATATCACATCAAGGAGAAAACATAGCATTCGTGGGAGCAACGTTTACTTGATTTCCTGTAGTCAAGCCCATCATCATGCTATGAATAGCTTTAGTCTGAACTTGCATGGTTGAGTTTGCTTCCGTCTCTACAGCTTTTACTGGGTTCTTCAAAATTGTAGGTTCAGTCTCCCCCCAATGTCGGTTATTTGTGGCTATTGTATCTAGTATGGCATGTGCTTCGTTCGCAGAATTCTTCAGGAAAGATCCATTTGCAGATGCATTGACTAAGGCTTTTGAAGCTTGATCGAGCCCACTATAAAAATGCTCAATAATGATGCATGCAGGCAACCCATGATGATGACATTTTCGGACCAGCCTTTGGAATCTCTCACATGCTGCGTCTAAAGGCTCATTGTATGATTGTCTGAAGGAAATGATTTCTGCCTATACTTAGCATTCTTATTGGGCTGAAAAAACTTCTCTAGAAACGTTTCTGCCAAGTCATTCAGGATGTGATGGAGTTTGGTGGAAATGAATCTAACCAAGCCTCAGCATCTCCCTGTAACGAGAAAGGAAAAAGTTTTAGCTTCAATGTGTCTTCTGGTACTCCTGTTACTTTAAACAAACTATAAATTCTTAAAAATTGCTTGATATGCTTATGTTGATATTCACTCGGAAGTCTTGAAAACTGACCCATGGTGTTGAGCATTTGAAACATCACAGGTTTCAACTCAAACTGTGGCGCTTATATCAGTGGCTCAAGTATTCCTGGATTCAGAGTCTGGAAAACTGGTAAGGCATAATCCCTTATTGCTCTATTACGATCTTCTGCAATATAGATCGGATTTTCATTTTGTGGGACCAGTGGAACTGGTGGTGCTTGAGGTATTCTCCCACCATTATGATCCATTCCATGATTCTGTTGGTCAACAGGAGGATCGACTCCGGGTTGATCCACTGGAAGTTCTTGAATATAAGCAGCTTCTTCAAGATGTTCCAATGCACTCAACTCCTGTTGCTCCCTTTTCTTTCGCATTTGCTATTTACGACGACAACAAAAGGTTCTTTCTATCTCAGGATCTAGCTCAAAGAGTTGATACCCTTCGCTCATGCACCAACTTCTTCCTGTAAAAGAAACTGCAAATCCAAGTTAGATTCTCTTAAGATAGAAATACGGTCGCAATCGAATCGCAATTTCAACAAAAAACTGGTTTCACTTTTAGTCCACGACAACGGCGCCAAAAACTTGATGCGAGTTGTGACTGAAGATGGATATTGGGAAATATTGAAAATAGAAATTAAAGATGGACTCAACCAACCAAGTGCAAGTATACATTATCGCATGTAGGAATAAAAAACTTTGGAAATATTCCAAAAGTATCGATCCCACAAAGACTAAGTTTGAACACAGATTTGAAGAAGAAACAACTCTTAAATTGCTTAAAAAGATAACCAAGGAAAATAATTGATGTTGGAGTTTTTAAAAATAAATAAGCAAACAGAAATAACAACAATAATAAAAGCGAGGTGTTCAGTAAAGCTTCAACCATATGGCAAATTAATCTAGTAATGGCTTATTTAACCTAAGTCTAGATATGCATTGGGCCAGGTTTAACTCATATTTGGCCTTGCTGAAGGGTTGAAATCCCTTTGGCAGTGAAAACAATCAAGAATGATCTCTAATTGAATTTCAAAATGAAAAACCAATACGTTGGCAAAAGAAAAATAGAAACAATTTCTAAATTAAATATTCAGATTAAGCATGCTCAAATTTAGGATCTAAAACTATTTAGATCATAGAAAACTTACTTGGATCGAAGATCGAAAACTGCATTATGCTCCTACGATCAAGACACGACCACAAGCGAACACCAGCTATCCTCTTGGGCTATTAGAAAATGATTGTGGGATCCTTGTTGTCTTGAAGGGAAAATTACAGCAAGAAGTTGTTGGGTTTTGGTTGAGAAATGGAGAGCTCAGAGAGAATTTCTTCTCTGTCTGTTTTTGCGTGAAACTCAAAGAGTGGGTGAGTCAGTTGGGTAAACCCTCTCCACTTTACGATAAGTGGGGAGGGAGTTGTTACCCTACTTAATCTCGATCGTTGGATCTAATCCAAACGATCTTGGTCGTCTATTAATTAAATAATAATAATTGCTTAATTAATAAATTAATTATAATTAAGTTAATTAAATCAATATTAATTAAATCAATTATAATATAAGGTTTTTAATTCAATTTAAATCATATTCATTTCAATTAAATTTGACCATTCAATTAATTCTCAATTAATTGAATTCTACACTAATTAAATATCAAGTATTTAATTCATTTTATAATTGAATCATATTCAATTTTATCTCTCTCATTTAACCTATAGTTTTAATGTGCATCAAAACGTACATTAATATAAACTATAGTATTAATTTGATTAAACCATATTTAACCAAATTAAATTAAAATAATTAATTCCACAATTAATTAATTCATGAATTTAATCAAATATCACATATTTAATTAAATTCAAAATTCTCTCATTAATTAATTTCGAATCATATCCAAAATTAATTTTTTATTATAAAGTTTAATTCACTAATTAAACTTATAGTATAATGTATCTCCATACATTATATTAATTGTATCAAAATACAATTATCTTAAATTCCCTTTAATATCAAGACTAAATTATCTCAGAACCCGTTATGAGCTAGCAGATGGACCTAATGGACCTACAGATCAGAAGCTCCAACGATATGAGTTTAACTGCCAAAACTCATTAACCAAGTTAATTAAGATTCGTTAACTGTGGGTCACTCCACTAAAGACCCACAGTTGCACTCTTCTCACTGTATAATATTTCTGTGTCCACAGATATTGACCAATGGAGTAAGTCAATCCTTCACGTGTGTTCGTAACACCAGCTGGGTCAAATTACCGTTTTACCCCTGGGTTACCTCTGGATCCTTAAGTATCATTGATCCCTCTAATGAACAACCTGTTTAGGGTCCAACCACCAAACAGAAATTCCTCTCGGGTCAGGAGAGGACAACGTGCTTTTGTTCAAGCCCCAGAATCAGCCTTTAAGGGAACACACATCTACTTGTCCGAATAGAGGGAGGAGTGAATTCCATCTTGTACTGTTATGTTCCTAGCTCCCATTCGGTCTTGCCCCTGAAATGGTAGGATTATTGAGTCGGTGAACTGGCCACTCTCACCCATACAAATCTAAGGACAATCCCTCCTGAAAAGGAGTCCATAATAGACTCAGGATTGAGATTGAGTTACCTAGGTCATCCTATTGAAATAGAAGCCCGTGGTTACTATTTCGCGGTCCGGTCTTATGCAAACTCATTGCATAGGATACCCCCAACCGCATGTCTCCTACATGGATGCTTTGGATCATTGCATCTGTATCGAATACATGGTGGGTCGTATCACATAGTGTCACCAGGATAAGATACCCAACCTTATCCCTATATTATAGATCATTTAGGTTGTTACTGGAACACTGATCCCCGTATGTCCCCACATACTAGTTCAAGTTTCATTTAAACAATCTTGGATCTTAGTTTATTGGATTTAGGGTTTATTAATGCAAACTCGATTATTCAATAACCAAATTACTGAATCACTCAAATAACGACTTATTGAGATCGATTAATTTGTTTCATTTACTATATACGAGTTTTAGGGCATAAAACCCAACACTTGCTCCTAAGAACAGTTAGAGGACTAAGCGAGTACCGTTATGCACATTTCTGTGACTCCACTTCGACATAGATTATTCATGCATGCAACCTATAACCTTATAGTTGTTATAAGTGACCATCCCCTATAACACTGAATACACTCTCTCGAGCCCTTTCTCCTATATCACCTTTATCAGAACCGATGTTGTTTGACCCTTTCAGTATCAAACTCACATAGCATGCAAAGTCTAACTGATCAAATTAAACTCATCAAGATTAGAATGATAATCAATAAAGGATTACATGCAATAAATAGAACTTAGGCAAATAAGCAACTTTCAAGCCATTTTAACCATAAGGAATTCGCTATACTGAACCCCTCAATGGAATTTAGCTATGCACGATGGAATATGATGCAAACAAATAATTTTCCATTGAAATAATGAATAAAAAATACAAAACAATGAAAAGAAACAAGTGCTGGAAAATTAAAGTGCAGTAGCTAAAATTAGGGTTTTCACTTTATCCAATCCTTCTAGAGTTCTCACGACACTCTACTCTCATTTTTCAAGGTGGAAATAGGGTGAAATATCTACAAACACTAAGGTTTGATGTCTAACTAAGGTTAGAATTTCGTCTTCTATCAAGGACCTCGGGCACCCCTACTCATGGGCGTTTACTAGGGTTTTGTCACTACCCTCTTCTTCCTAGTGAGTTCTTCTTGAATTTGCCTTCAAATCATGGTCTTTTATAGCGTGGGGAGTGGTTGAGGAGTCACGAAAATGATGCTTGCAGGTGGCAAGTCAGCTTCGGAGCCAAATCAGTCGATTAGGTGCGCAAAACGCTCGTTCAAAATGATCCGCGCCGGACTCGAAATTGTCTGCATCTACCTAGAAATGCGGTCGCATTTCACTTTGGCCTGGGCAGAAATGCGGTCGCATTTCTTGAGATTTTCCTGTTTTCCCTGTTTTCTATAAAACACCAAAACTAAGTCAAATTCACACCGAAATGAGTTATTTTAAGCACAAATATGTATAATTTGACACACATGACTCTCAAAGTCCTAACTCATCAACTTTAATACTTTTTAAGCTCAGGAATAGTGGTTTAGATCTAAAACATACAAGTTTCACAAGGAAGTGAGCTAAATATAAGGGTAAAATAGGTATATTTTTTGCCCTTATCAAGTTTGTTGATGCTTCAGTTTTTAAAGACGAAAAAATAACATGAAAGAAATGAAGAAAAAAAAAACAGTGCAGAATGCGACCACATCTGAATCGCATCCTGCCAAAGGTAAAACTATTGCCACTGAGGATCAGTAAGGTGATGTAGACCTTGATTCGTTAATTGAATACTAGAGTTACCTCACCTGCTGCTAGGAGTTCTTCGTCTGAGGAAAAGGAAGATGAGAAGAAAGATGATAGAAAAAAGGTCAGTACCTCCAATGAAAGTGACAGTGATACAGAATTTGAGGTGAAGGAGTTGGATGAGGACCGAATGCCAATTTCTTCAACCTTGAGGAAAAAGAAAAGAAGAGAGCTTAAGGCTGAGCGGAGAGGACAAAGAATAAGAATGATCTAATTTTCGCAAAGAGGTTGAGGACTAGGTCCATGGATGCCTCACCCGCTCAAGCCACCGCCGCACCCGCTCAAGCAACCACATCACTGCCGAAGAATCCGTTCCTTGAAGTCTTTGAGGATGTGGACTTCAAAGCTAGAATGGAAGTCATGAAGAAACAACACTTCTTGAACTAGAAAGGATTCTCCGATAGGGCTGGTAGCCTGCCAGAGTTCATAACGAAGGTGATCTCTCAGTACAAGTGGCAGAAACTTTGTTCTCGTCCTCAGGAGGTCGTGGTGCTTCTGGTTCGTGAGTTTTATGCACGTTCGAGTGAAGAGAGCCTTAGCTTGTCGATGGTGCGAGGAAAAATGGTAAGCTTCTCTTCCATGGACATTAACAGGATTTATTGGGTCAAAGCACCTTTGAACCCGAGGGGAAATGATGCAATAAAAAACCCCACGGCCAAGCAGTTAAAAGAAGCACTCAAGATAGTGGCCAAAAAGGGAGTGCAGTGGAAGGAGTAAAAAAAAAACAGTGAAGTCCTTGGTACCAAGTGACTTGAATCCCGAACCAGCAGTGCAGTGTCACCTTATTAAAAACCGTCTAATGCTGAGTACCCACGGTAGCACTATTTCTGTGGAGAGGGTTATGCTTCTCTCTAGCATGATAAAGGGGTTGGAGCTAAATATTGGAAGCATAATTCGTGAGGAGATTCTATCTTGTGGGAGAAAGAAGGCTGGGAAATTATTCTTTGGGTCATTGATCACCCAACAGTGCCAGAGAACTAAGATCGCTTCAGGAAAGGATGAAGGAGCGACACTTCTACAAGCCTACCAATGACCTTCCTTTGACTGGGAAGTTTTAGCTCTACAATGCATAGAGGAAAGACAAGGCATCTACTTCCTAAGCTACTCCTTCACCAAGGTCGACACCTGCTTCATCGCTGCCATCCGCTCCTATTTTAGGGTCTACTCCATCGTCAGAGGCTCTTGGGCTTGCTCTTAAGCAGTTGGACCGGATTGAGGACCGTTTGAAAACTTACTGGGTTTATGACAAGGAGCGAGATGAAGCCATTAGAGAGTTCTATATCTATATTGCCTCGAGCATGGCCGTCGTCTTTTCCGGCTTTCCATAGAGCTTGATGCCTCGAGATCCCACAGAATCTCATGAAGAAGAAGAAGATGATGGGTCTTCATAGGAGGAATAGGGGAGTTTTTTTGTTCCCCTTATGCTTTTACATGCTTAGCTTAGATTTTTAACATTTTGTTCATATTTGTTAGTTGCTATTTTTTTTTTTAATTTTTCCACATGTTAGTTTACTGTTTTTGAGTTAGTTTGTTGTTTAGTTTGTTTTAGTTAGTTCTTAGTTCGTTCAGTTTGATTTTTTGTATTTGTTTAGTGATGGTTTCCTGCTAGTATAGATTTAGAATTACTTGGTTTGAAGTTTTAATGAAAAATCTATTTGCTGTCCATTTTGGCAAACTAATGAAATTCATGAAAAAACAACTTTTTGGAAACTTTTTACTTGGAAAAAATGTTTTGGATAAATATGCTTTCATGTGAGTTTTCTTTTAAGACCTTGATGATGATAATTGGAGCATAGTTCTATCTCAAGAGTGCCACCGTCATAACCTATTTGTTTTCTAGTCATAGGCTTTCCATTAGTCTTTTTCTTAACAATATTTTCCTAAGTCTAAACTTCATCATGTTTAGCCTTTCTAGCACACTAGGAGAGTTTAGCCTTGATGTTTTGAAAACAAAAAGCCTTATGTTGCACCTATGTCTCAAAAATAAAAGACAATGAGGACATTGTCTATCTTATGTTTGGGGGGTGCTTATGTGTAAGTTTGCTGCTAGATAAAGAATATGAGCTCTAAAACATTTATTTATTAAAAAAAAGAAAAAAAGAAGAGGAAAAGCAGAAAATAGAGAGTTACTCCTCCTTCCTAGAGTTTACTGAGTAACCAGGGGCATTCATGACACCCATGGTTTGCCACTACATGAAAGGTTGACTTAGGGAAGTGAGTATTAGTCTTAATTTGTGACCCTTACTCGTAGCTAGATATCTTCATTAGAAAGTGTTGATAAGCTAGAACGAAGGTAAAGGTGACGAATTCTCTCTAAGAAAAAGAACAAGAATCTGAATAAAAGAGCCCTAGCAGCCAAACAAGTTTGGGGGAGATAAAAAAGAAAAAGAAAACACTCATGTATGCACATTACCTCAAGTATAGTTTTTCTTAACTAAAAGGATTATCCTAGGCTCTATGAATAAGAGTTATGTAGTTTAAACATACTGGTTAGGATTAATTAGGGATAGTTTTTCTTTGAAAAAGAAAAATAGAAATCCTCAAGCCTAGGAAACTTAGAAGTTGTGACTGGCACTAGAGTAGAAACCTCTTCTAAAAGGCAACTTTTTAGAAAACGATCTTCAGAAGCATGTTTACTTGATTTCATATTCTTGATCTCTGACATTTTGATTCGCAATCACATTTGATTTGTAACTTTCTGATTTGCTATTGCTTGAGGACAAGCAATGAGTTAAGTTTGGGGGTATGATAAGTGCAAAAAATATACCTATTTTTCCCCTTATTCTTAGCTTATTTATTGTGAAACTTGTATGTTTTTGGGTCAAATTTACTATTCTTGAGCCTAAAAAGTGTCAAAGTTGGTAAGTTAGGTCTTTGAGAGTCATGTGTGTCAAATTATGCATTTTTGTGCTTAAACGAACTAATTTGATATGAATTTAACCTATTTTTGCATGCTGCAGGAAAAATAGAGGAAAACAGGGCAAACAGTAGAAAATGCGATCGCATTTCTGCCAAGGAAAAAGGAAATGTGACCGCATTTTTTGGCAGAAACAAAAAAGTCCGAGTTCGTCGCGGGTCATTTCGAACAAGCTATTCATGCAACTAACCGGCTGTTTTGACTCCGAAACTAACTGGGCTACCTGCCATGAATTTTGTGACTCTCCAACCACTTTTAACTCTATAAAAGGCTGGAAATCGAGAGGAAACACAAGCATAACTCACTGGGAATAAGAGGGTGGTGACAGAACCCTAGTAGACGCCCATGAATCTTGATGCCCGAGGTCCTTGCAAGAAGACTAAATTCTAACCTTAGTTAGACATCAAACCTTCATGTTTGTAGAGATTTCACCCTATTTCCACCTTGTAAAAGGGAGAGTGGAGTGTCGTGAGAACTCTAGAGGGATTGGATAAATTGAAGAAATCCTAGTTTTAGCTATTGCACCATATCTTCTAGTACCTATTTCGTTTCATTATTTACTGTACTTCTCATTTATTTATTCATTGGAAAGTTATTTGTTTGAACTTTTTTCCATCATGCGTAGCTAAATTCCATTGAGGGGTTCGGTTTAGTGAATTCCCTTGTGGATAGAATGGCTTGAAAGTTGTTTGTTTGCCTAAGCTTTATGTATGCATGTAATCCTTTATTGATTATCATTCTAATCTTGTTGAGTTTAACTTGATCACTTAGACTTAGCATGGTATGTGAGTTTGGTACCGAGAAGGTCAAACAATACCAGTTCTCATAAAGGTGATATATGAGAAAGGGCTCAAAAGAGTGTATTCACTGTTATAGGGGATGGTCGCTTATAACAACTATAGGGTTATAGGTTGCATACATGAATAATCTATGTCAGAGTCGAGTCACTGTTATAGGGGATGGTCGCTTATAACAACTATAGGTGTTATTTTTGCTGCCTGTTGTAAGTGGATTTATTTCAGGTGTGCAAGGGTGTACGCGTGCCACTCGCCGTATTGACATCGCCATAGATCCCGAAATCGACAAAACATATCATAGGAGAAGAAGAAATCGGTGTGCCAGAAGACAAAACCTAAAGTCTAGATATGCATTGGGTCAGGTTTAACTCATTTGGCCTTGCCGAAGGGTTGAAATCCCTTTGGCAGTGAAAACAATCAAGAACGATCTCTAATTGAATTTCAAAATCAAAAACCTTGAATTTAAAAATCAAAAACCAATACGTTAGCAAAAGAAAAATATAAACAATTTCTAAATTAAAAATTCAGATTAAGCATGCTCAAATTCAGGATCTAAATCTATTTAGATCATAGAAAACTTACTTGGATCGAAGATCGAAAACTGCACTATGCTCCTACGATCAAGACACGATCACAAGCGAGCACCGGCTATCCTCTTGGGCTGTGAGAATAGGATTGTGGGATCCTCGTTGTCTTGAAGGGAAAATTACAGCAAGAAGCTCCTGGTTTTTGGTTGAGAGATGGAGAGCTCAGAGAGAATTTCTTCTCTGTCTGTTTTTGCATGAAACTCAGAGAGTGAGTGAGTCAGTTGGGTAACCCCTCTCCACTTTACGATAAGTGGGGAGGGAGTTATAACCCTACTTAATCTCGATCCTAGGATCTAATCCAAACGATCTTGGTCGTCTATTAATTAAATAATAATAATACTTAATTAATAATTTGATTTTAAAACTTAATTAATAAATTAATTATAATTAATTTAATTAAATCAATTATAATATAAGGTTTTTAATTCAATTTAAATTTTATTCAATTGAATTAAATTTGGCCATTCAATTAATTCTCAATTAATTGAATCCTACACTAATTAAATATCAAATATTTAATTAATTTTATAATTGAATCATATTCAATTTTATCTCTCTCATTTAACCTATAATTTTAATGTGCATCAAAATGTACATTAATATAAACTATAGTATTAATTTGATTAAACCATATTTAACCAAATTAAATTAAAATAATTAATTCCACAATTAATTAATTCATGAATTTAATCAAATATCACATATTTAATTAAATTCATAATTCTCTCATTAATTAATTTTGAATCATATCCAAAATTAATTTTTTATTATAAATTTTAATTCACTAATGAAACTTATACTATAATGTATCTCCATACATTATATTAATTGTATCAAAATACAATTAACTTAAATTGACTTTAATATCAAGACTAAATTATCTTAGAACCCGTTATGAGCTAGCAGGTGGACCTAATGGACCTATAGATCAGAAGCTCCAACGATACGAGATTAACTGACTAAACTCATTAACCAAATTATTCAACATTCGTTAACTGTGGGTCACTGAACTAAAGACCCACAGCTGCACTCTTCTCACTGTAGAATATTTTTGTATCCACGGATATTGACCAATGCAGTAAGTCAATCCTTCACGTGTGTTCGTAACACCAGCTGGATCAAATTACCGTTGTACCCCTGAGTTACCTCTGGATCCTTAAGTAACAATGATCCCTCTAATGAACAACCTGTTTAGGGTCCAACCACTAAACAGAAATTCCTCTCGGGCCAGGAGATGACAACGCGCTTTTGTTCAAGCCCCGGAATCAGCCCTTATGGGAACACACATCTACTTACCCCAATAGAGGAAGGAGTGAATTCCATCTTGTACTGTTATGTTCCCAGCCCTCATTCGGTCTTGCCCTAGAAATGGTAGGATTATTGAGTTGGCGAACTGGCTGAAAGTGTTAATATCTAAAAGGCGGAAGCAATTTGGGACCTTAGGCGCATAAGAAGCTCAATTTGATCAGTAAAGACATGTTGTTCATATGAAGAAAAACAGAAACAACTTGCCTACCTTGTTTCAATAGAGAAATTGGTTGGATTAGCTTCTTGTTTTTCTTCACCAATGAGTCACGAACCACCAAAGGATCTTCCTTGCTATCCTCAAGCCTTTGGAACGGATTGTGGGATCCTCAAGTGATGGAATTTTAGAGAGAAAGCTTGAAAAACAAGCTTTTGAAGATGGGTGAGGTGAGTATGGATTTTGACTGAATTTTAGTACCTTTCAAGCTCTATTCTTTCAACCTTCTTCTTCAATTATATAGAGGGATTAAGCATGAAGAAAAGGCCCAGGAAGTGACACCAATTCAGCTCCAAATTAGTGGAGTATTGAGTGGCTTAAGAGAGGGGAGTGCATGAGTTTAGTCACCATGCACTCCACCTCCAAAAAATCAAATTTCAATTTTATTTTAATTAATTCAAGATTATCTTGAATTAATCCACTATAGACCATGGCTCCAACGGTACGAGGTTAAACTAGTCAAACTCTTTTAAGCTAGTTAACCAACATCCGTTAACTACCAGGACACTCCACTATAGCCTAGTAGTTGAACTCCCCTCACTGTAGATATATTTTCGTTCACTCGATATAACCATGATTAGTAAGTCAATCCTTCATAGGTCGTTCGTTACTATAGACAGGTCAAATGTTCGTTTTACCCCTATAGTACATCTTGGTTCCTTAAGTCCACTGGTCCTCTATTAAACAATTTGTTTATGGTCCAACCATAAAACAAGATCCCTCTCAAGCCAATAAGAGGGTGGGGCCCCTTGTTCAAGCCTCAGACTCAGCACTTAAGGGAACAACCTTTCTACTATCCCTGTGTCGGGTAGGAGTGAATTTCGTTTTGCTTTACTACGTTCCCAGCCATCCATCTAATGTTATCCCCAAAATGGTAAGAATATTGAATGATACTTTTATGACCCATAACGCCCCAGGATTTTAAAGCTAATCCTAGCGACATTACTAACTCCTAAACCAAACGAACCGAATGCTCCGAAAATTTCGGCAGCATTACGGCATACATAAGACTAAACCAAAATTTTTATAACACCTATTAAACATAAAAACACACTTCTATATAACAATCAGCCACAACTACACTTCTCAGCACCACATATACATACCAAAACTTCTTCCACAAACTAGCGAGTCAGATCTCGCATTCACAACTAACGATAAAAGATTCATGCTAGATAAAGACGTTCAACTCAATTACTAGAAATGACTAAACTTTATAATAAAAAGAGTTCGAATGACAAATGAAACTAAACATGACTATCTAACTTCTCGAAATAAAACAAAGAGAAGCCCTGGAATAAAATAAACATAAACTTTATCCTATACAACCAAAAGAGTAAGATAACAACTATAAAATAAACTAGATAACAAAACATCTAGGCCACTGGAGTCAATCCTCGTGCATCTCCTCAGCACCACCGGGCTCATCGTATGCAAACTCACCTGCATCATCTAAAAATGTTGGGGGGAGAAAGGGGAGAGGGTCAGTACAACCACGATACTGGTAAGCAGCTCACACTCGGTGAGCCATCAAGCAACAAACAACAAAATCAACATGCTAGGCACACGCATCCAACGTACTCTTAATCAATAAACAAATAATCATGCTTCTTAAAGCGAGAACTCAACAATAAGACTTATGCTAACTCAACAGGGTGACTCATGCATACACACAACATGCTATGCAACCCCACATGGTTTATGCATCATGCTTGCTTTCTTAGCACATGATTTACGCGTCATGCCAAGCACCAATACACATGAATTTCGCGCCATGCAACGCAACTTAACACGTGATTTCCGAGTCACGCTCCGCACCAAAACATGATTTCCGCGTCATGTAATACACTCACACCCAGCACATGAATTACGCGCCATGCGCAGCACACACTCACATGTGATTTACGCGTCACGCTCCGCACCAATAACATGATTTTCGCGTCATGTAGCTCAATCTGAACACGTGATTTCCGCACGCTCCGCTCACATAACCCAACTCACCTCTCAATGAGCACACAAGACCATGCAGCTGTGACTCACATGCAACATAACCCAAAACAATAAAGCATCATGCTAAAACACCAATAGATCGACATGCTTTTAATTCATCAAAACAAGTGCTTATCACATAATCAAGTTACATATCAAACAACAAGACATACTAGAAGGGCGATAAACAACAAATATGTTCATGCAGTCAAACAAACTCAACGGATAGAAACTACTTACCTATAAGGCGCTTCTAAAGCAACTTCAACAACCCAAGGTAGTCCAAAAAAGCTCCTAAATAACCAGGACAACCTCCACTAAATTAGAACCAACTTACAAATACTTTAAACATGCTTGAAAGGCCAAATTCAATCGAGAAAGGTGATTTCCTTGCTAGACAACAACTCAAAATTCCCCAAATTGAAAACCCAAAGCCTTTAGACTATGGGCAACCACGTCTAATGCACAACGGGTATTGGGTACTTGTTGAATGGCCACAGTTAAGGCTTTTCAGCCGCTAGACAGCAAGTAAATAACACATATTTTCACATTCTAAGAACCTATAGGAGTTGGGCAAAGCTTTTAAGGACTAAATAACTAATGGGTATTGCTTAAAACATGATTTTAAGTCTTAACACTTAATGGGAAACTCAACTTAAAACTAGCAAGCTTAGGGACAGCGATGAAACTTACCCAAACGGACCCGCTTTCATGCTAGACGGGTTGTAATAACCTCGAACAGTGTGCTAGGACGATCCTTGGGCAGTGGGTGATTGTACATAAGTGATTTGAACTCAATCGAACACTTAAATGGAGCAGAATCGCTTAAACAACGTCGAAACACCCAAGATTGGAGCAAAGATGGTGCTGCAGATCAGAAACTCAACACTAAACTAAATTTCCAGCACCAAGAGAGCTCAAACATGCCGAAACGGACCTTAAACCAACCTGAACAAGCCCAAAACGTGGAAACAAGGAAGATTCGACCTCCTACTCACGGTTCTGGTCGAAATCAAGGGGAAGAGAGATCGATTAACTTCGTGGCTACGAAAGTTAAATGAACACGATAGAGAAAGAAACTTATGCTGCGAGTTTGGAGGAGAAAAACCCAAGCTGCAGTGCCGACCGACGCACGAGAAGACGGGATGAACTGCAGGAGCGTCGCGGGTCTTCTGTTGTCGGTGAAGATGAAACCGAGAAAGGGAAGGAGAAAACGCGACGAACGGCGGCGGCGCTGAGACGAGGAGGATGGCGGCGGGGCTGGGCGACTGAAGGCTGGGCGACTGAAGGCTGGAAATCGGGGCGGGGGGTTGGTGCTTCACGAAAAGAAGGGTGAGGAAGAGAGAGAAAGGATTTCTTTTTCTTGCTTTTCTTTTCTTAAAATTTTCTTTTCTTTTCTTAGATTAAATATAACCTAAGAATGGAAATCCCAATTTTAATTAGGAATTAGGTTTTACTTAGGATTTTATCTTAAAATCCCAAACTTAACTCCTAAAAGATGTGGGAAAGAAAATAACCCAATTGATTTAGGATTTGGGTCTATTGATATTTAAAATAAATATCAAATATTAAACCTCCAATCTTTAGGAAATTTAAAGATTTAATTAAAAATCTCTTTTCCCTAAATTATAGAAATTTAATTTAATGACCTAAGGCTAAGCTTAAATTCTAATTTTTTAAATTAGAATAAAAATGCCCAATTAATTTCAAAATGGCTCGATTTCGAAACGCGGGGCGTTACATGACCACTCTCACCCATGCAGATCAAAGGATAACCTTAAACGAACAGGAGTTCATAGTAAGCTCAGGATTAAGATCGAGTTACATAGGTCTTCGCATGAAATAATCTGTCTTAACAATAAACAACGTTATAAAGTAAGAGTGACTTATTTCTCGGTCCAGCCTTGTGTAAACATCTTTTACACAGGATGGCCCTACTCGCATGTCATTACACGAACGAACCAGGATCATGGCGTTTGCTTTATTTAGCAAAACAGGTCGCATCCATAGTGTTTGTTGCACGATTTTACACCGCAAGCGTACAAGTCGTCACAAGTAATAGTGATTTTGAGTATAAGAGTATCGTCTCCATTGGGGTTTTTTATAGAAGAAATTGTGGCTCTCTAGTTCCTACAAAAATTCAACCAACAAAAGCGAAAGAACAACATGGTCTAACTACAAAAAAAAAACTGAAAAACAAAGAAAAGAAAATTAACGGAAAAATAAACTTGGGTTGCCTCCCAAGAAGCGCTTGTTTAACGTCTCTTAGCTAGACAAGTTTGTGCGGTCTTTCAAGGCACATAAAAATTCTCGTATTTCTTCGGGCCCTTCTTCCTTGAATCAATGAAGCACTCTATTGCTAGCAGGCTTACTAGCTTTTCATGGGCCCCAGAAGCAGAAATATTTTTGGTATTTTCTTTTAATAATAGCATAAAAGGAGAAAGATCAAAATAAATGGACTCGGACTCTAACTCTGACTCGTGAGAACAAGAAGAATAACACTCATTATTAAGAGAGGATGGAAAGGATAGAATAGACAAAGACCTTTCAACCTTAAACTCTATCTCTTGAAACTCCTCAAATACTATAGGCACATTTTCTTTTTCTTCCTCACAAACTTGTTCTTGATGGGTGCTAAGACTATCCAATTTTTCCTCACTATCTATACAACTCACCCCTCTATGCTCCAGGTCAGCAAAATTGAAAGAATTAGGCTCCTGGATGGGCACTAATGAATCACTGGCCACATGACTCACTAGACATCCTATGGAAGTGGATCCTACTTCCCTATCCTCCCTTTGGGTCTGGAGTCTCTCCATAGATTTTTCTAATTCTAAATTCATGGCTCTAGTCTCTTGAATAAAACTTTCAAGCAAGCTCACTAAGGAAGACTTATCTTCTATGGAAGCAGATTGCACTTCAATCACCTCCTCTTGGGGATGCAATCTCCCTTGGAATTTTTCTATAGCTAATTTCGGTGCTCTATTATCCTCAACATAATCTTGAAGCAAATTTCCTACGAGAGATTTTTCTTCTAAAGGTGGATAATTTGAATAGAAAAAATTGGATGATGGTGTTGGTTCTTGGGGCTCAAATTCCCTAAAGGGCACCCAAAACTATTAAAAGCCATTTAAAACAATAAGTTAACAATGATCGGGCTTTCAATCATATGCAAACACCAATTAAATGCACAACATGAACAATGGACCAGAATAAAAATAAAACGAAGAAAGAAAAATAAAACCTCTAAATTAAAGCAAACAATTTCTTCACAATATTAATTGAATGAAATTAACCAATCCCCGACAACGGCGCCAAAAACTTGTTGCACGATTTTACACCGCAAGCGTACGGGTCGTCACAAGTAATATAGTGATTTTGAGTATAAGAGTATCGTCTCCACAAGGATTGGATTTATTCAATTAATTACCATGAATAATCATGCGAAGCTTTATTTAGAGAACAAAATCTAATGCCGAAAAGATAAACTAACAAGCTAATCTAGAAAGTAAAAGATAAATGGAGACACAATTTGGAGGGATAATTCTTAGAGGGATGATTTCATCAATTGGACCTTTAACCGCTTAATCAATTAACTAATATGGATTAACTAATCATTTGATTCATAAGTCTAGAAGTCTAATGACAAGGACTCTCCTGTCGGTTTCCTCCTATCTCATACCTTTCAATAAAGAATCTCCTTTCGGTTTCCTCTTTATTTACTTAGCATGGCATTACGACCCTTCAATACAACCTCTAACGTTATTTATCTTATCCTATGTCACTCGGGTAAATAAACGTCAGTCATGCATTCAGTTTTAGTCTAAGCTTCTCCCCGTCGAGTTTCCACTTACTAACGATTCATTTAATCAGTGATCAGTTGGTTAAAAGCATTAAGGACAAAATGCACAAATGAATTATAATGACAATCAAACCAATTTAATTCATTAATAAAGCAAAGGTTCAACAAACTAAATCAATCTCATAGAATTTAGGAATTAACTACTCATAATCACTAAAATTCAATAATTCCTAATCACAACAATTCTAGAAACTAAAACATAAAGGAAAAGGGAAAAGAAATGCTCATAAAAGTGTCGATCTCCTTGATCTCGCGCCGACCTCCATCGATCCCGAGCTCCAAAAATCTTCAAGAAAGCTCCAAAACTCTCCCAAAAATCCCCAATTTTAGTGTGGACTCTAGAATGGGATGAAAACCCACAAATTGGCTCTCCAAACTTGGATGCAAAAAGCTGTATTTATAGGTGTCCAGCAGGCATAGCGTCGCGATGCTACGACGTCACTTCTGTCTTGGGCTCCAAGTCGTCGCAGCGTCGCGACGCTACCCAGTTTCTGGATCCTTCTCGCGCTCTGACGTCATCCTTTTCTTGCCGCTCAAGATGGTGCAGCGTCGCGATGCTACATGGATAGCGTCGCGACGCTGTAGCGATTTCCAGAACTCTCCACGCGGCTGCCAAGCGTCGAGACGCTCCGGCCTAGCGTCGAGACGCTAGGCCTTGGTCTTCAAAGAATGGCCCATTTTTACTTATATTTTTGGGCTTCCAACTTTCCTTTGGCCCAAATTCTTCATGTAATGGATCTTGGGCTCTTTTCTTGACCCAACTTGATAGTTAAGGCTTGGAATTCATGAATTTGGGCTTCTAACTCATTTTTCTTGGGCTTTTGGACTTGGGTCTTCAATGGACTTCTCCAAAATGCTTCAAAAAGCCCCCAAAATAATCCAAAATCTCTCAAAATTCAGGTTTTGCTTCCCTGGCTCGGTTTTTTGAAATTTAGACATAAAATAGCATTAAAGTACACAATTCATGCACAAAACTAGCTAAAAATAATAGGAAAATGATAGCATTTATGCATGCTATCAGTGTTACCAGAACAAGGTACCCAACCTTATTTATTTACTATAGACCATTTAGGTTATATACTCGAACTTGATCCCTGTCCATAGTCATGATATAGTTCGAGTATCTCATGTTATAACCATGGATGTTTCTATTGGATTATTAAGATATTAATAAACATTTCTCACTGAATAACATCTTTATTTATATATAAAGGATAACAAAACTTGAGTTTTAGGACATAAACCCCAACACTGGCCACTCTCACCCATACAAATCTAAGGACAATCCCTCCTGAAAAGGAGTTCATAACAGACTCAGGATTGAGATTGAGTTACCTAGGTCATCCTATTGAAATAGAAACCTAAACTAGTTAACGACGTTACATCCAGTGGTTACTATTTTGCAGTCTGGTCTTATGCAAACTCATTGCATAGGATACCCTAACCCGCATGTCTCCTACATGGATGCTTTGGATCATTGCATCTGTATCAAATACAAGGTGGGTCGTATCACATAGTGTCACCAGGATAAGGTACCCAGCCTTATCCCTATACTATAGACCATTTAGGTTGTTACTTGAACACTAATCCCGTATGTCCCCACATACTTGTTCAAGTTTCATTTAAACAACCTTGGATCTTAGTTTATTAGATTTAGGGTTTATTAATGCAAACTTGATTATTCAATAATCAAATTACTGAATCACTCAAATAACGACTTATTGAGATCTATTAATTTGTTTCATTTACTATCTATGAGTTTTAGGGCATAAAACCCAACAAACTGCTGTAGGGAAATTTGGAGGAAGTGTAGCGGAAGATCCGCACTCACACCTTAAATAATTTCTTGATATATGCAATAAGTTCATTATTCCTGGAGTGGCCCCAGAACAGTTGCAAGTGATCCTGTTTCCATACTCGCTAAGAGATGCTGCTAAAGTTTGGTTGAATCAACAACCAGCAAACTCCATCGCTACGTGGAATGATCTGACTGAGAAGTTCTTAGAAAAATACTTTCCACCAACAACAAATTCCATGCTACGAAAGGAGATCATGACATTCGCCCAGTTGGAGGATGAGACACTGAGTGACGCTTGGGAAAGGTTTAAAAGTTTATTGCAAAGATGCCCTCATCATCGTTTGCTTCACTGCATTCAATTAAAGACATTCTATGTAGCGTTGAACAAAAATTCCCAAATTTTTGTCGACTCATCTGCCAATGGTGCGCTGCTTAGAAAGACTTATGATGAAGCGCATGAAATTCTTGATCGTATAGCAAGGAATAACTACGAATGGGGTACCGCAGAAGGCAAAAGGAAGCGCCCAATGAAGACTGGCTCAAGAAGTTTTGAAGTGGATCTCATGACTACGATAAATGCAAAAACCAATGCGTTGACCACCAGGATGGACACATTAACAGCCAACACAGCGCCCCTTATAGCTCAACTAGCTACGGTAGGATGCGACATCTGTGGAGAAGCCCACACGCATGACCAGTGCCCATCCAACCCAAAGTCCATGTTCTTTGTGGGACTGCAAGGAAGTGCGCACAATGATCCATTTTCAAACACCTACAACCCTGGCTGGAGGAACCACCGTAACTTCTCATGGAGTGGAAACACTGGCGCAACCAAGCAAACACAACAAGGTAATGCAAACTCTGGCCCTAGATTGCTTAACGCTAACAATGATCATGTGGCGTAGGAAAATTTCCAGCGCAACAGTAACACAAGCAGTGGAGACTCAGGCGCATCATCATCCAACTCTCTGGAAAACATGGCGAAGGACTCTATGGAAAGCCAAAAAGAGTACATGGCAAAGAATGAAGTGATCGTCAGAGTCAAGTCGCATCCCTGAGAAACCTGGAAGTTCAAGTAGGAGAACTTGCGTTAGAACTAAAAAATAGACCTACTGGGACTTTGCCCTGTAATACAGAGGGCATACAAGAAATCATTAACAACTTAATAATTTTTCGTAAGTGTGACCTGCCATTTTCAGATCCTAGAGGACGACCCCAATAATGCTAGTGAATGGAAAAGCTAATGTTGGGAATGACCCTAAGAGACCCTATCCATTTCTAGAGTTCGTGTTGTTCCAACTCTCATGTTACAACCCTCCAAATGGTTTAGTAGCTCCAGGGCATACAAGCAAGCAGAACATGGGAATCTCACGGTGCAACCTAATGGAAGAGACCGTAGGATGTGTTGACACACTTCCTTCACCCACTTACTATAAATACTTTCTCTATTCACCTTGTTATTGATTTATGCAAACACCTTCCGAATGGAGCAATTGAGGTATAATCAACACGAGGCCAAGCATAAATCTCACGATGTGAACTTTAGGGAAAGCGTGAGAAGAAAATGATTTATTTTCATATACCTTTTTCCTCCCACTAAGTATTTTAAAGATTAGAGTCTTTTACTTAGGTAAATTCAGGCTAAACGAATCTATCTAAGTCTATGCCTTATATAATTCTTAAAATAAGGTCTTTAGTCTAATGTCTAGGTGCATCAAAACCCTTTTAATTACCTAGTGACATTTCATGCTAATAAGACCATGGTTAATTCATCTCAGGTACCGGATTACCGGGAGAGTTCCCTTATAATCGAAGTCTTGTCGTCCTACTTAACCATATTTTAAATCTATTATAATACTAAGTAAGACATTATTCTAATCCTATTAGAAATGATGATATTAGGTCTAATTGATTTTAAATCGTTTTAAATTAACTCATTTTCCTAAGATCCTATGTTAGCATGTAACTCTTTGTTATAGGTTTTGACGGTTTCTATTCATTAACCCTTATAACTTATTATAACTTTTAATGAATTGGTCCTATAACATGCTTCTAATGGTGATGAAAGCATATAACGATCAAATTCTAATTATATATATATATACCATTAGAAAGCATAAACATTTTGAAATAACCTATGTCTAGGTGATTTTCCAAGGCATAACAATTACGCTTCGATGTCTAGGTGATAAAACTCTTTAAACCTCACATCGCTCACCCATGCTCATAAAACTCGAGTTAACCTAACTCAAGAACCGGGTCGATACCCAGGTAAGAGGAGTTCCGTAAACAATCAACTTAAATACCTCCATCATTAGACAACAACTCACTGGGTGAGTTCTTTTGTAACCTTAGCTTTACAAGATATCGACCTAATCTATGAAAGTTGATCGATTTGGTGGTTCGTTAACCCTAAGTGGGCATGCATTTATCTTGTTATAGATTTTAAGTCTATCTCGGTATATAACTTTTATAAAAGACAATAAATCTATAACTACTTTATTTTGTAATATAACCATTATAGTTAAGGTAAGGAAGTTTCATTCTACATGTTGGTTCATTTTTATTTTGTTAATATAACATTTATATTAACTAATCATCAATGAAAATAAACCATCCAACATGCATCTCCAAAATTAATATAACTCTTATACTAATTTCATGAAACTTTATTCATGCATTCAATTAATATCATAACTCTCATAATATACTAATTAATGCATGAATCATGCTTTCCTATGGTGGGATTTTAAATCTAAATGGCATACATTATGCACATACATTTCTATTTAATTAAAACATACATTCATTGATGCATAATTAATTAAATCAACTAAAGTGGATTGGCTTCGGGATCTAAATAAAGCAACTTTCCTAAATTATTACAATAATAATTTCAAAAATGGGCTTGGACAGCTCCCGAACATTTCGAACCGACACGAACTGCCATGGAAAAGAAACCACGTTTTGGCCGGAACTTCAACAGCGTCGAGACTATACATTTGGACAGCAATCTGGAATTTTTGGCCAGCCTTGAACAGTCTCCGAATTTCTTCAAATTGAACCCCTATTTGGACTCTAATGGCTCTCAAATTTCATAGACTCGATATACACTCATTAATGCCCATATACATGTAGGCAATTAAAAATTTATTCAACAAATTCAATGAAAATTAAAGCCAATCCCAAAACCAATTTACTTTATTTACCAACACAGTTTCATCATATGAAAAGCTACCCACCAAGCTAAAATTAATGAATGTTAGGTACCTTAATCATGCTCTGATACCAATTGAACGTATTCATATAACACATGCGGAAGCAATTTTAGGATCGGAGGCACTTAACTACATCAATTTTAGAAAATGAAAACATGTTGTCTTTTAAATCGAAAAACAAAGTTGTTTTAGTACCAACCTTTTGGAGACCGATTGAGCAACTCCTTTTGATTCCTTTGATCACGAACGATGTGTGGACCACGTCTAGTGTCTTCCCCGCTATCCTCCAGCCTTAGAATGACTTGTGGGAGTCTACGGTGATAGGGATTGGAAGGGATATGCTTCAGCACTTCAAGCTATTAGAGAGTTTGAGAGAGTGAGCTTGAGACAAAGTTTTGGCAGTTGATGACCGCAAAGTGCACGGGCCGCAAGTAATATAAAACGGTAGTATTACCGAGTATCGAATCCACAGGGAAGCGAAGCGAAAATTAAGCAAAAACAAAATCTCTTGAGCACTAAAAGTACTTAGGCAAAATAATATTTAGGGAACAACTCATGCAAATAAGAAAAATTTAAGATTTAAAGCAGGAAAATAATTTGATCAATCAAGTTAAAGAAAATATGGAGAAAGAGATTTCTTTAAATGGGAAGAGGGGTCTTGAAAATCAATTATGAGCTAAATAATTGTTATAATAATCCTATCTCATTGCCCAACTAATTATACTCCTAGAATCTTCGTTAATCACATAGGTTCTCCTGTCGGTTTCCCCTAATTGTAATTAATTCATTTTAACAACCTAAGTGTCCTTAGCGCCATTAAAAATCATTAATTATTACGTTCTGATTCATTTTAGGAATCTAAGTTTAATCAACTAATCCCGGTGTCACGACGGGCAATTAAACTAGTTGCATGGATTATGATCTATCCTAACTTCTCTCCGTCGAGTTTCCATTAAGAATCGAATCATTACACAATTGGCCAGATTGAATAAAGCATTAAGCACATCCATACAAATAATTAGGAAAAAGGGCAAGAGACAGGTAATTATAACAACGTTTCAACTATAATTTCATTCCAAGACCCTAAATTGGGGTTTAGCTATACATAGCTAAAATATCCACAACATTTACAATAGAAAGCATAATTTAAGAGCATAAAAGGAAAGGAATTGACCGTCGAAAAACCCCTTCGCTTGGCGCTCAGAGCTCTGCCGAACACTCCTTTGAGCTTCCTAAGATGCTCCCCAAAATTCCCCAAAATATTTCCCACTAAAGAATTCTCTCAAAAAGGCTAGAAATCCTTGAGAGAGGCTCCAAAGGAGCCAAAGGAAGGAAAGAATGGATTGAAGAATGAATTGATTGATGGTGAATGAGGCACCCAAGGGTGCCTTTTTATAGGCCCGGATTGGGGGTAGCGTCGCGACGCTACATTGCACAGCGTCGCGACGCTGCAACGCACGCGTCTTGTTGCCCAAGAAATGGGTAGCGTCGCGACGCTGCCTTGTATAGCGTCTCGACGCTGACCCAATTTCCAGAATTTCCAGCTTCGGTTTTGGGCTGAATTTTTGGGCCTTCTCTTCACTTCTTTTGGGCATTCTCATCATGATTGGCTTCATTGGATCCCCTTTTGATCCATGCTTGGATTTGGGCTTCATTTGCTTCATTTTTTGCACTTTTTTCTCCCAAAATTACCAACTTTGCTCCTAAGGTCCAAATAACGGAATTCATTAAATATTTTCATTAAAAACACGATTAAAGCACAAAAAAGCCTAATAAATTGGGACTAAAATAGCGACATTTCTGCTCGCTATCACACCCCCAAATTTAAGCTTTTGCTAGACCCGAGCAAAATAAATTCTAAAGATGCATGAAATAGAATGGCTCAAGCCTCAATGATTTTGGAATTCTTAAGATAGAATGGAAAACATGCAAGTGGAATAAGCAAGCACCGCATACTCTTGAAGAAATCTTAAACTAGATTGAACTTAAGATTAATGAATAGCATGCTCAAGACTTATCTATTGATTCTTTTACTAACCTAGATTAGTCTTATGGCTTTCTCCATTTGTTTTCCCCCTACACTGGCTAAGAGCCCATAATAGGTTGGAGTCCTTCTATCATGCAAAAAAAAGAAACTAGGGTGCCTGTTATTTTCTTTTTCATGGGGGAGCAAAACTCACAATTGATTTTTCTCTTTCTTTTGCTTTTTCTTTTGCTACTCCCCCAAACTTGCATTTTGATATCTAATGGTACTAGCTTTCACACTACGGTGCAGGGACCCTTAACCCGAATTTTATTCTCTGGTTGGCCTAACTGATCACACCGCAGGTAGCTCTTTTTACCCCTAGGCTTTTTCTTTTGTGCAAGCAAAAATTTTTTTTTTTTTTCTTTTCAAAAGATTTTTCTTTTCTCTCATTTTCTTTTGTTGCTTTTGCTTTTTTCTCAGCAGACATAACATTTTTTTCTACCTAGCTCTTTAGAACAATCAAGCATGAACTTCCTAATATTAGAAACTAAGCCTATCGGGGTGACAACAAACTTTTAAAATCATAATACTAATCTAGATTTTCAAAGACGTCATTAGATAAGGCTATTGCATGCTTTAGACATCAAAACTAAGTATCAAAAAATTTTAAAATTTCACAATTTCTGCCGTGCTCCCAGATTCCACAACATATAAACTATTTTCTCCCAAAATTTCTAAAATCACATCCTTGGCTATCATAGCTATCAATTCATGCATCCAAAAGAATTCAAATATGCTCAACACAGCGAAAGCCTCCCCCCAAACTTAAACTAAACATTGTCCCCAATGTTTTTAAAACAGTAAAGCAAATAGAGGGATACTGAGACTTCCCTGAGCTAGGAGTGCTTTATCCTCTTCCTTTCGATCCAGAAAAATGGGATTCTTGGAATTTTGGGATTTGCTTAAGGTGATCCTGCAAAACAAAATTGGATCACGAAGCAAAGAAAATTATTTACCGCAAAAACAACTATCTAAACTTTAATCCTTGGGTTGCCTCCCAAGCAGCGCTTTCTTTAACGTCTTTAGCTATACGAGGCTCGGCACGCTTACGGAGGCTCGAAATAAAAATTTTCATCATCCTCCGGGCCCTGCAAAAAATCACGCACCGAGTTGCATACCGCAAACAGGGGAGAAAAAAAACTTTCCCCTGGCCCATCATCACTAAAGAGATTATCATAATAACATTGCAGAAAATATGTAACAGCATCAAATCTCTTTTCTAAGTCTCTATTCACAAAGCAATTGTTAACAGAGTCATCAAGCGTTATAATATCTACCGGTCTAGGATCTAAAGATGGCCTATCAATCATGCCAGACCATTCATCAGAAAAAACATTTACATGCTCCTCAGATTCCTCAGACTCAGTATTAAGAAATGATTCGACTAGGCTATCACATGACTCACTATCAGAATTAAAGAATTCAAGCTCTTCAGGGTCAGATTCTATACTATGCACAGATTCGAGTTCCTCTGGGTCAGTTTCTATGCTATATACATCATCAGGACACGAATCAAAGGTATTAACATTATCAGGGTTCATGCATTCAGGAATGTCAAGATCAGACTCAATGGATTCAGTGTAATCACGATCAGACTCAAAATTATCTACCAAGTAATCTTTTTTATGCATTTCATGCTCATCCTCAATGTCAGGCAACTCAATATCATCATCAAAATTATCCATTTCAGGCAAATCTAATTCATTCTCAAATGAAGGTAAATCATCAACTGCAGATATTTCATTGTCACAAGCAGGCAAGTCTAATTCATTTTCAAAGTCAGGCAGTTCTAAATCATTCTCAAACAGAGGATTATTCAAATATGCATTGTGATCAAAATCCTCATCATCCATAGGCACTTCTCCTAAGCCTAAGCCAAGATTAAACTCTACCTCCTCATCATCGTCAGTCAAGTATTCAGGACCAATAGAAAAACATGTATGCAAACTACATACAGACTCATCTCGTCCAAAAATACTAAACACAACTTTTTCATCATCAATGTTCAAGGTAAGCTTACCTGTGTGGACACTGATCTCAGCTTTACCTGTAGCTAGGAAAGGTCTGCCTAGAATAATGGGCACCTCTTTATCCTCCTTCATGTCTAGTACCACAAAATCTACGGGGAAGATAAACTTGTTGACCTTCACCAGTACGTCCTCCACAACACCCATTGGTTGGGTAATTGATCTGTCAGCAAGCTGGAGAGTGACGTCGGTGTCCTTCATACCTGTTAAACCAATCCTCCTGTAAACAGAATAGGGCATCAAGTTTATACTTGCTCCTAAATCACACAAGGCCCTATCGAAAGATGCTTCTCCTATGGTGCAGGGAACAGTAAAACTCCCTGGATCTTTTTGTTTAGAAGGCATCTTCCCAGATACTATGGTACTGCTACTCTCAGACAATTTAAAATTTTCTTTTTTCAGACTTTTCTTTCTAGAAAGCATTTCTTTCATGAATTTCCCATAATTAGGCATGTTATACAAGGCATTTACTAAGGGAATATTCACAGACAATTTCTTAAACATTTCTAGAAACTTTTGAAACTGCTCATCTAATTTAACATTCTTAAAGCGCTGAGGAAAAGGTAACTCCCTGTAATCAAAGGTTGGACATTCGCCCCTCCGCCTGGGTGGGCTAATGTGCGAGCCTTTGTCATGGTGGTGGCATGGGACCACTTCTTCCTCGTACAGTTTCTTGCTGTGCCTGCCATCCTGCTTTTTATCTTCTTTTCTACCTGCAAAATTGTTAGAAAAATCACAATTTAAGTCAATAGAGTCAGGAGGATGTTGGGACCTTTCAGAGGAGACTTTTTGTGCCTCAGCCCTTTCATCTTCATCCCTTCTCTTTTCTTCTTCCTTCTTCTTTTCTGAACTGTTCTCCAGCTGTCTACCACTTCTCAGTGTCACCATCTTGCACTGCTCTCTTGGGTTAGGCTCAGTGTCGCTTGGAAATTTTCCCTTTTGAAGGGCATTCACTGCTGAAGCGATCTGTCCTATTTGAACTTCCATGTTCTTCAGAGCTGTGTCGTGGTTATTGACTGCTGTCTGGAGATTGACGTTCAAAACTTTCTGTTCCTTTACAAACATAGCCACCAACTCCTCCAGGTTATTCTTCTTTTCAGGCGCACTAGATGATGCAAAACCTGGCGGCGGCTGCAAGACATTCTTTGTATTTGAGTATGAGAAGTTCTCGTGATTGCGCAGATTCGGGTGGTAGAAGTTTGGTATTCCTTGCGTAAATGGTCTGTTCCCCACGTACTGGACTTCTTCCACATCCTGACCTTCCTTCTTCGAATAGCCTTCAGCTAAGGTGGAAATGGATTTGACCACCTCAGATGAAGTCAACTTGTTCAGCGCATTGGTCAGAGATGCCAGTTGTGCCTTGAGTGAACTTGACTCATCCAATTCATATAATCCAGCCTTCTTTGAAATTGCTCCTCTCTCGGTTGGCCATTGATAACTGGTTGCCGCCATTTCCTCTAACAGATCTTTGGCTTCTGTCACTGTCTTGGAAAGAAAACTTCCTCCTGCTGATGTGTCTAGGACTGTCTTAGTGGAGGGATTCAATCCATTGTAAAATAATTGCACTTGGAGCCAATCAGGATATCCATGTTGGGGGCACCGCCTAAGCATCTCCTTGTATCTTTCCCACGCCTCGTACAACTGCTCCTCGTCAAGCTGCCTAAATGTTCCAATCTCAGTCCGGAGCTTCGTAGTTTTGGCAGGCGGGAAAAATTTTGTCAGAAAAGCCTGGGCAAGCTCATCCCATGTACTTATGCTGCCCGTCTCGACTGATTCGAGCCAATCCTTTGCTTTATCCTGTAGAGAGAATGAAAATAACCTCAATCTGATAGCGTCGGCCGGAACTCCGTTCATCTTCACCGTCGCACAAATTTCCAAGAATGATCGCAGATGTGAGTGTGGGTCCTCAGAAGGGTGTCCCTTAAACGAGTTATCGAGCGCCATCTGAATCAATCTCGTCTTTAACTCAAAATTGGTAGCTTGGATTGGGGCGTAGAAAATCCCAGAATTCTCGGTGGGGAGAACTGGCTGTAAGAAGTCTCTAATTGCCTTGGGAGCTTCTTGTTGGGCCATTGCTTCTGCTAATTTTTTCTCTCTTCGAATGGATCTAAGAGTCCTGTCAATTTCAAGATCTAACGGAAACAAATTAACCACCTTGTTCCTTCGCATACAATACTCCCAATCAATCAAGAGAACCAAACAAAATAAAACAAAAACAAATGATATTCACAAAATAATAAAAGAAAAATATTTACACCTAAATTACTATTTATCCCTTTCTTTTTGATGTCAAGAAAAATTAATGTGCTTAAAAATCAAGCTTCCCCGGCAACGGCGCCAAAAACTTGATGACCGCAAAGTGCACGGGCCGCAAGTAATATAAAACGGTAGTAATACCGAGTATCGAATCCACAGGGAAGCGAAGCGAAAATTAAGCAAAAACAAAATCTCTTGAGCACTAAAAGTACTTAGGCAAAATAATATTTAGGGAACAACTCATGCAAATAAGAAAAATTTAAGATTTAAAGCAGGAAAATAATTTGATCAATCAAGTTAAAGAAAATATGGAGAAAGAGATTTCTTTAAATGGGAAGAGGGGTCTTGAAAATCAATTATGAGCTAAACAATTGTTATAATAATCCTATCTCATTGCCCAACTAATTATACTCCTAGAATCTTCGTTAATCACATAGGTTCTCCTGTCGGTTTCCCCTAATTGTAATTAATTCATTTTAACAACCTAAGTGTCCTTAGCGCCATTAAAAATCATTAATTATTACGCTCTGATTCATTTTAGGAATCTAAGTTTAATCAACTAATCCCGGTGTCACGACGGGCAATTAAACTAGTTGCATGGATTATGATCTATCCTAACTTCTCTCCGTCGAGTTTCCATTAAGAATCGAATCATTACACAATTGGCCAGATTGAATAAAGCATTAAGCACATCCATACAAATAATTAGGAAAAAGGGCAAGAGACAGGTAATTATAACAACGTTTCAACTATAATTTCATTCCAAGACCCTAAATTGGGGTTTAGCTATACATAGCTAAAATATCCACAACATTTACAATAGAAAGCATAATTTAAGAGCATAAAAGGAAAGGAATTGACCGTCGAAAAACCCCTTCGCTTGGCGCTCAGAGCTCCGCCGAACACTCCTTTGAGCTTCCTAAGATGCTCCCCAAAATTCCCCAAAATATTTCCCACTAAAGAATTCTCTCAAAAAGGCTAGAAAGCCTTGAGAGAGGCTCCAAAGGAGCCAAAGGAAGGAAAGAATGGATTGAAGAATGAATTGATTGATGGTGAATGAGGCACCCAAGGGTGCCTTTTTATAGGCCCGGATTGGGGGTAGCGTCGCGACGCTACATTGCACAGCGTCGCGACACTACAACGCACGCGTCTTGTTGCCCAAGAAATGGGTAGCGTCGTGACGCTGCCTTGCATAGCGTCTCGACGCTGACCCAATTTCCAGAATTTCCAGCTTCGGTTTTGGGCTGAATTTTTGGGCCTTCTCTTCACTTCTTTTGGGCATTCTCATCATGATTGGCTTCATTGGATCCCCTTTTGATCCATGCTTGGATTTGGGCTTCATTTGCTTCATTTTTTGCACTTTTTTCTCCCAAAATTACCAACTTTGCTCCTAAGGTCCAAATAACGGAATTCATTAAATATTTTCATTAAAAACACGATTAAAGCACAGAAAAGCCTAATAAATTGGGACTAAAATAGCGACATTTCTGCTCGCTATCAGCAGCATAACACTATGATGAATCCTCTGAATTATCCATCTTCTAATCCTCTATATATAGAGAATTTTCATGCATCTTTGATTCACCAATGTAAGACACATGGAGATGAGAATTGAATTAGTGGATTCTAGGTGTTCTATGGAGATTTCATGCAAAATTGCATGTGTGAGTTATTATTCCACTTTCTTCATCCATGCAAGAGTAAGTTTACATGTGCAATTCCACTATGTCCATCTGTGCAAGAGTGAAAAAATCCATTCTTGGATTTAATTTAAAATGAAATTCTTTATTGCCTTTTAGATTATTAATTGAACCAATTCAATTAATTCCATGAAATTAATCAAATTAATTTACTTCACCTAACTTAATCCACTAAACTTGAATTTCTAAAATTCAAGATTGAAATCTCTATCTCAATTTTAATTAAAAAACAATTCATGATCATTTTTAATTTAAAACAATAATTAATTTAACAATTTAATTAATTATGAAATATATATATCAAATTAATACTATGCACCTAACATGAATCTCTATTCACATATTTATTGTATTTAAATTATATTTAAATATATTACTCTCTCAATTGATAGTCTAATCCATAATTAAACTATTGTGTTGATAATATCGTATATGACAATAATTTCCCTAAACCGAATTTGAACGATTCAAACTTTCCTATTACTTTGTTCTAAAGTATATTCCATATGAGCTAGCAAAGGGACCTAATGGGCCTACAGATCATGGGCTCCAACAATCCGAGATTAACCGGTTAAACTCATTAACCTAGTTAATCAACATTCGTTTAACTAACGAGACACTCCACTATAGCCCGTAGCTACACTCTTCTCACTGTAAAAATATTTTTGTCCACCCGATACAACCATAATAAGTAAGTCGACCCTTCACAGGTTGTTTGTAACTGCAGTAGGCCAAAAATTCATTTTACCCTTGAAGTTTGTTGGTCGCTACCGCAAGCGCACGGTATCTCAAGTAATATAAAATGGAAGAATTCCGAGTATCGAATCCACATGGAGGCGAAGCGAAATTTAAACAAGCAAAGATTCCTAGAGCACTAAAAATACTTGGGATAAATAATATTTAGGGACCAGATCATGCAATCAAGAAAATTAAAAATCAAAACAATTAGAGAGAAAATTTGATCAATCGATAAAAATAAAATGCGGAGAAAGAGTTTTCTAATGGGAAGAGGGGTCTTGAAAATCAATTATTAGCTAAACAATTGCTACAATTGTCCTATCTCGTCGCCCAACTAATCATACTCCTAGAATCTCCGTTAATAACATAGGTTCTCCTGCCGGTCTCCCCTAATTGTAATTAATTCATTTTAACAACCTAAGTGTCCTTAGCGCCATTAAAAATCATTAGTTATTACGCTCTGATTCATTTTAGGAATCTAAGTTTAATCAACTAATCTCGTTGGCACGACGGGCAATTAAACTAGTTGCATGGATTACGATCTATCCTAACTTCTCTCCGTCGAGTTCCATTAAGAATCAAATCAGTACACAATTGGCCAGATTGCATAAAGCATTAAGCACATCCATACAAATAATTAGGACAAAGGGCTAGAGACAGACAATTATAACAACATTTGAACTATAATTTCATTTCAAGACCCCAAATTGGGGTTTAGCTATACATAGCTAAAATATTCACAATAACTACAACGGAAAGCATAATAAAAGGGAAGGAATTGACCGTAGAAGATCCCTTCGCTACGCTTGGAGTCCCTCCGAAAACTCCTTGAGCCTCCTAGGATGCTCCCCAAAATTTACCAAAATTTTCCCACTAAAAAAGCTCTCAAAAGGCCAGAAAGCCTTGAGAGAGGCTCCAAAGGAGCCAAAGAAAGAAAGGAAGGAATGAGGAAATGATGATTGATGCCTAAAACGAGGCACCAAGGGGCACCTTTTATAGGCTCGGAAATGGGGTAGCGTCGCGACGCTGTGACGTCATCGACTTGCCGGCCAAGAAATGGACAGCGTCGCGACGCTAGGCGTTTTCCAGACTTTCCAGCTGCGGATTGGGCTTCTTTGCTTGGGCCAACTTCAATTATTTTTGGGCTTTTTCTTCATAATTGTCCTCTTTTGACTCCTCTTGACCCAAGCATGGAAATTGGGCTTGAATGGCTTCATTTTTGGGCACTTTTTCCACAAAATCTACAACTTTGCTCCTAAAGACCAAATAACAAAATATATGAAATATTTTCTATAAAAACACAATTAAAGCACAAAAAGGCTTAATAAATTGGGACTAAAAAAGCGACATTTCTACTCGCTATCAAAGTTACATCTTGTTCCTTAAGTTCCACTGATCCTCTATTGAACAATTTGTTTGTGGTCCAACCATTAAACAGAAAATACTCTCGTGCCAGGAAAGGACGGTGTGCCTTTGTTAAAGACTCGGAGTCAGCACTTAAGGGAACAACCTCTACTATCCCTATAGGCGGGTAGGAGTGAATTCCATCTTGCAAGACTATGTCCCCAGCTATTTACCCGGTCTTATCCCTAAAATGGTAGGCTTATTGAGTCGGCAATGTTGGGCAATTCTCACCCATGCAAATCAAGGGATAATCCCGAATAAATAGGAGTTCATAGTTACCTAGGTCATCGCATGAAATAGGCAGTTTCACAGTAAACGGCGTTATAATGGAAAGTGACTTATTTCTCGGTGTTGGTCTTATGCAAACTCATTGCATAGGACGCCCCCACTCGCATGTCTTTTACATGAACGATTCAGGATCACATCGTTTGTATTAAATACAAAGTGGGTCGGATCTCATAGTGTCTCTAGGATAAGGCACACAACCTCTATCCTTATACTATAGACCGTTTTGCCTATTACTTGAACTTGATCCGCTTTTATGTTTACACATAAAGTTCAAGTGTTCATTATATAACCATGGGTTCTAGTTTATTGGACTTGGGTTAATTAATGCATAATTAAACAACGATTTAATAACTACTTATTGAATAACCTCAATAACACTTTATCGATTATAATTAACTTTGTTACATTTACTATCCACAAGTTTTAGGACATAAAACCCAACAACGACGTGCCCCTAAGGCAACGCAGAACCATTAGGGCTCCCGCACTGGTCATCTGTCAGCTGCTGTCGCGCGAGGATGAAGACCAAAGTTGCCAAAACAAAAGGAAGTGAGCCCCCAGCGTAGCAGCTAAGGGCAAGGAGAAATTTGGGGAGGAGGGCCCCAACTTCACTGAGGAGCACGGTTTTAGCTGTGCGCTTCCTCAGGCCATGCAGGATCAGATCGTCAGCCGAAAATGGGAGCTGGTATGTGAAGCAATCAAGAAGTATATCCCTGCGTTGGTCCACGTCTTCTACCGCGCACGATGTAATGATGAAGTGGACGAAGTAATGGTGTGTGGTAACGCAGTGGCATTCTCCCAAAGCATAATCAACGTTCTCCTGGAGCTGCCTGATGATCCAAAAGCAGAAGGGAATAGATTGTTGGATTCCCAAGATGAGGACTTCTTGAGCGAAATTCTGAGAACAATCGCACGGCCTGGCACAGTCTGGGAAGGGCGCGACACCGTAAGAATCGTAAGGTCGTAGTAGCTAACGCTGGAGGCTACCGAGTGGATGCATTGGATAAAAAATCGCATCATGCCCACACCGCATGATGCCATCTTATCGCTCCAGTGCGTGGTCCTCTGCTACTGCATCGTCAAGGGCATTGCGGTAGACCTAGGGCGGATCATCACTCAAACATTTCATTAGACCGCTGCAAAGCCAAGGCGAGTGATGTTTTGTGCAAGCATGGTGACAAAGTTATTACTTCAGTCAAGTGTGGTTCTTGCGGCCACCGATGAAAGAAGGAAAATCTGCCAGTCTTTTGATGACCAATGGTTGACGCGGATAACCACGACCCACAATAACAAAATCATGCATGCGTGAGCTCCTGAGCAAGTAGTGGCACCTGCAGCAGAAGAAATCCCACCAGCCTTAGCGCCTCCCAAAAAGAGAAAGAAGCAAACAGAAGGGAGAAACTCAAGGCCTGCGGCAAGGCCTGCTGAGCCAACCCCCGCTCTAAACTCAACTCCAAAGTAGGAAACAACTGTCTGCACTGTGAACAGAGAGCCTTCTCCACCGCACCCTGATTCTCCCTTGCGCCATCAACAAGAAGAAGTTCCTCTGGCGCTTGTGTGTCAAATCCAAGTCTGTGCTCAACAAACTTCTCAAGAAGAAGGCCAGCGCCAAGAAGAGCAATTTCCTAATCCTCCTCAGCGCCCTAAGGCATCCGCTAGCACAAATGCGTCTACGCCATAAGTAATCGATGTGGATGTGAGCCAAGTATAATGCGGAAATACTGCGACACTTGGAATAAATTGTTGAACCGCTAAGAAGAGAGCAAAAAGAGCTGAGGAAGCGCCTTGATTCACTCATGTTATATTTAGTGTTCTGGACGAGCGCCTTTGGCAATCTCCTGCCAGCTAATTTTATAATCAGGCCCCGTCCGCCGCGAAGACCAGATGGCGCGAGACCTTCTCAAGTGCGTCCGAGCATGCTACCACCACCACCTCAAATGCTTAGGCCACCGCCTCTGCCAAGTGAATGATCTTCTCATTTTTCTATCTGTTTTTGTATTTTTTTTTTTTTTTCCTGATGTGTTGTACTTTATTTTCTTTTTTACTTTCCCATTGCATCAATGAAAAACAAACTTTGTATCTTTATCGCAATCTTAAGTTAAAGCCTTTAATTCATGCCTTAGTCACTAAAATATCTTTACGTTAGCTCTTTTGACAAACACTTAGAATCCAAAATTTTCCCAAGTTTTTTCTGTCGCAACTCAGTCCAAAGAATTTCCCTTCCTTAGCATTCCCCTCTGCTTTAGGATTTTTTCTTGTTGCCTGACGATCTGATGCTGTTGCAGCGCAGTTAGCATCTACTTAGAGCATCACATAGCATTCCCATGTTCAAGTTTGGGGGACAGTGGGAACGTTGCCCAGTTTAAGTTGGGGGATGCGTTAGATGTTTTAGAGCAGGATTAATTTAATAAATGCATTCTGCTGGTTTCCTTGCGCTAGTAGTCAGGGGCATTCATATCACCCATCATTTTCCTCTACGCGAAAGCGTATAAGTATTCCATGAGCGTTTAGGGTAGTAAAAAATGTAATGCTCATAGTTGGACACCCTTCATCGCAAATGTGGGTAAACCAAAACAAAAGCATGTGTTTTGATGTCGATCATTTGTTTCTAAAAAAAAATTAATAATATGCCCTATACGCCTGAGCTTGTAGTGTTAGCAGGCTTGTCTGCATTGTTTCAGATAGGAGAGTCTAGTGCAAGGAGAAATCCTAATTCTAGGGGGAGAGCTAAGTGAAGGCTAAATTTTTTAGAATGGCTTTGGAGGGAAAGAGTTAGGAGATTCTGGATGCTGAGTATAAATCTTTAGAGCTAAGTTATCCTCGTAGAGTGACTAGAGGGCATTGCTTGGGGAGAAGTAATAATTTAAGTTTGGGGGTTTGATAACTTGCAAAAAGCAAGTTACTTCTAACCTAAAATTAAATTAAAAGAGGCTAGATAAGGGTACTGATGTGCCATATCAATGCATAAAAGCATACAATTGCGATAAATGAATCCTTAACGTAAATTTCCTTGATGCGGCGGGAAATTGCATATATTCTATCATCTAACACATGAATGTTGTAGTTGAAGGTAATAAAAGTCCCCACGCAGCGGAAGCGCATCGATTGGACCTTACGCCGTATATTAATTAACACTAAAATACCGTTACGAAAACTCAAACAAACTTTAAACACTCTTTAAAGCTGCTGGAAAATAGGTTTAAACAAGCTGAAAAATAAATCTAAATTTATTTTCATGCTTTTCTAAAGAAAGAAGGAAGAACCGTTACAAACCTTCGTTGTAGACTTGACCGTTCTTCGCCAACGACGCTCCAACGATCAAAACGCAGCAGCCGCCTTTGATTTTCTTTGCTGGAAATTCCTTCTTTGAATGACACAATAACCACAAAGGTTACACCGGTATGTCTCTAAGTCTAGGAGGCAAAAGACTTGTGGGAGTCTTTCTCGAAGAGGGAGGCTAGAGAGAATTCTAGGTCTTGTCTTTGAGAGTCTAAGAGCAAGAGCAAGAGTGTCAAGTGTCATGACCAATTAGGTCTAGTGTTCTATTTATAGAAGAGAGGCCATGAATAAAATATTCAATTAAATCAATATTTTCCAAAATTGATTCAATCTTATTCCTTAATTAATCAATCATGATCAATCAATTCCATAATTGATTAATCTTTTCCACAAATGACTAATTACTTCCATAAGTGATTAGATCATTTCCATAAATGATTAATCACTTCCTTAAGTGATTAATTATTTCCATAATTGATTAATTCCCGGTTAATTAATTCTCTAATTAATTAACCACCAATTAAATATCACATATTTAATTCCCGGCCTATAATTAATTAATTTGCCCAAACACATTTTAGGCCTTAAATTAATTAATTCATTATTTGAACTCTTTCAAACTTCCATAAATTTATATTTGAATTTCTTCAAATATTAATTTCTCTCATAATAATATATCAATATATATTATATTTGTTTCCCTTAGTAAATTGAACATTTTCAATTTACATTTATTACTTAGTTGCCTCAAATTACTTTATGAGCTACCAGTGGGACCTAATGGACCTGCAGATCAGAAGCTCCAACGATGTGAGATTAATTGGTCAAACTCATTAACCACATTAATCAATATTCGTTAACTGTGTGTTCATTCCACTATAGACTCACAGTTGCACTCTTCTCACTGCAGACATTTTTTCTGTGTCCACGGATATAGACCAATATCGACTAGTTAGTCCTTCACGAGTGTCCGTAACACCAGCTGGGTCAAATTACCGTTTTACCCCTGGGTTACCTCTATTTCCTTAAGTACCAATTCTCCTCTAATGAACAACCTGTTTGTGGTCCAACCATCAAACAGAAAACCCTCTCATGCCATTGAGAGGGTAGGGCCCTTTGTTCAAGACTCGGAGTAACCACTTAAGGGAACACTCATCTGCTTCCCTAAAGTCGGGAAGGAGTGAATTCCATCTTGTACGATTATGTTCCCAGCTCCCCATTCGGTCTTGTCCCCAAAGTGGTAGGCTTATTGAGTCGGCGTTTTGGCCACTCTCACCCATACAAATCAAAGGACAATCTCTCATGAGCAGGAGTCCATAATCAACTCAGGATTAAGACTAAGTTGTCTAGGTCGTCCTAGTGAAATTGAAAACCAACTAGTTAACGGTGTTATAACCAGTGGTTATTATTTCGCGGTCCGGTCTTATGCAAACTCATTACATAGGATACCCCCACTCGCATGTCTCCTACACGAACGCGTTGGATCGCAGCGTTTTTATCAAATACAAAGTGGGGCGTATCCATAGTGTCACCAAGATAAGGCACCCAGTCTTATCCCTATACTATAGACCCTTTAGGCTGTTTCTTGAACAATGATCCCATATGTCGCTACATATAGTTCAAGACTCATATTACAGCCTTGGATGTCTAGTTTATTGGATTAGGGTTATTATTAGGCAAAGACAAATATAAAATAACTAATAACAATTAATGGAAAAATATATCAATATTATTTCATTAATATCCGGTCAACGGTTACATTCACTATCTACGAGTTTTAGGGCATAAAACCCAACAAACTCCCACTTGAACTAAAACACTAGTTAGTGGGATGTAAATGCAATAATCTAAAGCTGGAAATGTCATGTATATAAATAATACAATGAACTAGGGCATCCTTATACCCATTATACATTTCTCCCACTTGCCCTAGATTAGATGCATACATATCTCGTAGACCTAGACCTTCTAGATGACCCTCAAACACTTTAGCCGTGAGAGCCTTCGTAAATGGATCAGCGATGTTGTGCTCCGAGGCGATCTTAGTGACGATCACATCTCCTCTTTGCACAATTTCCCGTATCAGGTGATACTTCCTCTCGATGTGTTTACCCCGTTTGTGGCTTCGAGGTTCTTTTGAGTTGGCTACAGCCCCACTGTTGTCACAGTATAGTGTTATGGGCACGTTCATATTCGGAACCACTTCCAAATCAGTCAAGAACTTTCTAAGCCATACTGCCTCCTTAGCTGCTTCGCAAGCTGCTACATACTCAGCCTCCATGGTTGAGTCTGCTATGCATCCTTGTTTGATGCTTCTCCACACTACTGCTCCTCCATTGAGGGTGAATACTGACCCTGATGTGGATTTCCTTGAATCCTTATCAGCTTGAAAGTCAGAGTCAGTGTATCCAGTAAGAATCAAATCCTTAGCTCCATACACAAGCATGTAGTCCCTCGTTCTCCGAAGATACTTGAGGATATTCTTAACCGCTCCCCAGTGGTCCAACCCTGGATTAGACTGATACCTACTGACTACTCCCACTGCATAACATATGTCAGGCCTAGTGCAGAGCATAGCATACATTAAGCTGCCCACAGCTGAGGCGTAGGGAATGTGTCTCATGTTCTCAACTTCTTGAGGTGTCTTTGGAGATTGTTCCTTAGACAGGTGTACCCCATGTCTGAAGGGTAGTAGTCCCTTCTTGGAGTTTTGCATCGAATATCGAGACAACATCTTGTCAATATACGTTGCTTGAGACAGAGCTAGCGTTTTGTTCTTACGATCCCTAATGAGGTACGAACACACGTGAAGGATTGACTTGCTCTTATTGGTCGATATCCATGGACACAGAAATATATCTGCAGTGATAAGAGAGCAACTGTGGTTCTATAGTAGAGTGAACCATAGTTAACGAATATTGATTAACTTGGTTAATGACTTTATCCAAATAATCTCATATCGTTGGAGCTTCTGATCTGTAGGTCCATTAGGTCCCACCGGTAGCTCATTTAGGGCGTTGAGGTAAATTTCTAAGGGAGAATTGAATATTCGAAGGGGTTCGAATATTAAGTTTAAAATATGAATTGGATTCATATTAAAACTATAGGTTAAAATTAATGTGCATTAGATGTACATTCAAACTATAGGATATGTGAGAGTGATATGATTGAATATGTGATATTCAATTTAATGATTAATTAATTAAAGAATTAATTAATTATTCGTTTTTTAATTTAATTTAATTAAATTTGATTTGATTGAATTATATTAAAACCATAGGTTATGTGAGGAATGTTTATATATATGATATTTATCTAAATATTATGATTAAATCAATTTGTTGATTTAATTATATATATATATATTAATATTAATTAATTATAAATGTTTTATTATTAATTAATTTAATTATCAGTTAATGTAATTGATAAGACGTAGTATTCCTCAATAACCGCACTTCACGTTAGTGAGAGGATTAAGGGGCGTTAGTTTTGCTTTCTTGAGATCCTCACGATAACTGTCTCATTCATTCTAGTTCTGTAAGCTTTACAGAGACAATTCCTCCCAGAGAATTCCCTTAGAGAAAAGTTGCTCCCACAAGCCTCTCAACCAAATTTCCTAGGAGAATACTGTTGGGTTTTATGTCTTAAAACTCGTAGATAGTGAATGATTAACAAATTGTACACTTGTATCAATAAATTGTTATTGAGGTTTATGCAATAAAGTTTTATTGTCATATTAAGTCTAGAATTGCACAATATGACCCAAATCCAATAAACTAAGATCCAAGGTTGTTTACATGAGACTTGGACTAGTATGTGGGGACATACGGGGATCAGTGTTCAAGTAACAACCTAAAAGGTCTATAGTACAGGGATAAGGCTGGGTACCTTATCCTGGTAACACTATGTGATACGGCCCGCTTTGTATTCGATACAGACGTATTGATCCGAGGCGTCCATGTAGGAGACATGCGAGCGGGGGTATCCTATGCAATGAGTTTGCATAAGACCGGACCACGAAATAGTAAACCACTAGATGTAACACCGTTGACTAGTTAGGTTACTGTTTCAATAAGATGACCTAGGTAACTAAATCTTAATCCTGAGTGTGTCATGAACTCCTTCTCACGAGGGATTGTCCTTTGATTAGTACGGGTGAGAGTGGCCAGCATGCCGACTCAATAAGCCTACCTTCTTGGGGACAAGACCGAGTGGGGGGCTAGGGACATGACAATACAATATGGAATTCACTCCTTCCCCTATTGGGGCAAGTAGATGTGTGTTCCCTTAAGGGCTGATTCCGGGGCTTGAACAAACGCGCGTCGTCTTCTCCTGGCCCGAGAGGAATTCTTGTTTAGAGGTTGGACCCTAAACAAATTGTTCATTAGAGGGATCAGTGGTACTTAAGGAACCAGAGGTAACCCAGGGGTAAAACGGTAATTTGACCCAGTTGGTGTTACAAACACATGTGAAGGATTGACTTACTGCATTGGTCGATATCCGTGGACACAGAAATATTCTACAGTGAGAAGAGTGCAGATGTGGATCTTTAGTGGAGTGATCCACAGTTAACGAATGTTGATTGACTCGGTTAATGAGTTTAGCTGATCAATCTCGTATCGTTGGAGCTTCTAATCTGTAGGTCCATTAGGTCCACCTGCTAGCTCATATCGGATTCTGAGATAATATAGTCTTGATTATTAAAGGGAATATAAGTTAATTGTATTTTGATGCAATTAATATAATGTATGGAGATACATTATAGTATAAGTTTAATTAATGAATTAAACTTTATAATAAAATTAATTTTGGATATGATTCAAAATTAATTAATGAGAGAATTATGAATTTAATTAAATATGTGATATTTGATTAATTCATGAATTAATTAATTAGGGAATTAATTAATTTAATTTTAATTTGGTTAAATGTGATTTAATCAAATTAATACTATAGTTTATATTAATGTACATTTTGATGCACATTAAAACTACAGGTTAAATGAGAGAGATTAAATTGAATATGATTCAATTATAATATTAATTAAATATTTGATATTTAATTAATGTGGGATGAATTAATTTAGAATTAATTGAATGGCCAATTTAATTTAATTGAATATGATTCAAATTGAATTAAAAACTATATATTATAATTCATTTAATTTGATTAAATTAATTACAATTAATTAATTAATTAAATATTTATTATTTAATTAGTTAATGGTCGAGATCGTTTTGATTAAGATTTAACGGTCTAGATCCAGTAGGGCAATAACTCCCTCCCCACTTATCGTACAGGGGAGAGGGAGTTCCCAAGGATCCTCCCATTCTCTCAACTACACGAAAAACAGAGAAAGGAAAAGCTCTGAGTTTTTTTTCTCTCTTTTTCTCTCTAAAAATTCCAGTAATTGCTTTGCTGGAATTTTTCCCTTCCAAGACTAATTTTGGGTTCCCACAAGCCAATCTCAGAGATCCAAGAGATATAGCGGGTGATTCGAGTGGTGGTGTCCGTTGGAAGTCCCAAGAACGAAATTGGAGCATTGTGTTGTGATTGCCTCCTAAATCACGTAAGTTTTCTTAGTTCTAAAATAGTTTTAGATCTAAGATTAGAGCATGCTTAATATTAGAAATTGTTTATGTTTTTGTTGCCAACGTATCGGTTTTTCTGAAATTGAAATTTAATTCGAGAATGGTCTTGATTGTTTCCACTGCCAAAGTGATTTTAACCCTTTCAAATACCGGTCCAATTCTTGTGGTAGTGTTCACAAAATTCCAGCAAAAAGGAGGTTTTTGGGTTGCTGATTTTCTACAAATCTTGGAGGAAAAGGAGAAACTCGATCAAGGCTTCCACGATAGTAAGTATTTTCTTGATCCCTTGCCTTCTAGGATTTGCATCTAGATTAGATCTAGGTTTAAATTGCATTTTTCAGCATGTTTTATACCTATTTCCAACAAGTTTTAATTAGATTATACTGCTATTAAATTGTTGTCGTCGTATTGGTATTCCAATCGATGTTTAGATCGTTTTGGTCCTCTGATAATTTCCTCTGCACTAGGGCTTTTATCCCTGCAATTGGTATCAGAGCCATATCGATTTTTAAACATCGATTTGGGATTTGCGATTGGCTTTGAATGGTGGGATTTATTTTGCAATATGAATGTAATGTTGTTGTGAACTGTTTAGGTTTAATTTGGCCATAGATTTACATTTTTTTTATGATTTGATCATGTAAAGGCCCTTGCGTTTTTGGGCATTATTGTGTAAATCAAGTCTTGTAAGTCTGGGTCTAGAATTAGGTTGTTTGCTGATGAAGATCGCGGCCAAACAAAACCAAAATTCCGAAGAACAGTGTTGTTTCCGCCCAGATTCTGCTTTCAGACGTAATAGCTTCGGGACGCTGTTCGCACATCGCGATTTCATGCAACGTGCGACTAGGGTTTCCTAACGCGCAGGTGAAGCTGAAACCGGTTTGGTTCGCCGGTTTAGGCTGGGCTAGGACCTTTTTGGTCCGGTTCAGCCCGATTAAGGAGCGGTTCAGGTTTTTAGCGTCCGGTTCGGGACGGTTCGGTTGGTGCAGCATAATTCTAGAGTGCAGAAGACTATAATAGGATAGATTACGGGCTTTATTAATGTAATTAAGCTTTAATTTATCTTAGGGGCCAATTAAACCGGTTCATTAGCTATTTAAATTATTTATGGATGTCATTTAGATTTAATCCCACCTTAGGTTATAAAGCATGCTCATGCATTTATGTATGTTATAATTAGATTATAATATATGGTTTGAAATGCATGGTTGATTTTCATGAGATATTTAATGTATATGAGTTATATTAAATTCATGTAAATGGAATAGCATGATGCATGCAATTACTTAGTTAAATATAAATAGTTATATTTAATAAATTGTTTGCAGCATGCTACTTTGATTTACCTTGACTTGCGATATATAATTGTTATATTAATTAATAAGGAAATCAAAGTTGCATTGAGCATGAAACATCCATAGAATTAATATAATTGTTATATTAAAATTCATGCAATGCAAATCAATATAGTTTAATTTAATATGATTGTTAATTGCTTTAAACTATAGTATGCATGATTATAGGTCTAATCATTAAAATTTGAATAGTTTAAAATTAATGATTAGAAACCGTCAATCTATAATCAAGATATGCATGCACACATAGGACCATAGGTTAAAATCAATTAATTTTAATAGGATTAGAATAATTTCCTACTTAGTTGAAAACAGTTTTAATATACTAAGTAGGACCAACATTACTATGATTATAAGGGAACTCTACCAATAATTTTCTGTCTAATGTTGGGGGTATTTAAGTTGACGGTTTACGAAACAACTCCTACCTGGGAACTGATCTGGAACACTAGAGTTGAATTAATCATAGTTTAATGTTAGATAATGGTCACTATGTTAATTATGTTGGGTTTTATGCCCTAAAACTCGTAGATAGTGAATGTCACCGTTTACCAGATATTAATGAAATAATATTGATATATTTTTTCATTAAATGTTATTAGTTATTTTATATTTGTTTTTGCCTAAAAATAACCCTAATCCAATAAACTAGACATCCTAGGCTGTAATATGAGTCTTGAACTATATGTAGCGACATATGGGATCATTGTTCAAGAAACAGCCTAAAGGGTCTATAGTATAGGGATAAGACTGGGTGCCTTATCCTGGTGACACTATGGATACAGTCCACTTTGTATTTAATACAAACGCTACGATCCAACGCGTTCGTGTAGGAGACATGCGAGTGGGGGTATCCTATGCAATGAGTTTGCATAAGACCGGACCGCGAAATAGTAACCACTGGTTATAACACCGTTAACTAGTTGGTTTTCTATTTCACTAGGACGACCTAGACAACTTAGTCTTAATCCTGAGTTGATTATAGACTCCTGCTCATGAGAGATTGTCCTTTGATTTGCATGGGTGAGAGTGACCAATACGCCGACTCAATAAGCCTACCATTTTGGGGACAAGACCGAGTGGGGAGCTGGGAACATAATTGTACAAGATGGAATTCACTCCTTCCCGACTTTAGGGAAGCAGATGAGTGTTCCCTTAAGTGGTTACTCCGAGTCTTGAACAAAGGGCCCTACCCTCTCAATGGCACGAGAGGGTTTTCTGTTTGATGGTTGGACCACAAACAGGTTGTTCATTAGAGGAGAACTGGTACTTAAGGAAATAGAAGTAACCCAGGGGTAAAACGGTAATTTGACCCAGCTGGTGTTACGAACACTCGTGAAGGACTAACTAGTCGATATTGGTCTATGTCCGTGGACACAGAAAATATGTCTGCAGTGAGAAGAGTGCAACTGTGAGTCTATAGTGGAATGTACACACGGTTAACGAATATGGATTAATTTGGTTAATGAGTTTGACCAATTAATCTCATATCGTTGGAGCTTCTGATCTGCAAGTCCATTAGGTCTCACTGGTAGCTCATAAAGTAATTTGAGGCAACTAAGTAATAAATGTAAATTGAAAATGTTCAATTTACCAAGGGAAACAAATATAATATATATTGATATATTATTATGGGAGAAATTAATATTTGAAGAAATTCAAATATTAATATAAATTTATGGAAGTTTGAAAGAGTTCAAATAATGAATTAATTAAATTAAGGCCTAAAATCTATTTGGGCAAATTAATTAATTCAAGGCCGGAAATTAAATATGTGATATTTAATTGGTGGTTAATTAATTAAAGAATTCATTAACCGGGAATTAATCAATTATGGAAATAATTAATCACTTAGGGGCTGTTTGGGGCACTGAGTTGGTTATAATAGCTGGGGGTTATAATAGTCTGGGGATTATAATAGTCTGGGTGTTATAATAGTCTGTGTTTGGGGTGCAGATTATTATAGTCTGGGATAAAATAGTCTGTGTTTGGAGTGCAGTGTTTTGGGATGCAGATTATTTTAGTCTAGGTTCAAATAATCTATGTTTCAAACTGACTGTTTTTTTTCTTGACTTTTTATTTTTATTTTTTATTTTCCTCATACAACTTTGTACTTCAAATATTAATAAAAAAAAATGGGTTTAGTTGTAAAAAAATAAAAGTTTTGGGTACAGGGGTTAAATTATGTGTTTAGCTTAAAAGGAAACAAAAATAACCTAAAGTAAAGATTGATTTTCTTTGTTTTAGAGTCATGGTTTTTTCACAAAATAAGTCATTTTATGATTTCATATAGAAAAACCATATTTGTTTCATTTATGTATTTCCAACATAAAAATGGTAAATGCTTATTCAAAACTCATTTTACCCTTATTATCAAAAGAATTAAATAAAATAGAAATCACATAAAATAAAAACTTGAGTAGTATTTTTTTTAAAATTATTATTATCACGGTAAACTTAAATACGATAAGTATAATTTGGAATGAAACATATGGTACGATGAAGGTAAACATTCATATACTTCATTATCAAAAGTAATTATGTAATTAAACTCCATATTTATATATGTACAAAGACAACCTAGTATCTAACTCTCCCTAGAAATTTTATGATTTTTCCGATGACCACCAACAAATTTTTCGGCGATCGAATTTTTTTCCCTCTTTTTTCCTTTCATTTTCTTCTACCTCTTTTTTTTCTTTATTTTTTCGTTTTTTATATTTTTCGAAATGAAAATGAGAAGAAGATTTTTTTTTAAAAAAAAAAGTCGCCGGAAAAGTCGTCGGTGATTGCCGGAAAAGTGGCCGGAAAGTCGACGGCAGTCGTCGGAAAAGTTGTCGGTGGTCGCCAGAAAAGTCGTCGGCCGGTCGTCGGTAGAAAAGTCAATGAGTCACATGGAAGAAGAGAGAAAAGAGTTACTGTAGAGAATGGATAGAATAATTGGGGTGAGTTGAATAGTGGTTACTGTAGTAACACGGAGGGGAAAAATAACCAACTCCACCCCTTATTTTTGTTGGTGCCCCAAAAACTGGGTTGGTTATAATAGCGGGGGCTATTATAACCAACACAGTGGGCCAAACGACCCCTTAAGGAAGTGATTAATCATTTATGGAAATGATCTAATCACTTATGGAAGTAATTAGTCATTTGTGGAAAAGATTAATCAATTGTGGAATTGATTGATCATGGATTGATTAAATAAGGAATAAGATTGAATCAATTTTGGAAAAGATTGATTTAATTGAATATTTTATTCATGGCCTCTCTTCTATAAATAGAACACTAGACCTAATTGGTCATGGATACTCTCCTCTTGCTTTTAGAATCATAAGACAAGACCTAGAATTCTCTCTAGCCTCCCTCTTAGAGAAAGACTCCCACAAGTCTTTTGCCTCCTAGACTTAGAGACATACCGGTGTAACCTTTGTGGTCATTGTGTCAATCAAGAAGAAATTTCCAGCGATTATAAGACAAGGAGGCTGCTGCGTTTTCGATCGTTGGAGCGTCGTTAGCGAAGAACGGTCAAGTCTACAACGAAGGTTCGTAACGGTTCTTGCCCTTTTCTTTAGAAAAACATGAAAATAAATTTAGATTTATTTTTCAGCATGTTTAAACCAATTTTCCAGCAACTTTAAAGTGTGTTTAAAGTGTATTTGAGTTTTTCGTAACGGTATTTTAATGTTAATTAATATACGGCGTAAGGTCCTTTTATTCCCTTCAAATTAAATATGTTTAATTCACCTAGACATTAGTCTGAAGATCTTATTATAATAGTTATAATAGAATTAGACTTAGATAGATTGACTTAGCCGAATTTATCTAAGTTTAAACAAACCCTAAAATATACGATAGGTCACTTTAGATGGAGGAAAATTACAAAACTTGATTTAAATCGAGTTTTGCTCCCACTCCCCTGTATTCACAACGTGAGATCCATGCTCGGCATCGTGTCGTTTAAGCGCGGCCTCCCTTCGGAAAATGTTTACATGGATCAATAACAAGGTGAATGGGTAAAGTGTCCAAAGTGAGTGGGAGCGGGACACGTGTCAATGTATCCCTGAGTCTCCACCCCTAGGTCACACCATGAGAGTCTTATGATCCGCCTGCGTGTTGCCCTGGAGCAACCACCCCTTTGGAGGGACTGATCATAGGATTCGGAACACCGTGAACTCCTGAAAAGGATAGGGTCACTTAGGTTAATTACCAACAGTTGTCTTTCCTAACGGTAGCCTGTTGGTGCGTGCCTCTAAGATCTGAAAGTGGGAGAGTTACACTTACGAGGATAAGTTAATTTTTTAACAAGTCCTTGACCGAACAACGGTGGTTAACATGTATATGAATATATGAGTTATTCTGGAATTAGAGTTGACTGAGAAGTGTTTCATTTTAGAGGAGGAGTAGCTGATCACCCTTCCGTGGTTGTTCCTCTAAACCTCTAAAACATCGTTGCTACACACAATCAATAGTTTATTAGGTTCTTTTATTGATTGTTTGCAAAATTGATTGGATTTGTGCAATTGTTTGTATTGCTTGTGTGATGGGTTAAGGCAAAGATAACTAATAGGGTAAATGTTTTTTTTTTCAGCAATGTCTTCCTCAATCATCACTTTATTAAAAAAATGAGAAATTAACTGGCAAGAACTTTTCTACGTGGAAATCCAACCTTCATACGATATTAGTTGTTAAGGATCTCCGGTTCGTCTTAACGGAGGAGTGTCCTCCAGTTCCCTCTCGCAATGCAGCCCAAGCTGTAAGGGATGCACACGACCACTAGACTAAGGCCAATGAAAGGCCCGTGTCTATATCTTGGCCAGCTTAACTGAAGTCTTGGCCAAGAGATATGATAACGTGGAAACTGCAAGGGAAATTATGAATTCCCTTCAGGAGATGTTTGGATTAACATCCTATCAACTCCACCATGAAGCTCTGAAAAATGTTTTCAACGCCCGCATGGAAGAGGGATATTCTGTTCGAGAACACGTTCTGGACATGATGAACAAATTCAACATTGCGGAGGCTAATAGCGAGGTCATCTGCGAGAGGAGTCAGGTTGGGTTTATATTGCATTCGCTTCCACTAAGCTTTATGCAATTTCGAACAAACGCTAGCATGAATAAGATTCAATTTAACCTGACCACCCTTCTAAATGAGCTACATGTTTATGAGTCCATGCAGAAAAGCAAGGGCAAAAATGTGGTTAAAGGAGAGGCCAATGTGACCCATTCCAAAAGAAAGTTCTTGAAGGGTTCAACCTCAAGAACAAAACCTATACCTCAAGCTTCTTCATCGAAGCAAATTCAGAAGAAGAAGGGTGACAAGGGGAAGGCTCCTACTAAGGCTGTACAGGGCAAGGGAAAGGCCAAGGTTGTGGCTGATAAGGGCAAGTGCTTCCACTGGAATGTGGATGGTCACTAGAAGAGGAACCGCCCTCGATACCTTGCTGAGAAGAAGAGAGAAAATGAAGGTAAATATGATTTACTTATTTTGGAAACTTGCCTTGTTGAACATGATGAGTATGCCTGGATATTAGATTCGGGAGCCACTAATCATGTTTGTTCTTCTTTTTCAGGAAAATGATTTCTAGCAGCTTCAAGATGGTGAGATGACACTCAAGGTTGGAACGAGAGATATCATTTCAATGAGTGCAGTGGGAGCTGCAAAGTTATTTTTCCGAAATAGATTTCTTATTTTAGAGAATTTGTATATAGTTCCCAAGATCAAAAGGAACTTGATTTCTATTTCGTGCTTGTTAGAACAATTGTACACTATCAATTTTCTTATAACTGAAGGGCTTATTTACAGAAATGGTGTACTTATTTGTTAAGCAAAGTTAGAAAATAACTTATATGTGTTAAGACCAACTGACACTAAAGCAATTTTAAATCATGAAATGTTTAAAACTGCTGAAACATAAAATAAAAGGCAAAGAATTTTTCCAAAAGTAACAACACATATGTTTGGCATTTACGTCATGGTCATATTAACATCGATCGGATCGGTCGTTTGGTAAAGAATGGACTTTGAACTGAGTTAGAAGATGATTCATTACCACAATGTGAATTGTGTCTCAAGGGTAAAATGACTAAGAGACCTTTTACTAGAAAAGGTTATCGTGCCAGAGAACCTCTAGAGTTGATACATTTGAATCTTTATGGTCCAGTGAATGTAAAAGCTCAAGGAGGTTATGAGTATTTCATCTCTTTTATAGTTGATTATTCTAGATATGGTTACTTATATCTAATGGGTCATAAGTCTGAAGCTCTTGAAAAGTTTAAAGAGTTTAAGATTGAAGTAGAAAACCTATTAGCTAAAACTATTAAAACACTTCGATCAAATCGAGGTGGAGAGTATATGAATCAAATATTCCAAGATTATATGATAGAACATGGAATCCAATCCCAACTCTCAGCTCCTGGTACACCTCAACAAAATGGTGTATCATAAAGGAGAAATAGAACCTTGTTAGACATGGTTCGTTCAATGATGAGCTATGCTCAATTGCCTGGCTCGTTTTAAGGGTATGCAGTAGAGACTGCAACACATATTTTGAACAATGTTCCCTCTAATAGTGTTTCTGAAACACCTTTCGAACTATGGAGAGGGTGTAAACCTAGTTTGTGTTACTTCCGTATCTGGGGTTGTCCTACACACGTGCTTGTGACAAATCCTAAGAAATTGGAACCTCGTTAAAAAATATGCCAATTTGTTGGATACCCTAAAGAAACGAGAGGTGGTCTTTTCTACAACCCTTAAGAAAACAAAGTGTTTGTATCGATAAATGCTACTTTCTTGGAGAAAGACCACATTAGAGATCATAAATCACGTAGTAAATTAGTGTTAGGAAAAGCTACTGAAGAGTCAACAAGAGTTGTTTATGAAGCTGGCCCTTCAACAAGAGTTGATGTAGGAGCCAGTTCTTCTGGTCAATCTCGTCCTCCTCACATAGTGGGAGAGCCTCGACGCAGTGGGAGGGTTGTTATACAACCTAACCGTTACTTGGGTTTAACTGAAACTTTGGTTGTCATACCTGATGATGGTGTTCATGATCCATTGCCTTATCGTCTGGCAATGAATGATGTAGATAAAGACCAATGGGTCAATGCAATGGACCTTGAGATGGAGTCTATGTACTTCAATCAAGTTTGGGAACTTGTAGGTCCACCTAAAGGGGTAAAACCCATAGGGTGTAAATTGATCTATAAGAGAAAAAAAGATGCAACTGGGAAAGTACAGACTTTCAAAGCTAGACTTGTAGCAAAGGGTTATACCCAAAGAGAAGGGGTGGATTATGAGGAAACCTTTTCCCTGTTGCTATGTTAAAGTCAATAAGAATTCTCTTATCCATAGCCACATATTATGACTATGAAATATGGCAAATGGATGTCAAAACTGCCTTTCTGAATGGTAATCTTGAAGAGAATATCTTTATGTCTCAACCGGAAGGAGCAAAAAGTTTGTAAACTGAATCGATCCATTTATGGGTTGAAACAAGCATCTAGATCTTGGAACATTAGATTTGATATTGCGATCAAATCTTTTGGTTTTGACCAAAATGTTGATGAGCCTTGTGTTTACAAGAAGATCAACAGAAACAAAATAGCTTTCCTGGTACTATATGTTGATGACATCCTACTCATTGGGAATGATGTAGGATATCTGTCTGACGTAAAAGAATGGCCAGCAGTCCAATTCCAAATGGAAGATTTAGAAGAGGCCCAATATGTTCTTGGAATCCAAATTATTTGGGATCGAAAGAACAAAACGCTAGTCCTATCTCAAGCAACGTATATCGACAAAATGTTGTCTCGATATTCGATGTAGAACTCCCAGAAGGATTTATTTCCTTTCAGGCATGGGGTTCACCTGTCCTAGGAGCAGTTGAGGATATGAGACGGATTCCCTACGCCTTAGTTGTGGGCAGCTTAATGTATGATATGCTCTACACTAGGCCTGATATTTGTTATGCAGTAGGGATAGTCAGCAGATATTAGTCAAATCCAGGGTTAGACCACTGGACTGCCGTTAAAGGAATCCTCAAGTATTTTAGGAGAACGAGGGACTACATGCTCGTGTTTGAGGCTAAGAAGTTAGTTCTTACTAGATACATCGACTCTGACTTCCAGTCTGACTAGGATTCTAGGAAATCCACGTTAGGGTCAGTGTTCACCCTTAACGGGGGAGCTGTAGTTTGGAGAAGCATCAAACAAGGATGTAGGTTGAGTATGTAGCTGCTTATGAAGCAGCTAAGGAAGCGGTTTGGCTAAGGAAGTGTTGGGTTTTATGCCCTAAAACTCGTAGATAATGAATGTAAACAAATTTTATACTTGTATTTAATAAAGTGTTATTTAGTTTCTGCAATAAAATGTTATTGTTAAATATTGCACTATTTGACCCAAATCCAATAAACTAAGATCCAAGGTTGTTTATGTAACTTGAACTAGTATGTGGGGACATACGGGGATCGATGTTCAAGTAACAACCTAAAAGGTCTATAGTATAGGGATAAGGCTGGGTACCTTATCCTGGTGACACTATGGATACGGCCCGCTTTGTATTATGATACAAACGCTATGATCCAACGCGTTCATGTAGTTGACATGCGAGTGGGGGTATCCTATGCAATGAGTTTGCATAAGACCGGACCGCGAAATAGTTAACCACTAACTGTAACACCGTTAGTTGGCTTGGTTTCTATTTCACTAGGATGACCTAGACAACTTAGTCTCAATCCTGAGTGGATTATGGACTCCTGTTCACGAGGAGTTGTCCTTTGATTTGTATGGGTGAGAGTGGCCAGAACGCCGACTCAATAAGCCTACCATTTTGGGGACAATACCGAGTGGGGAGCTGGGAACATAATCACACAAGATGGAATTCACTCCTTCCCGACTTTAGGGTAAGTAGAGGTGTGTTCCCTTAAGTGGTGTCTCCGGGACTTGAACAATGGGCCCAACTCTCTCTATGGCACGAGAGGGACTTCTGTTTGTTGGTTGGACCTCAAACAGGTTGTTCATTAGAGGAGTACTGGGAACTTAAGGACAAAGATGTAAACGAGGGGTAAAACGGTAATTTGACCCAGCTGGGATACGAACACACGTGAAGGACTGACTTGTAGTATTGGTCGATATCCGTGGACACAGAAATATTCTGCAGTGAGAAGAGTACAGCTGAGGGTCTTTAGTGGAGTGACCCACAGTTAACGAATGGAGACTAACTTGGTTAATGAGTTTAAGTCAATTAGTCTCGTATCGTTGGAGCTTCTGATCTGTAGGTCCATTAGGTCCCACTGGTAGCTTGTAAAAGGACTTGAAGCAAACAAATATAAATTGTAAATTGAAAGTGTTCAATTTATCTAGGGAATCGTATAATGTATATTGATGCATTATAATATAAAGTTTATGAAACTTTATAATATAATTTTTGAAGTTAATTTCAAAAATTAATTCTTGAGAGAAAATATTTGAAAGAGTTCAAATAAATTTAATATGAATTGAATTCATATTAATTTTAATAAAATCCCTAAGATTAAATATATGATATTTAATTGGGTAATTAATTAATTATTTATTAATTAGAGACCTTTTTCCTATTAGGAAAGAAAATATTTGAAAAAGTTCAAATAAATTTAATATGAATTGGATTCATATTAATTTTAATAAAATCCCTAAGATTAAATATGTGATATTTAATTGGATAATTAATTAATTATGGAATTAATTAATTATTTATTAAAATTAGATATTGTTCAGATAATAGATTTGAACTTATTCCTAGACCTTTTCCTATTAGGAAAAGGTCTTGGCCTTTACCTATATATAGGACCTCTGGGGTGGGGTGAAAGGCATCCCATTGTCTCTCCTTCTCTCAGAGATTTCTCCCAAAAGACTCCCACAAGTCTCCTGCTTCAAGAAGTCTTAGAGATATACCGGTATAGCCGATTGGTGGTGTTCGCACAAGAGGGTTGCTGCGTTTTCAATCTTATTGGCAAGAAAAGGCGAATTGATCAAGGCTTTCTACAAAAGTAAGTTTTCTATGAAATCCTTGATTACTAGGATCAATCTAGTTGATCTTTTAGCATGTTTATAGCCTATGTATAGCCCATTAAATATATATTTATTGCTGTAATATTTTGTAAATTGTATTGGTATTTCAATTAGAATCTAAGACTCTGAGTAGGTTCGGTAATACTTTCCGCTGCGTGGGGCTTTTATCCCTTCAGGAAGTTCTTGACAGATTTGGAAGTTGTTCCAAATATGAACTTGCCCATAACATTATACTGTGACAACAGTGGGGCTGTAGCCAATTCTAAATTAAAGAACCTCAGAGCCACAAACGAGGAAAATTGTGCAACGAGGAGATGTGATCGTTACCAAGATCGCTTCTGAGCACAACATTGCTGATCCATTTACGAAGGCTCTCTCGGCTAAAGTGTTCGAGGGTCATCTAGAGAGTCTAGGTCTTCGAGACATGTATATACTATAATCTAGGGCAAGTGGGAGATGTGTAATGGCTAAGGATGCCCTAGTTTATTGTATTTTGTATATTTACCTTTTATGTAATGTACAATATACATTTACCATTTCCAGCTTTGGATTATTTTGTATATACTTCCCATTATCTTGAGTTTTCGTTCAAGTGGGAGTTTGTTGGGTCTTATGCCCTAAAACTCGTAGATAGTAAATGTAACATTTGACCGAATGTTAATAAAATGATGTAGGGAAAAATACACTTTTAGTCCCTGAGGTTTGAGTTAGGTTTCATTTTTGTCCCTGAGTTTTCAAACTCAACAATTTAGTCCCTGAGGTTTTAGATAAGGAGCAATTTAGTCCTTGCCATCCATTTTGTCGTTAAATATAATGGACTGCTGACTTGGAACAATTATTTTAATTAAAAAAATTAGTTTTTTTTTTTTTAATTAAAAATATGTTAAAATAATAAAAATGTTATTTTTTTAATTCTTTATCTCCCTCTCTCTTCTCCTTCTTCTTTCTCTTCCCCGTCACCTTCTTCCTTCTTCCCTATCTTCTTTCCCATCTTATTCTTCTTCAACTCTACTGGGCGGCTGCCGGTGAACGGCAGCGGCAACCGCCGCCGAATTTTTTTTTTATTCTTCCCTTCTTCTTCCCTTCTTTTTTTTCTTCCGTTTTTTAAAAACAGGGGCCGAATCGGCGCCAGAATCGGGGAGGAAGAGGAGCTCCTCCTACCGATTCCAGCGTCGATTCGGCCCCTGTTTTTAAAAAAATAGAAGAAAGAAAAGAAGGAGAAGAAGAGAAGAAAGGAAGAAGAAGAAAAGAAGGAAAAAAACAAAAAAAAATTCGACCACCAGAGTTGAAGAAGAAGAAGATGGGGAAGAAGGAAGAAGGTGATGGGGAAGAGAAAGAAGAAGGAGAAGAGAGAAGGAGAGAAAGAATTTAAAAAAAAAACTAATTAAAAAAATAATATTTTTATTATTTTAATATATTTTTAATTTAAAAATAAAAAATAAATAATTTTTTTTAATTTAAATAATAGTGACACATCAGCAGTCCGTTATATTTAACGGAAAAATGGATGGCAGAGACCAAATTGCTTCTTATCTCAAACCAAAGGGACTAAATTGTTGAGTTTGAAAACTCAGGGACCAAAATGAAACCTAAATCAAACCTTAGGGACTAAAAGTGTATTTTTCCCAATGATGTATTATTCATTTATCTTGTTTGTATTGAGTAATCTTGTCTTATTAACCATAATCCAATAAACTAAACATCCTAGGTTGTTAGTATTATGCTTGAACTAGTATGTGGGGACATACGGAGATCGCTGTTCAAGATACAGCCTAAAGGGTCTATAGTATAAGGGTAAGGCACGGTACCTTATCCTGGTAACACTATGGAAACGACCCGCTTTGTATTATGATACAAACACAATGATCCAACGCGTTCATATAGTGGACATGCGAGTGGGGGTATCCTATGCAATGAGTTTGCATAGGATCGGACCGCGAAATTGTTATCCACTAGTTGTAACACCGTTAGCTAGTTAGGTTTCTATTTCACTAGTATGACCTAGGCAACTTGGTCTCAATCCTGAGTGGGTTATGGACTCCTGTTCACGAGGGATTGTCCTTTGATTTGTATGGGTGAGAGTGGCCTGCACGCCGACTCAATAAGCCTACCATTTTGGGGACAAGACCGAGTGGGGAGCTGGGAACTTAATCACACAAGATGGAATTCACTTCTTCCCGACTCTAGGGTAAGTAGAGTTGTGTTCCCTTAAGTGGTGTCTCCGGGTCTTGAACAATGGACCCTGCCCTCTCTATCGCACGAGAGAGACTTCTGTTTGTTGGTTGGACCTCAACAGGTTGTTCATTAGAGGAGCACTAAGACTTAAGAATGGAGAGGTAACTCAGGGGTAAAACGATAATTTGACCTAGCTGGGGTACGAACACACGTGAAGGACTGACTTGCTCTTATTGGTCGATATCCATGGACACAGAAATATATTTGCAGTGAGAAGAGTGCAGTTGTGGTTCTATAGTGGAGTGAACCGCACTTAACGAACATTGATTTACTTTGTTAATGAGTTTAACCAAGTAATCTCATATCGATGGAGCTTCTGATATGTAAGTCCATTAGGTCCCACTGGTAGCTCATTTAGGGCGTTGAGGTAAATTTCTAAGGGAGATTTGTATATTTGAACGGGTTCGAATATTAAGTTTAAAATATGAATTGGATTCATATTAAAACTATAAGTTAAAATTAATGTGCTATGTACATTAAAACTATAGAATATGTGAGAGTGATATGATTGAATATGTGATATTCAATTTAATGATTAATTAATTAAAGAATTAATTAATTATTTGTTTTTTAATTAAATTTGAGTTGATTGAATTATATTAAAATCAGAGGTTATGTGAGGAATGTTTATATATATGAGATTTATATAAATACCATGATTAAATCAATTTATTGATTTAATTTTATATATATATATATATATATTAGTATTAATTTAATTATATATATTAATATTAATTAATTTAATTATCAGTTAATGTAACTGATAAGACGTGGTATTCCTCAATAACCGTACTTCACACGTTAGTGGGAGGATTAAGGGTCGTTAGTTTTGCTTTCTTGGGATCCTCACGATAACTCTCTCATTTATTCTGGTTCTGTAAGCTTTACAAAGACAATTCCTCCTAGGGAATTCCCTTAGAGAAAAGTTGCTCCCAGAAGCCTCTCAACCAACTTCCCTAGGAGAATACTAGTGCAATTCTTGTGGTAGTGTTCACAAAATTCCAGCAAAAAGGTGGTTTTTGGGTTGTTGATTTTCTGCAAATCTTGGAGGAAAAGGCAAAACTCGATCAAGGCTTCCACGGTAGTAAGTATTTTCTTGATCCCTTGCCTTCTAGGGTTTGCATCTAGATTAGATCTAGGTTTAAATTGCATTTTTCAGCATGTTTTATACCTATTTCCAGCAAGTTTTAATTAGATTATACTGTTGTTAAATTGTTGCCATCGTATTGGTATTCCAATTGACGTTTAGATCGTTTTGGTCCTCTGATAATTTCTGCTGTGCTAGGGCTTTTATCCCTGCAGAAACGTCTAAGTAGAGCAAGATACTTCGTTGCATGTAGTCAAAGCTGCATGTAACAGCCCGTATTTTTCAATATGGTCAAACTTTCAAATATTGCGGAAGCGATTGAACAAAACGGAAAACACAACCTATTATTCAGAAAACAAGGCTTACAACCAAAGCCAAGTCTAACATTCAAAAATAAATATGGAAAAACTAAAGAATACAATAAACAACAAAACCTACAGGAGCCTACTAAATACTACAGATCATAAGTCCTCATCGGTCATGCCAAAACGCTAGTCGAATCGCTGTCAGAACTATCACTTGCTCCATCATTTGAAAACATTTAAAAAAAAAAAGAAAATGAGTACAAAAATACTAAATAAGCAACTTCCACATCAAGTTCACAATTCATTTTCATTCAAAACAAAACATAAGATTTCAAGTAATAAGACATTTCAATATTTGAAACAAAATCATTCTTTCAGTCAAACAAACTTTCAGTCAAACAATACTTTCAGAACATATTGGAAAAGATGCATCAATGGAGTAGCCCAGAACAGAAATGGTTACCAGTCGGTAACACCAATCAAACATTCATACAGAATTGTCGATTAAAACCGACCAGAACATTTCAAATCAAATACTGTGTGAGGCCATGTGAGTGAAACACACACATGAATCTACATTTCAAAAGGAACGTCAAACCACATAAGTGCCTTCTCACAAATAAGTTACAGTCAGAACATTTCATACAAATACTTAAGAGTGAGGCCACGTGAGTGAGAACACAAACATGGATCTACACTCCAAAGGAACGTCAAACCACATAACTGCCTTCCCACAAATAAGTTTCATTCAGAACATATAACCGTCAATTCCAATATGGCTACTACAAAGCATACAATCCCCAAAACAAAATTTGGCATATCCACATAGCACTATCGATTCAATTCAAAATTCTTTCCAAAACATACAAAACTGCGTAAACATGCTTTTATTTAACAAAACAATTGAAACATAATCAATTTTGATCAAATCAATTTCAATTTAAAACAAACAATTTTTACCAAAATTTCTATTTTGGAAGGGATGTGGAAATTACTTGCCTCGATCGAACCTACAAATCTTAAGCCCAAAGCAAATCAAATTCGGTTCCTTGAATCCAACAATTTCCTAAACATATCCAATACGTCTCCAATTAGAAACCAACAAACCCATGTTAAAGGTCTAATGACCAATCCAAATGACAATCAATCTTAACCTCCAAATTTTCCACTTAAAACAAATTCTTTTCATAAAAAGTTGGGAAAATAGGCTTACTGGGTGGCAAAAACAACATTGAAAAATATGGAAAGTTTCAGTTTAAAATCCAACTTTTTCATACCAAAAATCAGTAAAACAAATACCTTTCAATACCATTTAAATACAAAACATTTCAATTCCTCAATCTTTAAAACCTTCAAAACTATCTTAAAATTGGGATAAATAACCCAGAAAATTTCTACAACAAAAATAAGGATTTTCTAAGCTTTTAACACTAAAACAAATCAATATTGGATACTTTTTATTACAAAAATCAGATCTGAAAAACCCAACAAAACTACTGTAAAAACAGTAAAAACATTCACTTTTTCATGAAGAAATCAAAACGATAAATCATACTTCAATTTAGCAATCATATGACAAACTTTTTGAACAAAAAGAATCCAATTTAAACACAAAAACAGGCCCAAAATCAAAGAAATTCAAGGCTGGAAAATTCTAGAAAAATTCCTTTTCATCAACTTTTTGATTATCAAACAAAAACTCTAAGAGGAAAAACTTTGATAAAAAAATTTAGGCCAAAACAAAAACCTAAAACTTTTTAGGGCAAAAGGTTTGAAAACCAATTTCATCCCAAATAGGACAAATAAAACTTCATACTAAAACTTTTCAAAAAAAAAAAAAAAAAATCAACTGATCAAAAAAAGAAAAGAAAACAAAAGAAAAGCATAGAAGGGAAGAAAAACTTACTAGTTTTTCTCTGGGAAAGAAAGTGCAGAATGCATTCTTCTTCTCTCTTTTTTGATTCAGAGCGTATAAAGAATTAGGGCTAAAGAAAAGGTCTTTTAAAAAGAACACTAATTAAAACCCCAAAAGACTATTTCCTTTTTTAAAAAGAAAAATGATAATTCAAATTTATCTTCTAAACGGAAATAATTCAAATCAAAGATTTTCTTGGAAATCATTAAAATAAATTAAAATAATTTTTTTTTATCGGCTGTTACAAACACCCCACCTAAAAAAAATTCGTCCTCGAAATTTGTATACCTTGCTTTAAGAGAATAAACGCGGATATATGTCCCTCATGTCCTTTTCAGTCTCCCAGGTAGCTTCTTCAAAGGATTGATTCCTCCATAAAACCTTCACAAGAGGGATTGACTTGTTGCGCAAAACTCGATCTTTCCTGTCCAACATTTGAATTGGAGCCTCCTCATAAGTCAAATCTTCCTTCACATGAAGTGGTTGATAGCTTAACACATGGGATACATCTACAATATACTTTCGAAGCATGGAAACATGGAAAGTATTGTGAATTCAATCCAAGGCAGGCGGTAAGGCCAAGCGATACGCCACTACACCCACCTTTTCTAGAATCTCAAAAGGTCCCATAAACCTTGGACTGAGCTTCCCTCTCTTCCCAAATCTCAGAATTCCTTTCAATTGTGACACTTTCAAGAATACCTATCTCCAACTTCAAAATTTAATTCCTTTCTACTGACATCAGCATAACTTTTCTATCGACTTTGAGCTGTCTCCATTCTCTGTTTGATCAAGTGAATGACTTCATTAGTATTTTGCACTAACTCTGGTCCCAAAATCAAATTCTCACCTACCTCACTCCAGTTGATTGGTGATCTGCATTTACGCCCATAGAGAGCCTCAAAAGGTGTCATCCCAATAGTGGCCTGATAGTTGTTATTATAAGAAAACTCAACTAAATGCAGGTGCTTCTCCCAACTTCCTTGAAAGTCTAATGCACAAGCCCGAAGCATGTATTCCACTATCTGAATTGTCCTTTCTATTTGACCGTCTGACTGTGGGTGAAAAACAGTATTGAAATCAAGCCTCGTGCCTAAAGCCTTATGCAAACTTTTCCAAAATTTGGATGTAAACTTTGGATCTCGAACTGACACTATAGAGACGGGTATACCATGAAGTCGAACTATCTCCTTCACATAATTCTAAGCCCATCTCTTGGCTGTATAAGAAGACTTTCCTGGCAAAAAGTGAGCTGACTTTGTTAAACGGTCAACAATAACCAACACAGTCTCAAGCCCTAACTGTGTCTTAGGCAATCCAATCACAAAATCCATTGAGATATTTTCCCATTTCCACACAGATAGCATGCAGAAATGCTATCAATTTCCTAATATTTTTAGCTAGTTTTGTGCTTGAATTGTGTGCTTTGATGTTATTTTATGTTTAAAATTCAGAAAACTGAGCCAAGGAAGCAAAACCGGAATTTTGAGAGATTTTGGATGATTTTGGAGGCTTTTGGAGCAATTTGGAGAAGTTCATTGAAGACCCAAGCCCAAATGCCCAAGAAAAGCAAAGTGGAGGCCCAAATTGAAGTAAGAAACGGGCCATTCAAGGAAGACTGAGGCCTAGCGTCGAGACGCTTGGCAGCCGCGCGAGATTGTTCTGGAAATGGGACAGTGTCGCGACGCTGTCCATGTAGCGTCGCGACGCTGCGACGACTTGGAGCCCAAGACAAAATGACGTCAGAGTGTCGCGACGCTACGCCTGCTGGACAACTTTAAAAGGGGCCATTTGAATCCAAGTTTGGGGAGCCAATTTGAGGGGTTTCAGCCTATTCTCGGTTTAGCACTAAAATTGGGGGTTTTTGGGAGAGTTTTGGAGCTTAGTTGAAGATCTTTGGAGCTCGGGATCGATAGAGGTCACCGCGGGATCGAGGAGATCGACACTTTTATGAGCATTTCTCTTCCCTTTTCCTTTAATTTTAGTTTGTAGAATAGTTGTGATTAGGAATTATTGAATTTTAGTGATTATGAGTAGTAAATTCCTAAATTCCATGAGTTTTGATCTAGTTGTTGAACCTTTGCTGAATTAATGAATTTATTTGGTTTAATTGTCATTATTGTTCATTTGTGCATTTTGTCCTTAATGCTTTTAATCAACTGATCACTGATTAAATGAATCGTTACTAAGTGGAAACTCGACGGAGAGAAGCTTAGACTAGAGTTGAATGCATGACTGACGTTTATTTACCCGAGTGACATGGGATAAGCTAAATAACGTTAGAGGTTGTATTGAAGGGTCGTATGCCATGCTAAGTAAATAAAGAGGAAACCGAAAGGAGATTCTTTATTGAAAGGTATGAGATAGGAGGAAACCGACAGGAGAGTCCTTGTCATTAGGCTTCTAGACTTATGAATCAAATGATTAGTTAATCCATATTAGTTAATTGATTAAGCGATTAAAGGTTCAATTGATGAAATCAACCCTCTAAGAATTATCCCTCCAAATTGTGTCTCCATTTATCTTTTGCTTTCTAGATTAGCTTTTAGTTTATCTTTGCGGCATTAGATTTTGTTCCGTAGATAAAGCTAAGCAAGATTATTCATACTAATTAATTGAATAAATCCAATCCCTGTGGAGACGATACTCTATACTCAAAATCACCATATTACTTGTGGCAACCTACGCTTGCGGTAAACACGTCAACACGTTTTTGACGCCGTTGCTGGGGATTGGCTAATTTCATTCAATTAATATTGTGAAGAAATTTCTTGTTTTAATTTAGAGATTTTATTTTTCTTTCTTTGTTTTTATTTTATTTAAGTCCTGGTTCATTGTTTTTGTTGTGCATTTAATTGGTCTTTGCATCTGACTGAAAGCCTGATTATTGTTGGATTTATTGTTTTAAATGGCTTTTAATAGTTTTGGGTGGCCCTTTAAGGAATTTGAGCTCGAAGAACCAACACCATCATCCAGTTATTCCTTTTCAAATTATCCCCCTTTAGAAGAAAAATCTCCATTAGAGAGCCTACTTCAAGATTATAGTAAGGATATTAGAGCCACTAAATTAACTCTAGAAAAATCCTTAGGGAGATTGCATCCCCAAGAGGATGGTGAAGTGCAATCCGCTTCCATAAAAGGAAAGTCTTATAGGGGTGAGTTGTTTAGTTAGCAAGGAAGAATTGGAGAGTGTTAGCACCCACCAAGAACAAGTTGGTGAGGAAGAAAAAGAAAATGAGCCTATAGTGTTTGAGGAGTTTCAAGAGATAGAGTTTAAGGTTGAAAGGCCTTTGTCTGTTCTATCTTTTCCATCCTCTCTTGATAATGAGTGTTCCTTTTCCTATTCTCACGAGTCAGCGCCAGTGTTAGAGTCCCTTTATTTTGATCTTTCTCTTTTTATGCTTTTATTATTAAAAAATATGAAAAATATTTATGCTTCTGGGGCCCATGAAAAGCTAGTGAGCTTGCTAGCGATAGTCGGCTTTTTCGATTCAAGGAAGAAAGGCCCAAAGAAATACAAGAATTTTTACGTGCCTTGAAAGTTTGGACAAACTTGTCTAGCTAAGAGACGTTAAAAAAAACGCTTCTTGGGAGGCAACCCAAGTTTATTTTTCTGTTAATTTTCTTTTCTTTGTTTTTCATTTTTTTTTTAGTTAGTGCATGTTGATCTTTCGTTCCTGTTGATCAATTTTTAGGAGCTCAAGAACCCCAATTTTTTTTCCAAACAACCCCAATGATTGAAGAGGCTGACATCCATGGTTTCTCTCGCACTTTAGGGCAGTACCGTTCTCCCTTTATCTTTTTAATTGTCCTTATGCATTCTTAATTAGTCTGGATAATTAATACATTGAGGACAATGTACGATTTAAGTTTGGGGGGAGGCTTTGTTGTTCTGATCTGAGCTGATTGAAATTTTTTCACGGTGATTCTATTGCATCTGTTTTGATGAGGACGGTCTACGATATGATCTAGATAATGAATTTTGTTCAATTTTTGTGAAGTATGAAAGCATGTTCAAGATTCATGTAAATTTAAATTTTGCTTTGATTTCCTTGCACATGTTGAGCACTTAGCCTACTTAAAAATGATCAGAGCTACCTGCGGTGTGATCAGTTAGGTCAACAAATAATAAAATTCTGGTTATGGGTCCCTGCATCGTAGTGTGAAAGCTAGTGCCCTTGAATTAAAGAAAAATGTAAGTTTGGGGGAGGCATACCCCGTTGTTTCAGGCACCTTAGTGGGATATTGCTTTCTTGATTGTTGGGAAGCTGGATAATTAGAGTTTAGGACCAGTGTAGGGGGAAGATGATCTGAGGATTTTATAAACCTTTTCTAGGCTAGTAAAGACCTAATAAGGAGGCTCGCACACACACACGCAAGGGATGAAGAGTTTAGATTTAAATTTCGTGATGAATGAATATGTTTTACTATTTCCTTGAATTGTTTTAATTCATTATTTAGACCATTGAGATTAGAGTCATGCATATGCAATATTTGATTCATATATGAGGTTTTAGCTTTGCTCGAGACTAGCAAAGGTTTAAGTTTAGGGGTGTCATAGCATGCAGAAATGCTATCAATTTCCTATTATGTTTAGCTAGTTTTGTGCTTGACTTCTGTGCTTTGATGTTATTTTATGTTTAAAATTCCTAAAACCGAGCCAAGGAAGCAAAATCGGAATTTTGAGAGATTTTGGATGATTTTGGAGGCTTTTGGAGCAATTTGGAGAAGTTCATTGAAGACCCAAGCCCAAAAGCCCAAGAAAAGCAAAGTGGAGGCCTAAATTGAAGTAAGAAACGGGCCATTCATGGAAGACCGAGGCCTAGCGTCAAAACGCTAGGCCGAAGCATCTCGATGCTTGGTAGCCGCGCGAGATTGTTTTGGAAATGGGACAGCGTCGCGACGCTGCGACGACTTGGAGCTCAAGACAAAGTGATGTCAGAGTGTCGCGACGCTGTGACGTAGCGTCGCGACGCTACGCCTACTGGACAACTATAAAAGGGGCAATTTGCATCCAAGTTTGTCGGTTTAGCAATAAAATTGGGGGGTTTTGGGAGAGTTTTGGAGCTTAGTTGAAGATCTTTGGAGCTCGGGATCGATAGAGGTCACCGCGAGATCGATGAGATCACACTTTTATGAGCATTTCTCTTCCCTTTTCCTTTAATTTTAGTTTGTTTAATAGTCGTGATTAGGAATTATTGAATTTTAGTGCTTATTAACCAATGATGGCTCAACCGTCAGATTAGCCAACAATGACGATACATCTTCTGGAGTCACATTAATGTCTAGCTTTCCAAAATCGTGGATCAAATGCTCTTGATTTGTGATTAAAGCTGCTGAAAATGAAGAATTTCTGCTAAGAGCATCAACAACCACATTGGCTTTACCTGGATGGTAACTAATAGTGCAATCATAATCCTTCACCAATTCCAACCAACGCCGCTGATGCATATTCAATTCCTTCTACGTGAAGAAGTACTTTGAACTTTTATGGTCAGTAAAAATCTCGCATCAAGCACCATATAAGTAGTGTCTCCAAATCTTTAGTGCAAACACTACTGCAGCTAACTCTAAATCATGAGTGGGGTAATTTTGCTCATGGTTCTTAAGTTGTCGCGTAGCATAGATGATAACCTTGTCGTTTTACATAAGCACACAACCTATACCATTTCTTGAAGCATCACTATAAATTACAAATCCTGAGTCTCCACATGGTACAGTCAGCACTGGAGCAGTAACAAGTCTCTTTTTCAACTCTTGAAAGCTTTGCTCGCACTTTTCTGACCACTGGAACCGTGCATTCTTTCTGGTTAGCTTAGTCAAAGGAGCTTAAATCTAAGTGAAAGCTTCCACAAATCTACTGTAATAACCAGCTAAACCAAGGAAACTTCGGACTTCTCGAACATTAGTGGGTTGTTGATGGTTTGTCAGTATGTTTAATAAGTTAATCAAAAATAGTCGTAGATAATAATCAATCCAAGTATAAATTGACAAAATCAAGTAATACCTGGTGAGTCCAGGGTCGAATCCACAAGGAAAGGTTATTTGCAAAGTTTTAACAATATTTACTGATCTAAACTCGAAAACGTGTGATATTATATAAAAGAATAAATAAGAGAGTTGGTAAGCTTGAAAAATAAAACTTGCACAAAGCAAAAATGCGAGAAGAATGAAAGGAAAAGTATTAAGGAGAATAGTGTCAAGGCTGTTGCAGTTGCAACCTCATGCGTTTATAAGAACCTTGTAGCGCATACTTTGGTTAATTGATCCATTAATGCCTAAGTGAGAAAAAACCATAAGTTTCCCTTCCGGTACTCCTTCTGTGTTTGGCATAAAACTATCAATTGGTTATTTGGCTAGTTCATGCGTGGGGCTTAGTTCTCTAAAACTTACAAGGGATTGCGTTAGTCTTAACACAACCAAAGCTCATGCCTGCACTATCTTTTAGCTGTAGTATTTTCATGCTACCAAGACTACATGTCATTCGCTAACTTGTTCCACTTAGAGATGTCCGCATGCATTACCTGTTAGGGATTTAGCATACTGCTACCGCATCCAGCTGGCCAAGCGGGAGTTAGTAATGAAAATAGTATCGCAACTAAGTAGAAGGCAATTAACGTTTCATTAAATCAAAAAGTGCTCTTACAAAATATACTTATCCCCGCATGAGGTGCTTGCGCTAAGCCTTGAAGAAGAAAATTAGCTCATGCGAGTAATACAATACATCATGCAATAATACATTGCCAACGCAAGTCTACTCTTAATCACAACTCTTTGTGATTACTCTTTCTCCTTTATCTTCGTCCTCTCCTCTCGTCCCTCAATTCTTGTGAATTATGAAGTATGAGTCTCCCTTCCTTGAGCAGGTGGTCTTTATTTATAGGGGAGGGAAACCAACTTCTCCAAGTAATTAGCAACTTGCTTCAGTCATCATCAGCCAACTTGCAACTTTTCAGCCCACTTTCAACCCACTTGCGTCAGTTGTGTCAACATTGTCATTTCATCCATCTTGTATGTCTCTTGATCATCTTGGGATGTGTGCCTACGCCAAGAAGAAACTTGAGTTGGGTTTTATGCCCTAAAACTCGTAGATAGTAAATGAAACAAATTAATCGATCTCAATAAAGTGTTATTTGAGTAATTTAGTAATTTGGTTATTGAATAATCGAGTTTGCATTAATAAATCCTAAATCCAATAAACTAAGTTCCAAGGTTGTTTAAATGAAACTTGGACTAGTATGTGGGGACATACGGGGATCAATGCCCAAGTAACAACCTAAAAGGTCTATAGTATAGGGATAAGACTGGGTACCTTATCCTGGTGACACTATGGGATACGACCCACCTTGTATTCAATACAGATGCAATGATCCAAAGCATCCATGTAGGAGACATGCGGGTGGGGGTATCCTATTCAATGAGTTTGCATAAGACCGGACAGCGAAATAGTAACCACTAGATGTAACGTCGTTAACTAGTTTAGGTTTCTATTTCAATAGGATGACCTAGGTAACTCAATCTCAATCCTGAGTCTGTTATGAACCCCTTTCAGGAGGGATTGTCCTTAGATTTGTATGGGTGAGAGTGGCCAGTTCGCCGACTCAATAATCCTACAATTTCAGGGGCAAGACCGAATGGGGGCTGGGAACATAACAGTATAAGATGAAATTCACTCCTTCCCCTATTGGGGTAAGTAGATGTGTGTTCCCTTAAGGGCTGATTCCGGGGCTTGAACAAAGGCGCGCCGTCCTCTCCTGGCCCGAGAGGAACTAACAACTTGTTCATTAGAGGATTCAGTGGTACTTAAGGAACCAAAGGTAACCCAGAGGTAAAACGATAATTTGACCCAGCTGGTGTTACGAACACACGTGAAGGATTTACTTACTGCATTGGTCGATATCCGTGGACACAGAAATATTCTACAGTGAGAAGAGTGCAACTGTGGGTCTTTAGTGGAGTGACCCACAGTTAACGAATGTTGACTAACTTGGTTAATGAGTTTGGCCAATTAGTCTCGTATCGTTGGAGCTTCTGATCTGTAGGTCCATACGGTCCCACTGGTAGCTCGTAAAGAGACTTGAGGCAATTAAGTATAAATTATAAATTGAAAGTGTTCAATTTATTTGGGGAATCGTATAATGTATATTGATGCACTATAATATAAAGTTTATGAAACTTTATAATATAATTTTTGAATTAATTTCAAAAATTAATTCTTGAGAGAAAATATTTGATAGAGTTCAAATAAATTTAATATGAATTGGATTCATATTAATTTTAATAAAATCCCTAAGATTAAATATATGATATTTAATTGGGTAATTAATTCATTATTGAATTAATTAATTATTTATTAAAATTAGAGACCTTTTCCTATTAGGAAAGAAAATATTTGAAAGAGTTCAAATAAATTTAATATGAATTGGATTCATATTAATTTTAATTTTAATAAAATCCCTAAGATTAAATATATGATATTTAATTGGGAAATTAATTAATTATCTATTAAAATTAGAGACTTTTTCCTATTAGAAAAAGGTCTTCCTTTTCCTATTAGGAAAAATGTCTTGGCCTTTACTATATAGGACCCCTGGGGTGGGGTGAAAGGCATCTCATTCATTCTCCTACTCTCAGAGAATTCTCCCAAAGGCTCCCACCAGTCTCCTGCCTCTAGAAGTCTCAGAGTCATACCGGTGTAGCCATAGTGGTGGTGTTCGCACTAGTTCGTGATTAATTCACAAGCAGTTGGTGAATTTAATTTGAGTCGTCAACGAGAGTAAGTAATTTGTTACTATATAAATTAGATTTAGATCTAATATTTTTGTATGCTTAGCCTTAATATAAATCTAGAATAGTTCTAAGTTTATTGCCAATGTATTGGTATTTTAGATTAAACAAAATTAATTACGAATTAGTCCCAATCACGCTTCCGCTTTACGGAATTACGGAATTCCAATCCTTCAATTGGAAAACAACTGAATTAGCTGGTTAGCGCCCTATATTTTTATAATTTCTCACCGCATACATGAATATTTCCTACCGCAAAAAATCATTGCTTTTTCCTTTCTTATTACACCGAAGAACCGCATCATTGTTTCTTTTGGCCTTATTTTAGCTTAAGTTTAAAGGACAAATAACTTGCTTTTTGCAAGTTATCAAACCCCCAAACTTAAATTATTGCTTGTCCTCAAGCAATGCCTATTATCAACTCTGCGGAAGTTACTTAACTCTTCAACGCCTGCGATCCTAGCATCCTATTTTCTCTTTTTCTTGCGTGCATTATTAACCAGGATTTACTTTTGCCAAATTTCCTTCATTGCTTAAAGAAAGTCCTTTGCGCTTAGATTTTACCTTGCATTAACTCAGCCAATCTTCTCCTGCTTGTCCTGGGCGCATAAAAATTTACTCTTATTATTAAAGTTTTTTTTTTATAAGGCAATTAGACATCAAAATGCATGCTTTCGTTTTGGCTTACCCACATTGGTGATGAAAGGTATCCAACTACGAGTATTACATTTTTATACTGTCCTTTACGCTCATGGGATGTGTTTGCGTCTTCGTGCAGTGGCAAACTATGGGTGTCATAAATGCCCCTGGCTACAAACATGTCGCATTCCAGAGGAACGCATGCATTATTTTATTTATGCGCTGACTCCCCCAAACTTAAATTGGACAATGTCCCTATTGTCCCCCAAACTTACACTGGAGAGCATGGACTTAAGGAGTTCAAGGCTGAGTTGCGGCAAGTCGAAAATACAAAGGGATTTTCCTTAAGGTCTGAGGAAATGAAGACAAAGGTTAAACCAATTTAACTAAAACCGTTGTCCAATAAGTCCTGAGTTTGCTCCTTAAGTTCTCGAAGTTCAGAAGGAGCTATTCTATAGGGTGCTTTGGATAAAGGTGCAGTTCCCGGTACTAAATCGATAGAGAATTCAATCTCTCTATCAGGAGGCAAACATGGTAAGTCCTCTGGAAAGACATCTGTAAAGTCACACACAACTGGTATTTCTCCAATCGACTTACTTGTCTTCTAAGTGTTAACCACACTAGCTAAGTACCCTCAACATCCATTCTCAATTAGCTTTGATGCTTTAAGTGCTGATATAATTTTTGGAAGAGGGTGCATCTTCATTCCCTTAAAACGAAACTTTGGTTGATCCGGAGGGGCAAACAAAACCTCCTTCTCATGGCAAAGAATATTTGCATGATTTAGAGACAACCAATCCATTCCCAATATTGGATCAAAATCAGTCATCTCAAGGAGTGTCAAGTCAACAAACAAATTTCTATCAGCAGTATTCGACTGACAATACTTAACTACTCTATCAGTTCTCAACACATTTCCAGAAGGGGTAGATACCTTAAGCACATAATTTAGTTCAACAGGTACTAACTTAAACTTTTCAACAAAAGCAGTAGATATGAAAGAGTGTGTTGAACCAGAGTCAATCAATATAAAAGCTGTAATCCCATATATAAGAATGGTACCTGACACGACATTAAGTTCATTGTTAGCCTGCTGCTTTGTCATGGCAAAACTTTTTCCCTTCAATTTTTATTTCTTCCCCTGAACTCTCGAATCATCAGTTTTCTGGCTCATATGACAATTATTTATTAAATGTCCTACCTTTCCACACCGGAAGCAAGCTCCTAACACTCTATAGCACATCCCTTAATGCTTCTTACCATATGTCTTACACTCAGGAAGCTGTCCACTGGTGCTAGGGCCTACCTTCTTTTGTGGTTGGCTTGAACTCTGACCTTCATGGAACTTCCTCTTGGAACTTTCCTTCCTGTGTGATGTCTTGGTAAAGTCAGCATCCTGTGATAAGATCTGCACAGTCTGCAACACCTCAGCATAGGTGTTCAATCTGAAGGCTGCAATGTGCTTCCTTAATTCAGGCCTCATACCTCTCTCAAACTGTCTTGCTTTCCTCCAATCAGTGTCCACCAAGTGAGGAGCATATTGAGAAAGTGCATCAAACTTTCTTTCATAATCCAATAGGCTCAACTTCCCTTGCTCCAACTTAATGAACTCAGCTTCCTTATCTTGTCTAACAGTAGGGGAAAGAACTTCTCAAAGAAAAGCTCCTTGAATATTTCCCAACTCAATGGGTTATTAGGCACATTCCACGTTCTTCTTTTTAAGTTCCACCATTTGTTTGCTCCCCTCTTTAGCATATAAGCAGCACAAGCCAACTTTTGTCGATCATTGCAATCCATGAAGTCAAATGTTTTTTCTATTTCCTCAATCCACTCCTCAGCAACTATGGGGTCTATGCTTGTTCCATCAAAAGAGGGTGGATGAAGCTTCTTGAATTGCTCCACCACACGATTTATTCCATCATTGGCTTGGGCTTGCCTGTTAGTCCTTTGGCCTTGCAAAATGTTTAGAATTTGGTCTTGCTGCTCATCATCATTTTCACCTCTACGGTTAGCCGCTCTTCGGGGTGGCATTGTTCTAAAAAAACAAATGCCAACTAACTTTAAGAGATACCAAAACATGATAAAGAATTTATGGAAACAGGCTTCTAGAGATATAAAATTCTCTACTTATACTGACAAGCCTAATGTTCTAGCATGAACTTTCATATACTACAAATCCTTTCAAAATTCTAGTCTACAGAATCACAAACCATGCTCTGATACCAACTGTAACAGTCCGTATTTTTCAATACGGTCAAACTTTCAAATATTGCGGAAGGCTTACAACCAAAGCCAAGTCTAACATTAAAAAACAAATAGGGAAAAACTAAACAATACCAAAAACAACAAAACGTACAGGAGCCTACTAAATCCTATTAAATCGATAGTGCTGTCAGAATTGTAGGTTAAAACCGACCAGAACATTTCAAATCAAATACTTAAGTGTGAGGCCATGTGAGTGAAACACACACATGAATCTACATTCCAAAAGAAACGTCAAACCACATAAGTGCCTTCTCACAAATAAGTTACAGTCAGAACATTTCATACAAATACTTAAGAGTGAGGCCACGCCAGTGAGAACACACACATGGATCTACACTCCAAAGGAACGTCAAACCACATAAGTGCCTTCCCACAAATAAGTTTCATTCAGAACATATAACCGTCAATTCCAATATGGCTACTACAAAGCATACAATCCTCAAAACAAAATTTGACATATCCAGATAGCAATATCGATTCAATTCAAAATTCTTTCCAAAACATACAAAACCGCGTAAACATTCTTTCATTTAACAACACAATTGAAACATAATCAATTTCGATCAAATCAATTTCAATTTAAAACAACAAGTTTTACCAAAATTTCTATTTTGGAAGGGGTGTGGAAATTGTTGGGTTTTATGCCCTAAAACTTGTAGATAGTGAATGTAAACAAATTTTATACTTGTATTTAATAAAATGTTATTTAGTTTCTGCAATAAAATGTTATTGTTAAATATTGCACTATTTGACCCAAATCCAATAAACTAACATCCAAGGTTGTTTGTATGTAACTTGAACTATTATGTGGGGACATACGGGGATCGATGTTCAAGTAACAACTTAAAAGGTCTATAGTACAAGGATAAGGCTGGGTACCTTATCCAAGTGACACTATGGATACGACCCGCTTTGTATTATGATACAAACGCAATGATCCAACGCGTTCATGTAGTTGACATGCGAGTGGGGGTATCCTATGCAATGAGTATGCATAAGACCGGACCACGAAATAGTTAACCACTAACTGTAACACCGTTAGTTGGCTTGGTTTCTATTTTACTAGGATGACCTAGACAACTTGATAGCGAGCAGAAATGTCGCTATTTTAGTCCCAATTTATTAAGCTTTTTTGTGCTTTAATTATGTTTTTATTGAAAATATTTCATATATTTTGTTATTTGGTCTTTATGAGCAAACTATGGATTTTGGTGATAAAAGTGCCCAAAATGAAGCCACTCAAGCCCAATTTCCATGCTTGGGTCAAGGGAAGTCAAAAGAGGACAACTATGAAGAAAAAGCCCAAAAAGAATTGAAGTTGGCTCAAGAAAAGAAGCCCAATTCGCAGCTAGAAGTTATGGAAAACGCCTAGCGTCGAGACGCTATAAGGACAGCGTCTTGGCCGGCAAGTCGATGACGTCACAGCGTCGCGACGCTGTGCCATGTAGCGTCGCGACGCTACCCCAATTCCGAGCCTATAAAAGGCGCCCCTTGGTGCCTCATTTTACTATCAATCATCATTTCCTCATTCCTTCCTTTCTTTCTTTGGCTCCTTTGGAGCCTCTCTCAAGGCTTTCTAGCCTTTTGAGATCTTTCTTAGTGGGAAAATTTTGGGGAATTTTGGGGAGCATCCTAGGAGGCTCAAGGAGTTTTCGGAGGGACTCCAAGCGTAGCGAAGGGGTCTTCTACGGTCAATTCCTTCCCTTTTATTATGCTCTTTATTATGCTTTCCGTTGTAATTATTGTGAATATTTTAGCTATGTATAGCTAAACCCCAATTTGGGGTCTTGAAATGAAATTATAGTTCAAGTGTTGTTATAATTGCCTATCTCTAGCCCTTTGTCCTAATTATTTGTATGGATGTGCTTAATGCTTTATGCAATCAGGCCAATTGTGTACTAATCTGATTCTTAATGGAAACTCGACGGAGAGAAGTTAGGATAGATCGTAATCCATGCAACTAGTTTAATTGCCCGTCGTGACAACGGGATTAGTTGATTAAACTTAGATTCCTAAAATGAATCAGAGCATAATAATTAATGATTTTTAATGGCGCTAAGGACACTTAGGTTGTTAAAATGAATTAATTACAATTAGGGGAGACCGACAGGAGAACCTATGTTATTAACGGAGATTCTAGGAGTATAATTAGTTGGGCGACGAGATAGGACAATTGTAGCAATTGTTTAGCTAATAATTGATTTTCAAAACCCCTCTTCCCATTAGAAAACTCTTTCTCCGTATTTTATTTTTATCGATTGATCAAATTTTCTCTCTAATTGTTTTGATTTTTAATTTTCTTGATTGCATGATCTGGTCCCTAAATATTATTTATCCCAAGTATTTTTAGTGCTCTAGGAATCTTTGCTTGCTTAAATTTCGCTTCACCTCCATGTGGATTCGATACTCGGAATTCTTTCGTTTTATATTACTTGCGATATAGTGCGCATGCGGTAGCGACCAACAAGTTTTTGGCGCCGTTGCCGGGGAGGCTTTATTTTTAAGCAAACCAATTTTTGTTGACATCAAAAAGAAAGGGATAAATAGTAATTTAGGTGTAAATATTTTTCTTTTATTATTTTATGAATATCATTTCATTTTTGTTTTTTTGTTTGGTTCTTTTGATTGATTGGGAGTATTGTATGCGAAGCAACAAGGTGGTTAATTTGTTTCCGCTAGATCTCGAAATTGACAGGACTCTTAGAACCATTCGTAGAGAAAAAAAGATTAGCAGAAGCAATGGCCCAACAAGAAGCTCCCAAGGCAATCAGAGACTTTCTACAGCCAGTTCTCCCGACCGAAAATTCAGGAATCATTTACGCCCTGATACAAGCTACAAATTTTGAGTTAAAGACGGGATTGATTCAGATGGCACGCGATAATTCTTTTAAGGGACATCTTTCTGAGGATCCACACTCACATCTGAGATCATTCTTGGAAATATGCGGGACAGTAAAGATGAATGGAGTTCCGGCAGACGCTATAAGATTGAGGTTATTTCCATTTTCTTTGCAAGACAAAGCTAAGGATTGGCTTGAATCAGTCGAGACGGGCAGTATTAGTACATGGGATGAGCTTGCCCAGGCTTTCCTAACTAAATTTTTCTCGCCTGCCAAAACTACGAAGCTCCGGACTGAGATTGGAATGTTTAGGCAGTTGGATGAGGAGTAGTTGTACGAGGCATTGGAAAGATATAAGGAGATGCTCAGGCGATGCCCACAACATGGATATCCGGATTGAATCCAAGTGCAGTTATTTTACAATCGTCTGAATTCCTCCACCAAGACAGTTTTAGACACATCAGCAAGTGGAAGTTTTCTTTCCAAGACAGTGATAGAAGCCAAAGATCTGTTAGAGGAAATGGCAGCAACCAGTTATCAGTGGCCGACCGAGAGGGGAGTGATTTCTAAGAAGGCTGGAATGTATGAATTAAATGAGTCGAGTTCATTGAAGGCACAGATGGCATCTCTGACCAATGCCCTGAACAAGCTGACTTCATCTGAGGTGGTCAAATCCATTTCCACCTTAGCTGAAGGGTATTCGAAGAAGAAAGGTCAAGATGTGGAAGAAGTTCAATACGTGGGGAACAGACCATTTACTCAAATACCGAACTTCTACCAACCTAGTCTGCGCAATCACGAGAACTTCTCGTACTTAAACACAAAGAATGTTTTGCAGCCACCGCCAGGTTTTGCATCATCCAGTACGCCTGAAAAGAAGAATAACCTGGAGGAGATGGTGGCTATGTTTATCAAAGAACAAAAAGTGTTGAATGTCAATCTCCAGACGGCAGTCAATAACTACGACACTGCTTTGAAAAATATGGAAGTTCAAATAGGTCAGATAGCTTCTGCAGTGAATGCCCTTCAGAAGGGGAAGTTCCCAAGCGACACTGAACCTAACCCAAGAGAGCAGTGCAAGATGGTGACACTAAGAAGTGGTAGGAAGCTGGAGATCAGTTCAGAAAAGAAGAAGGAAGAAGAAAAGAGCAAGGATGAAGATGAAAGGGCTGAGGCACAAAAAGCCTCCTCTGAAAGGTCCCAACATCCTCCTAACTCTGTTAATTTGAATTGTGGTTTTTCTAACTCTTTTGCAAGAAAAGAAAAAGAAGAAAGCCAAGAGGAGAAACTGTACGAGGAAGAAGTGGTTCCATGCAACCACCATGACAAAGGCTCGCACAATAGCCCGCCCAAGCGGAGGGGCGAATGTCCAACCTTTGACTATACAAGGAGTTACCTTTTCCTCAACGCTTTAAAAATGTTAAATTAGATGAGCAGTTTCAGAAATTCCTTGAAATGTTTAAAAAATTGTCTGTGAATATTCCCTTGGTAGATGCTTTGTATAACATGCCTAATTATGGGAAATTTATGAAAGAGATGCTTTCGAGGAAGAAAAGTTTGAAAAAAGAAGTATTTAAATTGTCTGAAAGTAGTAGTACCATAGTTTTTGGAAAGATGCCTTCTAAAAAGAAAGATCCAGGGAGTTTTACCATTCCCTGCACCATAGGAGAAGTATTTTTCAATAGGGCCTTGTGTGATCTTGGTGCTAGTATAAATTTAATGCCCTATTCTGTATACAGGAAGATTGGTGATATCTTGCGTAAAGCAAGATTATTTATCCTCTAAACTTAAGCTAAAAGAAGGATACATGGCCCTCAGATGCGTTATCTTAGCGCATAAAGAAAGAAAAAAGTGATTGCTATATGCGGCAAGCTATATTTGTGTATGCGATAAAGAAATTATAAAATAAAGCGCTAACGCAGCTAATTTAGTTGTTTTAAGTTTCTTCTTAGCGCAGGCACACTCCCCTAGATGATCAAGAGACATAAAAGATGGATGAAAAGACAGCTCTGACGCAAACGGCCCAGCCAGCGCAAGTGGGAGAAAAATAGGTCGAACTATTGCAAGTTGGCTAATAATTTGAACAAAGCAAGTTGCAAATTTCTTAGTGAAGTCACTTTCCCTCTTCTATAAATAGAAGCTCAACCGACAGAATCAAGGGGAGAGCAGTGATCAGGAGTAAACTTGCGTGTGAAATGTTTTATTTTATGATGTCTTGTTATGTACGCATGAGCTAACTTTTCTCTTCAAGGCCTAGCGCAAGCACCTCATGCGGTGATAAGTACATCTTGTAAGCGCATATTTTGATTTAAATGAAACATTGATTGCTTTCTGCTTAGTTGTGATAATATTTTCATTACTAAATCCCCGCTTGGCCAGCTGGATGCGGTAGCAGTATGCTTAATCCTTGACAGGTAACACATATGGATCTATCTCTCTAAGTAGAACAAGTTAGCACATGACATGTAGTCTTGGTAGTATTAAATTATTACCGCTAAAGGATATTGCATGCTTGAACTTTGATTGCGTTGTGACCAACTCAGTCCCTTGTAAGTATTAAGAGAACTAAGCTTTACGCATAAACTAGTTAAATAATCAATTGATAGTTTATTGCCAAAAGCATAAGGAATATCGGAAGGGAAACTTAGTGATTTTTTCTCACTTAGGCGTCATAATGGATCAATTTATCAAAGTTTGCGCTACAAGATTCTTATGAACGCATGAGGTTGCAACCGCAAAAGCCTTGATACTGCTAGCATTGTGAATTCACTTTTAACTCTCATTACTTGTTTTCTTTCATGCAATTAATTACTGTTCAAATTATACCAGCCCTAGTTTTTATTCCCTTGAAGTAATATTACACGTTTTGAGTTTTAAATCAGTAAATATTATTAAGAAACTTCTGTATTCTTTCCCTGTGGATTCGACCTTGGACTCACCAGGTATTACTTGATTTTATCAGTTTATACTTGGATTGATTAAAATCTACGACTACTAAATTAAACAACTCTGACATCCGACTAAGTTTTTGGCGCCGTTGCCGGGGAGAGGCAACAAAAGTCTATAATAATTTTTCTGATCTAACACTCCGTGTAATATTATCCACTGTGTTCCCTGTTGAGTCTTTTTCTCCAGGTGACTAGAAGTTGTATGAGTGCTGCCAGGCAAATCGATTTTGAAATAGATCCTGAGATTGATAGAACATATCACAGAAGAAGGAGAAATCGAAGATCTCGAAGGCAAGCAGGAGAAATGGCAACACCAAATCAGCCAAACAGACCATTGAATCCCATCCAGATGGTCGATGATATGGCCAGAGGAATTAGAGACTATGCAGCCCCTGCAAATTGTAATTTCAATCCAGGGATAGTTCAGCCTACTCTAGAAACAGAAAGGTTTGAACTAAAACCTGTTATGTTCCAAATGCTAACAGCTGCACGGCAATTTGGAGGAAGTCCAGCAGAAGACCCACACTCTCACTTAAAGTCATTTTTGGATATTTGCTATAAATTTATTATTCCAGGAGTAACACATGAGCAATTGCAAGTTATTTTATTTCCTTATTCATTAAGTGATGCGGCGAAGGTGTGGCTAAATCAGCAACCAGCAAACTCTATCGCAACATGGAACGATCTGGCAGAAAAGTTCCTAGAGAAATACTTCCCACCCACCGCAAACTCCGGATTGAGGAAGGAAATAATGACATTCACGCAAATGGAGGATGAAACGTTGAGTGAAGCATGGGAACAATTCAAGAGCTTGTTACAAAGATGCCCGCACCATGGTTTACCATTATGTATTCAGCTAGAGACCTTTTATGTAGGTCTCAACAAGAATTCGCAAGTTTTGGTAGACTCATCCGCAAATGGGGCATTACTCAGAAAGACCTATGACGAAGCTCACGCAATCCTTGATCGAATTGCGCGCAATAATTATGAGTGGGGCACTGCGGAAGACAGAAGAAAGAGACCCATTAAGTCCAACTCAGGAGGTTTTGAAATAGATCCTATGACTTCGGTAAACGCAAAGATTGATGCGTTGACCTTAAAAATGGATGCACTCACAGCTGGCACCGCACCTTTGATTGCGCAACTCAACGCAGTTGGATGCGGGATCTGCGGCGAAGGACATACGAATGATCAGTGTCCTTCAAACCCAGAATCAGTTTTCTATGTGGGACCGCAAGGAGCTACACGCAACAACCCATATTCAAACACATATAATCCAGGGTGGAGAAATCACCCGAACTTTTCATGGAATGGAGGCGGGAATAAACAGCAACAAGGTCATGTAAATCCTGCACCAAGATTATTCAATTCTAACAATGATCAATCTTCGCAGGGACATTTTCAGCGCAACACAGACGGAGGAAACCAAAGAACATCATCCTCGAATGCGTTGGAAAACATGATGAAGGAATTCATGGCCAGTCAAAAGGAGTATATGGCCAAGAATGACGCAGTGGTTTAGAGCCAGGCCGCATCCCTTCGCAGTCTGGAAATACAAGTCGGACAAGCTTGCATCAGAGTTAAAAAATTGACCTGCGGGGGCACTGCCCAGTAATACGGAAGATCCAAAAGGGAAAGAGCACTGCCATGCGGTGACTTTTCGCAGTGGAAAGCAATTGCAGGTACATGACCCTGCACCGACACAGGATAATTTGCCTAAAAATGCAGGCGCAGAAGATCATAACCAAATGGAAGAAGGAAAGGTAGCTGAGGATGAAGAATTAAAAAAAAAGGAGGCTCACGCAGAAAAAGAGCCTGACGCATATAAGCCCGCAATACCTTTTCCTCAAAGGTTGCGAAAGAAAAATGATGAGGCCCAGTTTAAAAAGTTTTTGAATGTTTTGCGAGAGCTACATATCAACGTCCCACTTGTAGAGGCGTTGGAAAAAATGCCGAGTTATGCCAAGTTCTTGAAAGACATTTTGATGAATAAACGACCATGGAAAGAGTTTGAAACCGTTGCGCTGACAAATGAATGCAGCGCAATACTTGCCAACAAGCTTCCCCCAAAGTTGAAAGATCCTGGAAGCTTCACAATTCCTTGTTCGCTAGGGGGTATCGATGTTGGTAAACCACTATGTGACTTGGGCGCAAGTATAAATTTAATGCCATTATCTGTTTACAAGCGCCTAGGGATTGGAGAAGCGAGACCAACAACCGTGACACTCCAATTGGCAGACAGATCTGTAGTTCAACCAGAAGGAAATATTGAAGATGTTTTGGTCAAAGTTGACAAGTTTATTTTTCCTGTAGACTTTATTATCCTAGATTATGAAGCTGACAAAGAAATCCCCATTATTTTGGGAAGACCATTCCTGGCCACCGGACAAACACTTATTGACGTACAAAAAGGAGAACTGACAATGCACATGAACGATCAGAAGGTGGTTTTTAATATTCTCTCCTCGCTTAAATATCATGATGATCCCAAAGATTGCGACATGGTAGCCCGCACAGACGTGTGCTCTCCGCAGGACATACTATTAAATGCGTTCAGCCCCATAGAAGAAGGAAACGAGGAAGAACAAATGGAAGGAAACTGCACCCTAACGCAACATGAAGAAGTTATCCACATACTGGATCTGAGAGGAAGAATCCCCACCATGCCCTCTATAGCGCAACCTCTTGCACTAGAACTCAAACCATTGCCAACGCATTTGAAGTATAGATTCTTGGGAGAAAAAGAATCACTCCCAGTCATAATCTCATCAAAGTTTGATTCATCGCAAGAAAACCTGCTGATGGAAGTTCTCGCAAGGCACAAAAAGGCCATTGGGTGGAGTCTAGCAGATATTAAAGGTATTAGCCCTTCATATTGCATGCATAAAATTTGGTTATCAGACGAATCCAATGAATTTGTTGAAAGACAAAGAAGGCTAAATCCGGCAATGATGGAAGTAGTACGAAAAGAAATAATCAAGTGGCTCAATGCAGGCGTAATATATCCTATCGCAGATAGCAGATGGGTGAGTCCAATCCAATGCGTACCCAAGAAAGGAGGCATGACTGTAGTGGCTAATGCAAATAATGAGCTGATTCCATCCCGCACCGCTAGAGGATGGCGCATGTGCATGGATTATCGCAAGTTGAACGCAAATACCAAGAAGGACCATTTCCCTCTTCCATTCATTGACCAAATGCTAGATCGACTAGCAGGACAAGCTTATTATTGTTTTCTCGATGGATACTCTGGGTATAATCAAATTACCATTGCGCCAGAAGACCAAGAAAAGACTACATTCATCTGTCCATATGGCACCTTTGCGTTAAGAAGGATGCCTTTCGGACTATGTAATGTGCCTGGAACATTCCAGAGATGTATGATGGTCATCTTCTCAGAACTTCTGGAAAAATCTGTGGAAGTTTTTATGGACGACTTCTCAGTATATGGGAAGTCTTTCGCAGACTGTTTAACGCAGCTTGAGCAAGTATTGGAACGATGCGAAGAAACCCACCTCGTGCTAAATTGGGAGAAATGCCATTTTATGGTGGAAGAAGGCATTGTCTTAGGCCATCGCATATCTAACGCAGGTATTGAAGTGGATAAAGCCAAGATTGACGTCATTGAGAATTTACCACCTCCTACATCTGTAAAGGGAATTCGCAGCTTCCTGGGACATGCAGGATTTTATCGCAGGTTCATCAGAAACTTCTCACACATTACAAAACCACTATGCGCATTACTAGAGTTAAACAAAAAAATTTGAATTTTCAGAAGAATGCGTTAAAGCATTCAAGAATCTGAAGCTTGTGCTAGTAAGTGCATCCATCCTCGCAACCCCCGACTGGAAGCAACCTTTTGTCTTGATGTGCGATGCCAGTGACGTGGCAGTAGGAACAGTGTTGGCATAGAAAAAGGAAAAGATTATGCACCCCATTTATTATGCCAGTCGAACATTAAATGAAGCACAAACAAATTACACAACAACCGAGAAGGAATTATTAGCGGTTGTTTATGCGTTTGACAAATTTCGTGCTTATTTGATTGGCTCCAAAGTCATAGTCTATACAGACCATGCGGCGATAAAATATCTGATCACAAAAAAAGATGCAAAACCAAGATTGATTAGATGGATTTTATTGCTTCAAGAATTTGATCTACAAGTCAAAGACAAAAAGGGGAGTGAGAATTTAGTTGCCGATCATTTGTTGCGCTTGGAAAATCATGAGGAGGAAGATGCACCAAGAGTCCCAATCGCAGAAGAATTTCCTGACGAGAAACTTTTTATGATGGACGATGAAGAACCTTGGTTTACAGACATTGCGAATTACCTTGTCACAGGGGTCTTGCCAGATGAATACTCAGCGCAACACCGTAAGAAATTCTTTCATGAGGTACAATTTTATTTTTGGGATGACCCTTACCTCTATCGCAGAGGACCTGACCAAATCATTAGGAGATGCGTTGGCCAAAAAGATGCAATAAAGATATTGAAGGATTGTCACGAAGCTCCGTACGGAGGCCATTTTGGAGGACAACGCACCGCAGCCAAGGTTCTACAGAGCGGTTATTGGTGGCCTACCTTGTTGCAAGACGCAAGGAGACATGTTGAAAGCTGCGACAGATGCCAGCGCACTGGAAACATCAGCGCAAGAAATGAAATGCCTCAAAACTACATAATAGAAATAGAGTCGTTCGATGTCTGGGGCATTGATTTCATGGGACCTTTCCCATCGTCGCAAGAGAACCAATACATTCTCCTCGCAGTTGACTATGTCACTAAGTGGGTAGAAGCAATCGCTTGCATTAAGAACGATGCTGCGGCCGTGACAAAATTTTTGAAAAAGAATATTTTCGCAAGATTCGGAGTGCCACGCAGACTGATTAGTGATGAAGGGACCCACTTCATAAACAAGGTGATGGATAAGTTATTGCGAAAATACAATGTTAAACATCACATCGCAACAGCATATCACCCACAAAACAATGGCCAGGCCGAAGTCTCAAATAGGGAAATCAAGAGGATTCTCGAAAAAGTTGTCAGCACCAGCAAGAAAAATTGTGCGCAACACCTAGATGATGCGCTATGGGCATATCGCACAGCTTTCAAAACACCCATAGGAACATCTCCATATGCGTTGGTGTTCGGAAAAGCTTGTCATTTGCCCTTGGAATTAGAGCACAAGGCGCATTGGGCAATGAAACGTTTAAACTTTGATTTAGAAGCAGCAGGACAAGAACGATTGCGTCAATTGTCAGAATTGGAAGAATTCAGAAGGTGTGTGTTGATATGCCTTGAATCTGATATGAAGTGCTCCGAACGACCAAGTACGGGGGTTTTAGCTTGGGCCTATTATGTTAGGGTTAAGTCGTTCTCTCCCTCTGCCCGTGGACGTAGCTAACACACTGTTAGTGAACCACGTATATCTGTGTGTTGTTTCTCTTCGCCCTTTCGTTCTTGTTACGTTGTTTACTGTTTCTGTCATAACAAGTGGTATCAGAGCTACGGTTCGTGTTTTTCGCAACAGTTTTTCAGCGTACAAGGATGTCAGCTATGAACGTGAAGATCGACAAATTCATCGGGAGGAACAGTTTTGGTCTGTGGCAGATCAAGTTGCGATCTCTGCTAAAGCAGCAGGGATTATGGGCGCCGCTGTCTGGTACGAAGAAGGCGGACGCTGATGAAGAAGAATGGAAAACCTTGGAGGAGAAGGCCCATTCCACGATTATGTTATGTCTGGCTGATGACGTCATCATCGAGGTTGCGAATGTGGATACTGTCGCCGGTCTTTGGTCTAAGCTCGAGAGCCTCTACATGACGAAGTCTTTGACTAAGAAGTTGCTCTTGAAGCAACGTTTGTTCAGTCTGCGAATGCAGGAAGGTACGCCCCTTAGGGATCACATAGATCAGTTGAACTCTATTTTGTTGGATCTACGTAATCTTGAGGTTAAGGTAGATGATGAGGATGCTGCTTTGATTCTGTTAGTGTCTTTGTCGTTGTCGTATGAGAATTTTGTAGATTCTTTTATTAGTGGTAAAGATAAGTTGTCTCTAGAAGAAGTAAAAACTGCCCTTCTGACTAGAGAAGTCCGTCATAAAGTAGCAGGCTCGGTTACAGAAAATCAGGCATCTGGGTTGGTTGCTTCGAGTAGTAAAGGACATAGGAAATCTGGTAAAAAGAAGTCTAATGGTAAAAATTCGAAGCCTAATGAAACTAATCCTAGAGCGAATGACATCTGTAACTACTGTAAAGAAAAGGGGCATTGGAAATATGACTGTAAAAAGAAGAGTAATAGGTATAAAAAGAAGGAAGGTTCTGCCGCTGTGGCAGAAGCTAATACTGATTCAGATGATGACTTAGCCCTAGCTGTAAATGAAGAACCATGTCTTAAAGATCTGTGGGTTCTTGATTCTGGGGCGTCGTATCATATGTGTCCAAATAGAGAGTGGTTTTCAACTTATCAGCAGGTAGATGGTGGTAATGTCACTATGGCTAACAACGCTGTATGTAGGGTAGTTGGGATAGGCTCAGTCAGGATACGGACACATGATGGTTTTTTCTGCACTTTGGATGAGGTTAGGCATGTTCCACTAATGACCAAGAGTCTGATATCTTTGAGTGTTTTAGACAGTAAGGGTTTCAGTTTCAGAGGTGAAGGTGGAGTTACTTATGTCTGCAAGCTTTCCAAGGTGGTTCTGAAAGGTGTCAAGCGTGGAACTCTGTATTATCTGGTAGGTTCTACGCTGACTGGTTTTGCTGCTGTTGCATCCTCTACAGTTCACAAAGATGATATGACTAAGCTGCGGCATATGAGACTTGGTCATATGAGTGAAAGAGGGATGCAAATTCTGTCAAAGAGAGATCTTCTTTGTGGACACAAGGTGCAGGATCTGGAATTTTGTGAGCATTGTGTGTTTGGCAAGCTTCATCGCAGTAAGTTTTCAAAGGGTGTTCACAGTACGAAGGGAACACTTGATTATGTTCACTCTGATTGTTGGGGTCCTTCTCAAGTTGAATCTGTTGGAGGTAGTAGGTATTTTTTGTCTATCATTGATGACTACTCAAGAATGACTTGGGTTTTTATGATGAAGCACAAAAGTGAAGCCTTCAAGAATTTCAAGCAGTGGAAGACCTTAGTAGAAAATCAGACTGGGAAGAATGTCAAAAGGCTACGAACTGATAATGGTCTGGAATTCTGTGGGTCTGAGTTCAATGAGTTTTGCAAGAATGAGGGGATTGCCCGTCATCGCACTGTTAGAGATACGCCACAGCAAAACGGGGTGGCAGAACGAATGAATCAGACACTTCTTGAGAGAGCAAGATGCATGCTTTCTAATGCTGGGTTACCTAGAAGATTTTGGGCAGAAGCAGTAAGCACAGCGTGTTATTTGATTAACCGAGGACCTCATACAGGTATTGATTGTAAAACACCTTATGAGGTGTGGTCTGGTAAGCCTGCAGATTACTCTTTGCTGAAAGTTTTTGGTTGTTCAGTTTACTATCATGTGAATGAGGGTAAATTAGAACCTAGAGCTAAAAAAGGTATATTTGTGGGATTTGGTGATGGGGTCAAAGGTTATAGGATCTGGTCACCTTCTGAAAATAGAGTTATACTCAGTAGAAATGTTGTGTTTGATGAAAATTCTATATTTAACTCTATTGTGAAGCCCGCTGTTGCAGAAGAAAGTAGTGATGTTGATAAACAGGTGGAGCGGCAATTCACTTCTGGTCAGGCTGAATCGCAGCACCAAGGTGGAGAAGATCAACATGCTACTATAGAAACTGATGTGCCAGTTGTTGATACAGGTACAAGAACAGATGAGCCACAGTCTTCTAGTTCAGAAACAACACGTCAGCCAAGTATAGCTCTTGATAGAGCTAGAAGAGTTGGCGTTCGACCTCCACAGAGGTATGGTTTTTGAGGATATGATTGCTTATGCACTACAGGTTGCTGAAGAGATGGATCCCCATGAGCCGTCCACCTATAGAGAAGCTGTTTCGAGTAATGAGTCTGTTCAATGGCTTACTGCAATGGGAGATGAAATTGAGTCACTTGATAAAATCATACTTGGGAGCTAGTCAAACGACCTAAGGAAAGAAAGATTGTTACTTGCAAATGGGTCTTTAAGAAAAAGGAAGGAATCTCACCTACAGAGGGTATTAAGTTTAAAGCTCGAGTTGTTGCAAGAGGGTTTACACAGAGAGAAGGAGTTGACTACAATGAAATATTTTCACCAGTAGTCAGACATACTTCCATCAGGGTGCTTCTAGCCATGGTTGCACATCAGAATTTAGAACTTGAGCAACTAGATGTGAAGACAGCTTTCTTACATGGAGAGTTGGAAGAGGAGATTTATATGACCCAACCAGAGGGGTTTCAGTGTCCTGGTAAGGAAGACTATGTTTGCAAGTTGAAGAAGTCTTTATATGGGCTCAAGCAGTCTCCACGGCAGTGGTATAAGAGGTTTGACAGTTATATGATTGAGTTAGGCTACAGCAGAAGTCCGTATGATTGTTGTGTGTATCACAACGAGCTTGGTGATGGATTGAAGATTTATCTGGTTCTGTATGTAGATGACATGTTGATAGCTGCTAAGTCCAAGTCTGATATTCTGAAGTTGAAAGACCTTCTCAGTGCTGAATTTGAGATGAAAGATTTGGGTGCTGCTCAGAAAATTTTGGGTATGGAGATTTATAGGGAAAGAGATAAAAAGAAGCTTTTCTTGTCACAGAAAGGATATATTCAGAAGATATTGTCCAGGTTTGGGATGTCTTCAGCTAAGCCTATAGATACTCCTAGTGCTGCAAGTGTTCGTTTGTCTTCTGTACTTGCATCCCAATCTGAAGCTGAGAAGGAATACATGTCTCGAGTCCCATATGCTAGTGCAGTAGGAAGTTTGATGTATGCTATGGTCTGCACTAGGCCTGATCTTGCACATGCTGTGAGTGTTGTCAGTAGGTTCATGGGGCAACCTAGAAAGGAACATTGGCAAGTTGTGAAGAGGATTTTTCGTTACCTTAGAGGTACATCTGATATTGGTCTCGTTTATGGAAGTGACACGAAATGTTTAGTAACTGGTTATTCTGATTCTGACTATGCTGGAGATGTTGACAGTAGAAGGTCCATGACTGGTTATGTGTTTACCCTTGGTGGTTCTGTTGTTAGTTGGAAGGCAACCCTACAACCTACAGTTACTTTATCTACTACTGAGGCTGAGTATATGGCACTAACAGAAGCTGCTAAAGAAGCAATATGGTTGAAAGGACTAGTTGGTGACCTTGGTCTGCATCATGATCAGGCTGTGGTATATTGTGATAGTTTGAGTGCAATATGCCTAGCCAAGGATCAAGTTCATCATGAGAGGACTAAACATATAGATGTAAGATATCACTTCCTGAGGAATGAGAAGAGGATTAAGGTGATGAAAGTTGGGACAGCTCATAACCCCGCTGATATGTTCACCAAGCCAGTTCCGAGTGGCAAGTTCCAACATTGTTTGGACTTGCTAAATGTTCTGAATTGCTAAATGGTCCCTATGGGACCTTATGAAGCAGAGGGAGAATCTGGTGACTTTTTTTCGAGTTGCATCTGGTACTTTTCTTTGGGTACATCTGGTTCATCTGTTATGTGTGAGAGAGTTCAAGTCAAGGTGGAGATTTGTTGATATGCCTTGAATCTGATATGAAGCGCTCTGAACGACCAAGTACGGGGGTGGTGCCATATATAAACCCTCTTAACCTATTCTCGCCCTAATCTCTGTATTCTGAATACTCCTCTCATAATAAGATCGTTCTCTCCCTCTGCCCGTGGACGTAGCTAACACACTGTTAGTGAACCACGTATATCTGTGTGTTGTTTCTCTCCGCCCTTTCGTTCTTGTTACGTTGTTTACTGTTTCTGTCATAACAGTGTGCATACGAGAATGCCAAGTAAAGAAAAACAGAAGCAATGGCATGATCGAAGAATATGCAAAAAGGATCTCAAAGAAGGTATGACAGTATTACTATTCAATTCTCGTTTGCGACTCTTTCCAGGGAAATTAAAATCCAGATGGTCGGGCCCCTATACCATTCATAAGGTATACCCATATGGGGCAGTAGATCTACATTCTACCGATGGAAAGAGAATTTTCAAAGTCAATGGGTAGAGAGTAAAGCCATACATCGAAGGCACTTTGAAGGAAGCAGCCGAGATAATTCTTCTGAAAGCACCCTAAAGCAATAAGACAAAATAGGTCCGAGAAAATGCTCTCAGCTGCGTCAGGGCCTAGCGTAAGGTAAGAGCATGACAGGTTAGAAGTTGAAAATATTTTCACTCCGCATGTTTTATTTTATTTTTAATATTTTGATAGGTTAAGCTTTAGAAAGAAAACCTCATCGCATGATTGGCTCATACGTTTCTTTTCAATAGCATAGAATCACTGCGTTAGTAAAGTTTTGTCGCAACAGAACCTTAGAAAGAAAATCCCATCGCATGTCCAAATCCATCCGTATTTTTTTTCTTCTCATTTGAGGTGCAGCCATAATCATGCCAGCATTTAAGGAAATGCACTAACCCCTGTTTTATCACGTTACCCAAGGTAACCGCTCACATTCTCCCATAATAATCATGATCACCCACTTACATGGGATGCGAAAGGGCACCAGAACCCAGGAACACATGCTTTGCGTTAAGCTATAAAATAGGGATGCGACTTCACTTCGTCTACCACATTTGCTCAGAAAACCCTGAAACTCCTTGCCTTCCTTCTCGCGGAATTTTCCTCTGAAACTCTTCGAAAATCAGCCAATCAGCCATGTCAGACTCACAGAACCTCTCGATTGCCGATTATGCGGACGACGCTCCTCCATCCTCACCGGAGGTGGAATGGCCGCACAGAGATGTGATTATCTCCTCGGATGAGGAAGGAAGCAACCCACAAAATATCGACCAAATGGAGGAAGATGAGCCAGAAGTCGTCGACGGAGAGCCACCCATTGCTAACACAGAGGCTCAACTTACCACCGCTCCATCATCTTCAGGCGCAGACGAAGTACTCAACATCGCCCCATTAGACACATCCACCTTCTCCATCCAACCTGTCACCCTTCAGGCAGCCCCAAACATCTCCACCCTTCGAAACCTAACCCCCTTTCCATCACCATTCTCGTCGGTTTCCCTCCCTCCACCTCCAAACCCTTCCACTACAACAGCCCAAACCACCGCTTCTTCCCCTTCTTCCATCCCGACTGAAACCATTTCCACTCCTCTTCCACCATCATCTTCCACAAGCCCCACACTACCGCAGTTCTCAGAGCAACAGGTTGCCGCATGGAACGACCTGCTAGAAGAACTAGGCGTAGAAGGCGATGAAATTCTCCAAAGAGAACAAAGAAAGCATACCGCTGCATAAACAAGTGCGGCAAACAGAGACGAAGGACCAAGCAATGCAGAAACCGCACTTGCCGCAGACATTGTTGCGCGCACCCTCGCTACCATTGCAGCAGCCATGGAGGTAGAGATGTCTGATTCGGAGGATGAAATCCCCCTCACTCGTCGCCGCAATATCCAATCTACAAGGGTGGTCATCAGAGAACCGTCTGAAAAACCTGCGGCAGCCCCTAGTAGAAAGAGGAAAGCGCCCACCGCAGCCAAGGACAAGGGAAAACAGAAAGTAGGTGCAAGCAGAGAGGCAGAGGCCAAAGATTGGGGGAAATTCCAAGAAGAACGAGGATTTAGTTGCCCCCTTCCGCAGGCAATGACTGATCAAATTTCCCAGCGCAAGTGGGAAACAGTCTGCGAAAATCCCAGATCCTATGCCTCCGCCTGCGCAAGAGAGCCAAGAGCACCTCCACCTCCACCACCGCAGGAATAATCATCTACTTTCCTTGTCCTCTTTTGTTTTCTTTTTAATGAATGCGCTCTTGTTTATAATTTTGGGTCGTAATGCATTAATATAACCAGCTGTTTATCTCATCGCACTTTTCTCTCTGCCATACACTTACATATCTTTATCTAGCAAACTCATTGCGTTAGCTCCTTTGCTTTAAATCCGCGCTTCTAATTTTCTGAATTTTCTTAAACACATTACTTAAATAAATTTAACTTTTATCTTCATTTCCTCAGACCTTAAAGAAAAATTCCTTCGCATTTTCGACTTGTCGCAACTCAGCCTTCTTCTGCTTCAAGACCAAGTGCTTCAAAGTAAGTTTGGGGGACAATGAGGACATTGTCCATATTAAGTTTGGGGGATTCAGCGCATGAATAATTAATTTAATAAGTAATGAGTGCGTTCCTCTAGGTATGCAGCATGTTTGTAGCCAGGGGCATTTATGACAACCATAGTTTGCCACTGCGCGAAGACAAAACGCAACCCATCAGCGTTGAGGACAGTAAAAAAATGCAATACCCGTAGTTGGATACCTTTCATCACAAATGTGGGTAAGCAAAAACGAAAGTATGCGTTTTGATGTCCAATTGCTTTCTGCTTAAAAAAAAAAAAAAAAGATGCCAAGATCGCAAGCAATAAAGAGCTGAGTAATTGCCGCAAGGTGGATAACAGACATTGCTTGAGGACAAACAATAGTTTAAGTTTGGGGGTTTGATATCTTGCGTAAAGCAAGATTATTTATCCTCTAAACTTAAGCTAAAAGAAGGATACATGGCCTTCAGATGCGTTATCTTAGCGCATAAAGAAAGAAAAAAGTGATTGCTATAAGCGGCAAGCTATATTTGTGTATGCGATAAAGAAATTATAAAATAAAGCGCTAACGTAGCTAATTTAGTTGTTTTAAGTTTCTTCTTAGCGCAGGCACACTCCCCTAGATGATCAAGAGACAAAAAAGATGGATGAAAAGACAGCTCTGACGCAAACGGCGCAGCCAGCGCAAGTGGGAGAAAAATGGGCCGAACTATTGCAAGTTGGCTAATAATTTGAACAAAGCAAGTTGCAAATTTCTTAGTGAAGTCACTTTCCCTCTTCTATAAATAGAAGCTCAAAAGACAGAATCAAGGGGAGAGCAGTGATCAGGAGTAAACTTGCGTGTGAAATGTTTTATTTTATGATGTCTTGTTATGTACGCATGAGCTAACTTTTCTCTTCAAGGCCTAGCGCAAGCACCTCATGCGGTGATAAGTACATCTTGTAAGCGCATATTTTGATTTAAATGAAACATTGATTGCTTTTTGCTTAGTTGCGATAATCTTTTCATTACTAAATCCCCGCTTGTCCAGCTGGATGCGGTGGCAGTATGCTTAATCCTTGACAGGTAACGCATATGGATCTCTCTAAGAAGAACAAGTTAGCGCATGACATGTAGTCTTGGTATTATTAAATTATTGCCGCTAAAGGATATTGCATGCTTGAACTTTGATTGCGTTGTGACCAACTCAGTCCGTTGTAAGTATTAAGAGAACTAAGCTTTACGCATAAACTAGTTAAATAATCAATTGATAGTTTATTGCCAAACGCATAAGGAATACTGGAAGGGAAACTTAGTGATTTTTTCTCACTTAGGCATCAATGGATCAATTTATCAAAGTTAGCGCTACAAGATTCTTATGAACGCATGAGGTTGCAACCGCAAAAGCCTTGATACTGCTCGCATTGTGAATTCACTTTTAACTCTCATTACTTGTTTTCTTTCATGCAATTAATTACTGTTAAAATTATACCAGACCTAGTTTTTATTCCCTTGAAGTAATATTACACGTTTTGAGTTTTAAATCAGTAAATATTATTAAGAAACTTCTGTATTCTTTCCTTGTGGATTCGACCCTGGACTCACCAGGTATTACTTGATTTTGTCAGTTTATACTTGGATTGATTAAAATCTACGACTACTAAATTAAACAACTCTGACATCCGACCAATTGGCTTAACAGGAATGAAGGACACCGACGTCACTCTCCAGCTTGCTGATAGATCAATTGCCCACCCGATGGGTGTTGTGGAGGACGTGTTGGTGAAGGTCAATAAATTTATCTTCCCTATAGACTTTGTGGTACTCGACATGCAGGAAGACAGAGAGGTACCCATTATTTTAGGCAGACCTTTCTTAGCAACTGGTAAGGCCGAAATTAGTGTGCATACAGGTAAGCTTACCTTGAGCATTGAGGATGAAAAAGTTGTGTTTAGTATTTTTGGCCAGGATGAGTCTGTATGTAGTCTGCATACTTGTTTTTCTATTGGTCCTGAATACTTGACTGGCGATGATGAGGAGGTAGAGTATAATCTTGGCCTAGGATTAGGAGAGGTGCTTATGGATGATGGGGATTTCGATCATAATGCTTTATTAGATGACCCTGTGTTTGAGAATGAGCTGAATGATTTAGAATTGCCTGACTTTGGAAATGAATTGGAATTGCCTGCTTATGAGAATGAAATATCTACAGTTGATGATTTACCTTCTTTTGAAAATGAGTTAGATTTGCCTGAGATTGATGATTTTGATGATGATATTGATTTGCCTGACATTGAGAATGAGCATGTTTTGCATAAAAAGGATTACTTGATAGATAATTTTGAGTTTGATCATGATAATGCTGAATCTATTGAGTCTGATCTTGATATTCCTGAGTGCATGAAACCTGACAATGTTAATAACTTTGATTCGTGTCCTGATGATGTATATAGCATAGAATCTGACCCAGAGGAACTCGAATCTATGCATAGTATAGAATCTGACCCTGAAGAGCTTGAATTCTTTAATTCTGATAGTGAGTCATATGATAGCTTAGTCGAATCATTTTTTAATTCTGAGTCTGAGGAATCTTCTGAGCATATAGATACTGAATCAGATGAATGGACTGGTATGATTCATAGGTCATCTTTAGATCCCAGACTAGTAGATATCATAACGCTTGATGACTCTGTTAACAATTGTTTTGAGAATAGAGATTTAGAAAAGAGATTTGATTCTGTTGCATATTTTCTGAAATGTTATTATGATAATCTCTTTAGTGAAGATGGGCCAGGGGAAAGTTTTTTTTCTCCCCTGTTTGCACTGTGCAATTCGGTGCGTGATTTTTTGCAGGGCCCGGAGGATGATGAAAACTTTTATTTCGAGCCTCCGTAAGCGTGCCGAGCCTCGTCTAGCTAAAGACGTTAAAGAAAGTGCTGCTTGGGAGGCAACCCAAGATTTAAGTTTAAGTAGTTGTTTTTGCGGTAAATAATTTTCTTTGCTTCGTGATCCAATTTTGTTTTGCAGGATCACCCTAGCAAATCCCAAAGCTCCAAAAATCCATTTTTTTTTTTTGAATCCAAAGGAAGAGGATGAAGTGCTCCTAGCTCAGGGAAGTCTCAGTACCCCTCTATTTGCTTTATTGTATTTTAAAACATTGGGGACAATGTTTAATTTAAGTTTGGGGGGAGGCTTTCGCTGTGTTGAGCATATTTGAATTCTGTTGGATGCATGAATAGATAGCCATGATAGCCAAGGATGTGATTTTAGAAGTTTGGGAGAAAATGGTTTATATGTTGTGGAATCTGGGAGCACGGCAGAAATTGTGAAATTTTAAAATTTTTTGATACTTAGTTTTGATGTCTAAAGCATGTAATAGTCTTATCTAATGACGTCTTTGAAAATCTAGATTCTTATTATGATTTTCAAAGTTTGTTGTCACCCCGATAGGCTTGGTTTCTAATATTAGGAAGTTCATGCTTCATTGTTCTAAAGAGCTAGGTAGAAAAAAATTGCTATGCCTGCTGAGAGAAAAGCAAAAGCAACAAAAGAAAATGAGAGAAAAGAAAAATCTGTTGAAAAAGAAAATTTTTGCTTGCACAAAAGAAAAAGCCTAGGGGTAAAAAGAGCTACCTGCGGTCTGATCAGTTAGGCCAACCAAAGAATAAAATTCGGGTTAAGGGTCCCTGCACCGTAGTGTGAAAGCTAGTACCATTAGATATCAAAATGCAAGTTTGGGGGAGTAGCAAAAGAAAAAGAAAAAGAAAAAGAAAGTGAAAAATCAATTGTGAGTTTTGCTCCCCCATGAAAAAAGAAAAAAACCAGGCACCCTAGTTTCTTTTTTTTTTTTTTTGCATGATAGGAGAACTACGACCTATTAGGGGCTCTTAGCCAATGTAGGGGAAAACAAATGGAGAAAGCCATAAGACTAATCTAGGTTAGTAAAAGAATCAGTAGATAAGTCTTGAGCATGCTATTCATTAATCTTAAGTTCAAACTAGTTTAAGATTTCTTCATGAGTATGCGGTGCTTGCTTATTCCACTTGCATGTTTTCCATTCTATCTTAAGAATTCCAAAATCATTGAGACTTGAGCGATTCTATATCATGCATCTTTAGTAAGCTTTTTTGTTATTTGGTCTTTAGGAGCAAACTATGGATTTTGGTAATAAAAGTGCCCAAAATGAAGCCATTCAAGCCCAATTTCCATGCTTGGGTCAAGGGGAGTCAAAAGAGGACAACTATGAAGAAAAAGCCCAAAAAGAATTGAAGTTGGCCCAACAAAAGAAGCCCAATCCGCAGCTGGAAGTTCTGGAAAATGCCTAGCGTCAAGACGCTATAAGGACAGCATCGCGACGCTGTCCATTTCTTGGCTGACAAGTCGATGACGTCACAGCGTCGCGACGCTACCCCAATTCCGAGCCTATAAAAGGCACCCCTTGGTGCCTCATTTTACCATCAATCATCATTTCCTCATTCCTTCCTTTCTTTCTTTGGCTCCTTTGGAGCCTCTCTCAAGGCTTTCTAGCCTTTTAAGAGCTTTCTTAGTGGGAAAATTTTGGGGAATTTTGGGGAGCATCCTAGGAGGCTCAAGGAGTTTTCGGAGGGACTCCAAGGGTAGTGAAGGGGTCTTCTACGGTCAATTCCTTCCCTTTTATTATGCTCTTTATTATGCTTTCCGTTGTAATTATTGTGAATATTTTAGCTATGTATAGCTAAACCCCAATTTGGGGTCTTGAAATGAAATTATAATTCAAATGTTGTTATAATTGCCTATCTCTAGCCCTATGTCCTAATTATTTGTATGGATGTGCTTAATGCTTTATGCAATCTGGCCAATTGTGTACTAATCTTATTGTTAATGGAAACTCGACAGAGAGAAGTTAGGATAGATTGTAATCCATGCAACTAGTTTAATTGCCCGTCGTGACAACGAGATTAGTTGATTGAACTTATATTCCAAAAATCAATCAGAGCATAATAATTAATGATTTTTAATGGCGCTAAGGACACTTAGGTTGTTAAAATGAATTAATTACAATTAGGGGAGACCGACAGGAGAACCTATGTTATTAACGAAGATTCTAGGTGTATAATTAGTTGGGCGACGAGATAGGACAATTGTAGCAATTGTTTAGCTAATAATTGATTTTCAAGACCCCTCTTCCCATTAGAAAACTCTTTCTCCATATTTTATTTTTATCGATTGATCAAATTTTCTCTCTAATTGTTTTGATTTTTAATTTTCTTGATTGCATGATCTGGTCCCTAAATATTATTTACCCCAAGTATTTTTAGTGCTCTAGGAATCTTTGCTTCCTTAAATTTCGCTTCGCCTCCCCGTGGATTCGATACTCGAAATTCTTCCGTTTTATATTATTTGCGATACCGTGCGCTTGCGGTAGCGACCAACACAACTCAGTCTCAATCCTGAGTGGATTATGGACTCCTGTTTGCAAAGGGTTGTCCTTTGATTTGTATGGGTGAGAGTGGTCAGCACGTTGACTCAATAAGCCTACCATTTTTGGGACAATACCGAATGGGGAGCTAGGAAAATAATCGCACAAGATGGAATTCACTCCTTCCCGACTCTAGTTTAAGTAGAGGTGTGTTCCCTTAAGTGGTGTCTCCGGGACTTGAACAATGGGTCCAACCCTCTCTATGGCACGAGAGGGACTTCTGTTTGTTAGTTGGACCTCAAATAGGTTGTTCATTAGAGGAGCACTGGGGACTTAAGGACAAAGATGTAGACCAGGGGTAAAACAGTAATTTGACCCAACTGGGATACGAACACACGTGAAGGACTGACTTGTAGTATTGGTCGATATCCGTGGACACAAAAATATTCTGCAGTGAGAAGAGTGCAGCTGTAGGTTTTTAGTGGAGTGACATACAGTTAACGAGTGGAGACTAACTTGGTTAATGAGTTTAAGCCGATTAGTCTCGTATCGTTAGAGCTTCTGATCTGTAGGTCCATTAGGTCCCACCGGTAGCTCGTAAAAAGACTTGAAGCAAACAAATATAAATTGTAAATTGAAAGTGTTCAATTTATTTTGGGAATCATATAATGCATATCGATGCATTATAATATAAAGTTTATGAAACTTTATAATATAATTTTTGAATTAATTTCAAAAATTAATTCTTGAGAGAAAAATATTTGAAAGAGTTCAAATAAATTTAATATGAATTGGATTCATATTAATTTTAATTTTAATAAAATCCCTAAGATTAAATATATGATATTTAATTGGGTAATTAATTAATTATGGAATTAATTAATTATTTATTAAAATTGGAGACCTTTTCCTATTAGGAAAAGGTCTTCCTTTGCCTATTAGGAAAAAGTTCTTGGCCTTTACTATATATAGGACCCCTGTGGTGGGGTGAAAGGCATCCCATTGTCTCTCCTTCTCTCAGAGATCTCTCCCAAAAGACTCTCACAAGTCTCCTGCTTCAAGAAGTCTTAGAGATATACCGATGTAGCCAATTGGTGGTGTTCGCACAAGAGGGTTGCTACGTTTTCAATCTTATTGGCAAGAAAAGGCGAATTGATCAAGGCTTTCTACAAAAGTAAGTTTTCTATGAAATCCTCGATCACTAGGATCAATCTAGTTGATCATTTAGCATGTTTATAGCCTACATACAACCCATTAAATATAGATTTATTGTTGTAATATTTTGCAAATCGTATTGGTATTTCAATTAGAATCTAAGACTCTGAGTACCTGGTCATTCTTCCGCTGCGTGGGGCTCTTATCCCTTCCATTGGTATCAGAGCCGACTCAGTTGTTCTTGATTTTAAATTGAAATCTGCAATTTGTTCTTAGTGGGATTTATGCATTATGAATGTTATGGTTTGCGTATAAATGGTTTCGATTAATTTGGCCATAGATTTACGCTTTCTTGAATGGTTGAATGTAAGGGCCCCTGCGTTTTTGGGCATATTTTGTAAATCTATTATCCTCTGTAAGTCTGGGACTAGATTAGGGTGTTTCATGATGAAGATCGTTGAAAATCACGTCCAAAATCGAAGCCAAACACGAAGAACAGTTGCTGGAATTTCTAGATTTGACCTCCAGACGCAACAGCGTCGCGACGCTATCACAATTTTGCGAAACGCAGGAATTGCGTAGAACGGATGAAATTTAAAAAGAAGTTATATATATGAAAAACGGTTTTTGGACACGAAAGTGTGCGTGGCTGTGTTGGTTGATTCACTGTTTGCGTGCTTGAACGACATTGGTTTGAGCCTAGTCTGGTGCAGTTTGGGCGAATTATTTTTTTTTCCCGCGGTTCTTCAGTTTTTGATCGGTTCTCGCTAGGTAAGGTGAAAGTTGACCAATTCTTGACTGGTTCGAGGAGATTTGACCCGGTTCATGCATTGTTTGCACGGTTCAAGCATGTTTTGGCATTTTGGGGTCCGGTTCGAAGCAGTTCGGGTCGGTTCGTGGGGTATAGTCTGGTTCTGAATCTGCAGAAGTATGTTTTTAGGATAAAATAGCTTAAATTATTGTAATTTATGTGCTTTATTTTATCCTAGGGGCCAATTAATCGGTTTATACGCTATTTAAATGCTTTATGGATGTCATTTAGATTTAAAATCTCACCTTAGGTTATAAAGCATGCTCATGCATTTTATATATATTATAAGTTAGTTATAATGTATGAATTGAAATGCATGGTTTATTTTCATGAGTTTTAATATATAGTTGAGTTATATAAATATCATGAAAATGGATAAGCCTGATGCATGCAATTACCTAGTTAAATATAAAGAGTTATATTTAATAAGTTGTTTGAAACATGCTACTTTGATTTACCTTCATTGGCAAGATTATAATTGTTATAATTATTTAATAAGGAAATCAAAGTTGCATAGCATAATATAATTGTTATATTAAAATTCATGCAATGCAAGTCAATATATATAGTTTTATTATATTAACTTGAATATGATTGTTAATTATTTTAAAACTATAATATGCATGATTATAGGGCTAATCATTAAAATTTTGAATAGTTTAAAATTGATGATTAGAAACCGTCAACCTATAATAAAGATTGCATGAAAACATAGGATCATAGGTAAATAAATAAATTTTAAAATGTTTAAAATTAATCAGACCTAAGATCACATTAATTCTAATAGGATTAGAATTAAGTCTTGCTTAGTTTTTTAAAATAGTTTTAACCTACTAAGTAGGACAAACATTACTATGATTATAAGGAAACTCTACCGGAAAAGTTATGTCTAAGGTTGGGGGTACTTAAGTTGACGGTTTACGGAACACCTCCTACCTGGGAACTGACTTGGAATACCGGAGTTGAATTAATCATGGTTAAATGTTAGCATGCAATGTCACTAGATTTATTAAAAGAGTTTAATACACCTAGATCTTTAGAGTAAAGACTTTACAGTATTATGGTTAAAAGGGAACTCTCCCGGTTACGTTCTGTCTAAGGCTGGAGGTATTTAAGCTGACGGTTTACAGAACACCTGCTACCTGGGAACAAACCCGGAACCTGAGTTGAAATAACCATAGTCATGTTAGCATACGGTGTTGCTAGGTAAAAGAGTTTAATTCACCTAGAACATTACAATTCTCATTATAATAGTTATAATAGGATTAGACTTAGATAAATTGAATTAGCCGGATTTATCTAGGTTAATAAACCCTAAAATGTACGGTAGGTCACTTTAGTGGGAGGTAAATTTTTTTTACAACTACGTCCCTATATTTACAACGTGAGATCCATGCTCGGCTTCGTGTCATTTTAGCACGACCTCCCTTCGAAAAGTATTTGCATGGGTCAATAACAAGGTGAATGGGGAAAGTGCCTATAGTAAGTGGGAGCGGGACACGTGTCAACGTATCCCTCGGTCTCCACCCATAGGTCACAGTGTGAGAGTCTTATGATCCGCCTGCGTGTTGTCCTGGAGCAACCATCCCTTCGGAGGGCCTGATCATAGGATTCGTAACACCGAGAACTCCTGAAAAGGATAGGGTCACTTAGGCTAATTACCAACAGTTGTCTTTCCCTTCGGTAGCATGTTGGTGCGTGCCTCTGGGATTTGAAAGTGGGAGGGTTACACTTACGAGGATGAGTTAAGTGTGTTAACAAATCCTTGACCGAATCACGGTGGCTAATGTCTATAGGAGTATGAGTTATTCCGGAATTAGAATTAGCTGAGAAGTGTCTCATTTCAAAGGAGGAGTAGTTGACCACCCTTTAGTGGCTGTTGCTCTAAACCTCTGAAACATCATTGCAAAACTAAATCAATAGTCTTAGGGTTTTATGATTGCTTGTTTTTGCTAAACTGATTGGATTGTATGCAATTGTTTGTATTGCTCTTGTAATGTGTTAGTGCGATAAATAATCAAGTAATTTATTATTTCAGCGATTCAATGATTAAATATGTGCATAGTCTTACGCCTATAACGGTGATGATACAATAAACTTAAACGATTAATTTGTGGCAAATATTTTAAGATTAGTCTTAACAGAGAAATGTTCTCATGCCCAAATGTTTAATTCATTAAGAAGTGTTATTAATGAATGTGACATTGAGCCTTGCTCAGCCAAAGAAGACTTGTCCAAAGATAGTAAATTCGATTTACTAGTCTTGGAAGCGTAATTTGTGAAGAATGGTGATTCTACCCGAATACTTGATTCATAGTCACAAATCGAGTTTGTTCTTCTTATTAAAAGGAATGAATCATTGGCAACAACTTGATGCTATTGAGATAACTCTCAAAGTTTTGAACTAGAGAGGTTATCTTGGCTGTAGCAAAGGGGAACGTTAAGTTATTTTTCCCAGTGGGAGCAAATACATATTATTAGATAATGTGTATGTAATTCCTAAGATCAAAAGAAATTTGATTTCTGTATCTTATTGGCTAGAACAATGTGTTATTCTTTACCTTTCCCTGCTAACGCAGTTCATTTCAAGAAAGGGAGTTAACTTTTGTTCAGCTGAATTGAAAAATAACATAAATGTTTTTAAGACTAATCAAGAGTAAAAGAGTCATGAACACTGAGGTGTTTTGAGGCTGCTACTACTCATGGAAATGAAAGGCAAAGATTTTCTCCTAAAGAAAATACCTTTCTTTGGTTCTTAAGGTGTTAGACTATTTTTTATCTCAATATGATTGGGAACTTAGTCTAGAGTATACTTCTAAGTTAGTTAGAAGAACACTCTCTAATACCAATTAAGTCATGTCCTATGGGCAATATGACTGATAGATCTTTTACTAGGAAAGAGCTAAAAGAGCCAAAGAGCCCTTGGAGCTTGTACATTTGGATCCTTGTGGTCTAATATGTTAAAGCAGTGGGAGAGCATGAATAATTCATCTATATTATAGATAATTATTCAAGGTATGTGTATCTTAACCTAATGCAACTTAAGTCTAAAGCTCTTGAGAAATTCAAAATGGTTTGAGACTGAAGTTGGAAACTTGTTAGGTGAGATGATAAAAACACTTCGATCTGATAGAGGTGTAGAGTAGATGAGACTTGAGATTCCAAGACTATTTGATAGAACATGAAATTACATCTCAACTACCCCTGAAACACCTTAAGGAGACGGTGTATCAGATAGGAGAAATAGAACCCTATTGGATACGGTACGTTTCATTATGAGCTACGCTCATTTGCCTGGCTCATTTTCGGGTCATGCAGTGTTGAATGCAGTACATATTTTTAACAACGTTCCATCAAAAGTGTTTCTGAAACATCTTTTGAATTGTGGATAAGGCGGAAAAGTAGTTTACATTATTTTTTGGGAGTCCAACACACGTGCTTGTGGCTAACCCAAAAAGAGATTGCAACACTGTTCTGTTGGGTTTTATGCCCTAAAACTCGTAGATAGTGAATGTAACCGTTGACCGGATATTAATGAAATGATATTGATATATTTTTCCATTAATTGTTATTAGTTATTTTATATTTGTCTTTGCCTAATAATAACCTTAATCCAATAAACTAGACATCCAAGGCTGTAATATGAGTCTTGAACTATATGTAGCGATATATGGGATCATTGTTCAAGAAACAGCCTAAAGGGTCTATAGTATAGGGATAAGACTGGGTTCCTTATCCTGGTGACACTATGGATACGGCCCACTTTGTATTTGATACAAACGCTGCAATCCAACGCGTTCGAGTAGGAGACATGCGAGTGGGGGTATCCTATGAAATGAGTTTGCATAAGACCGGACCGCGAAATAGTAACCACTGGTTATAACACCGTTAACTAGTTGGTTTTCTATTTCACTAGGACGACCTAGATAACTTAGTCTTAATCCTGAGTTGATTATGGACTCCTGCTCATGAGAGATTGTCCTTTGATTTGTATTGGTGAGAGTGGCCAAAACGCCGACTCAATAAGCCTACCACTTGGGGGACAAGACCGAATGGGGAGCTGGGAACATAATCGTACAAGATGGAATTCACTCCTTTCCGACTTTAGGGAAGCAGATGAGTGTTCCCTTAAGTGGTCACTCCGAGTCTTGAACAAAGGGCCCTACCCTCTCAATGGCACGAGAGGGTTTTCTGTTTGATGGTTGGACCACAAACAGGTTGTTCATTAGAGGAGAATTGATACTTAAGGAAATAGAGGTAACCCAGGGGTAAAACGGTAATTTGACCCAGCTGGTGTTACGGACACTCGTGAAGGACTAACTAGTCGATATTGGTCTATATCCGTGGACACAGAAAATATGTCTGCAGTGAGAAGAGTGCAACTATGAGTCTATAGTGGAATGAACACACAGTTAACGAATATTGATTAATGTGGTTAATGAGTTTGACCAATTAATCTCACATCGTTGGAGCTTCTGATCTGCAGGTCCATTAGGTCCCACTGGTAGCTCATAAAGTAATTTGAGGCAACTAAGTAATAAATGTAAATTGAAAATGTTCAATTTACTGAGGGAAACAAATATAATATATATTGATATATTATTATGAGAGAAATTAATATTTGAAGAAATTCAAATATAAATTTATGGAAGTTTGAAAGAGTTCAAATAATGAATTAATTAATTTATGGCCTAAAATGTGTTTGGGCAAATTAATTAATTCTAGGCCGGGAATTAAATATGTGATATTTAATTGGTGGTTAATTAATTAGAGAATTAATTAACCGGGAATTAATCAATTATGGAAATAATTAATCACTTAAGGAAGTGATTAATCATTTATGGAAATGATCTAATCACTTATGGAAGTAATTAGTCATTTGTGGAAAAGATTAATCAATTATGGAATTGATTGATCATGATTGATTAATTAAGGAATAAGATTGAATCAATTTTGGAAAAGATTGATTTAATTGAATATTTTATTCATGGCCTCTCTTCTATAAATAGAACACTAGACCTAATTGGTCATGACACTTGACACTCTTGCTCTTGCTCTTAGACTCTCAAAGACAAGACCTAGAATTCTCTCTAGCCTCCCTCTTCGAGAAAGACTCCCACAAGTCTTTTGCCTCCTAGACTTAGAGACATACCGGTGTAACCTTTGTGGTTATTGTGTCATTCAAAGAAGGAATTTCCAGCGAAGAAAATCAAAGGCGGCTGCTGCGTTTTGATCGCTGGAGCGTCGTTGGCGAAGAACGGTCAAGTCTACAACGAAGGTTTGTAACGGTTCTTCCTTCTTTCTTTAGAAAAGCATGAAAATAAATTTAGATTTATTTTTCAGCATGTTTAAACCAATTTTCCAGCAGCTTTAAAGAGTGTTTAAAGTTTGTTTGAGTTTTCGTAACGGTATTTTAATGTTAATTAATATACGGCGTAAGGTCCAATCGATGCGCTTCCACTGCGTGGGGACTTTTATTCCCTTCAATCGGCATCGGAGTCATCGCTGTCCCAATTAATTAATATTAAAAGTTGCGATAGGCTCTAATAGGTGGGATTTATGCATAATGTATGTTCGGTTTGCGTTGAACTGTTTAGGTTAATTTTATGGCCATAGATTTTATTTTTAAGTGATTTTGATCATGTAAGGCCCGGTGTTTCGGGTATTTTATGTAAAATCGAGTCCTATGTAAGTCCGGGTCTAGAATAGGTTTTTATGAGATGAAAATCGAAGCAATCGCCGCTGAAATCGAGGCCAAAACCGAAGAAAACACTGCTGTTTTGCCCAGATTCTGCCGCCAGACGCAACAGCGTCGGGACGCTACCTCAACAGCGTCTCGACGCTGTCTCGATACCGCAGGTGCCAGATATGGAAAACGCACAGCATCGGGACGCTATCAACACAGCGTCTCGACGCTGTCACGATGGAGGCGCGCATTAGGGTTTCAAAAGGCGCGGTTCAAGGGAAGGTCGGTCCGGTTTGGACCGGTTCGGCTGGGTTGGGACCTATTTGGTTCGGTTCAGCCAATTTTTGGCATGGTTCGTGATTTTGGAAGCCGGTTCGAGGTGGTTCGGGGCGGTTCGTGATGTCTAGACAAAATTCCGGAGCTGTACAAGGATTTTTAGGATACAATTTAGCTAAATTAATGTAATTTAATGCTTTATTTTATCCTAGGGGCCAAAATTAACCGGTTCAATTGCTATTTATATGCTTTATGGATGTCATATAGAATATTTAATCCCACCTTAGGTTATAAACATGCTCATGCATTTTTTTATATATTATAAATAGTTATAATGTATGTTTAAATGCATGGAATTGTTTTCATATTTTTAATATAAGTGTATATTGATTATATGAAAAATTTGGAAAGCATGAAGCATGTCATTACTTAAATTAAATATAAATAGTTATGTTTAATGTGATGAATGAAGCATGCTTGATTGATTTTCTTGATTGGCTTATAATTGAAAATCAATATTGCATGAAGCATGAAACATCCATAGTTAATAATATAATAGTTATATTATTCATGCAATAAGTGTGGTTTAATTATTTTGAATGAGATTGTTAAATGAATTAAACCCTAGATTCTTGATTATAGGATTAATCATTAAAATTTGAAATAGTTCTTTAATATTAATGATTAGAAACCGTCAATCTATAATCAAGATTTGCATGCAAACATAAGATCATAGGATAAATTGGATTAATTTTAAATTGTTTAAAATTAATTAGACCTAGATCAGTTTCTAATAGGATTAGAATCTTTTCTTACTTAGAATTAAAAATAGTTTTAATTGACTAAGTAGGAAAATCATTGCTGTGATTATAAGGGAACTCCACCGGTAATGTTCTGTCTAAGGCTGGGGGTATTTAAGTTGACGGTTTACGGAACACCTCCTACCTGGGAACTGACCTGGAATACCGGAGTTGAATTAATCATAGTTAAATGTTAGCATGCAATGTCACTAGGTTTATTAAAAAGTGTTTAATGCACCTAGATCTTTAGAGTAAAGACCCTACATTACTGAGGTTATAAGGGAACTCTCTCGGTAAAGTTCTGTCTAAGGTTGGGGGTATTTAAGTTGACGGTTTACGGAACACCTCCTACCTGGGAACTGACCCGAACATTGAGTTGAATTAACCATAGTAATGTTGACTTGCAATGTTGGGTTTATTAAAAGAAGTTTAATTCACCCAAAAGATTGCAGTTGAATCCTTTCCATAATTGTTATAATAGGATCAGACTTAGATAGATTGACTTAGCCAAATACTATCTAAGTTAAACAATCCTATATTAACCTTAGGACATTTTCAGTGGGAGGAAAGTTACAAAACGAGATTTAAATCAAGTTTTGCTCCTACGTCCCTATATTCACAACGTGAGGTTCATGCTCGGATTCGAGTCGCCTTAGGAGCGGCCTCCCTTCAGAAAGTGTTTGCGTGAATCAATATCAGGGTGAATGGGAAAAATGTCTAAAGTAAGTGGGAGCGGGACACGTGTCAACGTATCCCTCGGTCTCCGCCCATATTCACACCGTGAGAGTACTATGATCCGCCTGCAGGTTGTCCTGGCACAACCATCCCTTCGGAGGGCCTGATCATAGGATTCGGAACATCGTGAACTCCTGAATAGGATAGGAGCTCTTAGGCTAATCACCAACAGTTGTCTTTCCCTTCGGTAGCCTGTTGGTGCGTGCCTCTGAGATCTGAAAGTGGGAGGGTTACACTTACGAGGATGAGTTAAAAGTGTTAACAAATCCTTGCCCGAACAACGGTGGCTAATGTCTATAGGAATATGAGTTATTCTGGAATTAGAATTAGCTGAGAGGTGTCTCATTTCAAAGGAGGAGTGCCTGATCACCCTTCGGTGGCTGATATTCTAAACCTCTGAAACATCGTTGCAAAACTAAATCAATAGTTTTAGGGTTCTGTGATTGTCTGTTTTGCTAAATTGATTGGATTGTGTGCAATTGTTTGCTTGTATGATGGGTTAAGGCAAAGAGAACTAATACGGTCATTGTTTGTTTAAATTTCAGCAATGTCTTCCTCAATTGTCTCTCTGCTTAAAAATGAGAAATTAACCGGCGAAAATTACGCTACGTGGAAGTCGAACCTGAATACGATTCTTGTTATCGATGATCTGCGGTTCGTCTTAACGGAGGATTGTCCTCCAGCCCCTACTCGTAATGCATCTCAAGCAATTAAGGATGCTTATGACCGCTGGACAAGGGCCAATGATAAGACTCGCGTCTATATCCTAGCCAGCTTATCTGAAGTTTTGGCTAAAAGGCATGAGAGCATGGTAACAGCGAGGGAGATTATGAACTCTCTCCAGGAGATGTTTGGACAACCGTCCTACCAACTCCACCATGACGCTCTCAAATACGTTTATAGCTGTCGCATGAAAGAGGGCACGTCTGTTCGGGAGCATGTCCTGGATATGATGGTCCAATTCAACGTGGCAGAAGCAAACGGGGCGGTCATAGATGAGCGTAGTCAGGTTGCATTCATCTTAGAATCTCTTCCGAAGAGTTTTCTGCAGTTTCGAAGCAATGCAATGATGAATAAAATAACATTCAACCTGACTAGCCTCCTGAATGAGCTACAACTCTATCAGTCTCTTCTTAAGAACAAGGGACAGATAGAAGGAGAGGCAAACGTTGTTCACTCTAAAAGAAAGTTCGAGAAGGGTTCATCCTCTGGAACTAAATCTGTAGCCACTTCTTCAAAGAAAACTCAGAAGAAGAAAGGAAACAAGGGGAAAGCTCCCAGTACTGCTACTAAAAGCAAGGGAAAAGCCAAAGCTATGGCAGATAAGGGCAAATGTTTCCACTGCAATGTAGATGGACATTGGAAGAGAAACTGCCCAACGTACCTTGCTGAGAAAAAGAAGGAAAAGGAAGGAAAATAGTTCCTTTCGGCAGTTGAACGATGGGGAAATGACACTCAGGGTCGGAACTGGAGAAGTCATTTCAGCTAAAGCAGTGGGAGCTGTGAAGTTATTTTTCAGAAATAGATTCTTACTTTTAGAAAGTTTGTTAATTGTTCCCAAGATTAAGAGGAACTTAATTTCTATTTCATGTTTGATTGAACAATCATATACAGTTACTTTTGATATGAATGAAGCGTTCATTTATAAAAATGGTGTACTTATTTGTTCAGCCAAATTGGAAAATAACTTGTATGTTTTAAGACCAACCGAAAACAAAGCACTTTTAAATCACGAATTATTTAAAACTGCTGAAGCTCAAAGGAAAAGGCAAAAGATTTCTCCTACAAGTAACAATACTCATCTTTGGCATCTTAGACTTGGTCATATAAACATCGATAGGATCGGTCGTTTGGTAAAGAATGGACTTCTAAGTAAGTTAGAAGATGATTCACTACCACCTTGTGAATCTTGTCTCGAGGGAAAAATGACAAAGAGACCTTTTACTGGAAAAGGTTACAGAGCCAAAGAACCCTTGGAGTTAATACATTCGGATCTATGTGGTCCAATGAATGTAAAAGCACGAGGAGGGTACGAATATTTCATCTCATTTATAGATGATTATTCAAGATATAGTTACTTGTACCTAATGGGACATAAGTCTGAAGCCCTTGAAAAGTTTAAGGAGTTTAAGGCTGAAGTTGAAAACCTATTAGGTAAATCTATTAAAGTACTTCGATCTGATCGAGGAGGGGAGTATATGGATCAAAGATTCCAAGATTATATGATAGAACATGGAATCCAATCTCAACTCTCAGCCCCTGGTACACCTCAGCAGAATGGTGTGTCAGAAAGGAGAAATAGAACATTGTTAGACATGGTTCGATCAATGATGAGCTATGCTCAATTGCCTCGCTCGTTTTGGGGGTATGCAGTAGAGACTGCAGTATACATCTTGAACAATGTTCCCTCGAAAAGTGTTTCTAAAACACCTTTCGAATTATGGAAGGGGCGTAAACCTAGTTTGCATCACTTTCGCATCTGGGGTTGTCCAACACACGTGCTTGTGACAAATCCTAAGAAACTGGAACCTCGTTCAAAACTGTGCCAATTTGTTGGTTACCCTAAAGAAACGAGAGGTGGTTATTTCTACGACCCACAAGAAAATAAGGTGATTGTATCGACAAACGCCACTTTCTTAGAGGAAGACCACATGAGAGATCATAAACCACGCAACAAAATAATATTAGGAGAAGCTACTGAAGAATCATCAAGAGTTGTTGATGAAGTTGGACCTTCAACAAGGGTTGATGAAGGAACTAGTTCTTCAGATCCATCCCGTCCATCTCAAACGTTGGGAATGCCTCGACGCAGTGGGAGGGTTGTATTACAACCTGACCGCTACTTGGGTTTAACTGAAACTCAGGTTGTCATACCTAATGATGGCATTGAGGATCCATTGTCCTATCGACAGGCAATGAATGACGAAGATAAGGATGAATGGGTCAAAGCCATGAACCTGGAAATGGAGTCAATGTACTCCAATTCTGTATGGGAACTTACAGATCTACCAAATGGGGTAAAACCCATACGGTGCAAATGGATCTATAAGAGAAAAAGAGATGCAGCTAGAAAGGTACAGACCTTCAAAGCTAGACTAGTGGCAAAGGGTTATACCCAAAAGGAAGGGGTTGACTATGAGGAAACCTTTTCTCCTGTAGCCATGTTAAGGTCCATAAGAATTCTCTTATCCATAGCCACATATTATGACTATGAAATATGGCAAATGGACGTCAAGACTGCCTTTCTGAATGATAATCTTGAAGAGAATATCTTCATGTCTCAACCCGAAGGGTTCATAGCCCAAGGTCAGGAACAAAAGGTTTGTAAGCTCAATCGATCCATTTATGGATTGAAATAAGCATCCAGATCATGGAACATTAGATTTGATACTGCAATCAAATCTTTTGGCTTTGACCAAAACGTTGATGAGCCTTGTGTGTACAAGAAAGTCAACAAAAGGAAAGTAGCTTTTCTAATACTTTATGTAGACGATATCCTACTCATTGGGAATGATGTAGGATACCTCACTGACATTAAGAAATGGCTAGCAGCCCAATTCCAAATGAAAGATCTGGGAGAGGCTCAATACGTTCTGGGAATCCAAATCATTAAGGATCGTAAGAACAAAACGCTAGCTCTGTCTCAAGCAACGTATATTGACAAGATGTTGTCTCGATATTCGATGCAAAACTCCAAGAAGGGACTACTACCCTTCAGACATGGGGTACACCTGTCTAAGGAACAATCTCCTAAGACACCTCAAGAAGTTGAGAACATGAGACACATTCCCTACGCCTCAGCTGTGGGCAGCTTAATGTATGCTATGCTCTGCACTAGGCCTGACATATGTTATGCAGTGGGAGTAGTCAGTAGGTATCAGTCTAATCCAGGGTTGGACCACTGGGGAGCGGTTAAGAATATCCTCAAGTATCTTCGGAGAACGAGGGACTACATGCTTGTGTATGGAGCTAAGGATTTGATTCTTACTGGATACACTGACTCTGACTTTCAAGCTGATAAGGATTCAAGGAAATCCACATCAGGGTCAGTATTCACCCTCAATGGAGGAGCAGTAGTGTGGAGAAGCATCAAACAAGGATGCATAGCAGACTCAACCATGGAGGTTGAGTATGTAGCAGCTTGCGAAGCAGGTAAGGAGGCAGTATGGCTTAGAAAGTTCTTGACTGATTTGGAAGTGGTTCCGAATATGAACGTGCCCGTAACACTATACTGTGACAACAGTGGGGCTGTAGCCAACTCAAAAGAACCTCGAAGCCACAAACGGGGTAAACACATCGAGAGGAAGTATCACCTGATACGGGAGATTGTGCAACGAGGAGATGTGATCGTCACTAAGATTGCCTCGGAGCACAACATCGCTGATCCATTTACGAAGGCTCTCACGGCTAAAGTGTTTGAGGGTCATCTAGAGGGTCTAGGTCTACGAGATATGTATGGTATCTAATCTAGGGCAAGTGGGAGAAATGTATAATGGGTATAAGGATGCCCTAGTTCATTGTATTATTTATATACATGACATTTCCAGCTTTAGATTATTGCATTTACATCCCACTAACTAGTGTTTTAGTTCAAGTGGGAGTTTGTTGGGTTTTATGCCCTAAAACTCGTAGATAGTGAATGTAACCGTTGACCGGATATTAATGAAATAATATTGATATATTTTTCCATTAATTGTTATTAGTTATTTTATATTTGTCTTTGCCTAATAATAACCCTAATCCAATAAACTAGACATCCAAGGCTGTAATATGAGTCTTGAACTATATGTAGCGACATATGGGATCATTGTTCAAGAAACAGCCTAAAGGGTCTATAGTATAGGGATAAGACTGGGTGCCTTATCCTGGTGACACTATGGATACGGCCCACTTTGTATTTGATACAAACGCTGCGATCCAACGCGTTCGTGTAGGAGACATGCGAGTGGGGGTATCCTATGCAATGAGTTTGCATAAGATCGGACCGCGAAATAGTAACCACTGGTTATAACACCGTTAACTAGTTGGTTTTCTATTTCACTAGGACGACCTAGACAACTTAGTCTTAATCCTGAGTTGATTATGGACTCCTGCTCATGAGAGATTGTCCTTTGATTTGTATGGGTGAGAGTGGCCAAAACGCCGACTCAATAAGCCTACCACTTTGGGGACAAGACCGAATGGGGAGCTGGGAACATAATCGTACAAGATGGAATTCACTCCTTCCCGACTTTAGGGAAGCAGATGAGTGTTCCCTTAAGTGGTTACTCCGAGTCTTGAACAAAGGGCCCTACCCTCTCAATGGCACGAGAGGGTTTTCTGTTTGATGGTTGGACCACAAACAGGTTGTTCATTAGAGGAGAATTGGTACTTAAGGAAATAGAGGTAACCCAGGGGTAAAACGATAATTTGACCCAGCTGGTGTTATGGACACTCGTGAAGGACTAACTAGTCGATATTGGTCTATATCCGTGGACACAGAAAATATGTCTGCAGTGAGAAGAGTGCAACTGTGAGTCTATTGTGGAATGAACACACAGTTAACGAATATTGATTAATGTGGTTAATGAGTTTGACCAATTAATCTCACATCGTTGGAGCTTCTGATCTGCAGGTCCATTAGGTCCCACTGGTAGCTCATAAAGTAATTTGAGGCAACTAAGTAATAAATGTAAATTGAAAATGTTCAATTTACTGAGGGAAACAAATATAATATATATTGATATATTATTATGAGAGAAATTAATATTTGAAGAAATTCAAATATAAATTTATGGAAGTTTGAAAGAGTTCAAATAATGAATTAATTAATTTAAGGCCTAAAATGTGTTTGGGCAAATTAATTAATTCTAGGCCGGGAATTAAATATGTGATATTTAATTGGTGGTTAATTAATTAGAGAATTAATTAACCGGGAATTAATCAATTATGGAAATAATTAATCACTTAAGGAAGTGATTAATCATTTATGGAAATGATCTAATCACTTATGGAAGTAATTAGTCATTTGTGGAAAAGATTAATCAATTATGGAATTGATTGATCATGATTGATTAATTAAGGAATAAGATTGAATCAATTTTGGAAAAGATTGATTTAATTGAATATTTTATTCATGGCCTCTCTTCTATAAATAGAACACTAGACCTAATTGGTCATGACACTTGACACTCTTGCTCTTGCTCTTAGACTCTCAAAGACAAGACCTAGAATTCTCTCTAGCCTCCCTCTTCGAGAAAGACTCCCACAAGTCTTTTGCCTCCTAGACTTAGAGACATACCGGTGTAACCTTTGTGGTTATTGTGTCATTCAAAGAAGGAATTTCCAGCGAAGAAAATCAAAGGCGGCTGCTGCGTTTTGATCGTTGGAGCGTCGTTGGCGAAGAACGGTCAAGTCTACAACGAAGGTTTGTAACGGTTCTTCCTTCTTTCTTTAGAAAAGCATGAAAATAAATTTAGATTTATTTTTCAGCATGTTTAAACCAATTTTCCAGCAGCTTTAAAGAGTGTTTAAAGTTTGTTTGAGTTTTCGTAACGGTATTTTAATGTTAATTAATATACGGCGTAAGGTCCAATCGATGCGCTTCCGCTGCGTGGGGACTTTTATTCCCTTCATGTTCAACAGTATACCTATTCGTAGGCTACCCCATGAAAACGAAATATGTGGATACTTCTTCAATCCGCAAGAGAATAAAGAATTTGTACCGACAAATGCTACATTCTCAAAAGAATACCACATAAGAAATAATAAGCCACAAAGTAAGGTCGTTTTAAGTAAATTAGCTGATGAAGCTACAGAAATATCAACAAGAGTTGTTGATCAATCAACAAGGGTTGTTGATGATGCTGGACCTTTAACAAGAGTTGTTGATAAGGCCAACACAACTGGTTAGTTACATCTATCTCAAAAGTTGAGAGTTCCTCAATATAGTGGGAGGATTGTTCTACAATCTGACCATTACATGGGCTTAATTGAAGCCCAGATCGTCATACGTGATGATGAATTAGAGGATTCATTGTCTTAGAGCAAGACAATGAATGATGTTAACAAGAACCAATTGGATTAAAGTGGACCCGGAATTGAAATATGTGATTTCAATTCCATTTAGAATCTTGTAGATCTATCTAATGGGGTAACACCTATGGATTACAAATGAATCTACAAGAAGAAACGAGACATAATCTTATGGTTAGACTTATGGCAAAAGGGTTATACCCAGAGACAGGGAACTGTAAGAAATTCTTATCTCCTGTCGTCATGTTGAAGTCTGTTAGAACTCTTGTCCATTTAGAATGGATGTCAAGACTACCCTTTTGAATGGTAATCTTGAGAAGAGTATCTACATGTCTCTAGCAGAATGGTTCATTTAGCAAGATCAGAAGCAAAAGGGGTTTGCAAGCTTAAGTGATCCATTCATGGATTGACCTAAGCAATTCGATCTTGGAATATAAGATTTGATACTGTGATCAAATCTTTTGGCTTTAACCAAGAACATTGATGAATCTTGTCTTTACAAGAAGATCGTCAATAATTCAGTAGCTTTATTAGTGTTGTATGTGATTGATATCCTAGTCATTGGGAATGATGTAGGTTATCTTACTGACTAGTAAAATAAGCTAGCAGCTCATTTTCAAATGAAAATTTGGGAGAAGCTAAAGTTTGTTCTTCGGATCCAAATCGTTAGGAACCGTAAGAACAAAAAGCTAGCCTTGTCTCAAGTGTCTTATATCTACAAGTGTTAGTTAGATATAAGATGCAGAATTCCTAGAAGGGTTCACCACCTTTCAGGCGTGGAATTCATTTTGTCTAAGAAACTGTTTCCTGAGACACCTCAAGAAGTTAAGGACATGAGACGAATGCCCTATGCAATAAGGATTGTCAGTAAGTATCAATCTAATCCAAGATTTGATCACTGGAATACCGTTAAGAATATCCTCAAGTATCTGAGGAGAAAGAGGAACTATATGCTCGTGTATGGGACTAAGGATTTGATCCTTATAGGATACACTGACATGAATTTTAAGACTGATAAAGATATCTGTCTGACATAAAAGAATGGCTAGCGGCCCAATTCCAAATGAAAGATTTAGGAGAGGCCGAACATCTTCTTGGAATCCAAATAATCCGGGATCAGAAGAACAAAACGCTAGCCTTGTCTCAAGCAACGTATATTGACAAAATGTTGTCCTGATATTCGATGTAGAACTCCAAGAAGGGCTTATTTCCTTTCAAAGATGGGGTTCACTTGTCTAAGGAATAGTGTCCTAAGACACCTCAAGAGATTGAGGATATGAGACAGATTCCCTACGCCTCCACTGTGGGCAGCTTAATGTATGCAATGCTTTGCACGAGGCTTGACATCTGTTATGCTGTAGGGATAGTCAGCAGATATCAATCAGTGTCCATGGTCAAACTTTACAAAGGAGCTATAGTGTGGCATAATTACAGTCTTGACCATATAGGCCGAAAATATAGCTGCTTGTGAAGCAGCGATAGAGACTGTAAGGCTTAGAAAGTTCTTGGCTAATTTGGAATGCGTTCCAAATGTGAACTTGCCCATCAGACTTAATAGTGATACAGTGGTGCTGTGACAAATTCATAAGAACTTTGCAGCCAAAGACAAGCAAGCACATTGAATTAAATTGAAATATTCACGAAGGATCTCTCGGCTAAAGGGTATGAGGGTCATCTAGAAGGTCTAGGTCTACGAGTTATGTACAAAGATGAAATCTAGGGCAAGTGGGAGAAATGTAATGGGTATGGTGATACCATTATGTAATAGGTATAGTGATGCCCTAGTTTATTGTATTTGTACATTGTACATGTATTTATACACCCACTGCTGAATAGATTGTTGTACATCCCACTAAACTAGAGTTTTAGTTCAAGTGGGAGTTTGTTGGGTTTTATGCCCTAAAACTCGTAGATAGTGAATGTAAACAAATTTTATACTTGTATTTAATAAAGTGTTATTTAGTTTCTGCAATAAAATGTTATTGTTAAATATTGCCCTATTTGACCCAAATCCAATAAACTAACATCCAAGGTTGTTTGTATGTAACTTGAACTAGTATGTGGGGACATACGGGGATCGATGTTCAAGTAACAACCTAAAAGGTATATAGTACAAGGATAAGGCTGGGTACCTTATCCTGGTGACACTATGGATATGACCCGCTTTGTATTATGATACAAACGCAATGATCCAACGCGTTCATGTAGTTGACATGCGAGTGGGGGTATCCTATGAAATGAGTTTGCATAAGACCGGATCGTGAAATAGTTAACCACTAACTGTAACACCATTAGTTGGCTTGGTTTCTATTTTACTAGGATGACCTAGACAACTCAGTCTCAATCCTTAGTGGATTATGGACTCCTGTTCACAAGGGGTTGTCTTTTGATTTGTATGAGTTAGAGTGGCCAACACGCCGACTCATTAAGCCTACCATTTTGGGGACAATACCGAGTGAAGAGCTGGGAACATAATCGCACAAGATGGAATTCAATCCTTCCCGACTCTAGGGTAAGTAGAGGTGTGTTCCCTTAAGTGGTGTCTCCGGGACTTGAACAATGGGCCCAACCCTCTTTATGGCACGAGAGGGACTTCTGTTTGTTGGTTGGACCTCAAACAGGTTGTTCATTAGAGGAGCACTAGGGACGTAAGGACAAAGATGTAGACCAGGAGTAAAACGGTAATTTGACCCAGTTGGGATACGAACACACGTGAAGGACTGACTTGTAGTATTAGTCGATATCCGTGGACACAAAAATATTCTGCAGTGAGAATAGTGCAGCTGTGGGTCTTTAGTGGAGTGACCCACAGTTAACGAATGGAGACTAACTTGGTTAATGAGTTTGAGCCAATTAGTCTCGTATCGTTGGAGCTTCTGATCTGTAGGTCCATTAGGTCCCACTGGTAGCTCGTAAAAAGACTTTAAGCAAACAAATATAAATTGTAAATTGAAAGTGTTCAATTTATTTGGGGAATCATATAATGTATATTGATGCATTATAATATAAAGTTTATGAAACTTTATAATATAATTTTTGAATTAATTTTAAAAATTAATTCTTGAGAGAAAAATATTTGAAAGAGTTCAAATAAATTTAATATGAATTGGATTCATATTAATTTTAATTTTAATAAAATCTCTATTAGGAAAAAGGTCTTGGTCGTTACTATGTATAGGACCCCTAGGTGGGGTGAAAGGCATCCCATTGTCTCTCATTCTCTCAGAGATCTCTCCCAAAAGACTCCCATAAGTCTCCTGCTTCAAGAAGTCTTAGAGATATACCGGTGTAGCCAATTGGTGGTGTTCGCACAAGAGGGTTGCTGCGTTTTCAATCTTATTGGCAAGAAAAAGCGAATTGATCAAGGCTTTCTACAAAAGTAAGTTTTCTATGAAATCATTGATCACTAGGATCCATCCAGTTGATCATTTAACATGTTTATAACCTACATACAGCCCATTAAATATAGATTTATTGCTGTAATATTTTGCAAATTGTATTGGTATTTCAATTAGAATCTAAGACTCTGAGTAGGTCCTGGTAATTCTTCCGCTGCGTGGGGCTCTTATCCCTTCAGAAATTACTTACCTCGATCGAACCTACAAATCTTAAGCCCAAAGCAAATAAAATTCAGTTCCTTAAATCCAACAATTTCCTAAACATATCCAATACTTCTCCAATTAGAAACCAACAAATCCATCTTAAAGGTCTAATGACCAATTCAAATGACAATCAATCTTAACCTCCAAATTTTCCCACTTAAAACAAATTCTTTTCATAAAAATTTGGGAAAAGAGCCTTATTGGGTGCCAAAAACAGCATTGAATATGGAAAATTTCAGTTTAAAATCCAACTTTTTCATACCAAAAATCAGTAAAACAAATACCTTTCAATACCATTTAAATACAAAACAAGATTTCAATTCCTCAATCTTTAAAACCTTCAAAACTATCTTAAAATTGGGATAAATAACCCAGAAAATTTCTGCAACAAAAATAAGGTTTTTCCAAGCTTTTAACAATAAAACAAATCAATATTGGATACTTTTTAATACAAAAATCAGATCTGAAAAAACCCAATAAAACCGTTGTAAAAACAGTAAAAACATTCACTTTTTTATGAAGAAATCAAAACCATAAATTATACTTCAATTTAGCAATCATATGGCAAACTTTTTTAACAAAAAAAATCCAATTTAAACACAAAAACATCCCCAAAATCAAAGAAATTCAAGGCTGGAAAATTCTGGAAAAATTCCTTTTCATGAACTTTTTGATTTTCAAACAAAAACTCTAAGAGGGAATACTTTGATAAAAACTTTAGGCCAAAACAAAAACCTAAAACTTTTTAGGACAAAAGGTTTGAAAACCAATTTCATCCCAAATAGGACAAATAAAACTTCATACTAAAACTTTTCAAAAACAAAATTCAATTGATCAAAAAAAGAAAAGAAAACAAAAGAAAAGCATAGAAGGGAAGAAAAACTTACTACTTTTTCTCTGGGAAAGAAAGTGTATAATGCGTTATTCTTCTCTCTTTTTTGATTCAAAGCGTATAAAGAATTAGGGCTAAAGAAAAGGTCTTTTAAAAAGAACCCTAATTAAAACCCTAAAAGACTATTTCCTTTTTAAAAAAGGAAAAGGATAATTCAAATTTATCTCCTAAAAGGAAATAATTCAAATCAAAGATTTTCTTGAAAATCATTAAAATAAATTAAACTTTTTTTATATAGTCGACTATTACATTGCTTTAGAGTTAGCGCTGCTGCAAGAGATGATTCGTGAATGTGTTTAAACTGTCTTAGGGATAATTCAGTCACTTGCATGTAGGTAAGAGAACTACGCTAACACATGAACTAAGTGAACAGAAACGTTCTTAGTCCTAAGCCAAACGCATGAGTAATATCGGAAGGGAATCGCATGTTTATTTCTCGCTTAAGCATCAATAACACCTCATTCATAGTATGCGTTATAGGATATCTCATCAACGCATGTGGTTGCTGCGGTGAACGCCTTGACATCCTCTCTCATCTATTTTTACCCCTATCACAATTGCCTTTTTAATTTTCTCTATAACATTATTACTACTGCAATTGTCCCTCAGCTTTATTTCAAGTGCCATGCGTATGAGTATATGTTGATTAGTACTGTTAAGATTATTTCACTCCCTTCCTTGTGTTCTGACCCAGGAATGCTTCAGGTATTACTTGGTTATGCATGATTTATACTTGGATTAATGCATAGTAACGATATATTCTCTAATTATTTTGCATAATATTAAGTCTTTATAGATCGAACTAGTACCTTATCCTTGGAACACTATGTGATGCGGCCCACTTTCTATATAGTGGAAACGATGTGATCCTGAATCGTTCATGTAGAGACATGCGAGTGTGGGCGTCCTATGCAAATGAGTTTGCAAAAGACCAGGACCAAGAAATAAGTCAATTTCCTTTATAATGCTGTTTACGATTGAAACTGACTTATTTTAGTACGATGACCTAGGTAACTCGATCTTAATCTTGAGCTAACTATGAACTTCTCTTTATTCGGGCTTATCCTTAGATTTGCATTGGTGAGTGGCTCATAATCGTCAACTCAATGAACCCCCCCCCCCCATTTTAGGGATAGGAACGGGTAGATAGCTGGGGAGATAGTCCTGCAAGACGGAATTCACTCCTACCCAATTTAGGGATAATAGAGAGGTTGTTCCCTTAAGTGCTGACTCCGGGACGTGAACAAAGGGATCCCGCCCTCTCATTGGCCCGAGAGGTTTTAGATTTCGTGGTCGGACCACAAACAAATTATTCATTAGGGACTCATGTTGGGTTTAATGTCCTATAAACTCGTAGTTTGTAAATCATTAAACATATTCTATTTCCAATAAAGACGTTATTGAGGTTATTCAGTAAAAGATGTTATTGAATATGTAAATTGCGAATGATTAACCTAAATCCAATAAACTAAGATCCTTGACTATAAAATGAATACTCGAACTATATGTAGGGACATATCGTAGGATCAAGTTCAAGTTTATAGTCAAAATAGTCTATAGTATAAGGATACGGTTGGGTGCCTTATCCTGGTGACACTATGGACGCGGCCCACTTTGTATTAAGTACAAACGATGAGATCCTAAATCGTTCATGTGGTGACATGCGAGTGGGGGCGTCCTATGCAATGAGTTTGCATAAGACTGGACCACGAAATAAGTCACTTTCTCTTTATAACGCCGTTTACTGAAGAAACTGACTATTTCTCATAGATGACCTAGGTAACTCGTTCTTAATCCTGAGCTATCTATGAACTCCTGTTTATGAGAGATTATCCTTTGATCTGCATGGGTGAGAGTGGCCAGCATCGCCGACTCGACAAGCCTACCATTTTGGTGATAAGATCGAATAGATAGCTGGGGACATAGTTTCGCAAGACGGAATTCACTCCTACCCATTTTAGGGATAGCAGAGAGGTTGTTCTCTTAAGTACTAACTCCAGGACTTGAACAAGGGGCCCCACCCTCTCGTTGGATCGAGAGGAACTTAGGTTTGATGGTTGGACTGCAAACCGATTGTTCATTAGAGGATTAGTGGAACTTAAGGAACAAGAAGTACTATAGGGGTGTAACGGTTATTTGACCTAGCTATAGCTACGAACAACCTGTGAAGGAACGACTTACTGAACATGGTTAAATCAAGTGGACGGAAATATATCTATAGTGAGGGGAGTGCAACTATCGGGCTATAGTGGAGTGTCTCGATAGTTAACGAATGTTGGCTAGCTTAGATAATGAGATTAGTCGGTTAGCCTTGAATCGTTGGAGCCCATGATCTATAGGTCCATTAGGTCCCTCTACTAGCTCATATCGGATTAAAGCCTAGAACATATTGATAGGAATTTTTGAATCGTTCAAAAACGGGAAATAGGGTTTTTATCGTAAGACGTGTTCGACACAATGATTTAATTATGAATTAAATTAGGAATTGAGAGATGAGGTATTTGAAAGTGTTTTAAATACCATATATATGTATTAGGAATCATATATAATTCATGACATTAGGTGATAAAGATTGATTGGATCAATCATATCAAAATTACTTGGAAATGTCCCAATTAATTGCCTAGAAATCAATTTCAATTTTGAATTGAAATTGAAATGAATTGCAAGCTGAAAATTTACAATTAGGATACAATTCATAATGGATTTAGTGGCATTTCCACTCTTGCATGATGATGCATAGTGGAAAACAACACAACCATGCACTAGATGCATGTGTTGTGAAGTAGACACCTAGAATCCACTTTGAGTTGCATCTTGGCCATGTGGCTAAGTGTCATGAAGCTTGTCTTTGCATGGGAGATGTCTATAAAAGGGGCTTGAATTAGATTCAAGAAGAGCAAGCTTTCATTTAGTGTTATGCTGCAAATTTTCTCCCTCAAATTCTCTCTCATTTCATCTCCTTCCAAAAGCTTGTACCATCAAGCATTCCCTTCTATCTTTCTTCTATAGACTCCCACAAGTCTTTCTAGGCCCAAGAGAATAGTAGGGAAGACTCTAGAGGTTGTCCAAGGAGCATAGGAGAGGCAAACACCACAAGGAGTTCCACATAAGTGAGCTACAAAGGTTGGTGTTCTCTCAACTCTATATTCTGTCTTTTATAGAACATGCATGCTTTAGGAGCAGAATTGAATGTCTTAAGTGCTTCCGATCTTCAATTGCTTCCGCATGTGTTATATGAACACCTTCAATTGGTATCAGAGCATGATTAGAGCACTTAATTCGTTTTAATTTTGCTTTGGTGGGTACCATTTTGAAATTGAATTTTCTGTGTGCTAAAATGGAAGTGTTCTGGTTTGGCAATTTTTTGAGCATTCAAACCTTCATGAAATTGTAATTGCTCGGATATGTAAGAGCTTTAATGTGTGTACTATAGTCTGTAATTTTTATAGAGTCATTAGAGTCCATATAGGCTGTAAAATCGAAGAAAAACCGGAGAAGACGCAGCAGAAAAGTAAAATTCCAGCAGCAGCAGTTTTTTTTTTCTTCTTCTTTTCGGGTCCGGTTCGGTCTGCTGCAGTTTTTTTTACACATATTTGAAGGCCGGTTAACTCCATGGAGGGTTGGTTCGGGTCGGTTCGTAAAGCTCGGGATCATCACAAGCAATTTTATTGATTATTATTGTAATAATTAGTTGATTGTTTGTTTTAAATTGCCAAACCATTCCATTTTAGCTTGATTTAATTTCTTTTATGCATTGAGAATGTATGGTTTAATTGGATTAAATGTATGTGCATTATGAGCATGCCATATAGTTTAAAATCCCACCATAGGAAAGCATGTTCATGCATTTTTTAATAAGTGTTATTAATAGTTCAAATGCATGAGGGAAATTTTATGTTTAAATTGATATAAATGTTGTATTGATTTAGGGAGATTCATGCTTGAATGGTTAATTAAAATTGATTAATTGATATAAAAGTTATATTAATCAAAAGATAAAATTAACCTAGCATGAAGCATGAAATTTCCTTAGAATTTTGTTTATAAGAGTTATATTCAAAAGGCAAGTTTGTTATAGTTTAGATTTATAATTGTTATAAATCACATAGAAATTTAAAATCTATAACAAAGAAAAAGGTGCATGCTCACTTAGGGTTAATTTGATCCAACTCTCGATCGATTTCAATTAGATTCAAATAGGTCGATAAGCTTGTAAAACATAGGTTACAAGAGAACTCACCCGACGAGATGCTGTCTAAGGCTGGAGGTATTTAAGTTGACGGTTTACGGAACACCTCCTACCTGGGCATCGAGTCGGTTCTTGAGTTAAAGTTAACCCAGTTTTATGAGCATGCACGTGTGTGATGTGAGGTTTTAATCGTTATCACCTAGACATCGTAAGTTTAAATGAACTTAGACTTAGGGTTATTCAATTAGCCGGAATTCGCCTAAGTATAAGTATACCCAAAACCGTTTAAAATACTTAGTGGGAGGGGAGAGATATATCAAATCCATTTTCCTTTCACGTTCTCCCTTTTGTTCACAAGGTGAGATTTATGCTTGGCCTCGTGTTGATTATACCTCAACTGCTCCATTCGGAAGGTGTTTGCATAAATCAATAACAAGGTGAATGGAGAAAGTATTTATAGTAAGTGAGTGAAGGAAGTGTGTCAACACATCCTGCGGTCTCCTCCGTTAGGTTGCACCGTGAGATTTCCATGTTGCGCCTGCTTGTATGCCCTGGAGCTACTAACCATTCGGAGGGTTGTAACATGGAGATCGGAACAACGCAAACTCCAGAGATGGATAGGATTACTTAGGACCATTTCCAACATTAGCTTTTCCATTCGGTAGCATTGTTGGGGCCGTTCTCTGTAATCTTAAAACGGCGGGTCACACTTACAAGGGTTACTAAGTGTTAGTAAATTCCTGACCAAACGTAACGATAACTAAACAACTATAGGAATAAGAGTTATTCTGGGATTAGTATTTAGTCAAGAACGTCTTGGTTTGGTGAAGGAGTAATTGACTGCCCCTCGGTAGCGGTTGCTCTAACTCACTAAAGTGTTGTTGCAAAATAATAATCCTGGGTACATTATTACTTTTGCTAAAACTTGATTGGATTTTGTCTAAAAATGGTTAATAAGCAATTTCTAATAGTTTTGTTTAATTTTTCAGCATGTCTAGCTCACTAGTACAATTACTCGCTTCGGATAAGCTTAACGGGGATAACTATGGAACTTGGAAGTCTAATCTAAACACAATACTAGTTATCGAGGATCTTAGATTTGTCCTTACCGAAGAGTGTCTGCCTAACCCTGGCTCGTCAACAAACCGAATTGTTCGGGAAGCATATGAGAAATGGACTCGAGCTAATGATAAGGCAAGGGTCTATATCTTAGCAAGCATCTCAGATGTCTTGTCAAAAAAGCACGAGAGGATGGTCACCGCAAGGGAGATCATGACTTCGTTGCAAGGTATGTTTGGACAACCGTCCTCACAAATCAGGCACGAAGCTCTCAAGAATGTTTACAATTCCCGAATGAAGGAAGATGCTTCAGTTAGGGAACATGTTTTGAACATGATGGTTCAGTTTAACATTGCTGAAGTAAACGGTGCTACAATTGACGAGGGTAGTCAAGTAAGTTTCATAATGGAGTCTCTTCCGAAGAGCTTCATTCAGTTCAGGACAAACGCTGTCATGAACAAAATAGACTTTAACCTGACTACTTTGCTAAACGAGCTCCAGACTTACCAAAGTCTCACTAAGAGGGGACATGAAGGGGAGGCAAATGTTGCTACAACCAAAAGGTTCCAAAAGGGATCATCCTCAGGAACCAAGTCTGGACCTTCCACTTCAAAGAATAAGAGTATTCAAATGAAGAAAAAGAAGGATAAAGGGAAAGGAAAAGCTCCAGTGGGAAGCAAGGCAAAAACTAAAGCTACAGATAAAGGAAAATGTTTCCATTGTAATGTAGACGGACATTGGAAACGCAATTGTCCCAAGTACTTTGCGGAAAAGAAGGCTGAAAAGGAAAAACAAGGTAAATATGATTTGCTCGTTATCGAAACATGTTTAGTTGAGCAAGATAGCTCTGCCTGGATATTAGATTCAGGAGTGACTAACCATGTATGCTCTTCTTTACAGGAAATTAGTTCCTGCCATATGCTGGAAGACGGCGAAGTAACTCTCAAAGTTGGAACTGGAGAGGTCGTCACAGCCAGAGCTTCAGGAACTCTTAAGTTGTCTTTTGGAGATAGATTTTTGTTACTAGAAAATGTCTTGTACGTTCCCGATATAAAAAGGAACTTAATTTCTATCTCTTGTTTGATTGAACATGAATACCAAGTATCTTTTGATATTAATAAAGTGTTTGTTAACAAAAGAGGTATGCATATATGTTCTGCAAAACTTGAAAGCAACTTATACGTGTTAAGGCCAATTCAAGTTAAAGCTATTTTTAATACGGAAATGTTTAAAGTAGCAGAAACTCAAAACAAAAGGCGAAAAGTTTCTCCTAATACCTATCTTTGGCACTTGAGATTAGGCCACATAAATCGCAATAGGATTGAAAGATTGGTAAAGAGTGGACTACTAAACCAGTTAGAAGATGACTCGTTACCACCATGTGAGTCCTGCCTCGAGGGAAAAATGACTAAACGACCTTTTTCGAAAAAAGGTTATAGGGCCAAAGAACCCTTAGAACTCGTGCATTCGGATCTCTGTGGTCCTATGAATGTCAAAGCACAAGGAGGGTATGAATACTTCGTCAGCTTCATTGATGATTATTCAAGGTATGGCTACCTTTACCTAATGCATCACAAGTCTGAAGCCCTTGAAAAGTTCAAGGAGTACAAGACCGAGGTTGAGAACCACTTAGGTAAAACGATTAAAACACTACGATTAGATCGAGGTGGAGAATATATGGACCTACAATTCCAAGACTATTTGATAGAACATGGAATTACGTCCCAACTCTCAGCCCCTGCTACACCACAAAAAAATGGTGTATCAGAGAGGAGAAACCAAACCTTGTTAGACATGGTTCGATCAATGATGAGCTATGCTCAGTTGCTTGATTCGTTCTGGGGATATGCAGTTGAGACTGCCGTATACATTTTGAACATGGTTCCCTCTAAAAGTGTTTCTGAAACACCTTATGAGCTATAGAAAGGGCGTAAAGGTAGTTTACGTCACTTTAGAATTTGGGGATGCCCGGCACATGTGTTGGTACAAAACCCAAAGAAATTGGAACGACGTTCAAAACTGTGCCTGTTTGTAGGATATCCTAAAGAAACAAAAGGTGGTCTATTTTACGACCCTCAGGATAATAAAGTGATTGTATCGACAAACGCTACTTTCCTTGAGGAAGATCACATAAAAGATCATCGACCTCGCAGTAAACTAGTATTAGATGAGATTTCAAGAAAAACTACAAAAGAATCGACAAAGGTTGTAGATCAAGCTGGTCCATCAAAAGTTGTTGATCAAACACATCCATCTCAAATAGTGAGAGAGCCTCGACGTAGTGGGAGGGTTATAATACAACCAGACCGCTACATGGGTTTAACAGAAACTCAAACCATCATATCTGATGATGGAATAGAGGATCCATTGTCCTTTAATCAGGCAATGAATGATGTTGATAAGGACCAGTGGATCAAAGCCATGGATCTCGAAATGGAGTCAATGTACTTCAATTCAGTCTGGGATCTTGTGGAGCAGCCGGATGGGGTAAAACCTATTGGTTGTAAATGGATCTACAAGAGAAAACGAGACCAAGCCGGTAAGGTTCAAACCTTTAAGGCTCGACTTGTGGCAAAGGGTTTTACCCAGCGGGAAGGAGTCGATTTTGAAGAAACTTTTTTCCCCTGTTGCCATGCTTAAGTCGATTAGAATACTCTTATCCATTGCCACATACTATGATTATGAAATATGGCAAATGGATGTCAAGACAGCCTTTTTGAACGGCAATCTTGAAGAGACTATCTATATGGCTCAACCAGAGGGATTTATAGTCCAGGGTGAAGAGCAAAAGGTTTGCAAACTTAAACGATCCATTTATGGATTGAAACAAGCATCAAGATCCTAGAATATACGTTTTGACACTGCGATCAAAACGTATGGCTTTGAGCAGAATATTGACGAACCTTGTGTTTACAAGAAAATCGTCAAATCCACTGTAGTTTTTCTAGTTCTATACGTAGATGATATCCTACTTATTGGGAATAATGTAGGATTCCTGACTGACGTAAAACAATGGCTAGCGACTCAATTCCAAATGAAAGATTTGGGTGAGGCTCAATTTGTTCTGGGCATTCAAATCATTAGAAATAGAAAGAACAAAACGCTAGCACTGTCTCAAGCATCATATATCGACAAAATGTTGGTACGATATTCGATGCAGAACTCCAAGAAAGGATTATTACCTTTTAGACACGGGGTTCACTTATCAAAGGAACAAAGTCCTAAGACACCTCAAGAAGTTGAGGAAATGAGACGAATTCCCTACGCATCAGCAGTTGGTAGTTTGACGTATGCCATGCTGAGTACCAGACCCGACATATGCTATGCCGTAGGAATTGTCAGCAGATTTCAGTCCAATCCTGGTCATGCGCATTGGACTGCCGTTAAAAACATCCTTAAGTATCTAAGGAGAACTAGGGATTATACGCTCGTGTATGGAGCTAAGGATCTGATCCTTACAGGATACACTGACTCAGATTTTCAGACCGATATAGATTCAAGAAAATCAACATCGGGATCTGTGTTTACTCTAAATGGAGGAGCAATAGTATGGAGGAGTATTAAGCAAGGTTGCATTGCTGACTCTACCATGGAAGCAGAGTACGTAGCCGCCTGTGAAGCAGCAAAAGAGGCAGTATGGCTAAGAAAATTCCTAACAGAGTTGAAAATTGTTCCAAATATGCAACTGCCTGTCACCCTCTATTGTGATAACAGTGGTGCAGTTGCAAACTCTAAGGAACCTCGAAGTCACAAGCGAGGAAAGCATATTGAGCGCAAATACCATCTCATCAGGGAGATCGTGCAACGAGGAGATGTGATCGTCACGCAGATTGCTTCGGAGCACAACATGGCTGACCTGTTTACAAAACCCCTCACGGCTAAAGTTTTTGAGGGTCACCTAGTTAATCTAGGATTACGAGCTTTATTAGACTAGGGCAAGTGGGAGAAATGTAAGGGTATGGTTGATGCCCTAGTTTATTGTCTTTATACTTCTCTCACACCTAACTTTATGTACCCCACTAGAGTTTCTAGTCCAAGTGGGAGTTTGTTGGGTTTAATGTCCTATAAACTCGTAGTTTGTAAATCATTAAACATATTCTATTTCCAATAAAGACGTTATTGAGGTTATTCAGTAAAAGATGTTATTGAATATGTAAATTGAGAATGATTAACCTAAATCCAATAAACTAAGATCCTTGACTATAAAATGAATACTCGAACTATATGTAGGGACATATCGTAGGATCAAGTTCAAGTTTATAGTCAAAATAGTCTATAGTATAAGGATACGGTTGGGTGCCTTATCCTGGTGACACTATGGACGCGGCCCACTTTGTATTAAGTACAAACGATGAGATCCTAAATCGTTCATGTGGTGACATGCGAGTGGGGGCGTCCTATGCAATGAGTTTGCATAAGACTGGACCACGAAATAAGTCACTTTCTCTTTATAACGCCGTTTACTGAAGAAACTGACTATTTCTCATAGATGACCTAGGTAACTCGTTCTTAATCCTGAGCTATCTATGAACTCCTGTTTATGAGAGATTATCCTTTGATCTGCATGGGTGAGAGTGGCCAGCATCGCCGACTCGACAAGCCTACCATTTTGGGGATAAGATCGAATAGATAGCTGGGGACATAGTTTCGCAAGACGGAATTCACTCCTACCCATTTTAGGGATAGCAGAGAGGTTGTTCTCTTAAGTACTAACTCCAGGACTTGAACAAGGGGCCCCACCCTCTCGTTGGATCGAGAGGAACTTAGGTTTGATGGTTGGACCGCAAACCGATTGTTCATTAGAGGATTAGTGGAACTTAAGGAACAAGAAGTACTATAGGGGTGTAACGGTTATTTGACCTAGCTATAGCTACGAACAACCTGTGAAGGAACGACTTACTGAACATGGTTAAATCAAGTGGACGGAAATATATCTATAGTGAGGGGAGTGCAACTATCGGGCTATAGTGGAGTGTCCCGATAGTTAACGAATGTTGGCTAGCTTAGATAATGAGATTAGTCGGTTAGCCTTGAATCGTTGGAGCCCATGATCTATAGGTCCATTAGGTCCCTCTACTAGCTCATATCGGATTAAAGCCTAGAACATATTGATAGGAATTTTTGAATCGTTCAAAAACGGGAAATAGGGTTTTTATCGTAAGACGTGTTCGACACAATGATTTAATTATGAATTAAATTAGGAATTGAGAGATGAGGTATTTGAAAGTGTTTTAAATACCATATATATGTATTAGGAATCATATATAATTCATGACATTAGGTGATAAAGATTGATTGGATCAATCATATCAAAATTACTTGGAAATGTCCCAATTAATTGCCTAGAAATCAATTTCAATTTTGAATTGAAATTGAAATGAATTGCAAGCTGAAAATTTACAATTAGGATACAATTCATAATGGATTTAGTGGCATTTCCACTCTTGCATGATGATGCATAGTGGAAAACAACACAACCATGCACTAGATGCATGTGTTGTGAAGTAGACACCTAGAATCCACTTTGAGTTGCATCTTGGCCATGTGGCTAAGTGTCATGAAGCTTGTCTTTGCATGGGAGATGTCTATAAAAGGGGCTTGAATTAGATTCAAGAAGAGCAAGCTTTCATTTAGTGTTATGCTGCAAATTTTCTCCCTCAAATTCTCTCTCATTTCATCTCCTTCCAAAAGCTTGTACCATCAAGCATTCCCTTCTATCTTTCTTCTATAGACTCCCACAAGTCTTTCTAGGCCCAAGAGAATAGTAGGGAAGACTCTAGAGGTTGTCCAAGGAGCATAGGAGAGGCAAACACCACAAGGAGTTCCACATAAGTGAGCTACAAAGGTTGGTGTTCTCTCAACTCTATATTCTGTCTTTTATAGAACATGCATGCTTTAGGAGCAGAATTGAATGTCTTAAGTGCTTCCGATCTTCAATTGCTTCCGCATGTGTTATATGAACACCTTCAACTCAATGGGGAATTAAGGAACAAGATGTAACTTCAAGGTAAAACGTACATTTGACCAAGTTCTAGTTACAAACAACCTGTGAAGGGTCGACTTACTAATCATGGTTATTGATAACTCTCCAAAAGGGAGTTATTTAGGCCTTAGTTCTATAGCGTTTTGTGTGTCTTTTGTGTTAAATAGGGTTGCTTTTAGATGAATATTATATGTGTTTAACCCATTTGGAAGAATGAATGCTTTGGAAGTTATTTTGTGCATAATATATTGCTGATCGACTTGAGGGAGCAAAATCTCTGATCCAGCAAAGCATAGAGCAAAACTGCCACGTAACAGTTCGTAATCCATTTTATGAAGTGGCGTTAGTTGAATTAATTTCGGATCTAAGAAGCTTGGAGAGCCTTCCACGTGTACAATTTGACCTAATTAGGGTTTGACTCCACTCTATAAAAGGGAAGAGTCGTCTCAAGTAAAAAACATTCCATTTTCCATATTTGGAAGCCGAATAGAGGAGGGAGAATTGGAGACTTCAAGAAGACCATCAACTACGGATCTAATCAAGGGGATTACTCTTTTCTTGTAATTTCTTGTAGTTATGGATGCACACACTCAGATTGTAGTGCGTGTTATGATGAACTTTATGAACTAAATTTACTTAGGTGTTGGTTAGGAATTATGTAGTTGTCGTGCTTCATTTCTATGCAATATATGTTGATTTGAGCATCTTGATTATTTGTTGTGTCTATTTCCATTTTGTGCCCGCCTGGCCAGCCGGTATGAATACCACTTCTTAGTTTCAGGGATGATTTGAGAAGTGTGTGGTATTTAATCACACTAGACCATTATGTGTTGGTGAACGCCAGTGACTGAGTTAGGGATAACCAGTTGCCTATTGCTTGATCGGTAGGACGTCATTGGAGTTGAATCACAATCCAAAAAATCCAGAGTTCCGGGAGGATCCTGCTAATAAGGCTGCAAGAGAATTGCCTAATCAATAATATTACTAGAGCATCATTTAAAACAATTTCTAAAATCCTGACCAACGCCTATTTCCAATATGTATGCTTTATCCGTTTACTTTATGTTCTGTCATTTCTTTTGCTTCAGCATTTTATCAAAATCAATCATTTAAACCACATTTGAAACCATTAAAGAGTTGCACAAGATAGGTAAAGTGAGAGCTATTCAAACCCCATGGATACGATAAATTACTTATCACTTGTTGCGGATTGTGTATGCTTGCACAGTATTCTAAAGCTTATTTTTTGCTATATTTTTACCCCACTCTAGAAGGCAACAGTTATATCGAGTGGTCAGAAATATATCTACAGTGAGGGGAGTTTAACTATCGGGCTATAGTGGAGTGTCCTGGTAGTTAACGAATGTTGGTTAACTAGGTTAAAAGAGTTTTGTCGGCTAAACTCGGATCGTTGGAGCACATGATATGTAGGTCCATTAAGTACCCCTGCTAGCTCATAAGGAATAAACCTTAGAACAAGTGTGATAAAGAATTTGAAACGTTCAAATTCATTATAGGGAGTTGTCTTTAAATTTAACGTTGAAATTTAATTACGAATTAAACTATACTAGATAAGATATATAGTAATTAAACAACCAGAGATAATAACCAATCACATTTTTTAATTCAAGACCCCGCTTTTCTATATAAGTTCGATCTCCCCCAATTTGTGCAAGTTGCTTGATCACTTTGTCTTTATTGTTTCATTTTCAATTCAATCTACGACCCCATCTTTTAATGCGGATGATGCTCCTAATTAATGTTTGTCTATAGTAATTTTAGTGTTCAGTCATTTGATTTGCCTAAGTTTTATACTACTCTTTGTAGATACGATACTTGGTAAAAACTTACCATTTTTATTACATATGGTCGTACGCTTGTTGTGTATTGATAGCAACACATTGTAGACTCCACTATGAAGGTTGAGTATGTAGCTGCTTGTGAAGCAGCAAAGGAAGTTGTTTGGCTCAGGAAGTTCTTTAGTGATTTGGAAGTCGTTCCAAATATGGACTTGCCAATCACCTTATACTGTGACAATAGTGGTGTAGTGGCCAACTCAAAAGAACCTCGCAACGACAAACAAGGAAAGCACATCGAGAGGAAGTATCACCTGATACGACAGATAGTGCAACGAGGAGATGTGGTCGTCACAAAGATCACTTTTGAGCACAACATTGTTGATCCATTTCTGAAGGCTCTTTCGGCTAAAGTGTTCAAAGGTCATCTAGAGAGTGTAGGTCTGCGAGATATGTACATAGTATAATCTAGGGCAAGTGGGAGAAGTGTAATGGGTATTCTGATGCCCTAGTTTACTGTATTTGTGTTCTATATACTTTTCATGTATTGTATTATACTAATACAACATTATTTCTACTATTTTGGATTATTATTTTTAATGTATTTCCCACTAACTATACTTTTAGTTCAAGTGGAAGTTTTTTGGGTTTTATGCTCTAAAACTCGTAGATGGTAAATGTAAACAATTGATTATTATCAATAAAGTGTTATTGAAGTTTATTCAATAAAGGTTGTTGAGTTATGTTGCATTAGTTTTCTCTTAATAATCCTAAATCCAATAAACTAACATCCCAAGTTGTATTATGAGTCTTGAACAGTATGTGGGGACATGTAGGGATCAATGTTCAAGAAACAACCTAAAAGGTCTATAGTATAGAGATAAAGCTAGGTACCTTATCCTGATGACACTATGGATACGACCCACTTTGTATTTGATACAAACGCAATGATCCAACGCGTTCATGTAGGTGACATGCGAGTGAGGGTATCATATGCAATGAGTTTGCATAAGATTAGACCGCGAAATAGTAACCACTGGATGTAACTTCGTTTACTAGTTAGGTTTCTATTTCAATAGGATGACCTAGGCAACTTAGTCTAAATCCTGAGTGTATTATGAGCTTCTGTTCACAAGGGATTGTCCTTTGATTTGTATGGGTGAGAGTGACATGTTCGTCGACTCAATAAACCTACCAGTTTGGGGACAAGACTGAGTAGGGAGCTGTGAACTTAATAACATAAGATGAAATTAACTCTTTCTCGAGTTTAGGGTAAGTAGATGAGTGATAGGACCAAAATAATCCTATTTTATCACCTCGAATCTAAGCTTGGTAGGAGAATTTTATGCTTTATTTGTCTTACTTACAGGTTCTTTGAGCTTAGGCAATGTCGGGAGCCAACCATGCTAAATTGGTGTTAATTCGGGCCAATTATGGAGTTTTGGAGCCATCTCGGTGTCTTGGACGGCGAGGAGGTGAAAAGACCCAAGTGTATTGAAGCGGGCCTGAAGAACGACATCAAGAACTGAAGATTGAAGCCCCGTATCGAGATTTAACGAGACAAAATTGTGAAAAAAGACAGCATGCTCGGATCAGGGATGGCATCGAGACGCTGCCCCTAGCGTCGAGACGCCGACACGAATACAACACGGAGATCAAAGTTTGTGGTGTTGAGACGCCGAGCCTAGCATCTCGACACCAAGACGTTTTCTATAAATATAGGGCTTCGGTTTAGTCGGCCGTTAGGTTAGAATTTTGGCCCTTTTTCGATTTCTTTCGTCTCTTTTACTTTCCAGCTACTGTATAGACCTTGTTTGGTCATATTTTATGCAATCTTTTGTATTTGTTTATGGTCTTACTTTGTTTATTAGTAGCTAAACGATTATGTATCGTTGGATTGAGATTATGCTTTGATTGCTATTAATCTTGGCTGAGTTTTTGGTATTTCAGTTCTATTCTTATTGTATTTTTCATTAAGTTTTGCATGTAGTCCTGTTTAAACCAATACATGAGATCAGTTTCTTAGGCTTGACAACCTTAGGAGATTTCTACTTGTGTATTCTATTAGTTATTTTTAGATAGCCACTGGGCTGAGGCAAGACAATCTCTATGGAGTGACGACCCTTGATAAGCCTAGGATGCATGCTAAAGGTTGTATGAATTAAATTTAAATTGAATTTAAGTTTAGTTAATACAATTTCGAACCCACGAACCTAAAGCGGCTAGTTTAAGTAGTTAATTGCGAGGTTTCGGATTACTTGTTCTAGATTAGTTAGACATAATGTAGTGGTCATTGCGAGGTTTTAGATGGTTGCTATTTTATGCATAAGGGGTTGCGGTCGATAATGCTAAATTAATTAATCATGTTAATTGCAGGGTTCTAGGTTAACGGGTTAATTAAACACAACTTAGTGTAGGGGGTCCTCCGAGTAACCGAGAAGCTAACCGGACTAATAAAAATCGGCATAGAATGATTTTTAGAGAAAACTAGGAAGCCAAGTGAAATAGCATTCATGCATAAGAAATCTCAGTCCAGCGACCCCTTTTATGATATTAATTTTCGCTTTATTCCTCTATCGCATGCTTTATTCTGCTTTCTTTACATTTAGCATTTATTTCATTGCATCCTACTTTTCCAAAACCCCCCTGTTACATAAACACAAAATCTTTGCATCTGCTAGATCCCCTTCCCTGTGTTCGACCCCACCACTATTTCTACAAAATAGTTATAGTGTCGTGGATTAAAATTTATTTGACAACTCGGAGCCTCGACAACTCCGGACCCGTCAATGAGTGTTCCCTTAAGTGGTGTCTCCGGGACTTGAACAAAGGGTTCTACCCTCTCACTATCCCGAGAGGGGTTTCTATTTAATGGTTGGACCTTAAACAAGTTGTTCATTAGAGGAGCACTAGTACTTAAGGACATAGAGGTGACCTAGGGGTAAAACGGTAATTTGACCCAGCTGGTGTTACAAACACTCGCAAAGGACTAACTTGTTGTTATTGGTCTATATTTGTGGAAACAAAAATATATCTACAGTGAGAAGAGTGCAACTGTGGGTCTTTAGTGGAGTGTACACACAACTAATGAATGTTGATTAATGTGATTAATGATTTTATCCAATTAATCTTATATCATTGGAGTTTCTGATATGTAGGTCCATTCGGTCCCCTTCCTAACTCGTAGAGGGTATTGAGGTAATCTAGTCTTGAATGGAATTTGAAATGTTCAATTCACTAAGGGAATTAATATAATGTATGGTGAGACATTATAATAGGTGAGACATTATAATATAAAGTTTATATTTTAATTAAACTTTATAGTATAAATTTAATTTTGGATATGATTCAAAATTAATTTATGAGATAATTTAATATTTGTAGGAGTTCATATATTAATTTAATATGAATTGGATTCATATTAAAATTATAGGTTAAAATTAATGCGCATTGGATGCACATTAAAACTATAGGTTATGAGAGAATACAATTGAATATGTGATATTTTTCAAAAACAAAGAATTAACTAGTGGATTAATTCATTATTTTATTTTATTTTATTAAATTAATTGAATTAAAACTATAGGTTATGTTAGACATGTTCATTTAAATCTTAAATGAATAAATTAATTAAATTGGATTTAATTAATGATTTATTAATTTAATAATTAATAATTAATTAATTAAATTAAATTAATTATATTTGATTTTTTAATTAAATTAAAATAAAATAAATAATTTGAACTCCCAGCAGTTGCTGGGAGTTGGGGAATCGTGGAAGTGATCCCACGATAAACTCTCTCCCTCCATGCCTGTAGTTAACGCCTAGGAGTTCCAGAAAGTAGCTCTCTGGCATTTGCAACTTGACAGAAAGACTTCAAGACAAAAACCTCTCTCTATCTAGCTCTCTCAAGTTCTTCAAACAATTCTTGTGAAAAAACTTGTTCCAAATTCAAGAAAGGTCCCACCACCTCTACCTCATTCACTCAAAGATATAGGAAGGTAACACAATGGTGTTGTCCTGTATTTTGGTTCCAATTCGGTCCCGGTTTCCTTGCTAATTAAGTTCGTGATCTTGAGAAAAAAGGAAAAAGAATTCTATTGTCTTCTAGAGCCGTCAACGAGAGTAAATAAAATGACTCATTTTACAATAGATTCTTAATTAAACAACAGAATTAGTTCTTTGTCTTTCCGAATGTATTAGTATTTCAATTTCTGAATTAAATTGCAATATGGTTCATAGGCTATCACTGGATTTTGACTCCTTCAATATCCCAAGAACAGTGGATAAAACAACAACCTGCTCATACACCCACCGAAAAGCAACTTTTCAGTTTTCGATGAAATAAACTGACGACAAAAGCTTCTTGAATATGCTAAAATTATACTCGGTGCTCGCACAAGCTTCCTCAGTTTTGCTTCCATTCAGTTAGTAAATATTATTAATTTAATATAAAATAGTTTTCAAATTAAATAATATAACAAACTCTTGATTGTTATAAAACGTGAAGAACAATAACAAGAACACTAAAAACACTTAGAGAAATAGAGAGAGCAAAGGTAGGGAGAAGAGAGCAAATGAATTGCATTCAATTGAGTTGTTGTTTAACACTTCATAAACCTCCCTATTTATACTAGTAAAATAGGGATGGTTACAACTTACCAGACCTAAATTAGGAGAGGGATGGAGAGTCTTGAGCCTAAAGTTAAGGAGTCATGGGGAGTTGCCCTAAAATGGTGGGGTTGAATTCCCTAAAATGGATATCTATAATTCAATATACAGTGTATTTGTAACATTGATATCCAAATTTAAATTTTAGAATACAAAAAGATTTGACAGAATCTGTGATTTGGTCTTTATTCAAGATATAAAAAAGACTAGATACACTTCAATGGGACGTTTGCACACTGACTGGAAGCCAAGGTCCGTATTGGGTAAAATGTTGTGGCATGCACATCTCATGTGTGACTTTTTTTTCAGTGTTTTTATATTTTTGGACATTTTTCATTACCGGCCCCATATTTTGCCATCCATACAAATTTCTCATTAAGGGTTTAATTAGGTATTAATTTAGGAGGGATAAAAACAAGAATGACCATTTTTCAAAGTGTGTTTTGAAAAATGGCAACTCTCATTTTTTAGATAAATACCCAAACTAAAATTTTGAATTAATAGATACGAATTATTAAGTTACAAAACTACCATTGTTAGGAAACTTTAATCGAAAATCTAAAATTACAGGGTAGTTAAATCAAATAAAACAAATTTGTTTGCAAATCCCTTAAATAGAGGGGTAGTTGTGGGGTAGTTGTCTATAAAATGTACGAAATAATTTTAAAAAAAATATCTAATTTTCGCATGCATTTACAAATCCTTAAATAAGGGTCATTATCTATCAAAAATTCAAGAATACAAAGTAACTTAAAAAAATATCTAATTTTCATATATGATTTCGAATCCCATAAATAAAGGGTCATTATCTCTCAAAAATTTGAAGATACAAAATAATTTTTTTTAAAAAATATCTAATTTTCATATGCTACCCATGATCCTAACTCGTAAATAATGGAATAAATAGTTTCAATTACACTGTAAATGTAAAATCGACGACAAATACCTAGTATTGTGAATTTCAATAAGTTTCCAAATCATTGGATTAGTCATATAGATTTAAAATTAATAGCAAATCAAGACCTGCAAGTGTCAAATTGAAATTAAAATCCCAACATTACAATAATTAAAAGTATTATACAAAATGTCAATGGATTATGATATATATTCATAGGATATCAATCAATGTACTACAGACATAACCTTACTACAACTGAAGTCTGTGTTACTCTCTAGATTTAATAATAATACAACACATTTTTGTTAAAAAGGAACTTCAACATATTATTCAAAAAATAAATAAATAAATAATAAAAGGAACTTCAACATAACTGATAGAAAGAAAAGAAGCCGAATTTTTCAACTAAACGTCGAACGATTCGCGTGAAGGCCTTTTTCTTTCTATTTGCATAGCAATCTCCAAAGACCATTCATCAAATATTCTCCTTTCCAAAAAAAAAAAAAAAAAAAAAATTATCAAATATTCTCTGTGTCTCCACTACCTCGAATATGTCGCTGCATTTTCTCTCTCATCTCCCTCGATGCCTTTATCCCTCTGATTCTAGCTTTGATCAATTTCTCCATTACCACATATCATTCCTTTAATTCATAGTTTCCCTTTCTTCTTTGGATGGTTTGGATTCGTAAAAGATAGTGACAACAAAATTGCAAGGAAAAGAAATACCTAATTAGTGAAAAGAATTGAGATGAAGCATCAATTCCAAAGTTATAAAAGAGCTAAGCAATGTTGAGGATCCTGTTGGGAGTGCGACCAAAGTCAAACATTAGCTAGATAAGGGGATGACCATGGGTTTATAAGGGAGGACAGTTATCTCCACTGGTATGAGGCCTTTTGGAGTGAACCAAAAGCAAAACCATGAGGGCTTATGCCCAAAGTGGACAATATCATACCATCATAAAGATATGTATAGTGTCCTATAATAGGGTCACTCCACTCATAGTAAATTTGTTTTGAGATGGAACCCCACGTTTATCTAATAAGCAACCCCATCTTTTCTCTCAGCATATTCATCACAGGCACCACAAGACACTCTCGACATTACGCCTGAATCCCAAAAAAATTATAATATCGAAAACTTAGTCGCAAATCACGATCCCTATCCGATCCATTTTTCTCCCTTTTCATTAGAAGAAAATTATTGTTGACAATCGATACAAATATATGTAAGAACACAAAAATGAAGTTAAACACAAGAGATAAATGCAAAAACCACACACCGGAACTCAAACTAACGATGCATCCACATAAATTGTTGTAGGCAGTCGTTGGATTTGAAACAGAACACCTCCCAATTCTGACTGAAATGAGAGTAAAAATGAGAGTATATCTACGGGTATACAACCAAGTTTTTCCAATTAAGATATATGAGCCGTTGAATTTTTTTACTTGGCTGAAAAGAAAAAACAAGATTATGCCAGTGGAGCTTAATTAATTAAGAAGAAAACTTAAGGCGGTGGCTGTGTGTTTATAAAGAGGAGGGGTTGTCTGTTGGAATGTGGTGGGGTACAACACTCACAAACAAAATAGAGAAAGAAGAAGAGGAAGCTTTTGATTCTTCTAAAAATGACTTCTTACTTTCACTCTTGAAAAGATCTCAACACTACAAGGGTATTTATAGTAGTTTTGGTACATGGATTTAGACTCTATATTAATTACTAATTCATGAACTACTTGATTCATGAATCACCAACTCCTAGATACATGAAACATAATATTAGATAAATTCAAGGATACATGTACCAATAATAATTGCAAGTTTAATAATTAACACTCCCCCCTAAACTTGCATACTTTTGAACTCCAAGCTGCAGCCGAAGTCTTTGAAAATTGTCATACTTTAAGGGCTTTGTAAAGATGTCAGCAACTTGGTCCATAGACTTGACATAGTCGAGCTCCACTTCTTTCATCTCAATACATTCCCGAATAAAGTGATATCGGGTGTCAATGTTCTTTCTGCGGTCATGGAACACAGGATTCTTAGCTAAGGCTTGAGCTGACTTGTTGTCAATCAGGATCTTCGTAGCATCTTTCTTTGCCTTGTATATCCTTTTGACACCAATAACTTGATGATTAGAGGAAGGAGATACCAACTCCCAAGTATCATTCTTTTCAATGGCCTTCATTTCTTCATCCATGGCTTGAACCCATTTCTCCTCACACATGGCTTCTTCAAAACATAAAGGTTCAGAATCAACAAATAAGCAATACAAATTATCATCTAACCTTTGAGTTGTTTGATAAAGATCATCAAGGCTTCGGTATCTTGGAGTTTTCTCATTTGAAGAAGATGATGGTTGGTGAACTTGGTGAAGATGAAATTGGTGTGGTTGGTGGAGTAGCTTCAATTTGGACTTCTTGGATTGTTGCTTCTTCATCTTCAAAGTACGGAAGGAAATCATAAGATTCTTCCTCTTTGGAGCTCCAATTCCATGATGCATGTTCATCAAACTCCACATCTCTGCTAATCACAATCTTTCCATACTCCGGGTTGAACAACTTGTATCCCTTGGAATTCTCATCATATCCAATGTGAACAAGCTCTCTACTTCGATCATCAAGTTTGGACCTCTCTTGCTCAGGAACATGAGCATAAGCAATGGATCCAAAGACTCTGAAATGAGAAACACTCAGTTTTCGTCCACTCGATGTTTCTTGTGGTGTCACATTCTTAAAGCTCTTGGTTGGGCATCGGTTTGAAAGATAGACTGCACATGCAACCGCTTCAGCCCAAAGTTCCTTTGTCATGTTCTTTGACTTTAACATGCTCCTTGCCATGTTGAGGATTGTCCGGTTCTTCCTTTCAGCAACCTCATTCTGTTGGGGTGACCTGGGGACTGTCAAAGGATGCCGAATACCATGCAACTCAAAAAAATCTTTAAAATCATTAGAAGTAAATTCACCACCCCTATCAGTTCTCAATGATTTAATTTCATATCCACTCTCTTTTTCAACATAAGCTTTAAACTTCTTAAATGCATCAAATGCCTCAGATTTTCTTTTCAATAAATGAACCCATGTTTTTCTACTATAATCATCAATGAAAAGCACAAAATAAGAGCTTTTACCAAGAGATTGAGGCTTGATGGGTCCACAAACATTGGCATGAACAAGTTGGAGTGGCTTGGTAGATCTTGAGGTGGATTGCTTCGGAAAGCTTCTTCTTGAATGCTTGCCAAGTAAACATGCTTTACACAATTGATTGGGATGATCAATCACCGGAATGCCTTTAACCATCTTCTTATCTCTCAAGGCTTTAAGTCCTCCAAAATTCAATTGACCAAATCGCATGTGCCAAATCCATGATGGATCATCAACACAACTCTTCAAGCACTTGGCACCACCATTCTTCAAGTTCAACAAGAACAACCGATTTTTGGTCATTGGCACTTTGGCTACAAGTTTGGACTCTTGGTCTTTAAGCCAAAGCATAGAATCCTCCATGTGAATCTTGTAGCCTCTTTCCAAAAGTTGACCAATACTTAGAATATTACTAGTCAACTTTGGAATGTAATAAACATCATAAAGAACTTTATGGCCTGCATCTTTTGTCTCAAGCAAAACTTTACCTTTGCTCATGATCTCCACCTTTGTGTTGTCACCAAAGCTTACAAAGCCTTTCTTGCTTATATCAAGTTCCACAAATTTGCTTTTATCACCTGTCATATGATTGCTAGCACCATTGTCAAGATACCAGGTGCTTGTCTCATCAATGGAATCATCCTTTAAAGCTAGAAGCAATGACTCCTCCACAATGTCTTCCTTGTACTCTATAAATTTGGCCTCCTCCTCAACCTTCTTGGATCGGCATTCCCATGCATAGTGACCAAGCTTGTTACAAGAGTAACATTCAGCTTGGGATTTGTCATGCTTGTCACTTTTTCCTCTTCCTCGACCACGACCCCTCATAAATAGTTGCCCTCTTTTCTCAATTGGTGAAGATTGCTCATCTCGTCCTCTTCCTTGCCCACGACCTCATCCACGGCCTTGCCCTCTTCCATAACCTTGACCACGACCTCTACCACCATCTCCTTCAAAAGTTGTCTTTGCTTGCCAGACTTGTTCCGGTTGCTCTTGGTTGCCACGGTTCGTCCTTTCCTCGTAGACTCGCCACGATCCATTCAATTCATCAATGGTCATGGTTTCCAAGTCTTTTAACTCCTCGATTGCTACCACCACATGGTCAAACCTTTTATTTAAAGAGAGGAGAATCTTCTCGATCACACGAACATCTTGCATGGTCTCTCCAAGCTGCTTCATTTGGTTCACCACCGTCAAGACTCTTGTAAAGTAGTCTTGAATTGATTCACTTTCTTTCATGCAAAGTGATTCAAACTTTGCCCTTTTAGTTTGAAGTCGAACTTTCTTCACCTTCTCGACTCCCATGACCGAGTTACGAAGCGTCTCCCACGGTTGTTTGGAGGTGGTCTCATTTGCAATCTTCTCGAACATATCATCATCCAAGCCTTGATCGATGATCGTGAGGGCATATTGATCTCTCTTCCGTTCCTTCTCTAATGCTTCCTTCTCGTTTCGCGGAAGAGCACTTTCATCTTCCGGTACTTCATAGCCTTTCTCAACAATTTCCCAAACTCCTTGGGAACCAAGTATGGCCTTCATCCTAAGTGCCCAATTCTCATAATTGAGCTTGGTGAGCCGTGGATATTGGAAAGAAAGGGAGGCTTTGGAATTCATCCTAGCTCTGATACCACTTTGTTGGAATGTGGTGGGGCACAACACTCACAAACCAAATAGAGAAAGAAGAAGAGGAAGCTTTTGATTCTTCTAAAAATGACTTCTTACTTTCACTCTTGAAAAGATCTCAACACTACAAGGGTATTTATAGTAGTTTTGGTACATAGATTTAGACTCTATATCAATTACTAATTCATGAATCACCAACTCCTAGATACATGAAACATAATATTAGATAAATTCAAGGATACATGTACCAATAATAATTACAAGTTTAATAATTAACACTGTCTTCATTTTCTTCTTTTAGCAAGAAGAAATTCGTGGGGTTGGTCTCTTTCACAGAGGAAGAAAAATTTTGGAGTTGTCTTCTTTATTTTCTCTCGCCAGAGAAGAGAAAAATCGAGAGGGGCCGGAGCTTTGAGAGTTTTGAGAGCTCGAGTGATTTATGAGCCTTTTTCTTTGGAAAAATTGTAATGGGTGGTTAAAATCTAATGGTTAATTGTATATATAGTAAGTTTTATAAAAAAATTGCAAATATAGCAAATTTTTTAAATCATTTTTTTTAATTCTCGTTTTGCTCCTGTTTTGATTTCTATCCGTGATAGCTTTCTATCACTGATAGAATCTATCGCTGATAGAATCAGAGTGATAGAAATCTACTATATAAATTTATTGCTAATAGAAACTAATAGTGTATTTGATAAAAACCAATAGTGTATTTGATTACGTGATAATTTGTACGTACCTTTTTTTTTTTGTTGAGGTCTCCCCTTTTTTTAATTTCAACTTCCGATTTGTGTTTTTCGTTTCTTCCGATTCAATTTCCATATTGTTTTGCTTCAGCATCTATAAAAACAAAATCAGTGGCATAGGTCTTAGAAACAAAAATGATAATTTTCTATCAGTGATAGAATATTTATGTCAGTGAGAGAAATCTATCAGTGATACATTTCTATCACTGATATATTTCTATGAGTGATAGAAGATTTTTATCATTGATAGACCTTCTGATAAAAATTTCTTTTCCGTCTATACGTCTGACAATTTGTACTTGAATTCCCTTTGTACCCCCATGTTCATTTAATTCAATAGCTTTTTTCATTGCTTTGCGAAATGAAACTCTATTCTTTAATTGTCCGACTATAAATTCTGCGAGAATATTAGGGTGTCAATGATAGAAATCTCTTATCACTAATAAAAGTCAATCTTTCTATCAGTGGTAGAAGGTTTTCTATCATTGATAGAATCTATCGGTGATAGAAGGTTTCTATCACTGATAGAATTCTACCGCTGATATATTCTATCAAAGAAATAGAAGGTTTTTACATTGATCCAGGTCGAACTGAACCTTAGGGTGGGTTTGCGTTTCCTTTCTTCTTCGGCCGCCTCCTCCCCCTTTCTCTCATTCTCTCTTTCCCATGAAACCACTGGTTTCTACCCTGTTCTTCGGCCCGTCTGCTCCTCCTCTCTTTCTCTCATTCTCTCTTTCCCACGAAGCCACGAACGCCGCCGTCGTCTCTTCGACCACGAAACGCAAACGCCACCGTTGTTTCTTCCACCACGAAGCCCAAACGCCGCCGTCATCTCTTCCACCACGAAGCACGAACGTCGGTGTCGATCTATTTTGCATGTGGGTTACATTCTTCTTCTGGGTTTTTTTTTTTGTTTCTTCTTCTTCTGGTTTTGTTTCTTCTCTGTTGATCTGTTCTTGCATGTGGGGTTAGCCCAACTATGGCCTTAGTTATCCTCCGTACGTTCATCAAGTTGTGATGCTTGGACAAGTTGAAAAATCAATCTGACTCCCTTGATTTGTGTTTTTGTTATACTAATTTGGTTAACTGTGGTGAAGAAAATGTTTAAATTGGGGTAATCTTAAATAAAAATGGTGTTAAAACTTAGGGATAACTGAGGCCATAGTTGGGGTTACACTTCTTCTGATTTTTTTTTCTTCTTCTTCGTTAATCTGTTCTTGTCGTTCCAAAGAAAAAAAAACGAATTTTTTATCACAAAACGAACGATTTGAGAAGATAGGGAAGATTCGATAAAGAAAACCATGGCCTGACCCGACCCGACCCGAACCGTTCGAGTTAAGTCGGGTCGGTTAGTCCGTACAACCGACATGTGTTGGATCGGGTCGGTTTGTCCGTACAACCGACCCGACCCGACTTTTTTACACCCCTATCAACAATAGAATTCTATCAACAATAGAATTCTATCGCTGATAGAAGGGTATTTTTGTCATTTAGACGGTTTGAAGATAATTTTTTTTTTCCATATTTGCAATTATTTTTCCAGGTTGCTATATTTGCTAATATTTTGTCCCATTTTGTTATTTATGCAACCAACCCTTTTCTTTGAGAGAAAAGTGAGAGAAATCATTTTTAAAAGTTATAAACTCTTGTAAGTTTAGTTTTTACTTGAACCTACATCGGTAGCAGAGAATTGGACGTAGCCCACATTGGATAAACTAGTATAAACTCGGTGTCAGTTTCTCTTTTCTTATCTTTTTATTAGTATTTTTCTTGTTGCTTAGAATTTTAGGTTGCTTTATCTATCCTTCTAAGCTCTTGGTTTCAAATTATTTATTCTGTATTATTATACTTGAAACCATAACTTATATGGGAATTGAGACAAATTATATATTGTATGAATATTGAATTTGTTTTATTGAATATAATTTAGATTGAATTATATTAGAGCATTTGGATTGTATAACAATGTCAGGAGGGGATGAGAAATTAATTATATTTAATGGATTAGACTTTTCTTCATGGAAGTATCAAATGTTAGATTATTTGTATCCAAATGAATTGGATTTTCCATTGGAAGGAAAGCATGATGATTGATAGCATGCAAAAATGTTATCTATTTCCTATTCATTTTAGGAAGTTTTGTGTTTTGATTTTATTTTATGTTTAAATTTCAGAGAACCGAGCCGAGGAAGCAAAACCAAAGTTTTGAGAGATTTTGGATGATTTTGGAGGCTTTTGGAGCATTTTGAAGAAGTCCATTGAAGATCCAAGCCCAAAAGTCCAAGAAGAGAGAGTTGGAGGCCCAAATTGAAGACCAAAGGACCACTTTTTCAAGAAGAGTCCGAGGGCTGGCGTCGAGACGCTAGCCTTGGGCGTTTCGATGCCAGCCAACCGTGAAGAAAATTCTGGATGTGGGGCAGCGTCAAGACGCCGCCTTCACCATCTCGACGCTGAGGCGACTTGGGCACGAAGCATATGACGTAACGGCGTCGAGACATTGGGGCTGCTGGACATCTATAAATTGAGCATTTTTCAGCCGAATTAGGGGAGCCAATTTGAGGGTTCTCACCATATTCTCGATTCAATACTGAAATTGGAGGTTTTGGGAGGGTTTTGGGAGCCTTGTTGAAGATCTTGGGAGCTCGAGATCGATGGAGGTAGCCATGGGATCAAAGAGATTGGCACTATTATGAGCACTTCTCTTCCCTTTTTCTTTGTTTTTAGTTTCTTGAATAGATGTGATTAGGAATTATTGGATGTTAAGTGATTATGAGTAGTTAATTCCTAAATTCTATGAGTTTTGATTTGGTTGTTGAACCTTTGTTTAATTAATGAAGTAATTTGGTTTGATTGTCATAGTCATTCATTTGTGCATTTTTTCCTTAATGCTTTTAATCACCTGATCACTGATTAAATGAATTGTTACTAAGTGGAAACTCGACGGAGAGAAACTTAGACTAGAACTGAATGCATGACTAATGTTTATTTACCTGAGTGACACGAGATAAAATAAATAACGTTAGAGGTTGTTATTGAAGGGTCGTAATGCCATGCTTTAGTAATTAAAGAGGAAACCGAAAGGAGATTCTTTATTAAAACGCATGAGAATAGGAGGAGACCAACATGAGAGTCCTTGATATTAGGCTTCAAAACTTATGAATTGAATGACTAATTAATCCTAATTAGTTAATTAATTAAGCAATTAAAGGTCCAACTAATGAAATCAACAACCTAGAATTATCCCTCCAAATTGTGTCTCTATTTATCTTTTGCTTTCTAGATTAGCTTTTTAGTTTATCTTTTCGACATTAGATTTTGTTCTCTAAATAAAGCTAAGCAAGATTATTCACGGTAACTAATTGAATAAATCCAAATCCCTGTGAAGAAGATAGTCTTATGCTCAAAATCATTGTATTACTTGTGGCAACCGTACGCTTGCGGTAAACACCCACCAATGATATGGGAGAAAAAGAATGAAAAAGTTGTTCAAAAAAGGTGTTAGCAACTATTTGCCTGACTTGTACAAAGAACTTGCAAAGCAATGTGGCGAAAGGGACGAACACAACAAATTGATGAAAACCTTGTCCAACATGTATGAAAAACCCTTGGTAAATAACAAGGTGTATCTTGCAACTAAATTCTTCAATTTGAAAATGCCTGAAGTTACATCTATTACTATCCATTTAAATGAGTTTGATTTGTTAATGAACAAATTAACTACTATTGAACAAGAATTTACTGATGAAATAAATGCAATTTTATTGTTGAGATCTTTGCCTGATAGTTGGAAAACCATGAAAGTCACACTTTCTAATTCATGTGGTAAACAGAAATTGCAATTTTCACAAGTTAGAGATTCTGCTCTAGTAGAAGAGATTTGCATGAATGACTCGGGTGTTTCTTCTACTTTTGGTTCAACGTTGAATGACAGAGGGAGGAGTAATAACAGAAGTCACATGAATCAAGGTAAATCAAAAAACAACATAAGCAAGTTTAGAAACGACAGATTAAAATGTTAGAATTGTGGTAAGACTGGACACCTGAAAAGGAATTGCAAGACCCCAAAGCAAAAGGGAATGAAGTGGGTGCAAATGTTTAATAACAAAAGCTTTTAGCCATTATTTATTTTGACTATTTATTTTTTTCTATCAATCACAATTCCTTTTGTTTTGTTTCTTAGTTCACACATAAAGATTTCTTACCTGGGTTGAGTTGAGGTAATTAAATAAAGGGTAGTTTAGGTATTATGTAAAACATCAAGGATAATATTATCCAAAAAAGCTTCTTCCATATTCGTATTTATATATATTTATAATTGAATGTAATTGTCCTCCTAATAACCACTGGATTTAGAATTCAAAGTGAGCATAGCTCAACCGTAATTAATATTTACTCTTGATCAAGAGGTCAAGGGTTTGAATCCTCACATCTCTAAATATTGTTGAACTATTAAAAAAAAAAGAAAAAAAACTATATTGAATACAAATTCAAAATACATTATATAATTTCTCTTATAAATATATTCAATGGTGCAAAACTATTGATCATATATGTTGTTAGTCTCCCCCAATAATTTCTTGACTCTTTCACCTCTCATTGAATGACAATGAAAATTTTGAGCTTATCAAAATTGCATTTTAATTAATAAAATTGAGGTTAGATATTATCCTCCTCTTGATGTCGAATATTAGGGGTGAGCAACTATAACTGAAAAACGAGTTGATTTAGTCGAGTTTGGTATAGGATCGGTTGGGGTCGATTTTTCTTGCAGAAAAACTGTCCAATCGATCGATCGGTGTGCCCAAAGAGAACTCAAACCGATCGAACCCATGTAATTTTAAGAAACTAGGTGCTAATTTTTTAATACAAGTAGTTGATTTCTAGGTGATGATTACCTATATCATAATTTTTTATTTAGGTTTTTCTCCACAACCCAGTCTTCCCTCTCTTATTTTATTTTCCATCTCCTCTTCGCCCTTTACTCTTTCTCATCTTATTTCCTTCTTTTTTTAATCAGAATCGCTCTTTCATCCAATACTCGAAGGAAGAAGCCATTATCGTCTCATCGTTACACGGTTGACGCATTACAAACCATTTTTTCCTCATTCCTTCTTCTCTCTTCTCTCCTCTTTCGTTCTCATCTTCTTTTTTTCTCTCCATATTTTTCCGTCAAAATTCTCTTTGCCAGAGCTCAGATCGCCATAGAACAAACACCACTGTTTCTCTTCTCCACATGAACTCATAAAGTCGATCGAAACTGATCGAATTTTTCTTTGAAAACCTATGATCACCGATCAATCAAAATCAACATGTTCGTGGTTGGAATTGATTGTTGTCCAAAACTAACACCCACCAATCGATGATCACCCCTATGGAATATTGTATGTTCACTCATGATTTTTTTTTTTTTTTTTTTTTTTTTTTTGATGCTTGAGATTACTCATGATTTGATTCTAGAGCATTTGATTCTTTGATGGCCCATCACCCAAAAAAATGGCAACAAAGGATAAAGCATGGTGGAGGATATACTTCCCATTTTCAATTCTATGCAAAATTTAAATCTTGGTCCTACATCGTTCTGACAAATGAACCCCCCAACAATTTTGATGTAAATGACACTTGGATTTTTGTAAAAGACAACAGACTACTGTAACCATTGTTAAAAAAACCCCGTTTCTTTTGAATTGAACTTTTTGGGAAAATAATTCAAATATACTAGTCTCAAAAGCAAACATATGATTATAGTTTGTAACTATCATCTTAAGTAATTATTGTATACGATGTGGTTGTCTCTTAATAACAATTGGATGATATGGATTTGAAATCTACATGTCCCTATAATAACCATTGATAGCGAGCATAGCTAGCTATTTTTCTCTAATTAATTAAACTAGTCTTTTACAAATATTTGGCCAAATTTATGCATTTATATGTTTTATTTGTAGGAAGTATGTGTTTGAAGCTTAATTGAGAAATTGGAGTCAAATGGAGTTCACAATTCTTAAAAAAAAAAAAATAAAAAATAAAAAAAAATAGCGTCGCGACGCTCTTGGTGAACTTCCAGAATCCGTGATTTCACGGTAGCGTCTACAGCGTCACAACGCTACGACCAATTTTTGCCTTATTTAAAGATTGCGATTAGGGCTGATTGGGGGACTTTTTTGGTGACTTTGGAGCCGTAAAACAGAGAGAAAAGGCTGCTGTGAATGCTGAAGCAAATGGAGAAAAGTGGATTTCAAGGCTTTGTTCGTGGAGATCGTGACGGGGACGTTCGGTCGCGGCCTACTTAGCGTTTACTTCTTTTTTCCTTTTTCTTTAGTAGTTTTTATGGCTTATTTAGACTTAGTTTATATCGTAACGCGGATTATGTGTAGCTAAGTTTATTTCTTAGGGATTGATGTAGTCGTTGGGCACTTTATGGATTGAATTTATGGATTGTTGTTATTGATTCATTTATGCATATTGTATGTTTAATGCTTTCAATTTACCGGCCATGTGAATTAAATGTTGATGGTGATTAAATCTAACTCGGGAGAGAGGATTTAGCTTAGAACTCATTGTACATAACTAGGATTTAGCTAGAAATCGGGAGATAATAGTTAATTCTAGAAATCGTTAAAAAGGATAACCTTAATGTCTTGCATGTTTAATGAATTTAGATAGGGATATCGGGTTCATTGCATGTGGGAGAATCATGTATGCTCGGGAGAGATATGTGTGATTTTAGTTTCCCAAGATTTATGAATCATAGCATGTCATTAAACCATGAATTAATCCATAATCCCAATTGGTGAAATCAATTCCCTAAGACCGTTGTCATCAATTGTTTGTCACTATTTTATTGTTTTGTGTTAGATTTCCATTATTTCTCACTTTGTTTGGTTCCCTTAATAAAATTGGACTAGATTATTTTCGGTAATTAAATTTGATTAAAAATCCAATCCAGAGGACGACACTCGATTTCAAAAATCACTTTACTATTACTTGACCCGTGTGCTTGCGGTAGAAAAATTCCACATCAAATTTTTGGCGCCATTGCCGGGGATTTGAAATCTGCATGTCCCTATAATAACCATCTGATTTAAATTGGATCTAATAGTACAAAATTGTAAAGCACGTTATGACAGTCTTCTGAATAACTTCTCCACTTTGAGAGAGTTAAAGTCGCATGTTTTTTCGTCTTTTATTAGAAATGCATTTCATTCAACTTTCTTGCAACCAAGAAGAAGCTTGTGTCTCAATGTTCTATTTGTTGTATGCATGATTTTGGTCTGTTATATCACGTGAAGACTCCGAAAGATTTTACCCTATTTTATTCCTTTCGGTTCTCCGTTTATTCACTACAAGAAAAGGGATCTATAGTAGCGGTTTATTTAGTCTATAGCAGCGGTTTCTAACCGCTGCAACATCTATAGCAACGGTCTCATAACCGTTGGCAAAAGCGGTGTTGAGAGGTCTATTATAGCGGTTTTTTAAAATGTTGGAATCAAAGATGTAAACCGCTCCAATATGTCCATCTATAGTAGCGATTTTTTTTGTTTATAGCAACAAATATTTTAGTCTATAGCTGCAATTTGTGTGGTTTTGTAACAACAATTAAAGGCTACATATTGCAACAATATTGAAACTGTTGCTATCAAATGCAACATTTTTATATATCAATTTTTTTACATATTGCAACAATTCTTTATGCTATATTGCATCGAATCAAACCAACATTTGTAACACTTTTATTTATTATTTTTAATATTTTAATTATTATTTATTGCAATAATTTCTTTATTTTGTAACAATTTTGGTAGATATTTGACACACCTTTATTAATTAATTTTATATTTTATAATATATTGTAATACTATTTTTTTAAAAAAATTAATTAATGATATAATTGTTTAGTGAGGCACAATATATTCTTCCAAAAAAAAAAAACCATAGCTTTAAATATATATATGTTTCCAAACTATGATAAACTTCAAATACAAAAAGATTTTCAAAATAGAAGAATATTCAAATAAGATACATAATATCTTATCAAAACAATGTACATCATAAACAAAATATTAACATTTAGATGTTGAGATATTACATTGTTTTACATCTACAGACTGAAATACTAAATTAATACAACAGATGCTTGGTTGACTTCATGAACTTGATGCACCATTTCTTGGTTGACTTCATGAACTTGATGCACCATTTCTTGGTGTGTTATGGTCGTGATCCTGAAAATGAATAATCATAAAACAATAATTATTAGTAAATTTAATAAGAAAGGACAAGACTTTAATGTATTAAAAAAATTGTACCTATCTTAGATATCACTTAAGTGTCTAGCTTGTATGGAGCCATTACTTTTGAGTGCAATTGAAATAGACCTGTTTTCTTGTAGATATTTTTCCTCTTTCCCTCTATAATTTCTCTTGGATTTGGTTGGTATGTCCATTTGTTTATGGTTTTATGGTTCCTGATCTTTCTATTTTTCTCATTCTATTACTTTTTCTTGACTGTGCGCTTTGTTTATGGCTTTTCTTTGATTTTCATAGAGTCTTCTCTTCGCGATTTACGTTTTAATTGCTCTCTAATTTTCTACTTTTTTCCTATCCTATTATGGATTGCATCTATTTATGACTCACCTTTGCTGAAATAGTTCTGTACATTATATTTTCACAAGTTTTAGCAGTTGTGTTTTTGCCTTTGTTGAATGAGAAATTTCCGTCAATCAAAAAATGTCATGTCATTAATTTAAATTAATCATAAAATAAATTTGAGACTACTTACAAATTTACGTGTGTCCCTAAATTAAAGTAAAAGACATGAAACATTGACAAATCATATAATGTCACATGTCTATTATCAATTCATCGAACGACATAAGTCAAATCCAATCAAATTATGCCACGTGGCAATTGGACCCGAAACTCATATAACTCGAGTTCATTAAAAGATATTAGGCCAAATTTAAATAATCCTAGCCCATTAAAAAAATTTTATGATCAAAACCTAAATAAGTCCAAGTTAAGAAATTGGGTTCAAAGTTAATCTAGCCTAAGCCCATACAAGGTTCATCAAACTCTATAAATAGAGGAGGTCCCTTCATTTTATTCATTGAGATCAGAGAGGTATTGAGGTAGACTCATAAACATTTAGGCATTCAGAGAATTTAGAAGCTTCAAGTTTAGTTAGAGAATTTAGAAGAGTCAGAAGCCAAAGAGTCTAAAGAATTCTGAATGATCTGAGATTCATAATTCAAAAGATTCAAGACTCGGAATATTTGAAGACTAGAAGACTCCAAGAAGAGATCAACAAGCCAGTAGGCCAATCATCCAAGAGAATCAACAAGCTAACAAGTCGATCCAACAGATCATCAAAGTCAAAGGCCGATCTACGAGATCATTAAGCCAGCAAGCTGATCATCCAAGAAGATCAACAAGCCAAGGGACCAATCCAAGAGATCATGAAGCCAAAAAGCCAATCATCTAAGAAGATCAACAAGCTAATAGGTCGATCCAGGAGATCATCAAGCCAATAGGTCGATTTAAGAGAACATCAAGCCGCCAAAAGTTGATCATCTAGCAAGATCAACAAGCCCACAGGCCGATCCAAGAGATCATCAAGCTAGCAGGCCGATCATTGATAGCATGCATAAATGCTATCAATTTCCTATTATTTTTAGCTAGTTTTATGCTTGAATTGTGTACTTTAATGCTATTTTATGGTTAAATTTCAGAAAACCGAGCAAAGGAAGCAAAACCGGAATTTTGAGAGATTTTGGATGATTTAGGAGGCTTTTTGGAGCAATTTGGAGAAGTCCATTGTTGATCCAAGTCCAAAAGTCCAAGAAGAATGAGTTAGAAGCCCAAAATCATGGATTTCAAGAATTAAATCACCAAGTTGGGTCAAGAAGAAGCCCAAGAATTGTCATACAAAGTGTTGGGCCAAAGGAAATGAAGGAAGCCCGAATTCCAAGCTCAATCTGCGCATTGGAAAGTTCTGGAATTGGGACAGTGTTGCGACGCTGTCTCTTAGCATCTCGACACTGTCCTATTCTTGCCGTCCAAGCCAAGGTGACGTCATAGTGTCGCGACGCTGTGCCTGTTGGACAACTATAAAAGGGGCCATTTGCATCTAAGTTGGGGGAGCCAATTTGAGGGTTTTCACCATATTCTCGGTTTAGCACTAAAATTGGAGGTTTTTGGGAGAGTTTTGAAGCTTAGTTGAAGATCTTTGGAGCTCGAGATCAATAGAGTGTTGGGTTTTATGTCCTAAAACTCGTAGATAGTGAATGATTAACGAATTATACACTTGTATCAATAAAGTGTTATTGAGGTTTATGCAATAAAGTGTTATTGTCATATTAAGTCTAGAATTGCACAATATGACCCAAATCCAATAAACTAAGATCCTAGGTTGTTTACATGTAACTTGAACTAGTATGTGGGGACATACGGGGATCAGTGTTCAAGTAACAACCTAAAAGGTCTATAGTACAGGGATAAGGTTGGGTACCTTATCCTAGTAACACTATGTGATACGGTCCGCTTTGTATTCGATACAGACGTATTGATCCAAGGCGTCCATGTAGGAGACATGCGAGCGGGGGTATCCTATCCAATGAGTTTGCATAAGACCGGACCACGAAATAGTAAACCACTAGATGTAACACCGTTAACTAGTTAGGTTACTGTTTCAATAGGATGACCTAGGTAACTCAATCTTAATCCTGAGTGTGTCATGAACTCCTTCTCAAGAGGGATTGTCCTTTGATTAGTACGGGTGAGAGTGGCCAGCACGCCGACTCAATAAGCCTACCTTCTTGGGGACAAGACCGAGTGGGGGGCTGGGGACATGACAATACAATATGGAATTCACTCCTTCCCCTATTGGGGCAAGTAGATGTGTGTTCCCTTAAGGGCTGATTTCGGGTCTTGAACAAAGGTGCGCCTGAAGGGAATAAAAGTCCCCACGCAACGGAAGCGCATCGATTGGACCTTACGCCGTATATTAATTAACATTAAAATACCGTTACGATAACTCAAACAAAACTTTAAACAACCTTTAAAGCCGCTGTAAAATTGGTTTAAACATGCTAAAATAAATCTAAATTTATTTTTAATACTTTTCTAAAGAAAAGAGGACGAACCGTTACAAACCTTCGTTGAAGACTTGACCGTTCTTCGCCAACGACGCTCCACGAACGAAAACGCAGCAGCCGCCTTTGTTTTTCTTCGCTGGAAATTTCTTCTTTGATTGACACAATAACCACAGAGGTTACACCGGTATGTCTCTAAGTCTAGGAGGCAAAAGACTTGTGGGAGTCTTTCTCGAAGAGGGAGGCTAGAGAGAATTCTAGGTCTTGTCTTTGAGAGTCTAAGAGCAAGAGCAAGAATGTCAAGTCTCATGACCAATTAGGTCTAGTGTTCTATTTATAGAAGAGAGGCCATGAATAAAATATTCAATTAAATCAATCTTTTCCAAAATTGATTCAATCTTATTCCTTAATTAATCAATCATGATCAATCAATTCCATAATTGATTAATCTTTTCCACAAATGACTAATTACTTCCATTAGTGATTAGATCATTTCCATAAATGATTAATCACTTCCTTAAGTGATTAATTATTTCCATAATTGATTAATTCAAAGTTAATTCATTCTCTAATTAATTAACCACCAATTAAATATCACATATTTAATTCCCGGCCTAGAATTAATTAATTTGCCCAAACACATTTTAGGCCTTAAATTAATTAATTCATTATTTGAACTCTTTCAAACTTCCATAAATTTATATTTGAATTTCTTCAAATATTAATTTCTCTCATAATAATATATCAATATATATTATATTTGTTTCCCTTAGTAAATTGAACATTTTCAATTTACATTTATTACTTAGTTGCCTCAAATTACTTTATGAGCTACCAGTGGGACCTAATGGACCTGCAGATCAGAAGCTCCAACGATGTGAGATTAATTGGTCAAACTCATTAACCACATTAATCAATATTCGTTAACTGTGTGTTCATTCCACTATAGACTCACAGTTGCACTCTTCTCACTGCAGACATATTTTCTGTGTCCACGGATATAGACCAATATCGACTAGTTAGTCCTTCACGAGTGTCCGTAACACCAGCTGGGTCAAATTACCGTTTTACCCCTGGGTTACCTCTATTTCCTTAAGTACCAATTCTCCTCTAATGAACAACCTGTTTGTGGTCCAACCATCAAACAGAAAACCCTCTCGTGCCATTGAGAGGGTAGGGCCCTTTGTTCAAGACTCGGAGTAACCACTTAAGGGAACACTCATCTGCTTCCCTAAAGTCGGGAAGGAGTGAATTCCATCTTGTACGATTATGTTCCCAGCTCCCCATTCGGTCTTGTCCCCAAAGTGGTAGGCTTATTGAGTCGGCGTATTGGTCACTCTCACCCATACAAATCAAAGGACAATCTCTCATGAGCAGGAGTCCATAATCAACTCAGGATTAAGACTAAGTTGTCTAGGTCGTCCTAGTGAAATAGAAAACCAACTAGTTAACGGTGTTATAACCAGTGGTTACTATTTCGCGGTCCGGTCTTATGCAAACTCATTGCATAGGATACCCCCACTCGCATGTCTCCTACACGAACGCGTTGGATCGCAACGTTTGTATCAAATACAAAGTGGGCCGTATCCATAGTGTCACCAGGATATGGCACCCAGTCTTATCCCTATACTATAGACACTTTAGGCTGTTTCTTGAACAATGATCCCATATGTCGCTACATATAGTTCAAGACTCATATTACAGCCTTGGATGTCTAGTTTATTGGATTAGGGTTATTATTAGGCAAAGACAAATATAAAATAAAAAATAACTAATAACAATTAATGGAAAAATATATCAATATTATTTCATTAATATCCGGTCAACGGTTACATTCACTATCTACGAGTTTTAGGGCATAATCGTACAAGATGGAATTCACTCCTGCTCATGAGAGATTGTCCTTTGATTTGTATGTATGCTTCCCTAAAGTCGGGAAGGAGTGAATTCCATCTTGTACGATTATGTTCCCAGCTCCCCATTCGGTCTTGTCCCCAAAGTGGTAGGCTTATTGAGTCAGCGTATTGGCCACTCTCACCCATACAAATCAAAGGACAATCTCTCATGAGCAGGAGTCCATAATCAACTCAGGATTAAGACTAAGTTGTCTAGGTCGTCCTAGTGAAATAGAAAACCAACTAGTTAACGGTGTTATAACCAGTGGTTACTATTTCGCGGTCCGGTCTTATGCAAACCCATTGCATAGGATACCCCCACTCGCATGTCTCCTACACGAACGCGTTGGATCGCAGCGTTTGTATAAAATACAAAGTGGGCCGTATCCATAGTGTCACCAGGATAAGGCACCCAGTCTTATCCCTATACTATAGACCCTTTAGGCTGTTTCTTGAACAATGATCCCATATGTCGCTACATATAGTTCAAGACTCATATTACAGCCTTGGATGTCTAGTTTATTGGATTAGGGTTATTATTAGGCAAAGACAAATATAAAATAAAAAATAACTAATAACAATTAATGGAAAAATATATCAATATTATTTCATTAATATCCGGTCAACGGTTACATTCACTATCTACGAGTTTTAGGGCATAAAACCCAACAGCGCCGTCCTCTCCTGGCCCGAGAGGAACTCTTGTTTAGAGGTTGGACCCTAAACAAATTGTTCATTAGAGGGATCAGTGGTACTTAAGGATCGAGAGGTAACCCAGGGGTAAAACGGTAATTTGACCCAGCTGGTGTTACGAACACACGTGAAGGATTGACTTACTGCATTGGTCGATATCCGTGGACACAGAAATATTCTACAGTGAGAAGAGTGCAGTTGTGGGTCTTTAGTGGAGTGACCCACAGTTAACGAATGCTGATTGACTCGGTTAATGAGTTTAGCTGATCAATCTTGTATCGTTGGAGCTTCTGATCTGTAGGTCCATTAGGTGCACCTGCTAGCTCATAACGGGTTCTGAGATAATTTAGTCTTGATATTAAATGGAATATAAGTTAATTGCATTTTGATGCAATTAATATAATGTATGGAGATACATTATGGTATAAGTTTAATTAATGAATTAAACTTTATAATAAAATTAATTTTGGATATGATTCAAAATTAATTAATGAGAGAATTATGAATTTAATTAAATATGTGATATTTGATTAATTCATGAATTAATTAATTGGGGAATTAATTAATTTAATTTAATTTTGGTTAAATGTGATTTAATCAAATTAATACTATAGTTTATATTAATGTACATTTTGATGCACATTAAAACTATAGGTTAAATGAGACAAATTAAATTGAATATGATTCAATTATAATATTAATTAAATATTTGATATTTAATTAATGTGGGATCAATTAATTTAGAATTAATTGAATGGCCAATTTAATTTAATTGAATATGATTCAAATTGAATTAAAAACTATATATTATAATTCATTTAATTTGATTAAATTAATTATAATTAATTAATTATTTATTTATTTATTATTTAATTAGTTAATGGCTGAGATCGTTTTCATTAAGATTTAACGGTCTAGATCCAGTAGGGCAATAACTCCCTCCCCACTTATCGTACAGGGGAGAGGGAGTTCCCAAGGATCCTCCCATTCTCTCGTTCAGGCAAGAAAACAGAGAGAATTTTCTCTCTAGTTTCTTCTCTCAAAAACACAGCAAGCACCTTGCTGAAAATTCCCTTACAAGACCGAATTTTGGTTCCCACAAACCAATCTCAAGATATCCCAAGAGAATAGCGGGTGTTCTTGCGTGGTGGTGTCCATTTGGAGATCAAGAACGAGATCCTTGGAGCATTGTGCAGTGTTCTTCGAAATCCGGTAAGTGTTCTTGATCTTAAATCAATTTTAGCATGCTTAATTGTTATTTTTATTTAGAAATTGTTTCTGAATTTTATTGCCCAACGTATTGGTTTTCTTTAATTGAAATTAAATCACGAACGGTGAAAAACCACTTCCGCTTGGGATTCAATCCGTTCATAGAGGTCGCCACGGGATCGAGGAAATCGACACTTTTATGAGCATTTCCTTCCCTTTTCCTTTAATTTTAGTTTGTAGAATAGTTGTGATTAGGAATTATTGAATTTTAGTGATTATGAGGAGTAAATTCCTAAATTCCATGAGTTTTGATCTAGTTGTTGAACGTTTGCTGAATTAATGAATTGATTTGGTTTAATTGTCCTTATTGTTCATTTGTGCATTTTGTCCTTAATTCTTTTAATCACAGCTGATCACTGATTAAATGAATCGTTACTAAGTGGAAAGTCGACGGAGAGAAGCTTAGACTAGAATTGAATGCATGGCTAACGTTTATTTACCCGAGTGACACGGGATAAGATAAATAGCGTTAGAGGTTGTATTGAAGGGTCGTAATGCCATGCTAAGTAAATAAAGAGGAAACCGAAAGGAGATTCATTATTAAAAGGCATGAGATAGGAGGAAACCGACAGGAGAGTCCTTGAAATTACTTAGCATGGCATTTAAAGGTCCAATTAATGAGATCATTACTCTGGAATTATCCCTCCAAATTGTGTCTCCATTTATCTTTTGTTTTCTAGATTAGCTTGTTAGTTTATCTTTTCGGTATTAGATTTTGTTCTCTAAATAAAGCATAACAAGATTATTCATGGTAATTAATTGAATAAATCCAATCCTTGTGGAGACGATACTCTATACTCAAAATCACTATATTACTTGTGACGACCCATGCGCTTGCGGTAAACACGTCAACAATCATCCAAGAAGATTGACAAACCAACAAACCAAACTAAGAAGAGCAACAAGACAGAGACCAAAGTTTATATATTTGTGAGAAAGAACCAGGGAATAAATATTAGAGCACTAGAAGAAATTCAACTTTTAATATCGGTCAAAAACCACATTAAAAGTAAACGATGTCGGTCACTGACCAACATCAAAGCCACTGAGATTAAATTTTTTTAATGTCGGTCATTTTTTATGTCGGGCAATGTCCAACATTAAAACCCACTTTTAATGTCGGTTGGCTCATTGCCCAACATTAAAAGGTGTCTTTTAATGTCGGCCAATTTTTAATGTTGGTCTTTGCCCGACATTAAAAGTGACTTTCAATGTCGGTCATTGATCGATCAGGTTTGTCGAATACTCGAGACCAAATAAAAATTATAACTGGTTATCAAGCTACTTTGTATTAGTAGTGGTTGAGTCGTCCATTGAGAAGGAGATTTTCTATCTAGAATTGGGTTTTTATGGGGGGTCACAAATAAGGGGGTTTTGAAAGGGCATTTGTCACAAAAGAAAATAAAAAGACATGAATAGTAAAATGGTTGGTGAAAGTAAATAGCACGCAAAAATAGATAGAAACAAGAAATTGAATGAAAACAATGAGATAAATGAAGGATCGTTGGTGTAGGATTGGAATTTCCTAATTCCTTTGCAAAAGCGTATTACACTAATTCATAGTTAATTAGGTTTCTCAAAAATACCGATACATTGACAAAGAATTCACAAAATAATTCTATGAAAATTATCAATCTAAGCATACATTCTATTAGATCTACATCTAAAGGGGAGAGCAACACAAACATACCGTCGTGGAAGACTCTAAAATCAAGAATGTCTTCTTGATTGCACAAGGACCAAAAGTGCAACACCAAAAATTGGGACACCACCATGAGATTTCTCCGCTATCTAACAGAAGAGATTGTCATGGTCTCTTATCAAATAAATTTATAATCCTCAACCTCTAAAGCTAACTTGTAGCAGTATCGGTCGCGGTCGATCACAGGGAGTCTATGCAAACAAATCTTTATTTCCTTAATTGTTTTGGGTAACCAAAAAGGGGGGTTTTGTAATTGGAGGGAAAATAATTATGGAAAGCAAACTAGGTATGGAAAATATTAAACAAGGAAGGTAAGAGAATCAAATTAAGGAAAGAAATCAATACCTCAAAGATCATGCAATCGGGTTAGTCATGGTAAGTTCAATTCAATTAAATCATTAATTTCACTAATGAGTTAAAACAAATTTAAGTCTGGCGTATTCCGGTAACAAGCCGAGAACCATGATTTAACTATTACAAACATGCAAACGCTAAGTTTGATTCTAGTTTAAACTAATTAATTGGCCGATTAATAATCTAAACCGCAATGGGATCTAGTCGAATTAATTCACATGCAACGGGAAACAAACCACAATTACAATTGATTAAATCATTTAGTTCTAGGGACGCATGCGTAATAACATAACGTTAACCTATTTGCTACTAGATTTTAGCAAGTAAATTTAGAGAGGGCGCGGTCAAGGTTGTAAATCTTTCCTACCACAATCTAAACTTATAGAAAAATAACTAAAATCACATAAACATACTTTGATGATTCAAACAAGAAATTTCATTAAAAGAACTTGAAATTACTCTTTGACACCTCGATTACATGAATGAAGAATTTAGCCTCTCATGGAGCAAGATCAAGCTTGAATCTTCATTGAATACATAAAGGAAAGCAAGAAAGACTAAAAACTAAGAAGAATAGTGGAAAAAGGGGGAGAGAGATGGACTACAATGTTGAAGTGAATTGTGTGTTGAGGGATGATTCTAAGCCTACACCAAGGCCCTCTATTTATAGTGATTCTTGGCCTTCAATTCGTGGTAATTTGGTGCTGAATTAGGTCTTCAAAACAAGGAAAATTGCCATCCAAATTAGGAAAAAAATCAAATCTGGAAAACTACCTAGCGTCGAGACGCTAGGACACACCATCGCGCGCTAGGCCTTCAGATATGGAAAATATCCCTCGGATCAACACAGCGTCGAGACATTGTTACTTCAGCTTCACGCCCAAGTAGTTTCCTTATTTGAACGGCGTCCCGACGCTTAGATGGCAGGGTCTCGACGCTGGGGTGGCTCCAAGGGCAGAATGGTCATTTTACACTCTGGTTTCACTCGTTTAAGCCCCGAATCGCTTCCAAAGCTCCAGCGAGGACCTACAAACATATTATACTCATTTTCAAGCATTTTTCGCAAGGAATTCAACTAAGATAAGCAAATTGGGAGATTCTAAGTGTATAACAAATTGGACTTATCACTATCCTCTGAGTTTAGGAACTCAGTTGTGGGACTTGTGTAACTTCATCTTGAAATTGGGATCAACGCAGAGAAAACCTTTTCTTCTCTGTGAGATTATCAGAGAGCATGAAAAAGCTAGAGAGACCTAAAATGATTGTAAGGCCTTAGACCCCTTATCTGGCATTAGGGAGAAGGTTTCCCATATGCCAGATTTCTTGTGAGGGTTTATTCTTAATTAATTTGAATTAACTAAAATATTAAAATAATACAATTAATTAATTCTTAGACCAATTAAATATCACATATTTAATTAATCAAACATATTCAAATGTGCATCTCTCTTATAATCTATACTTTTAATATGAATCCAATTCACATTAAAATTAAACCATAGATTTAGTTTAATTAAATCACATTAAATTAAATTAATTAATTCAAAATTAATTAATTTTATAATTGATTAAATATCATCCATATTCAATTAATTACGTATTAGAATCATATTCTAATATATCTCTCATATACTATAGTTTGAATTAAATTATATTTAACTAAACTAAATTGAATAATTAATTAATTTATTTACTAATTAAATATCATATATTTAATTAATTATATATTTGAATTCCTTCAAATATTTTATTCTTAATATAATAAAGTTTAATCTCAAATTAAACTTTATATTATAATGTATCACAATACATTATATTAATTGTATCTCATACAATTAACTTGACTCACATATTGAATTTGAACAATTCAAATTATTTTCAAGATAATTTGTTCCTAATTAATCTTTACGAGCTAGCAGAGGGACTTAATGGACCTACTAATTGTGTGCTTTGTCTTTTCTTGGATTTTCATAGAGTTTTCTCTTTGCGATTTACATTTTAACTGCTCTCTAATTTTTTACTTTTTCCCTCTCCTTTTATGGACTACATCTATTTATGACTTACCTCTGGTGAAATAGCTCTCTACATTAGATTTTCACAAGTTTTAGCAGTTGTGTTTTGCCTTTGTTGAATGAGAAATTTCGGTCGATCAAAAATTGTTACATCAATAATTTAAATTAATGATAAAATAAATTTGGGACCACTGACAAATTTGCGATGCTAGGATAGATTGTCTCAACGCTGGTCTGCATTCTTGAGGCGTTCAGCACTAGTGTCGAGCAGCGCCTCGACGCTCTTCTCTTGAGATTTTGACGCTAATTTGATGTCCATCGAGCGTTGAGACAGATAGCACCAAATTAGTACTAATTATTTTCGTAAATTTTGTTTATCCTAACGTTATTATTTGTGAAAATTGACTAATTTTGAGTCGTATTGATGTTAGGTCATTTTGGTGTTCTCGGGATCAAGAAGCGCATTTTGATAATTAAAAGTCAACAGGGACCAAAACTCAACCATTTTCCCGAGAGGGTAGCGTCTCGATGCTACAAATTCAAGCGTGCACGCATACACCATTAGCGTCGAGATGTTGTACGTTGTCGCGATGATTTAAAAGCTACCTTTTCGCGTTTTAGGTTTTCCATGCTCCTTTTTCTTCCGAGTTTCATCGCAACACTCCGATTCTCTCTGTATTTTTCCAGTTTCCATTGTATTTACATTAGATTAGATCAGTTTTTAATATAGGAATGGTTAATCGAGCCCCAACACTTAGTTGGAGCATTGCAATGTCCGGTTAAGTGTAGATCGTCGTAATTATTAACTCCGAATGTAAGTTTGGCATTCCTTTGAGACCTTGTATTTTAGATTTCATAGAATTATTATCTAATTGTGTTCTTAATTCCAGTTTGTATTACAATTGGCTTGAAACTTTAGATTGACAACCTATTAATTTTGAATTAATTGCTTTGCTAGAACTTGTAGCAAATAAATCTACTGTTAATCTTGATTAAAAGGTGTTTCATCCCAATTGGTCAAAATTGCATGATAGATTTAGGAGTTAAGACTTAGAATCGTATGAATTTAGGCTTTTCCTAGTTTATGCATTCTATCTAACATCCCATGGTTCTTAATGTGATTAAAATCTAATTAGTGAGACGTCATTACTTAAATTTTTAATTAGGTTCTGGCCTTGATGCTTGGGTCGGGTTAGAAATAATTAGGATTGTTAATCCCGCTGGCTTTTCCAGTGGGTAGTTAGACAATTAGCAAATAATTCATTAATAATGAGAGTCTATGGCTTGGAATTGCCAAACTGAATTCAAATAACCAATTGCGCAATCATGAGGTAAGATTAGCCAGGCCATCATTTTATTTTCCCTGTTATTTGAAATTATGCAATTTATTTTCTAGAATTTTCATTTTTCATCCTCAAATCTTCTTCCATGCCAACCCCCTCCAGTTACTAATTGAAAAATCTTAAGTTAATTCAATTAATTCGGTTGCTGCCTGCGCTCGACCCCAACCACTATTTCTACAAAAATAGTAGTAGTGTTGTGGAATTATAAATTTATTTGATTCGACCCTCGACAAGTCGTCTATCAAATTGGTGTTGTTATCGGGGAGCACAATTAATTAATTATCTTAATTTCAAAATTTTTTGCCATCGTTTTTGGCTCTTTTGTGTTTGTTTGCGTCTTGCCGGATTCTAGTTGTTTGTTAAGTTCCAAGAACAAATCAAGCTTAAGGAAAGAGACAAGGAGAAGAAGAGAGCGTTAGATCAGTCAAATCCTGCATAACCTCGGTCGAGCTCAATTTCTTATCAAAGATGGCTGAGCTCACTTCAAAAGAGTTGGCAGCACCTTATTTTACCCAAATGCCCTTTCATGGCAATGCACTTCAAAAGATAGTGTATCCTAAGACCCAAGGTAATTATGCACTCAGAGCTGGTTTAATACACTTATTACTTTCCTTTCATGGAAATGCTGGAGATGACCCCTTTAGGCATCTGAAAGAGCTGAGGATGGTTTGCTTAGGGATGAAGCCAAGTGGCGTGATCGAAGAGCAAATCTTTTTTAGAGCCTTCCCATTTTCCTTGGGAGGAGAGGAAAAAGAGTGGTTTTCATTTGTTTCCTTTAGAGTCAATAACCACGTGGGCTGAGATGCATGAATGCTTCATTGCAAGATACTTCTCAATTTTGCGAGCAAGGGAAATCAAAATGGAGATTTCTAGTATCACCCAAGAGTTTCGGGAGGCGTTGTTCGATTATGAAAATCGTTTCAACAAGCTTTGTGCAAGCTTCCCCCATCACAAGTTTACAGGGCACCTTTTGATCGAGTTCTTCTATGGTTGGTTGTTACCCAAGGATAGAGGTTTGCTCGATGTGACAAGTGGTGGTACTTTAGCCAACAAGTCACCTCGTGAAACTTGGAAGTTGATTTCAGATATGGTCGGTAATGCAAGGCAGTTCGACATGAGAGATTCTTCAGAGATGGCTAAGATAGCCAGTGAGGTATGTGATTTAAAATCTCAATTGTCCGATCTGGCTTCTATTTTTCACCAGCATATTGTAAATAAGGTTGAAGCAGCGAAACAAGAAGTTTGTATGGAGATGCAGAGTTGGAAAGATCAATTATCTAAGTTTTTTGCTATCATGGAAAGCTTAGAAACTAAGTCTCCAACTGAGATTCCTGTTAGCCAAGAGGTGATAAAATCAGATGATGTCAATGTTATAACCTTGAGGAGTGGTAAGGAAATTCCCTCAGGAGTGCCCCTAGTGGACCCTGCACCCAACCCACAACCCCAAGAGCTAGAAGTTGAAAATTGTAATATAGCACCACGTGTAAATGTCGATCCAATATTTGCTCCTAAAAGTTCAGTTCCTAAGGCCTTTTTTCCTTGCAGGTTGAGAAACCCGAAGGAGAAAGCTTCCGAGCAGGAGGTCCTAGACATCTTTAAAAATGTGCAGATCAACATTCCATTGCTTGAGGCCATTAAAGAGATTCAGAAGTATGCACGGTTCTTGAAGTAGATGTGTATGAAGCAGAGGAAAGTAAGAGATAATGAAAAAATTGAGGTGAGCAAGGAACGTATCAGCCTTGCTTCAGAGCAACATGCAAGAAAAATGCCAGGTGTTTTCTATATCCCTTATGTGATTGGTGGTAGTTTCATAGAGTATGCCATGTTAGGCTTAGATGCATCCATTAATGTCATGTCATATTCTGTCTACCATAATTTGAATCTACATGCCTTGCATGTATTTGGTGATTTATTGTATTTAGCTGATAGATTTTACATTCACCCATTAGGTATAGTTGTAAATGTCCTAATGCAGGTTAGAGACTTATTATTCACTATTGATTTCTATGTTGTGCACATTGAAAGTGGTTATCCCCCTAATTCTATATCTATTTAATTGAGGAGGTGATGCGAGTTGTAGACTGAAAGTGGAGGTAGGAATAAGATGGAAAATAAGTATTAAGGATGAATTCAGTATAGCTAGCTGCAAGTATACACTATCGCATGTAGTAATAAAAACTCTTGAAGTATTCCAAAAGTATCGATCCCACAGGGACTAATTAAACACAGATTTGAAGAAGAAACAGTTCTTAAATTGGAAAGTAGGTAACCTAGTAAAAATAATAAATTTTGAGATTTTAGAAAATAATAGAGCAAACAATGAAAAGAGTAAACAAACAATAATAAAAACAAGGAATTCAGTAAAGTTTCAACCCAAGGGCGAATAACTCTAATAATAGCTCATTTAACCTAAATCTAGATATTCATTTAGTCAGGTTTAACTTCTATTTGGCCTTGCTCCCAAGAACTGTTAGAAGACTAAGCGAGCACCATTATGCACATTTCTATAACTCGACTCCAACATAGATGATTCACACATGCAATCTATAACCCTATAATTGTTATAAGCGATCATCCCCTAATACACTCTTTCGGGCCCTTTCTCCTATATCACCTTTATGAAAACTGCTATTGCATGACCCTTTAGATACCTAAGTCACATAACATGCTAAGTCTAAGTGATCAAGTTAAACTTAACAAGATTAGAATGACAATCAATAAAGGATGGCATGCATAAATAAAGCTTAGGTAAATAAACAACTTTCAAGTTATTCAATCCACAAGGAAATTCACTAGACCAAACCCCTCAATGGAATTTAGCTTCGCATGATGGATAAAAGTGCAAACAAATAAATTTCCATTAAATAAGTAAATGATAAGTACAAGAAAAAAATGAAAAGAATAAGGTGCTGGAAAATAATGTGCAGTAGATAAATCTAGGGTTTTTTCAATTTATCCAATCCCTCTAGAGTTCTCACGACACTCTACTCTCCCTTTACAAGGTGGAAATAGGGTGAAATCTCTACAAACACGAAGGTTTGATGTCTAACTAAGGTTATAATTTAGTCTTCTAGCAAGGACCTCGTGAATCATGACTCATGGGCGTCTACTAGGGTTCTGTCACGACCCTCGTTTTCCCAGTGAGTTTTTCTTGCAATTTGTTTTGGTTCATGGCCTTTTATAGAGTGAGGAGTCATTGAGAAGTAACGAAAATGATGTTTGCAGGTAGTCCAGTTAGTTTCGAAGTCAAATCAAGTTGTTAGGTGCGTGAAAAGCTCGTTTAAAATGACCCACGACGGACTCAGAATTTTTTGTTTCTGCCTAGAAATGCGGTCGCATTTCATTTTTCCTTGGCAGAAATGCAGTCGCATTTCTACTGTTTGCCCTGTTTTCCTCTGTTTTTCTGCAGCACGCCAAAATAAGTTAAATTCATACCTAAATGAGTTCATTTAAGCACAAACATGCATAATTTGACACACATGACTCTTTAAGACGTAGCTTACCAACTTTTACACGTTTTAGGCTCGATAATAGTAAATTTGATCTTAAAACATACAAGTTTACAAGAAATAAGCTAAGAATAAGGGACAAAATGAGTATATTTTTTACACTTATCATACCCCAAACTTAACTCATTGCTTGTCCTCAAGCAATAGCAAATGAAAATGTTAGAGATCAAATATAATTGCAAATCAGAATGTGGGAAACAAACCATATGGAATCAAGTAAACATGCTTCCAAAGATTGTTTTCTAAGTAGTTGCCTTTTAGGAGAGGTTTCTACTCTAGTGCCAGTCACAACTTCTAAGTTTCCTAGGCATGAGGATTTCTATTTTTCTTTTTCCAAAAAAAAAAAAAAAAAAACTCTCCCTAGTCCATCCTAACCAAAATGCTTAAACTACCTAACTCCTATTCATAGAGCCTAGGATAATCCTTTTAGTTAAGAAAACTATCTTGAGGTAATGAGCATACATGAGTGTTTCCTTTCTCTTTTCTATCTCCCCCAAACTTGTTTGACTGCTCGTGCTCTTTTATTCAACTTTCTTTTCTTTTTCTCCAAGAGAATCCTCGTTCTCACCTCTACCTTCGTTCTAGCTTATCGACACTTTATGGTGAAGATATCTAGCTACGAGCAAAGATCACAAACTCAGACTAATACTCATTTCCCTAAGTCAACGTTTCATGCAGTAGAAAACCATGGGTGTCATGAATGCCCCTTGTTACTCAGTAAACTCTAGGGAGGACGAGTAACTCTCAGTTTTCTGATTTTTTTTCTTTTTCTTTTTTTCTTTCTTTTTTTCAAAGCTCTTTTTCTTTCTCTAGCAGCAAACTTACAAATAAGCACCCCTCAAACTTAAGATAGGCAATGTCCTCATTGACTTTTGTTTTCGAGACATAGGTGCAACATGAGGCTTTTTTTTTTTCAAAACATCAATGCTAAACTCTCCTAGTGTGTTAGAAAGGTTAAACATGAGGAAGTTTAGACTTAGGAAAATTCTATAAAGAAAAAGACTAATGGAAAGCCTATGACTAGAAAACAAATGGGTTGTGACGACGACACTTTTTGAGATAGAAATATGCTCTTATTATCATCATAAAGAGCTTAAAAGAAAACTCACATGATCACATGTTTAAAAAATTTCCAATCAAAGAGTTTTGAACAAAAGTTGGTTTTTTTTCAAACTCTTAAACTAAACAAACTACAACTAAGTAAAACAACTAAACAACAAACTAACTCAAAAGCAACAAACTAACATGCATAAAATGTAAAAATCAGCAACTAACAAATATTCACAAAAGTTCTAAAAATCTAAATAAGCATATGAAAGCATAAGGGGAACATAAAACTCCCCTATTCCTTATCTAAGGAATCATCATCATCTTCTTCTTCATCAAATTCTTCAAGGTCTTGAGGTAACAAACTCTGTGGAAAGTCAAGAAAGACGAGGGCGATGCTAGGGGCAATAGAGAGATAAAATTCTCTAATGGCTTCATCTCGCTCTTTGCCATAGACCGAATATGTCTTCAATCGGTCTTCAATGTGGTTCAATTGCTTAAGAGCGAACCCAAGAGCCTCTGATGATGGAGTAGGCCCCGAAACAGGAGTGGATGGCAGCGGTGAAGCAGATGTCGGCCTTGGTGAAGGAGTAGCCTGGTAAGTAGATGCCTTATCCTTCCTCTATGCATTATAGAGCTGCAACTTTCCTATTAGTGGTAGATCAATGGTAGGCCTGTAGAATTGTCGCTCCTCATCCTTTCCTAGAGCGATCTTAGCTCTGTGGCACAATTGGGTGTTTAATGACCCAAAGAATAATTTCTCGGCTCTCTTTCTCCCTGCAGAATCTTCTCACAGATGATACTACTGTTGTTCAGCTCCAACCACTTCATGATACTGTAGATAAGTATGACCCTCTCCACTGAAATTGTGTTGTCATGGGTGGTCGGCATCAGACAATTTTTTTTTATGAAGTAAAAACTTCGACAGGCTATCGGTTCGATATGAGAATCCCTTCTTGTTAAAGACTTTAGGGAACAGATTCTTTGGCGGTGAGGTGGTGGCTTGAGCGCGTGAGGCGTTCATAGACCTTGCCTCGACCTCTTTGCAAAAATGGGGTCATTTTTGTTCTTTGTCCTCCGCTCGACCTTCAACTCTCTTCTTCTCTTCCTTCTCAAGGCTGCCAAAATTGGAATTTGATCCTCATTCAATTTCTTTACCTCAAAATCTGACTCTGTCTCATCATTGGAGGTACTAACCTCCTTGTCATCTTCTCTCTTCTCATCTTGTTTTTCTTCTGAAGGAGAACTTCCAACAGTAGGTGAAGTCCCTCTCATGTCATATTCGAACAAGGGATCAAAATTGGCTTCACCTTCCTGGTCCTCAGTGGCAACAACTTTGCCTTTGACAGAATGCGATTCAGATGCGTTCGCATTCTGCACTGCTCTTTTTCTTCATTTATTTTTTGATTTCTTTTCTCTTTAAAAACTGAAACATCAACAAACTTATCAAAGTTTTCACACACTTATTTCTTTTGAGTGAAAAGTTTTCCGAACCAATTCAAGTTAGAAAGCCTTAGCTACTTCGTCTCTCAGGAAATTTCCAGATATTTATCAAAGCTCTAAAAGGAAAACAAACTTACGCATCAACAAACTAACCTAACAAACTAACAAAGTAATAACAATATGTTAGGAACAAAGCTAATAATGCTAAAACTAACTAAGCAAACAAAAGAACAATGAATTAATGCATGAATCAAATTGCTAAAGATCTAACTAACCAGAAAAACAAAGGAACATGCAGATATTTTATAAGGAAAGCAATAAGAAGTAAAGGAGAGTGAAAACTACCCTAGTTCTTGGAAGATTTGTCCTCCGTATCAAAGTTCTCAGGCTCATCCAGGAGGGATGATGAAAATGGAGGGTCAATTGAAGCTTCATCAGATGAGTTGGCCAGGAACATTCACTTGACAGCCTCATCCCTCTCTCGGGTATAGGTCTAATGATCCTTGTTCTGCTCCTAGATGTGTTTGCATTTGGTGAGGATCAGGTCGTGTACGTTCTCGATAGATGAAGATAGAGCAGTAAATGTGGTGACACTTTTTTTTTCTTCGACCTTTTCTCACCCTCATGTTTTAATTGCCTTTTCTTCATCTTCCTGTCTCATGCTCTCTTCATATTGTCTCCTAACTTATTAACTTCCTGAAACATAAACAAACAAATCAAAAAGTTCACAAGCTCAAATATGTTATATATATCTTTTCTTTCTTTTTTTTTTTTTTGGGCGGGGGGGGGGGGGGGGGATTTGTAAGAGAATGCAAGTCAAAAAGTTTTGATCAATTCAACTCCTAGCTAAGTGCCCAAGTCGAGGTGTTCCCTACAGTCAGCTTAAATACCTCAACCTAGTCAGGACTTTCCTTAGACAAAGTTCCCTCTTGATCAAAATCCTTTATTCTTGTCTTCAAACTTAATTTTTTTTTCTTTTTTTTATCTGTTTTTTTAAATACTTATTTAGGCAAAGAAAAAAATGACTTAGCTGATCTCCAACGAGGAGATTAAAGCTTTATTCCTACTTCTTGGGCCGTAAACTTTCATCTTGACCCTAGGTCTTGATAAAGGACGAGATTTGAGTCTTAAATGAAGCGTTTTAATCATGGAGTGCTTTGTATCTATTATTAACTCACTCAATCTACTCTTGAATGTAGATTTTGTTGTCTCGTCGTCTATCATATATTGCATATTTTCACTCTCCATGATTTCCTCTTTGATTTCGTCCTTGAATAGCATTTTCTACAAGCTAAAACAAGTAAAAGAATCAATAGGATCAAAATCAAAACATACATTCATTTCATCAAGGTGTTCTAATGCTTGGAGCACATTGAAGTTCACTTGTTGTGAAGTGACATCTGCATGGCTCACTACAACTTCTTTCTATGGTGTTTTCTCTTTATTCTCTTTTTTAGGCGATTCTTCTTTAATCTCTTCTCTCTTTTTTGTCTCCTCGGTATTTTCAAGTGCTGGAATGCTTTTTACGTCTATGGGTGTTCAGGGTCATCATGCTCCAATCCACTTCGAAATGTCATCCCATTGTATTGCTCTTGTGCTTCTTGTTCCACATTCTCTTTGTTGTCAGGCAAGATTTATTGTTGACTGTTTTTCAATTCCTCTATTAATTGCCCTGCTGGAATCTCCAAGTTTTTTCAAGGATTTGTCTTGCCTTTGAATTTCAACATCGTTTCTCACCATATATTCTCTTATGAGTTCTTCCAAGCTAGTTGACACTTGTGGTTCCATCTCTCGCTGCATCTCTTGTTGGGCATACTGATCTTGATATTGGTCTGCAAGACTAGTTAGAAATCTTTGCTCCAAATGAGGCACTAGATTAGGTTTGCTAATATCTTGTTGGTCTCCCATTGAGACGTAATGATGTTGCACCTATTTTCGATAAGGATCGAAAATAGGAGTCTGGTTGCCTGGTTGCCCTATATAATAAGGATTAGATGGCCAAGTTTCAAACAAAGAATGAATCTTAGCATAAAAAACACAAAAGAAATTAGAATGACAAGCCATTGATGTGATTTTGTGCACTCAATGTTGTGATGATATCTTCTTCCACATGCGAATTATCTTGAGCTATCAAACCCTTTTGCTATGCTTATCTTCCATCACCCTTTTCTTTATATTTTTTCTCTTTTTTTTTTTTTTTTTTGGTCAAAGGGAGGATCGACTCCAGGTGGATCTATTAGAAGTTCTCAAGTCTAAGCAACTTCTTCAAGATGTTCCCATGTGCTCACCTCCTGTTGCTCTTTCTTTCTATCTCAAGGTCTAGCTCGAAGAGATGATGCTCTTTGCTCATGCACCAACTTCAACTTGCAAAAGAAACTGCAAATCAAAGTTAGATTTCCTTAAGACAGAAATGCAGTCGCAATTCAATCGCAATTTCAAACAAACAAAACCTGGTTTTACTTTTAGTCCCCAACAACAGCGCCAAAAACTTAATACGAGTTGTAGATTGAAGGTGGAGGTAGAAATAAGATGAAAAATATGAATTAGAGATGAATTCATTCTAACTAAGTGCAAGTATACATTATCGCATGTAGTAATAAAAACCCTTGAAGTATTCGTATCGATCCCGCAGGGACTAATTAAACACAGATTTGAAGAAGAAACTGCTCTCAAATTGCAAAGTACTTAACCAAGTAAAAATAATTGATGTTGAAGTTTTGGAAAATAATAAAGCAAACAATAAAAAGAGTAAACAAACAATAATAAAAGTGAGGAATTCAGTAAAGTTTCAACCCAAGGGCAAATAACTCTAATAATAGCTCATTTAACTTAAGTCTAGATATGTATTTGGTCAGGTTTAATTCCTATTTGGCCTTGCTCCCAAGAATCGTTAGAAGACTAAGTGAGTATCGTTATGCACATTTCTATGACTCAACTCCGACATAGATGATTCACACATGCAACCTATAACCCTATAGTTGTTATAAGCGATCATCCCCTATAACAGCGAATACACTCTTTCAAGCCCTTTCTCCTATATTACCTTTATGAAAACCACTATTGCTTGACCCTTTTGGTACCAAACTCACATAGCATGCTAAGTGTAAGTGATCAAGTTAAACTTAACAAGATTAGAATGACAATCAATAAAGGATGACATGCATAAATAAAGCTTAGGTAAATAAGAAACTTTCAAGTTATTCAATCCACAACGAAATTCACTAAATCGAACCTCTCAATGGAATTTAGCTACACATGATAGATAAAAGTGCAAACAAACAACTTTCCATTAAATAAGTAAATGATAAGTACAAGAAATAATGAAAAGAATAAGGTCCTGGAAAATAATGTGCAGTAGTTAAAACTAGGGTTTTTTCAATTTATCCAATCTCTCTAGAGTTCTCACGACACTCTACTCTCCCTTTACAATGAAGAAATATGGTGAAATCTCTACAAACACGAAGGTTTGATGTCTAACTAAGTGATAGCACCTAATTCGTGCTATCGTATTACCGCTAATCCATGCTTGTTAGCAGCATTTTATGCTTTAATTGTCTTAATTTCAAGTAATTTGAGCATAGGCAGCATTGGGAGCCAACCACACAATTTGGTGCTAATTCAGGCCAATTAAAGAGTTTTTTAGCCATCTTGAAGTTCTTGGACGACAAGAAGGTGAAGAGACCCGAGTGAATCAAAACGGGCCTGAAGAATAGTACAAAGAGTCAAAGGTTGAAGCCCCACATCGAGAAAGACTGAGATAAAATTGAGAACAAAGGTAGCTAGGCTGGAAAAGAAGTTAGCGTCTTGATGTTGACCCTAGCGTCTCGACGCTATGATGATTATTATAAATACTAGGGCTTGGTTTAGTCCTCCACTAGGTTAGAATTTTCATCTTTTTACGATTTATTTCGCCCCTTTTTAGTTTTCTGAGTAGTTTAGACATTATAGGGCTGTTTTTAATGTATTCTCTTGGGATTATTTGTTGTTTACCTTTCTTTATGAGTAGCTAATTCTTGTTGAATCATTGGATTGAGATTATGCTTTGAATGGATTGAATATTGGGCTGAGTTTCTTGGTTTTTATTTAAGTTCCTTGTTGTTTACTTGCCACTTTTCATATAATCTTGCTTAAACCAATGCATGTTATTAAGATCTTAGAATTGACGACTCTTTGAGATTAGTTTCGTGCATTCTATTAGCTATTTGATGTAGCCACTAGGTCGAGACAAGTTCATCACTAATCTAGTATGTTTAGTGTAGATTCTTGATAAGCCTAAGATACGTGATTGATAGAACCCTAAATGTGTTATCTTATTACTTCTAATTCGATCTTGATAGTGTGCATTTGATGGTTTAAGTGTTTATTTTACAAGGATTCGAGTACAAGAGGACGATTGAGCCTATATTTCATTTCGGGGCTAACTCGGGATTTTTATGGTGTTTTCGAGCTATTTTGGAGTCCCCGAGATGACGTGGAGCCAAAGGCATTGATCGGAACACTTGGACATCATCTTTGGAGCCAAAGGGATCAAGGAAGATTTTGCATATTTTTGGCGAAATCGAGAGCAAGCGTCTCGATGCCATTAACATTTCGGTGTCGAGACGCTGCCCCGTTTCTCAACCCGCAGGCGGAAGGGTCAGTGTCAAGACGCTGGCCTTGGCGTCTCGATGAAGGCTTTATTTATAAGTACGAACCCTTCGTTTTTTTAGCCACTAGGTCATTTTTCCAGCCGTTTTGGATGATTTCTCTCTGTATTTGCCCATTCCTTTGAGTTCAGAACTATTTTCTTTTCAGGTTTTTCATTATTTTGCTATGTTTTCTTGTTTCTTTGTTGATTTACCTTGTAGCATGAGGAGATAAACCCCTTAGGATTGTTGGATTGGTGTATCTTTAGATGTTTTGTTCTATTTAGTTGAGTTTGCTGAATCATACTTTCTGTTTTGTGAATTTATATGAATTGCATTTTAGTTTCTCGATTAAACCATCACGTTTATATATCGATTTGAGTCTTGATGTCCCTTAAATTGAATATGAGCGTGGTCTATTTGTTATTTTTAGATAGCCACTAGGTTGAGGCGGATCCATCGCTAGTTTTACGGTAGCCTAGCATAGACTTCTGATAGGCCTAAGAAACTAAGAGAAGTTAGGTTAATTTAATTAGAGAAATTAAATCCTAATTTAATTTACTAATTTTGGGCCTTGCACATTCATACAATTAACAAATTAGAAATTTAGAGTTTTATCGGGTTGTTAATTTGGCTAATTAGATTTAGACCGAGGATTTATCAATCTAAGTATGAGAGGCGTCAGACGCAATTTATAATAATTAATAAATTAGGTTGTCCGTGGGCTATCAGGTAACGTAATTAATTAAGCACAGGCTGAGTAGGTGGGCTATCTGAAAAGCCAAGAAACATTCTGGGCAATTTAAATTAATTCACAAAATATTTCTAGAGCAAACGATGAAACTAAATTGCACAAAGTATTCTACAGAGTAACCAATCCGACGGTCCCGTCTTTTATCTGATTTCCTTCAATTTTTACTTCACTTCAATTTATTTGCATGCTATTTATTTTTTTCCAGCGATTTTTCCCTTTTCCTTGCATTTTAAATTACTTCGGTCAGTGACAGAGCAAAAACCCCCCTTTTTGTTGCAAAACCCCTTGTTTAGCGAAATCCTAAGAATTAACAAATAACTCTCTTCCCTGTGGACGACCCAGCCACTACCTACAGCAATGTAGCATAGAGCCGGAGTTATAAATTTTTATTTGACAACGAGGACTCGACAAACTCACACCGTCAAATTGGCGCCATTCCGGGGAAAAACGTTTGTTTTCTTTTTAATTTTTGGGTTTTTGCATTTTTTTTCTCTTATGCTTTTTCTTTGTATGATCACTGATAACTCTCCAAAAGGGAGTTATTTAGGCCTTAGTTCTATAGTATTTTGTGTGTCATTTGTGTTAAATAGGGTTGCTTTTAGATGAATATTATATGTTTTAACCCATTTGGAAGAATGGAGGCTTTAGAAGTTATTTTGTGCAGAAAATTTTGCTGAGCGACTTGAGGGAGCAATTTCCATGATCTAGCAAAACTGGGAGCAAAACTGCCACGTCACAGCTCGTTATCCATTTTAATAAAGTGGCGTTAGCTGAATTATTTTCGGATCTAAGAAGGTTGGAAAGCCCTCCACGTGTCCAAATTAACCTAATTAGGTTAAACCTCATCTTATAAAAGGAGGGAGCCGTCAAAGATAAATTCATTCACGATTGGGAGACCAAATCAATCGGCTATAGGCCGAATTGACGGCATAATGGAGATCTAAGAAGACCAAGTGCGATTCCTCTCAAGAAGACGAAGTTCTTCCATGTCCTTGGTGGTTTGGAGCAGCCGTTTCATCTCCCCAATTACTAAAAGGATTAGTATTTCTTGTGTATTTCGTATTATGGATGTGCTTATCGAGATTGTAACGTGTTTTATGTTTTCAATCATGAACTAATTGCTTTATAGGCATAGGTTAAGAATTATGTGATTGTTATATTTATAAAATCTGGAAATTTTATTTGATTATGTCATCTTGAGTTATTGTTGTTCTTTAATTTCATTATGTGCCTGCCTAGCTAGCTGGTATGTATAGCTTCTCCTAGTTTCAGGGATGATTAAGGAGTTGTGTGGCGATAATTCACACTAGACCATTATGTGTTGGTGAACGCTAGTGATTGAGTTAGGGATAACCAGTCGCCTAGTGCTTGATCGGTAGAGCTTCATTGGAGTTGAAACATATTCAAAAAAATCTGGAGTTCCGGGAGGATCCCGCTGATAATACTGCATGAGATTGACGGATCAAAAGAATTGCTGGAGCATCTTTATAAACAATTACAGAAGTCTTAACCTGTGTCTGTTTCCATTCTGTTTTCTCTAGTCGTAATCATTTACTGCTTTCTTATTTCTTTTGTTTCAGCATTTTAAAAACCCAATCAATTTAACCAACCTTTGGAAATCACTAAAAAGGAAAATTAAATCAATAGAGGTAGGCATTTCAATACCCTATGGATACGATAAATACTTATCACTTGCTGCTAGATTGTGTATACTTGCACAGTATTCTGGAGTTAATTTATCTCATATTTTTAACCACTTCAGAATTGCAACAAGTTTTTGGTGCCGTTGTCGGGGACTTGAAATTGTTTTATTTGATTGATTTTTTTTGTGTGTATTTTTGGTGATTTGGTGCGTGAACTTTTTGACTGTTTCTTTTTGTTTTGTAGGTGTGACTTTGGCGTATGAGCGATCCCCTGTGATTAGATTTTCAAGAAGTTCAAGTGATACTCGAGCAAAATGGATAGCAAAATAATTAGGCTAAGAATCCTATCCTTGTAGCAAATGATAGGGACAAAGCCATTAGAGCGTATGTTTTCGCAATAGTTGACGGGTTAAATCCGGTGATAGTGTGTCCAGTTATTAAGGCAACAAACTTTGAAATGACATCGGTCATGTTTCACATGTTAGAGATGGTTGGCCAATTCCATGGTTTATCATCTGAGGACCCCCATTTACATCTTAAGTCTTTTCTAGGAGTTAGTGATTCATTTGTTATCCAAGGAGTGTCGAGAGATGCCCTTAGATTAACCCTATTCCCTTATTCCCTTAGAGATGGAGCAAAAGCGTGGTTGAATTCTCTTGCTCCAGGATCAATAAGTAGTTGGAATGAGCTAATAGAGAAATTTCTTAGTAAGTATTTTCCACCAACTAGGAGTGCCAAGTTGAGGAGTGAGATAGTGGGATTTAGGCAGATTGAGGAAGAAACTTTTAGTGAGGCTTGGGAAAGGTTTTAAGGAGCTTTTGCAAAAGTGTCCCCACCACTATTTGCCATATTGTATTCAAATAGAAATATTTTACAATGGGTTAAACATAGCAACCCAGTGTATGGTTGATGTTTCTGCGGGAGGGGCCCTTTTGGCAAAAACCTTTAATGAAGCTTATGAGATTTTAGAGAGAATATCAACCTACAGTTGTCAATGGTCAAATGTTAGAGGCTCTAGTAAGAAAGTTAAGAGTGTGATAGAAGTTGATGGTGTGTCTACCATTAGGGCCGATATTGCAGCATTAGCTAACGCTCTTAAAAATATAATTGTGGTAAGCAATGTTCAGCAGCCGCCAGTGGTGGAATCTTCTGCAGTTGTAAATCAAGTTACAGAAGAATCATGTGTTTATTGTGGTGAAGAGCATAATTATGAGTTTTGTCCTAACAATCCAGCTTTTTTGTTTTTTGCAGGTAATCAAAGGAATAACCCTTATTCTAACTTTTATAATCTAGGTTGGCGCAACCACCCCAACTTTGCGTGGGGAGGGCAAGGAAGCAATTCGCAAGTCCCCCAAGCACAACAAAAGGTGGTGAACCAGTCCGGATTTGCTAAATCACAGGCATTGCCCCAGCAAAATAAGCAGGCTTTGCCCCAGCAAAGTTCGGGTAATTCTTTGGAGTCAATGATGAAGGATTATATGGCACGAAATGATGTCGCAATCCTAAGTCAGCAAGCTTCATTGAGAGCCCTAGAGTTGCAAGTGGGTCAGCTAGCTAATGAGCTGAAGGCACGACCTCAAGGGAACATTCCTTCAGATATTGAACACCCTATAAGGGAAGGTAAGAAGCAGGTGCAGGCAGTGACTTTAAGGAGTCGTAAGCCACTAGAAGAGAGGAAAGAGCCTAGTAAACCCAGGAAGTAGAAAAGAGTAGTGATAGTAATGTTGTCGAAAAAGAGTTGGAGTCTGGTAAAAATGATGGAGGTAGCAGCAAAGATGTTGGAGCAAATAGTTCTGTTCCAGATGTAGAACCCCCCCACCTTATGTACCGCCCCCACCCTATAACCCACCCTTACCTTTTCCACAAAGGCAAAAACCTAAGAACCAGGATGTTCAATTTAAGAAGTTTTTGGAGATTCTATAGCAACTTCATATAAACATACCCCTAGTAGAGGCTTTAGAAAAAATGCCAAATTATGCAAAAAAATTTAAGGACATTTTGACTAAAAATAAGAGATTAGGAAAGTTTGAGACTGTGGCTCTTACTGAGGAATATAGTGCTATTCTTAAGAATGGGCTACCGTCCAAGGCTAAGGATACAGGATCATTCACTATTCCTGTCTCCATGGGTGGAAAGGAGTTGGGGAGAGCACTTTGTGATTTAGGCGCAAGCATAAACCTTATGCCTCTTTCGGTTTATCGAAAGTTAGGTATAGGTGAAGCTAGGCCTACCACAACCACACTCCAATTGGCAGATAGATCTATCACATATCCTGAAGGTAAAATTGAGGATGTTTTAGTCCAGGTAGATAAATTTATTTTTCCTGTCGATTTCATTATTCTAGATTATGAGACAGATAAGAATGTCCCAATTATTCTTGGTCGTCCATTTTTGGCAACTGGTAGATCGTTGATAGATGTCCAATAGGGGGAGCTTACAATGAGGGTGTATGACCAAAAGGTGAAGTTCAATATGTTTGATGCAATGAAATATCCTAATGATCTTGAGGATTGCTCGTTCATTCAGGTGTTGGATGAGTTTGTTGAGGACCACTTTGAGAAGGAATTGATGGAGTGCCATACCCAAAAATTTGGAGAAATCCAAATTGAGGATTTGGAAATAGGTGGATTGGAGCATGAACATAAATTTGTAGGTGAGATTTCTAGTTTTGAGGGGAATTTTGAATCCTTAGAGCCAATAGATAAGAAATCCAAAGCCTATTGAACCTTATAATTCATTGACATTGCTCCAGCAACCTGAGATTAGGAAATCCTTCATTGATGAGCGGTTATTTACTGTAGCTCATATTAAGGTAGTGAAAACACCTTGGTATGATGACTTTTCCAATTACCTTGATTTTGGAAATTTGCCTCTTGGTTTATCAAAAGAACAGATGAAAGAATTTTTCCATGAGGTGAAATTTTATTTATCAAATGACGCATCTATGGTTAGACAATGTGTTGATGATGGCTGTGAGTTAAAAAAAGGACAGCGAATAAAGCATTACTGGGGGGAGGAGTTTCCTTCGAAATATCCTTCCCTAAAATTGGTCGATGAATGAGTAAGCAAGAGTTTGCGGGAGTATTTCATTTTGCAATACTTTTAGCTCCTAGTGTTGTTGCGATTTTATTTTATCTCGTGGATTTTATTCTGGTTTGAATTAATTTGAAATAGATTTTATTGATTTCAATTTTATCTGATTTATTTTAATTGTTGGTATTTTCGTAGATTTTATGTTCGTTTTATTTTTTTTTTATTTTGGTTGATTTAATTCTTAATTTAATCGGATTAGTTCTATTTAGATTTAATTTCAGTCTGAATTTTTAATTTCTGTTTAGATTAGATTTTTAATAATATATCTTCCTGATTTAATTCTGAAATATTCTTCTCTGAAGTTGCTGGCAGATTTAGGGAGCGCAGGTTTTAAGGGAGCAAAATTTCAGCATTCTAATCAGAAGCTCCCATTATTTGATCTCGTTTTTTTTATGTTAATTTTGATTTATTTTCTGTTTTGATATTATTTTTATTTGATATGATTTTTATTCGGTTAGATTTTTATTTTATTTTTATTTTGTTGGTTGGTTTAGATTTTATTTTCAAGATTTAATAAATCGAAGATTTTTCCAGATTTAAAATGAAATATATCTAGTGGATTTTATTTAAAAAAAAATATTTGATTTCGTAATTTTGTTGAGAAGATCAGAGATTTTATTCAGTTAAGATCTTTTGTGAGTTAAGATTATAATTTTACCGTTGAGATTTTATTGTTGTTAGCAGGATAATTAAGTGGGCATGCAGTTAATTACCAAAGATATCATGTGTTGAGCAGAGGGCAGTTGGTGTAATGGTTGTTACACACAGAGGGAGCACAGTAAATGGAAGATCTTACCATTTGACAAATTAAATTTTTCCATGAATCCATGAGGTTAAAACAGTAACTTAAATTAATTAGGAGATAATTAGGGGATAATTATTTGTTGAAGATCTTTGACTTAGTGCCCTATTTATAAGAGCTCCCATCAGGTACGTTTTTCACTCTCATCTTTTATTACTACTGATGTGATTTTTTTTCCTTTCTGTGTGTATTATTATTGTGAGGGTAAAAAGCACAAGCAATGAAAGAAAGATAGACGAAAGAAGAAGTGCTGGTGGATGAAGATACAGTGCAAGAGAGGGTTGATGAGGCTTCGTAGAGATCAAAGAAAAGAAGAAGAGGTCTAAGAGAGAAAAAAAAAGTAAGAACCCCTACCCCAACCCTTTCTCCTGACCATTTGTTTCTGAAAAAGAAAAGCCAGAAGAGGAAAAAGAAGATAAGAGGAATGAAGTTGAGACTGAAATAGAACTGAGTGAAGAAGTTGAGCTTGATGAAAGATTTCAGAGGTTCATTAATGAAGATGAAGCGAAATGTTCTAATGGAGCGCGGCTTCAATGATGGCAAAGAGTTTGCACATTTTCCTTGAGCGAACATCACTAATCACAGTTGGAAACGGCTGTGCGCAAAGCCGAAGCCCACTGTTGATCAACTAGAATGGGAGTTCTACGCCAACATTGATGAAAATGAAGGATTATTGGTTATTGTTCGTAGAGTTGTTGTCGACTGGAGCTTTGGAGTGAGTAATTCTCTATTTAACTTGAAAGACGTCACCCACACTGTTTTCAATAAAATATTAGTTGCTTCATCAAACGAGCAACTGAATGCCTAGTGGAGGTTGTCTAAAATGAGGGCAAGAATATTCCAGTCAACATACCTGTAGAGTAAGGCTACTACTTGGCTCGACTTTATGAAGAAGAGATTATTGCTTACAGCGTACGACTTCACTGTCTCCCGTGATCGACTGCACTTGAAGGTTCAGAGTCCCAAAATGTTCCAGTGAAATAAAGTTGTTTGACAAGAGGATTATTGACACTACTAGACTTCAGAGAGGTGAGACGTGCTAAGGTGGTTTGTTGTGTTGTGTCCATAGGGTGCTAGAGCAATTTGAGATGGTGCTCAGTAGGCTAGAATTCACTGCGAGACAACTTCGAACCTACTAGAGCTATGCTGATAAAAGGGACACCACACTAAAGAGGGCTATGCAAGCGAATTTTTCTAAGCCATATCAAGCCTTCCTAATTTTCATTGATGATCTTATGAACCCTTGCATTCCACCCCCGTCCATCATTTGAGAGGAAGAAGAAAACCAGAGCCTGAACATAAAGAAGAATTACAGGGAAGTTTTAGTTTCTTCGAGCAAATATTTTGATGAATGATTTTATGTGCTCGTCTTGCTTGTGTTTTGTTCTTTCTGCTTATGTTATGTTCTATTTCTTTGTTTTTATCTAATGCTTTAAAATCTATCTCTTTCATGATTACGTAAATCTGTGATCTTGATCTTTAAAGAAATCAAATATTGTTTTGTTTGGCACATCTGAGTGTCTAACTTAATTTTCTTCTGAATTTTTGAAGCTTGGACTAGTTAGCTTAATTAGATCACGATGTTCTGATCTCTAGAAAAACCTTTTGCTTGAGCATTCCTTCTAGCCTAGTCATGAGTGCAACAAAAGTTCTGAGGTAGCATTGACTTATTGGATCCACCTTAGGCTTAATTCTAGTCTCACGCTTAGTTTAAAATTCAGATAGAAAATTTTAAGTTTGGGGGTATAATTTAACATGATAATAATTCATTGACAATGAATAATTTAAGTTTAGGGGACTTTTAGCTACTCCTCTTGTTTTGTCCGAGCATTCCTCTCCTTCATAATAATTTTTCTAGGTTGTTGAGTAACCAGGGACATTTGTGACACCCACAGTTTGTCTTTGCATCAAAAAATGACCTAGGAGAATATATAAAAAAAAAATGATAAAAATAATTGCTGAAAAGAAAAATTTTGAAAAATTTTGCTGAGAAAATTCATAGAGCAAAAGTTTTGAAGGATGAATGATAATCTAGCAGTTTTCTGTCTCACAAGGCTTAGGTGAGCTTCATCATAAAATGTCGCCATTCTGAGAAGCAAGGGATAGAATAACTAAGGATTTTTGGGTTTAACAATGAGTATTTAGCCTAATTGGTGATAAGTTTGAGGCAAGGGTATACTGCACCATAAAGTGGGTCATCTCATGCTTAAAAGCTTATGACTGTAAGGCTGCTTTAAGTCTGAAGAACAAAAGAATAAATCCCCTAAAATATGTGTTCAAATATGTCTGATAATAGAGCTAAGCTGTGGTAAGTTCTTAGGATTGAGTTAAAGGTGGTGATTATTTGTTCAAAGCTAAAAGAATTATTTTGCTGCAGCAGTGCTTGGTTTTGCAGGATGCTCGGGTAAAGGTTGAAGGTAGTGTTGGAATATCTGTTTTGATTGAGTTGTGCTATGACTAATGTTTTGAATTTTAAAGGGAAGGTGAGTTAGTATTGCTCGGGACGCGCAATAGTTCAAGTTTGGGGGTATGATAACTCTCCAAAAGGGAGTTATGTAGGCCTTAGTTCTATAGTATTTTGTGCGTCATTTATGTTAAATAGGGTTGCTTTTAGATGAACACTATATGTTTTAACCCATTTGGAAGAATGGAGGCTTTAGAAGTTATTTTGTGCAGAAAATATTGCTGAGCGACTTGAGGGAGCAATTTCCATGATCCAGCAAAACTGGGAGCAAAACTGCCACGTCACAGCTCGTTATCCATTTTAATAAAGTGGCGTTAGCTGAATTATTTTCGGATCTAAGAAGGTTGGAAAGCCCTCCACGTGTCCAAATTAACCTAATTAGGTTAAACCTCATCTTATAAAAGGAGGGAGCCGTCAAAGATAAATTCATTCACGATTGGGAGACCGAATCAATCGGCTATAGGCCGAATTGACGGCAGAATGGAGATCGAAGAAGACCAAGTGCGATTCCTCTCAAGAAGACGAAGTTCTTCCATGTTCTTGGTGGTTTGGAGCAGCCGTTTCATCTCCCCAATTACTAAAAGGATTAGTATTTCTTGTGTATTTCGTATTATGGATGTGCTTATCGAGATTGTAACGTGTTTTATGTTTTCAATCATGAACTAATTGCTTTATAGGCATAGGTTAAGAATTATGTGATTGTTATATTTATAAAATCTGGAAATTCTATTTGATTATGTCATCTTGAGTTATTGTTGTTCTTTAATTTCATTATGTGTCCGCCTAGCTAGCCGGTATGTATAGCTTCTCCTAGTTTCAGAGATGATTAAGGAGTTGTGTGGCGATAATTCACACTAGACCATTATGTGTTGGTGAACACTAGTGATTGAGTTAGGGATAACCAGTCGCCTAGTGCTTGATCGGTAGAGCTTCATTGGAGTTGAAACATATTCCAAAAAATCCGGAGTTCCGGGAGGATCCCGCTGATAATACTGCATGAGATTGACGGATCAAAAGAATTGCTGGAGCATCTATATAAACAATTACAGAAGTCTTAACCTGTGTCTGTTTCCATTCTGTTTTCTCTAGTCGTAATCATTTACTACTTTCGTATTTCTTTTGTTTCAGCATTTTAAAAACCCAATCAATTTAACCAACCTTTTGAAATCACTAAAAAGGCAAATTAAATCAATAGAGGTAGGCATTTCAAGACCCTGTGGATACGATAAATACTTATCACTTGCTGCTAGATTGTGTATACTTGCACAGTATTCTGGAGTTAATTTATCTCATATTTTTAACCACTTCAGAATTGCAACAATCACTCCTTCCGTGCAGAATAAAAATTTAAGATATAATCTTGAGATCACACGGGAGGAGCGACGTCTAAGGAGGCAAGCCAGGAGCAGAGAGAGCGAGAGTAAAAAGCCTATTCACTTTCCTGTGATGGGAGACCAGACGCTCAGACAGATGGCAGAGCCTGATTTGAATCAGCAACCCCTCTATATCACCTACCTTGAAACGACAGGTACCTTCAAACTTAAATCCAGTTTGATCCACTTACTTCCTATCTTTCGTGGTAATGCAGGAGAGGATCCACATAAGCATATGATGGAATTCCACATCGTGTGCTCTGGTTTGAGGCCACATGGAGTCAAAGAGGAGGCTATCAACCTGAGGGCATTTCCATTCTCTCTAAAAGATCAAGCCAAGGACTGGTTGTACTATCTACCATCTGGCTTAGTGACTACCTGGAACCAGATGAAAAGACTTTTCCTGGAAAAGTTCTTTCCTACGAGCTGAGCAGCAAATCTGAGGAAAGAAATCTATGGCATTACCCAGATCTCCAGGGAGACCCTATACGAGTACTGGGAGAGATTCAAGAGACTATGCGCTAGTTTCCCACACCATCAGATTTTGGACCAGCTCCTGATTTAATATTTTTATGAGGGATTTCTCCTTATGGATGGGAGTATGATCGATGCCGCTAGTGATGGTGGACTAGTGAATAAGATGGTAGCTGAGGCCCGAGAACTCATTTCGAGCATGATAAAAAGCTCACAGTAGTTTGGCACGAGAGAGCCTGCAACATTGACGGGACGGGGTGTCGGGACTCGTGGCAAATAAAATTTATATAATCCATGACACTATAACTATTTTGTAGAAATAGTGGCCAGGGTCGAACATAGGGAAGAGGATATAGCAGATGCAGAATTTTGTGTTCATGTAACATGGGGGTTTCGAAAAGGTGATGTAGTAAAGTAAAATGTTGAATTGGGATTGTTGGATTGGGATTTCTTATGCTTCAATGTTATTTCACTTGGCTTCCTAGTTTTCTCTAAAAATCATTCTATGCAGCTTTTATTAGTCCAGTTAGCTTTTTGGTTACTCGGAGGACCCCCTACACTAGCCTGTGTTTAATTAACCAATTAACCCAGAACCCTGCAATTAACGTGATTAATTAAATTAACATGAACGACCGCCACCCCTCATGCATAAAGTAACAATCATCCGAAACCTCGCAATGACTACTAAATTATGTCTAACTAATCAAAAATAAACAATCTGAAACCTCGCAATTGGCTACTTAAATTAGTCGTTCTAGACTCGTGGGTCTGAAATTGTATTAACTAAATATAAATTGAATTTAAATCTAATCAATACAACTTTTAACATGCATCTTAGGCCTAACAAGGGTTGCCACTCCGTAGAGATTGCCTTGCCTCGGCCTAGTGGCTATCTAAAAATAATTGATAGAATGCACAAATAGAAATCTCCTAGAGTCGTCAATCCTAAGAAACTAATCTCATGCATTGGTTTAAACAAGATTACATGTAAAACTCAATAAAAGGCAACAAGAATAGAATGTATAAACTAGAAAACTCAGCCAAATATAGATATCATTCAAGCATAATCTCAATCCAACAATACAAACGAGTTTACAAACGAGTTTAGCTACTCATAAACAAAGAGAAACTACATACAAATACGAAAGAATGCATAAAATATGACCTAAGAAGGTCTATACAGTAGCTAGAAACGAAAAGAGATGAAACTAATCGCAAAAGGGCCAAAATTCTAACCTAACGGTGAACTAAACTGAAGCCCTATATTTATAGAAAACGTCGCAGCGTCTCGACGCTAGGCTCGACGTCTCGATGCCACAAACTTTGTATTCCATGCCAAAATCGCGACGGCGTCACGACGCTAGGGGAAGCGTCTCAACGCCATCCCCAATCCGAGCCTTGCTAGCTTTTTTTCTCGATTTTGTCTCGTTATTTCTTGATACGGGGCTTCAACCTTCAATTCTTGGTGTCGTTTTCAGGCCCGCTTCGATACACTTGGGTCTTTTCACCTCCTCGCCAACCAAGAACACCGAGATGGCTCCAAAACTCCATAATTGGCCCGAATTAACACCAATTTAGCATGGTTGGCTCCTAACATCGCCTAAGCTCAAAGTACCTGTAAGTAAGACAAGTAAAACATAAAATTCCTCTAATAAGTTTAGATTAGAGGTAATAAAATAGGACTATTTTGGTCCTATCAAATACCCCCAACCTAAATCTTGCTAGTCCTCAAGCAAGGCACACACAAACCAAAGAAAAAGATGTTGTGCATATAATTGTAAAGTGACTTAATCCTCAAGGCTCAAACATTCCAAAAACCAAAGCGATCAAGAGACATTCTCAGGAACCACCAATAAGGAGACAAATCAAAAGTTTTCAAAGATAATCTTGCACAAGAGAGTTCTATCTCACCTAAAGAAGACTTTACTAGCCTGGGATTGGTTTACTAAACTCTCATCCTATCTTCCCCCTACACTGGCACTAAGGTCTCGCTAAAAGGCCTAAATGGAACAAACTAGGTTGCTTCCTCTTTGCTTAGGTGCCTGAATAAGGAATTCCTTTTTCTTCTTCTTTTTCTTTTGCTTTTCTTTTTCTTTTTGCATTTCTTTTAGGTCGGGGCACTAGCTTTCACACTAGAATGCAGGGACCCATAACCCGAGTTTAACCCTTGGTTGGCCTAACTGATCCCACTACATTGCAAGCATGCTTTTTTTTTCAAAATAAAAAACAAAAAAGACGAGCATATGATTTTTCTTTTGGGCTCACGCTCATTATCTCATTTTTCCTTTTGTTTTAGCAGGCATATTTTTTTTTCTCTCCTAGGCAAGGCTCCACACACTATTTTACAAAAAAATTAGACTTTCTCGCTAAACCTTACACCTATCAGAGTGACACAGGAATATAAGCTAAGTAACTCGCTCCAAAGCATTCAAGTCCTACTTTAAAGCAAGAAAGACACCCAACTCGTGCAAGATATATCCAAGAAAAGTTTTAAAAAGGCTCCTTTTTGGGTACTCATGGTCACAACTCATCGAAAGCTATAAATTTTTGAAAAAATTTGAGTCAATCCTAGGAAATCATTATCACTTAAACAAGCATATACACAACAGGCATGCAAGGCATTCATTAAGCACAAACATTGGCCTGACACTCAGATGCTCAAGGCCCAACAGAAATACAAAGTAGAATCCTAATAGGACCTAAATAGTCTTATTTTATCACCTCTAATCTAAGCTTGTTAGAGTTATTTTATGCTTTACTTGTCTTATTTATAGGATATTTGAGCTTAGGCTATGTCGGGAGCCGATCACACTAATTGGTGTTAATTCGGGCCAATTACGGAGTTTTGAAGCCATCTTGGTGTCTTGGAAGGCGAGGAGGTGAAAAGACCCAATTGTGCTGAAGCGGTCCTGGAGAATGACACCAAAAGCTAAAGGTTGAAGCCTTGTACCGAGAAGAAAGGAGAAAAGACCGAGAAATAAAACAGCAAGTTGAGAATCAAGACTGGCATCGAGACGGTGCCCTTGGCGTCTCGACACCGACGCGAGAATTGGCCGGAGTGTAAAGTTCGCAGCATCGAGACGCTGTCCTTGGCGTCTCGATGCCGCCGAGTTTTCTATAAATATGTAGCCTCAGTTTAGTCCGTCGTTAGGTTAGACTTTTGGTCCTTTTACGATTCCTTTCGCCTCCTTTACTTTTTAGTACTGTTGTAGACCATTTTAGGTCATATCTTATGGATTCTTTCATGTATATTCATGTTTTAAATTAATCTATGAGTAGCTGAGTATTTAGATCGTTGGATTGGGTTTATGCTTTGATTTCTAATAAGATTGGTTGAGTTTTCTAGAGTTTACTTACTATTCTTGTTGTCTTTTCACTCAATTTTGCATGTTATCCCGTTTAAACCAATACATGAGGCAAGTCTATTAGGATTGACGACCCTATGTGATTACCTCTTATGTATTCAATCAGTTATTTTTAGATAGCCACTAGGTTGAGACAAGCCACTCTTTACGCGAGACGACCCTTGATAGGCCTAGGATGCATGTTAAACGTTGTAGGAATTAGATTTGAATCTTATTCGAATTTAGTTAATACAATTCCGGACCCATGATCCCAAAGCGGCTAGTTTAATAGGTGATTGCGAAATTGCTTAATCTAAAAACTAGTTAGATATAATTAGTAACCGTTGCAGAGGTCTCGGATGGTTGTTATTTTATGTATGAGGGGTTGATAAGGGCAAAAAATATACCTATTTTACCCTTATATTTAGCTCATTTTCTTGTCAAAATTACATGTTTAGATCAAATTTACTATTCCAGAACTTTGAAAGTGTTAAAGTTGATGAATTAGGGAGTTGAGAGTCATGTATGTCAATATTATGCTTATTTGTGCTTAAAAAGATCCAATTTGATAAGGATTTAACCTGATTTGGTGTTTTGCAGAAAACAGAAGATATCTGGAAAAACCCAGAAATGCGTCGCATTTCTAGGAAGGCAAAATCCAAATGCAACCGCATTTCTGGGCAGACAAAGGTAGTTCCAAGTCCGTCGCGGGTCGTTTTGAACGAGAGTTTTACACACCTAACCGGCTGTTTTGACCCCGAAACTTATTGGGCTACCTACCAATACCTATTTCGTGGCTCCTCAACTACTCCCCACACTATATAAGGCCTTGATTCGAAGAGAAATCCAAGCAGAACTCACAGGGAAGAAGAGGGTGGTGACAGAACCCTAGTAGACACCCATGAGTAGGGATGCCCGTGGTCCTTCTTAGATGACTGAATTCTAACCTTTAGTTAGACATCAAATCTAAGTGTTTGTAGAGATTTTCACCCTATTCCCATTTGTAAAGGAGAGTAGAGTGTTGAGCGAACTCTAGAAGGATTGGATAAAAGAAAAAACCCTAGTTTTAGCTACTGCACCTTATTTCCAGCAATTGTTCTTTTCATTATTTATGTATTATTACATTCATTATGTCAATGAAAAGTTATTCTTTTGCATCTTATTCCATCATGCGTAACTAAATCCCATTGAGGGGTTCAATATAGTGAATTCTCTTATGGCTAAAATAGCTTGAAAGTGTTTATTTACTTAAGTTCTATTCATTGCATGTCACTCTTTATTGAATATCACTCTGCATCTTGCTGAGTTTAAATTGATCACTTAGATTTTGCATGCTTGATAGCGAGCATAGCTAGCTATTTTTCCCTAATTATTTTAGCTAGTCTTTTATATTTAATTGGCCAAATTTATGCATTTTAGTGTTTCATTTGTAGGAAATATGTATTGGAGCTAAATTGAGAAATTGGGAATGATCGGGTGTTCGGAACGATAAAAAAGGCCAAAGAAACGAAGATTGAATCGAAGTGGAAGCTTGGTGATTAGTGTAAATCGAGGACCAGCGTCGAGACCCTTGGTTTTGGGCGTCTCGACGCTGGAGCTTTCCTCTTTTAATTCAGGCGGCAAAAGGTCACAACGTCGCAACGTTGTGACCATAGTGTCTCGACGCTCTCGAAATTTTCCTTTATAGAATGCTCGGTTCGCAATAGTGTCGCGACACTGTGCCTAAAACGTCTCGACGCTGTCGACTTTTTTCCTATAAATAGAATGCGATTAGGGTTGATAAAGGGGACTTCTTTTGATGCAGTGTTGGCCTAAATTCTGACTAATACTTTCTGTGGGAGCTGAAGCAAGTTGGAGGAGCGAGATTCGAAGGCTCGGGTCATGGAGATCATGACGGGGACGTGCGGTTTCGGTGACTTAGCGTTTAATCTCTTTTCCCTCTTTATTTTAGTTGGTTTTAATGGTTGTTTTAGACTTAGTTTATATCGTAACGCGTTGTATGAGTAGCTAAGTTCTTTATCTTAGGGATTGATGTAGCCCTTTGGGCAATTTTGGATTGATTTATGGATGTATTTCATGCTTTCATTTATGCATAACGTGTTCTTAATGCCTTCAATTTACCGGCCATAAATTGATTGATGATTGTGTTTGAATCTTGCTCGGGAGAGAGAATTTAGATTAGAAATCGTTATGAATGACTAGGATAAATCTTGAGATCGAAAGATAATAGATAATTCTAGAAATCATTAAAAAGGACTAACCTTAAAACCTTGCATGTTAATGAATTTAGATAGGGATATTGGGTTCATTGCATGTGAGAGGATTATGTTTGCTCGGGAGAGATATGTATGATTGTAGTTTTCCTAGATTTATGAATCATAGCATGTTAATTATCCATTAATTAATCCATAATCCCAATTGGTGAAATCAACTCCTTAAATATTTTGCCATCAATTGATTGCCACACTTTTTGCTTGTGTTAATTTTGCATACTTTGTCACTAAAGTTTGTTCCCTAAATAAAATTGGATTAAAGTATTTGCGGCAGTTAATTTGATTAGAAACCCAATCCAGAGGACGACATTCGATTTAATTGATCACTATATTATAACTTGGCCCGTACACTTGCGGTAAGCAATCTGCGCATCAATGCTAGGTGAGTTTGATCTCGAAAGGGAGGAACAACATCAGTTCTCATAAAGGTGGTATTGGAGAAATGGATCGAAAGAGTGTATTCGGTGTTATAGGGCGAAGCTGCCTAAGGCACCCTATAACAACTATAGAGTTATAGATTGCATGCTTGAATTATCTACGTCGGAGTCGAGTCACAGACATGTGCATAACGATACTCGTTTACCCTTCTAACGGTTCTTGGGAGAAAAGCCAAATAAAAGTTAAATCTGACCCAATGCATGAATAGACTTAGGTTTAATAAGCAATGATTAGAGTTATTTTACCTTAGGGTTGAAACTATATTGAGCACCTCGCTTATTTATCATTGTTTTTTTTACTTGTTTATTTTGTTTATTTTCCAAAAATCATCATCAACTATTTCTTTGGTTACCTTATCTAAGCAATCTTTGAACAGATTCTTCTTCAAATCTGTGTTTACAATTTAGTCCTCATGGGATCGATACCCTTTGAATACTTCTAAGGTTTTTATTACTACATGCCATAGTGTATACTTGCACTAGGTTGGCTAAATTTATCTTAATCATTGTTTACCATCTTTCCTAACATCTACATCCACATTTCGGCCACACACGCATCAAGTTTTTGGCACCGTTGCTGGGGACCAAAATTGAAACCAGTTTTGTTTATTGAGATTGCGATTCGATTGCGACCGCATTTCTGTCTCAAGAAGGATTTGACTTTGATTTGCAATTTTTCTCTTGCAGGTTAAGGTTAGTGCATGAACAAGGGGTGTCCACTCCTTGATATAGATCCTGAGATAGAAAGAACATTTCGTCGTTGTCGGAAAGAGAAAAGACAAGAGAAGGGAACAACAAGAGTTGTGCACAGGAACCTCTTGAAGAAGCTTCTTATATACAATAATTTCCGATGGACCAACCTGGAGTCGATCGTCAAGTTGACCCATAAAATTGTGGAAGGAAGCAAAATGGTGGGAGAATCCCTCCAGCACCTCCAGTTCCACCGGTGCCACCATATGAAAATCCAATTTATATTGCTGAAGACCGCAATAGAGCAATAAGGGACTATGCCTTACCCGTTTTCCAAACTCTAAATCCAGGAATTCTAGAGCAACCAATAGAAGCTCCACAGTTTGAGCTGAAACCAGTGATGTTTCAAATGCTCAATACCATGGGCCAGTTTTTTGGACTTCCGAGTGAAGATCCACATAAACATATCAAGCAGTTCTTGAGAATTTGTAGTTTTTTTAAAGTCACAGGAGTACCTGAAGATACATTGAAACTAAAGTTTTTTCCTTTTTCATTACAGGGAGATGCTAAAGCCTGGTTGGACTCATTCCCTCCAAACTCCATCACATCCTGAAATGACTTGGTTGAAAATTTTTAGAGAAGTTTTTTCCTAATAAAAATGCTAAGTATAGAGCTGAGATTATTTCTTTTAGACAATCTTATAATGAATCTTTAGATGCAGCTTGAGATAGATTCCAAAGGTTGGTCAGGAAGTGTCCTCATCATGGATTGCCTGCATGTATCATCATAGAGTATTTTTATAGTGGATTGGATCAAGCTTCAAAAGCTCTAGTCAATGCATCTGCCAATGGATCTTTCTTAAAGAAATCTGCAAATGAAGCACATGCCATATTGGACACAATTGCCACAAATAACAGACACTGGGGAGAGACAAAGCCAACAATTTTAAAGAATCCAGTTAAAGCAGTAGAGACGGAGGCGAATTCAACCATGCAAGCCCAGATCAATGTCATCAACAAAATGATGATGGGCATGACCATGGCCAACCAAGCTAACATAGCACCCACCAATGTTATCTCTTCTCCCTGTTGTGATATTTGTAATGAGGAGCATGTTACTGATAACTGTCCACTAAATCCTGCATCTGTTTTTTATGTAGAACAACAAGGGAACCAGAACTAGAACCGATGAAATCTATACTCGGCTACATACAACCCAAGTTGGAGACAGAATCCAAACTTCTCTTGGGGAGGTCAAGCTAGAACGAGTAATTCCAATACAAATCAATTTGGAAAATCTTCAACAGGATTCAATTCCCAACCTACACAGCAGCAGCCGTAGAAGAACTTCCAACCAGTCCAAGTGCAGAGTCAAGAGTCAAATCTAGAGGCTCTGATGAAAGAGTACATGGCAAGAAATGATGCCGCTATCAGGAATTTGGAAGTACAAATTGGACCGATCACTCAAGAAATCAAAAACAAACCACAAGGGACATTGCCCAGCAAGACTGAAAACCCTCACCGAAAAAGGTAAGGAGCAGTGCAAGGTCGTCACCTTGAGAAGTGGATTAGAATACGATGGACCAAAATACCCCGTGAATCAAGAAGTAAGGAAAATCCCAGAAAAAGCTCCAGAAGAAGTTCTAGAAAAAAAGTCAGAAGTTACCACAGAAGTTTGTCATAATAAAGAAAATAAAGAAAATACCAAGGAATCAGAAGCCTTGGAAGAAAAAAGTGAAAGTTCAAGTTTAGAGAAAAAGCAGGAAAATGCGACCGAAAAACCTAAAAAGTTTATTATAGATCCAGATTACATACCACCACCTCCATATCCTCAGAGATTCAAGCATGCCTCATAAGATGCAAAATTTAAAAAGTTTCTAGATATCCTCAAGCTCTTCCACATCAACATCCCGTTGGTGGAAGTGCTTGAACAGATGCCAACTTATGTAAAATTCCTGAAGAACATTCTGTCCAAGAAGAAAAGATTGGGAGAGTATGAAACAGTTGCACTTACCGAATGCTCTAGTGCATTGGTCAAGAACAAAATCCCTCCCAAGTTAAAGGATCCAGGAACCATTCCATGCGCCATTGGAGGACGGAATGTTGGCAAGGCATTATGCGATCTAGGAGCAAGCATAAATCTGATGCCATACTCAGTTTTCAAGCAGTTAGGTATAAGAGAAGCTAGACCAACAACTGTGACTTTGCAGTTAGCCGACAGGTCACTAACACAACCCATGGGCAAGATTGAGGATGTGTTAGTCAAGGTTGATAAATTTGTATTCCCAACAGACTTCATCATATTAGACTGTGAAGCAGATAAAGAGGTGTCGATTATTTTAGGTCGACCATTCTTTGCAACTGGTAGGACCTTGATCGACGTTCAAAAGGAGACTTGGCTATGAGGGTCAACGATCAACAAGTCACCTTCAACATCATGAAAGCACTGAAATATCCAGGAGATCTTGAAGAATGTTCAGTGATTGATGAGATTGACGAACTTTCTTTATTTACCTTGCAAAAATTATTAAAGGGAGAGACGTTGGAAGACATGCTTGAAGAGGAAGAACAAGAGGAAAAAGGTGGAAAAAAGATTGAAGGAGTAGAAGAACCAGCCACAAATGGATCTGTAGTAGCGCGGATAGAAGCATTGAGAGATTCCTTAGAATCAAACCAAGAAGAAATCAAGCCTCTGCAGCCATCTATGATCAACCCTCTGGATCTAGAACTCAAACCGCTACCAGAACATCTTAAATACAATTTCCTTGGAGAAAACAAAACACTACCAGTTATTATATCAGCTTATCTCACTTACAAAGATGAAATGTCTTTGTTGCAGGTCCTATCTAGTCATAAAAAGGCAATAGGTTGGATAATTGCAGATATTCAAGGAATCAACCCATCATTTTGCATGCATAGAATCAACCTTGAAGAATGACCCTAGAATTCCATTGAAAGTCAGCGGAGACTAAATCCCATTATGAAAGAAGTTGTCAGGAAAGAGATTTTAAAATGGTTGGACGTAGGAGTCATTTATCCAATTTCAAACAGTAGCTGGGTAAGCCCAATACAATGCGTCCCCAAGAAGGGTGGGATAACTATAGTGGAGAATGAGAAAAATGAATTGATTCCGACAAGGACAGTCACAGGATGGCGAGTCTACATAGACTATTGCCGCCTCAATAAAGTAACCAGGAAAGACCACTTCCCGTTACCATTTATAAATCAAATGTTGGACAGACTTGCAGGGAAGGATTATTACTGTTTTTTAGACGGTTACTCAGGTTACAATCAAATAACAATAGCTCCAGAAGACCAGGAGAAGACCACGTCCACATGTCCGTACGGGACATTTGCCTTTCGAAGAATGCCATTTGGATTACGTAATGCACCAGCCACCTTTCAAAGGTGTGATGGCTATATTCTTCGATATGGTAGAGCGAACATTAGAAGTGTTTATGAATGAATTTTCTATCTTCGATGAAACGTTTGCAGTGTGTTTACAGAATTTAGACCAAGTCTGGAAAGATGTGAAGAAACAAACCTGGTATTGAACTGGGAAAAGTGTTATTTCATGGTACGAGAAGACATAGTCCTTGGACATCGAATTTCTAGAAATGGAATTGAGGTAGATAAGGCAAAGATTGAGATCATATCCAAGTTACATTTTCCAAAAGCAGTTCGAGATATCAGGAGCTTTCTAGGCCGCGCAAGTTTTTACAGAAGATTCATTAAAGATTTCTCTAAAATTTCTAAACTGTTGTGCAGGTTACTCGAGGTAGATAGACCGTTCGAATTCAATGAAGGTTGTAATAAAGCCTTCGAGACTCTAAAGAATGCACTCAGTACATCATCGATCATAATTGAACCTGATTTGACTCAACCATTCGAATTGATGTGTGATGCTAGCGATTTTGCAGTTGGAGCAATATTATGTCAGAAAAGAGGAAAAATTGTGCAACCTATTTATTTTGCAAGCAAAATGGTCAACGAAGCTCAGTTGAACTACACTGTCACGAAAAAGGAATTACTTGCAGTAGTATTTGGTTTTGACAAATTTAGATCCTACCTAGTGGGAACTAAAGTCATAGTTCATACTAATCATTCAGCTCTCAAACATTTGCTATCCAAAAAGGATGCCAAGCCCCGATTAATCTGTTGGATTTTACTTTTGCAGGAGTTTGACATTGAAATCCAAGATAGACAGGGATTCGAGAATCAGGTAGCAGACCACCTATCAAGACTTGGAGAGGAAGTGCATGTGGAGAAAGGGCTGGATATTCAAGAATCATTTGCAGATGAGCAAATTCTGGCAGTAAGGACAATTGAACTCCCATGGTTTGCAGATTATGTGAACTACTTAGTTAGTGGACTAAAACCCCCGGAAGCAACCGCTCAACAGCTTAAGAAGTTTCTGAAAGATGTCAAGGACTACTACTGGGATGAGCCATACTTGTACAAGCTAAGTCCAGATCAAATACTTAGATAGTGCGTAACAGAAGAAGAGGTACCACTCATATTGGAAGCCTGTCATTTGGCTCCATATGGAGGACACTTTGCCGGACTAAAGATTGCAGCCAAGGTCCTCCAATCAGGATACTTTTGGCCAAGTCTCTTCAAAGATGCACACCTGTTAACAAAGAACTGTGATCAATGTCAAAGAACTGGGAATCTAACAGCCAAGAGTGAAATGCCTCTAAACTTCATTCTCGAAGTGGAAATCTTCGATGTACGGGGGATAGACTTCATGGGCCCATTCCCGCCGTCCTTTGGAAAATTTACATTTTGTTTGCAGTTGACTACATATCGAAATGGATCGAGGCCATAGCTACAGCAACAAATGATGCAAAGGTGGTGAAGAAATTTTTCATGAAGAATATTTTCACAAGATACGGAACCCCTCGTTTCATCATAAGCGATGAAGGATCTCACTTTTTAAACAAGATGATAGCCAACCTATTTTCCAAATACAATATCAGACATAAAGTAGCCACTGCTTACCATCCTCAAACAAATGGACAAGTAGAGCTCTCTAATCGGGAGATCAAAGCTATTTTGGAAAAGACGGTAGACCCTTCTAGAAAGGATTGGTCACTATAGCTTGACGAGGCATTATGGGCACACAGGATTGCACACAAAGCGTCCTTAGGTATGTCTCCGTATCGACTCATATTTGGAAACGCCTGTCACTTACCACTTGAGTTGGAACACAAAGCTTACTGGGCATTAAAGAAGTTCAATTTCAACATGGACAAAGCTGGAATCAAGAGAAAGTTACAACTAAATGAACTAGAAGAACTCCGACACTTCTCCAATGAGAATACAAAACTATATAAGGATAAGGTCAAAAGATCGCATGATAAAAGAATTCATCCAAAGGAGTTCCATAAGGGTCAACAAGTGCTACTCTTTAATTCCAGACTTAAGTTATTTCTGAGAAAACTAAAATCAAGATGGTCGGGACCATTCAAGATCGTGAGAATCTTTGATTATGGAACCGTAGAGCTGATGGATAATCAAGGCATGCATTTCAAGGTGAATGGACAAAGAATTAAACCCTATTGGGGGAAGAATTTTGGGCCGAAGAAGCCCCTGTAGCTGTGATTTATCTGGTATGACTTCTATCTTTGAAAATTTACATTTTTTACATTATGTGGATTTGTAATAAATAAAATAAAATAATAAAATAGATAGGATAGCAAAATATATGGACAAGAGTAAAACTCTGTCTAGGAAACGGTACTTAAGCTGACCGTAGGGAACACCTTTTCCTGGGGATTTACGTGGGAGTTTGAAAAGTCCAAGTTATTTTGTGTCTATCTAAGAAAAAGAAATGAATAATCACGTTTAAGTATGTGAACTTTCTAACAAGTTTATTATTGTCTCAACTAATGAAAGAAAGAAAGAAAAACCAAGAAAAATAAAAGAAGTTAGAAAAGAAAATAAAGAAGGCAGACACTGGGGAAAATGTGATCGCATTTCTTCCCAGTGCATTTGGAAATGCGACCGCATTTCCCAGATGCTCAAGGGCAGTGACGTCATTTAAATAACGGTCACGTGACCTAATTTTGAGAAACCTATAAATAGCTGACTTAAGTGTTTTCCTTCTTCACCAAGCACTTAGACCTTTTGCCTTCAAGTCAACTTCACCAACTCTCCATCTTCACTCTCTTGAAATCGAAACCCACAAACAAGAACCATGAAGAACACACCCAAATCATCAACACCTCACAAGATTACTCGATCTCAGAGTAATCAACGTGTCCAAAATGCTGAACCAAGTGCTCGTCGCCAAGAAGAGCAACCCGAAGCAAGCATGCACGGAATGAGAGGAGCGAGACCCACGAGTTTTTCGCCGGCTATTGTGGAACGAAGCACCAGCGTTCAGACTTCTTCCTCGACAATGCTGGCCACTTCAAGGGAGAATCCGAGTGGTTCTTGACCAAGAAGATCCACGCCCTCTGTTTCTCTCCACAAAACCCAAAAACCCGTGGGCCAACAACTAAGAAAACGCTCGAGGGAATGGTTTGCGATGATCCGAGAGATGGGAGCTCAAAGGTTTGCTACACTTGAAGAAGAAGCTCGATTGCGTGATGTTGAAAAAGCCTCCAAAGTGGGAGAGAGCTCTCGGCAAGGAGAGACTCAAAAGGGTAAGCCCTCCAAACCTTCTACTAATCCAACTTCTTCTTGCAAGAACAAACCGTTTGTGACTTACAGTGCAAGGAAGAAGGATTCCAAGAAGGTTGAACCCGAAAAGCCTCTGATGATCGAGCCCCTTAAAGTAGCTAAAATGTCGCCAGATGTGTTCGAAAAGATGATCCAACAGGCCATTGCACAGGCACTCATCATAGCCGAAGGATATAGGGCTGAGCAAGATGCACTCAGAGGAATAAAGGCTGAAAAAGAGGTGGAAAATTAGAGTATGAGGGATGAAGATGAATTTGCGAGAAAATGAGACTTGGAAGAAGAAAATGAAGCTGAGAAAAAGAAAGAAGAAGAAAGACAAGAGGTCGAGAGGGCCATTCAAGCTGAGAAAGAGAGAAAAGAAGACAAAGAACTCAGGAGGGTGGCTGCTGAACTCCTCCTCCTGGAGAAAGAAAAAGAAAGAAGAGAAAATTTGAGAGAAGAAGAAGCAAGAAAAAAGGCTGAAGATTTTCTTGCAGCCTTTGAGCCACTACACAAGGCTCAAAGTGAGGTTGAGCAACTGCAAGAAGTTGAAGAAGAGGCCCTTGAAGGGCCAAGTGAAAAAAAATCAGAAAAAGAAAAAGAGGAAAAAATCGAAGGCCAAAATACGACCGCATCTGGGCCGCATTCTGAGGAAGGCCAGGAAAAGGCCATTGAAGAGAACCAGGCTGATGAGGCCCTTGATCCTCTGTTCGAATATGATCTCAGAGGACCTCCACCTGCTGCTAATAACACCTTTTCAGGAGAAAAGAAAGATGAAAAGGAAATTGAAACTGAAAGTCGAGACCTCTGGCGATAACGAAACAGATTCAGATTCTGAGATAAAGGAATTGGATGATGACCAAATTCCTATCTCTGTAACTTTGAGGAAGAAAAGAAGAAGAGAATTGAGGGCTGAGAGGAGGACAAAGAATAAAAATGACCCTATTTTTGCCAAGAGGCTGAGGACAAGGTCCATGGACGCCTCTTCTATAGCTCCTCCTACCTCCACACCTGTCAAACCAGAGACCAAATCGCCTAAATCTCCTTCACCAAAGAATTCATTTCCTGAAGTCTTCAAGGATGTTAACTTCCAGGACAAGATGGAAATTATGAGAAAAAGGGACTTCCTGAACGAGAAAGGATTCTCCAACAGAGCAGGGACTTTGGCAGAATTCGTGACCAAAGTCATCACTCAGTACAAATGGCAGGAGTTTTGTGCTCATCCTCATGAGGCTGTGGTGCCTCTAGTTCGAGAGTTCTATGCTGGTTTGAGGGAAGAGAGCATGAACATGGCAGTGGTGAGAGGTAAGATGGTCAGTTTTTCTTCAGTTGACATCAACAGGGTGTACCGAATCAAGGCACCCTTACATCCAAGATGGAATGATGCGATCAAGAACCCCTCGGCCAAACAGATGAAATAAGCATTAAAAATGGTGGCCAACAAGGGAGTTCAATGGAAGGAGTCTCAAACAAAGGTGAAGACATTAGTGCCCAGTGATCTCAAGCTAGAATCAGCAGTGTGGCTTCACTTTATCAAGAACAGACTGATGCCCACAACCCACGACAGTACCATTTCAGTAGAGAGGGTTATGCTTCTCTACAGCATCATGAAAGGGTTGGAGATAAACATAAGGAGCATCATCGGAGAAGATATCCTTTCATGTGGAAGGAAAAGAGCATGGAAGTTGTTCTTTGGGCCACTTATAACCCAATTATGTCAGAGGGTGACGATAGTTCCTAGAAAAGATGAGGAATGCCACTTTTTCAAGCCCACAATTGACTTACCCCTGATAGGGAAGCTTCAACAGAATAACGCTCAAAGGAAGGACAAGGTTTCCACTTCCCAAGCTACTCTACCTCCGGGGTTGACACCTGCTTCACCTTCTCAGCACACTTCAGTTTCAAGGCATACACCATCATCAGAGGCCCTTGCATTCGCCTTTTGACAGCTAGACCAGATCGAAGACAAGCTGAAAGCTTACTGGGTCTATGCTAAAGAGAGAGATGAAGCTATTAGAGAGTTCTACCTCTCTATCGCCCCTAGCATCGCCCCTGTGTTCCCTAACTTCCCTCAATCACTGCTTCCTCAAGAAGAGAAAGAATCTGAAGATGAAGATAAAGATGAAGAAGATGAAAGAGAGAGTTCCTTGGATGAGGAATAGGGGAGTTTTCTGATCCCCTTTATCTGCTGTTTTTGTGAATAGTTAATCTGTTTTGTATAGATAGTTGTTGTTTCTGTTTATTTAGTTGTTTTTATTGCTTTAAATGATTAGTTTGTTGTTAGTTATGTTCATAGGTTATTTTTTAGGTTAGCTTTCTGTTAGATTAGTTTAGATAAACTTGGGTTTTTAAGCTTTTCTGAAAAATCTACTTGTTGTTTTTTGTGCCAAACCTATGAAACTTTTTGAAAAATATCAACTTTATGGAAAATATTTGCTTGAAAAATGTCTTGGAAAAACATGTTTTCATTTGAGTTTTCTTTTAAGCCCTTGATGATGATAACTAGAGCTTATTTCTATCTCATAAAGTGTCACCGTCACAACCGACTTGATTTCTAGTCATAAGCTTTCCATTAGTCTTTTTCTTTACAGAATTTTCTTAGGTCTAAACTTTCTTATGTTTAACCTTTCTAACACACTAGGAGAGTTTAGCCTTGATGTTTTGAAAAACAAAAACCTCATGTTAAGACCATGCCTCAAAAACAAAAGTCAACGAGGGCATTGCCTATCTTAAGTTTGGGGGGGGGGGGTGTTTTACTTTACTTTGTATATATATGTTTTGTGTAAGTTTGAACTGCTCCTTCATCATAGTGTCCCTAGGATAAGGTACCCAGTCCTATCCCTATACTATAGATCGTTTTGGCTATTACTTGAGTCAAATCCACTTTTATGTCTCCACATAAAGCTCAAGTATACATTATATAGCCAGGGAATCTTAGTTTATTGGATTTGGGATATTTAACTTGCATTTCACTCATTTAACAACTTAAGTGAATTAAACCTCCATAACGGCTTTATCAACCAAGTATTATTTGTTTCATTCACTATCTACGCATTTTATGGCACCAACCCCAACAAATTTTCTCCCCACACCGTTTGTTTTGTATCTTCAAAGACGACCTATGGCGACGTGTTTCTCGGCATCAAGAGAAAAAGCGCGTCAACAGAGTCCTCTTTTTTCTTGCATAGTATAACATACTAAGGATTAAGATTGAGTTACCTAGGTCAACCTATGAAATAATAACATAATTAGTCAACGGTGTTACATCTAATGGTTACTATTTCGCGGTCCGGTCTTATGAAAACTCATTGCATAGGATTCCCCCACTCGCATGTCAAGTACTACATGAACACTTTGGATCAATGCGTTTGTATCGAATACAAAGCGGGTCGTATAGTCATAGTGTCACCAGGATAAGGTACCCAGCCTTATCCCTATACTATAAACTCTTTAGGTCGTTACTTGAACATAATCCCTTGTATGTCTCCACATAACTGTTCAAGCAACATTAAACATCATTGGATGTTAGTTTGTTGGATTTAGGGTTAATTAATGCAATTCTAAAATAAAATTCATTAACAATTTTATTGATAAATTCAATTTGTTTACATTTACTATCTACGAGTTTCAGGACATAAAACCCAACAACTTTCACATAAGGAGGATAAGCTTATTTCTCATTCTAAATTTACTTGCTACACTTAATACCTCATAGCTAACTTAAGCATCAGAGTTTGTGTGACAAACACCACACTAATGTGTAGGTTTTCTTGTCTTATAGGCCACGTGTTTCCTTCCTAAAAAAATCACTGATGTTGTTATATGAATTTTAGGTGAGTTTTCCTTTATCCAGATTTTGGCAACAACATTAACTATACACGTGTAGCAATACAAATGGTTTGAGAATAATAAACTCAAAATGTAAATTTACCTATGAATAAAAGGATAAAACTATGTTGTAAATGGTAAAGCAGAATATCGCGGTAACAAACAAATATATTTCAATTTTATCAGTTTTTTGTCTTGTTGGAGAGTATGAATGTCGGTCACGTATGACAACAATGAAAGAGGAAAATGAACGATCAAGAGATAACATAAATCAACCTACAATGAAATAATGAAGGGATAAAATTGGCATAAACTTTCTTTTCTCATTATGTGTCTTTTATATATACACTATAGATTAAAAATATTAAAAAAAGGAAAAAAAAAAAAAAAAAAAAAACCTTGTATCCCTATTGAAAGTGCGACCAAAGTCTCATATTGACTAGATAAGAGAATGATCATAGGTATCTTCAGTAAAACCAAGAGGATTTATGTTCAAAAGTGGACAATATCATACTAATGTGGAGATATGAGTGGTTGTCCGGTTGTCCTCTAACAATATACCAAATAATTTTCCTTCACTAAAATGAATTTAAGAAAGAGAAATTGAACACCTTTCGCCTTTTTTTTTTTCATTTGCACAGAAACATTGACGTCCACGGAAAAAGTTTCCAAGAGAACACAAGTGTCCATACTCGAAAACGATTGTACCTTATATCCAACCCATGCCACCTCCCTCTGTTCGTTGCATTGCCTACGTCACCAGGCTTACGTAACCAATAATATCATTCCCCACGTAACTGCATGCGTAACATATTATTGTTATGTTGCGTCCATCATTTCAAAAGAAATTAATCATCTTTCAATTATGATACCTAATTTGCATTTCTCAAAAAAAGAAAAAAAAATGATACCTAATTTGCATGTGCGCACAGGGACCCATTAAGTTCGTTTCGTACTAGTGGTCTGGACCCCAAGTTTTATTGAAAAAAATAATTTCATAAATCATTAAATTACGAAAGTTAGATATTTATTATATATATATATATATATATATATATATAAATTTTGTAGGGTTGTTATCATGAAAAACAAATATAAATAAGTACTTTCCGATATAATAAAAAGTTTAAAATTTTACAAAATACTATAAATTGGTTATTGGTAGCTATGTTAATTATCTAATTCTTTAATTTTCTTTCTTTTTTTTAATTTAACAAAAAAAAATTGAAAAATTGTAAAACAAATTTATGACTGTCCTATTTTCACTTTATTATAACATTTTAATTAAAAAGTTTATAAATGCACATATTCTTTTGTAGTTATTTAATCTTCTTCTATAAAAATAAAAAATAAAAATAAAAATAAAATCTTAATTGTAATATATGTTTATATCTATTTGAAGATAAATATTCTTTTTTAAAATTAACTTTGATAGAATATTATACATTATTTAAAATATATGCTTATTTTCTGGTTAAATTTTCATTTGGGCCCTGCATTATTTTAATTGTAGACCCACCCCTTCACTAACTTGATCACTTTAAATTAGGGTTGTTCATCGATAGGTCAGTGTCGATTTTTATCTGAAATTGACGTAAAAAATTGACCTATCAATTTTGATCGATTGATAGTGGACAATTTTAGGATCCTTTCATGAAGCCAAATCGATATCAGTAGTTTTGTATGAAAAGTTTTGAATGAGAAATGAAAGAAAAGCAAAGAAGAAAGAAGGTCGAGGGAGAAAAAAGAGAGTTTAGGGAGAAGAAGAAAAAGAAAAATGGAGAAAAGGAGAGTTGAGGGTGAAGAAGAGAAAAAAGAACATGGAGAAGAAGAGAGAAAAAAGGAAAACACGGAGAAGAAGAAAGAAGACGGAGAAGAGAGAACTTGATTAGGGAGAAAAACCAGGAGAGAGTAAGAGAGGGGAAGAAAAAAAGTTAAATAAAATAATTTCTTAAAAAAAAAATGTAATGATGACTTTCTTTTGAAAAGGAAAGTCATCACGCTGCACACTGTGCAGCATGCAGTATGCTCCAAACTGCCATGCAATCTTTTTTCTTTTTTCTTTTTTCTTATTTTTCTTTTTTTTTTCTTTTTTTTTTTTTTTTTTTTTTTTTTTTAATGTTGGTAAGTAAATCGGTTGGTCGGTCAGAAATACTTTCTCTGGCCACTTCGACCGACCGACCAATTGAGTTTTTATATTATAAAATTAATACCGACCGAACTACTCATAAAACTCTGACCAATGTCGGTTCAGTTGGCGGTTTGGGACTTTTTGTTGAACACCCCTGCATTAAATATTTCTTGGCACTAAATATCTATATGCTAGATAAATGAATAAGAGATGTCTCTATCAATTTTTTTTAACTAATTTAAATTTAATAGAAAAATCAATTTTTATCTCAATTTTTTTTAACAATTTATTTAATTTTAAACCTAATAAATAATTAAAATAAAATTGTGCAACAAAACATCGGATGAAAACAAAGTTTTTGAAATCTAAATTTTTTCTTTTTAAAAGTGTAGAAAAGATAATGGGGAAAAACATAAGTTTTTTTTATTCTCTCTATTTGTGTATTAGTGATAAATAGGAGTGTTTGGTTTTGTACTTAATTTTAAGAAAAGTCAAAATGATAGCTCATAGTGGAAAGAGGACCGACGAGACCCTTTGGACTCACAAATCAATCTATTTCATGTCCAATTCCTAGAGGAAAATGAAAACTATCTTTCTATTCTTGCTCCTAAAAGGAAACAGGGAATCCCTAACTCAATTATAAATATAAGAGGGTAATTCCAAACTAAGGGAACTCAACTAAGCAAACTTCAATCAAGGAATTCTAACAATAAAAAATGTTTGAAATGAGAGAAGATGAAGAAGACGACGAAATCCAATAGAAAATTAGGGAACTCCACTAGGAATTCGAAGCTACGAAAATAGGGAAAGGTGAAGGCCAAGTGTATTTTTCCCTATCTAGATTTTGACATCAATAAGGAGATTAATGTGATTTTCAATTACTCTTTTATTTATTTAATTTTTGGGTCTCTCGTAAGAGCTACAAGAAAGGGTTTATGGTTATGAATTTTGGGGTTTTGGAACTTATTTGGTCAAATTGTTGCTACAAACTTTCAAATGCTAATAAATTTGAAGGATGCCGGTTTGATCCAATTTATAAAGTTAATTAATAAAAAATTTAATACTTGTTGTTTTTATATATATATTTATGAAGTGTAGGACTATATTTTCATTTATATTGCCTAAAATGAATATAGGAAAAAATGATAGGTAATTATTGGTGAAGGGATAACAGTGAAAAGGCTATCAAGAAAATTAATTGAGTTAAGGACATGGAATAATTCAAGAATAAAGCAAAAGTCATCTTGGAGGTTTCAACATAAGAATTTGGTCAAGCTTTTGGGATGCTCCATTGAAAAGAGAAGAAAATCTTTTGGTCTATGAATACATGGTAGATAAGCAAAACTTCTCATTATTTTTCATAGAGGAAGAATTTGCAAAGAAGAAGAGGAAGAAGAAGAAACATTTTCCATGAAAGGTATTTTTGAAATTTTTAAAAGATCAAGGGTGTATTAATGAAACTGTAACATTTTTCATCAAAATCTTAACAAGTGTACTTTTAAACATTTTTTAAGAGCAAGAGATATTTTTAAAACTTTTTAAAGTTCTAGATATTATTAAAACGAGACCTATAGGTCATATATATATATATATATTTTTGTTGTAATTTGGCCATATTATAAACATTTTGTACAACTTGGTTGATGAGTAAATTTCACCCATTAATTTTTAACAACCGTAAGCAAAGGAACGAACCTCTTTATTCCGTTTTTACAATAGCTTATTTGCAGAGTACCAATTATGTTCACAAGAAAAACATTCCGACTTCCGACATAGCAGAAACTCACAGGCTTGAACCTTGTCCCCATCTAGCTATCTCAATCCTCTGACATGTTAACAAAAGCTCCTCGTCCAAGAAAAATGGCTGGATATGGGCAGTTCGACGTGCATCCCATATTTAAATGCACCTTCCAGAAGAAAGAATTTATTATATCTTGTTCCCTTTTTTACCCATGTGACCATAGTCTCAATTGGTTTAGACATTATATTATTGATTTAAAATGAAAATATTGAATCACCATCCACACATATTGTTAATTTTCAAACAAGAATTTATTATATCTTGTTCCTTTTTTTTACCCATCACCATCCGTCTCAAACGACTCCTCGAAAGACACCGTCCACCTCGACTCACACCCACTATTAAAATGCGAACCTGAAAAACCACTCATCTTCAAAAAAATCCGAAAACAGAGCCACCTGGATAGTTGAATGGAAGACGACCCCAAAGTATTAATAAAAACATTGTCCCTTGCGAAAATTATTTTCGTGAATGCTCATCATTTGTTTTGTCTTGTCTTGTCAAACCCCTTCCAAACCCCTCTATATTTCATTTGCACTTCATTTTTTTCTTTTCCCTTTTTCATTTTTCAAATCTCACGGTTGAATTTACATGGCAGATTAAACACACAAAAACAATGTGTACCATTTCACGAGACTTTTTTTTTCCTTTTTGTTTTTCTGAAACAGAGAAAAAATGAAATGAAGGAGATGAAGAGGAGAAAGGAAGGAAAAGAAAAGAAAAGAAAAAAATGACTGGCGACGGCAGCTGGTCGCCAGCAGCAGTTGTAGGGTGGTGGTGATGGTGAGGAGGAAGAAGAAGGGAAGAAACAAGAAGAAGAAGGAAGGGAAAAATGAGTGGGAAAATTAAATTAAAAAAATATATTTGTTAAATTAATTTATTATTATTTTATTTCAAAAAATTAAAAAAGAATTTTTTTAATTAAAAAAATATTGTCAAGTCAGCCAATCGTTAGAATATAATGGAAAAATGGATGGAGAGACCAAAATGAAATGAAATCCAAACCTTAGGGACTAAATTGTCGAGTTTGAAAACTCAGGGATCAAAATGAAACCTAACCCAAACTTAGGGACCAAAAGTGTATTTTTCCCTCTTTTCTATTATTTTTTGTATTTATTACTCATTTATTTAATGGAAAGTTATTTGTTTGCATTATTATCCATCATATGTATGTAAATTCCATTGAGGGGTTCAATTTAGTGGATTCCCTTATAGATTGAATAGCTTGAAAGTTTTTTATTTACCTAAGTTCTATTTGTGCATGTCATCATTTTTATTGATTATCATTCCAATCTTGTTGAGTTTAACTTGATCACTTAGACTTAGCATGCTATGTGGGTTTGGTACTGAAAGGGTCAAACAACATCGGTTCTCCTAAAAGTGATATAGGAGAAAGGACTCGAAAGAGTGTATTCGCTGTTATAGGGGGATGGTTGCTTATAACAACTATAGGGTTATAAGTTGCATGCATGAATAATCTATGTCGGAGTCGAGTCACAGCGAAATGTGCATACACTACAAGAAAATATATTTTCAGCGACAAGTTTTTAGTGATGCGGCCAAAATAAGTCGCAAAAGGTGACTTTTCAGCGACATCGTAAGATAGACGTCGCAGTTAAATAGTTTCAGTGATGCGTTAAAATTAGACGTTGCTAATAGTTTCAGTGACGCGTAAACTTACGTCACTAAAAGTATTATTTTTAGCAACATATTTCTGACATCGCTAAAAGATTTTTCTTGTGTCGCTTAAGGTTAAAACATTGAAATATTTTAGGGCACACGTTTTCCCCCCTTTTCCATCTTCTTTTTTTGGTTTTGGCCGCCTCCCTCACGAAAAGAACTCTCTCCCCTCTGTAAATCGATTGTTTCTCTAAAAAATTGCTGCCATCGTCGTCTTCTTCCTCTCCGTTCGCCGTCGCCGTTTCCCTTTCTCCCTCGATTTCTACTGTCTACTACGTCGAAGCTCGTCACTCAAGTCACGTACGTCGTCGTCGAATCTCGCCGCCAAAGTTCAGTTTTCCCTCTCTCCCTCGAGCTCAGTTCGTCGCCGAATCCCGTTTTCTCTCTCTCCCTCAAGCTCAGTACATCGCTCAGGTCGCCGCCACCCATCCACGTTGTTCAAGTCGCCGCCGTCCGTCCACGTCACTCAGGTCTTATTTATAGTTTTACAAAGCATCATAGATTATATTTCTCACTCCTATTGAGATGTTTACTCTCTGTTTGAAACTTTAAAAAAAAAAACAAATTTGATATTAACTTGGAGTAGAAATCTTTATCAACTTGTAGATAAATGCATCTTTTGACATTTGCTTAACTAGAGACTAAAAAGATATAGTTGGAAGAGATGATGAATGGTTGTAGTATAGTAGAGTGGAAGCTTGAATTGAAATTGAAATAAAAACTTCATTTTGAAGTGAAGAGAATTAGACCATGAAGACTATTCTTTCATTCGTGGAACAAATGAGGGTTTATGATCCCACATAAAACAATTAAGAAGATGACTCTTTTCCATTGTCACATACAAAAAAAAGGATGATTTTTGGATAAGTATTGATTTTTAGGCATTTCTAACATCTCTCTCACAAGTATTCACACAAAAAAATGGTTGCCGTTGTCTTCCGTGTCTTATATTCAACAAAAAGTTCTAAAATAGTAGATTTGCTAATTAAATCTATGCAAGAATTTGAAAATCAACTTAAACATTACAATTAAAAGTTTTTTTTTTAAAAGAATTCTAGCCTAGGGGCTCTTAATAATTTACAAAGTTCGGCTCTATGTAAATGAGAAATATCTTGATTTTTATTTATGGGTTTTTTTGCTTTAGATGGGAGAATGGTTTTATGTTGTGTTTGCTTCTTGGGAAAATGCATGTGTGTGTATGAATCCCAAAACTGAAAATGATTAGATCTTGGATTTTTGGGTGTTGTGGTTTTGGTTTTTGTATGTTTATCGGCTGTTTAGATTGGAGAATGGTTTCAATTTTCTATTTGGTTTTAGGGAAAATGAGCATGAATCTCAGAGATGATTAATTGTTTTGTTTCAAAAAAATTGCATCAACAATCAAATTTCTGGTTGGAAAGATGAGTTTTCCTATTGGAAATCTAAGAAACTCATGTGCATAATGGGGAGTGCCACAGGTGCAGGCTAGTTATGGGTTTCATTTGAAGTACGAAGGCCATGTAACTTTTCTCATTTTAGATATTTGTGGAAGGCAGTAAAATGCTACCTTCCTCATCTAGGCACTCTATATGCAATTCATACCTGCAAACTTGTGAAATTCTTCACATATTCTATTTATTATGCTTACTGTTTACCTGCCCATTTGGGGCAGCTAGAGGGTAAAATAATCTATGCATAATGTTTTCTGTGTTCGGTTGGGTATGTTTGAAATTAATTTAAAACTACTCTATGTTTTCTGTTTGTTTGGCACCATGATACTTATGTTTTGTATTCTTTTTGCATATTTTTACTTTCCTGCTATGTTATTTGTCTGAGTTCTGGAGGAAAAATTTAATGCAATGTCTGGATAGGAGGGAGCATATTGGCCTCTCTTGGTTCATTTCAGTTCAGCAAATGTGGTTCTCCAAATCTGAGTAAGGCTCAAATATTTGCTCAGGCCCTTGGAATTTTTTTAATGCACTGATTCACATTCATGTTAATAGGATTTCACTTTCAAGTAATTAAAAATCATATTAGATTTGTGCTCGTTATCAGAATAGTCACTTCAATTGTGTGCAACTTAACAGGTACGAAGAACATGAGGCTTCATATATTCAAAGAAAATGCCCATAGATATTTGGTTTTAGTGTTTTGTTTTTCTTCTCAAAGTTACATCAATGGATGGGTGAATGAGGCAAAAGAATAAAAACTTTGTTATGGTTTTTCTTTTTTAAAATTTTACAACATAAAAATATTATTGTTACATATCTTGTTATAGGACGTAATGGTGGCATTAAAAACTGCTTCATCACAGGAAGGCGGTGAACCTCTTCAGGACAAAGAGATATTGCAACATGTACTAGGTACGCGACCTAGACATGTGAAGGACCTTGGTTGAGGACCGAGAAGAAGAAATGCTAAGAATGATGCAAGTTACCAAAAATCAAAAGAAACGAGCTCAAGTTGCTCGATTGCAAAATATAGTTGAATCATAACAAGCCACAATTAAAGGTTGACAAGTGGAGAAGATTCATCGTTTAATGTTGAAAGGACTCTAGAACAGTCACACGAAAATTAAAAGGTAATATTAATTGTTGCAGTGTTATGACTATCCTGCAGTTATGGTAGTCATAACTTAAAATTAGATTGAAGATAGAAAGTATCGAAATTCATTTATTTGTTTATAATGACTTGGTTTAACTTGAGTGCTATGACTATCCTGCAGTTATGATAGTCATAGCTTAAAATTAGATTGAAGGTAGAAAGTATTGAAGTTCATTTATTTGTTTATAATGACTTGATATAACTTGAGTGTTATGACTATCCTGCAGTTATGGTAGTCATAACTTAACATTAGATTGAAGATAGAAAGTATTGAAGTTCAGTTATGGTGTTGTTAACTTGAGTTGTTTCATTGCAAATGGTCTCCATGATATTTGGGATAAGTATTGTTTAGGGAGTTTATTTTTGTTGAGTTGTTCAGTTGAGTTTCGTTGTTTGAGTTGTTAAGTGATTGTGTTTAAGAGGGTCAATACCTTGTTGCACTTAGTTCTTTTAACTAGTTTACCTGTTTTCATTGATATGTTTATTTGTAATGATGTTGTTAAGTTGAGTTGTTTCATTGCAAATGGTCTCCATGATATTTGGGATAAGTGTTTAGGGAGTTTATTTTTGTTGAGTGGTTAAGTTGATGAGTTGTTCCATTTGCAAAGTTGAGTTTTTCGTTGTTTGAGTTGTTAAGTTATTGTGTTTAGGGGGTCAATACCTTAGCTTGTTGCACTTAGTTCTTTTAACTAGTTTACTTGTCATGTTGTTGTAAGTTTAGTTTCATTTCGTTGTTGAAAGTTTAGTTTCATTTATTTACCGTTTAGTTGTTGTGTTTAGAAGGGTTAATACCTATTTGCGTTTAATTGTTTCAACTAGTGTAGTTATGTTGTGATGTTGTTAAGTTTTGTTTCATCAAGCTCTTATAAATTTAGTTTCATTTTTTTTATTCATTTCTTTTACTAGAGTTGGTTTCTTATGTTGATAAGTAGTTCGTGTTGATTTGAGTTATTTCTTCTCTAATTCAATTCTTTATTCTCATGCTTACATATTTTTTTCCTTTTATTTGTCAGCTTGGATGCATCAATGGTTTCGACAAGACTCTCATTTTTGTATGAAAATGGGAAGAATGTAGGTTGATTTTTTTGTGATCTTTTGTTAGTCATTTTGATGTAATGTGAATCATTTTGTTAAGCTTTAACTTCTTCATCTAGACTTGAGATCATTTTAGAAAATGATCAAATTGTATCAGATTTTAGACTTGTTGTTTCTTGATTATGGTTAATATGAACATGGTGCATTTTCACTTTAAGTTGGCAAATTAAACTTTAATTTATTTCTGTTTGATTAATTATAGATTTGTTAATTAGTTCGAAGATGATAATATTATTTTATTTATAAGTTTACAGATTAAATTGACTTTATTTTTTAAATAATAAATAATTTTTAGCACCATTTTATATAATGTTGGTAAATCATAGTATGGTGCGTCTTCCTTTCATTAACAATATGGAACAAATTCAAAAAAAAAAAAAAAAAAACTAGCATTGAGTTTTCAGTGACGCCTAATATCACTTTTACCGACATATACAATTGTCTCAAAATGTCTTATTCTTTTCAAGTTTGAGCACTTTAACAACATAGCCTAAGTCACTAAAACTGACTTTTCTGTGACATGTGTTCTTTGTCACTGCTAAGTTGTTTTTAGTGACACCATAACTATGTCACTAAAAACTCTGTTCAGCAACGATCGTCCAAGCGTCGCTGAAAACTGTCTTCAGCAACGTGTTCGCACGTCCCTACCTATCGCTTACACCGACGTGTAAGTGTCACTAAAAATGCACTTTTAGCGACTTCTACAGTAGACGTCGCAAAAACTTACGACTACGCGATTTTAGCGACGGATGCAGCTACGAAGTCGTGCGCGTCAGTAAAACTTTTACCGACGTTTTTTGGGTTTCAGCGACGTGTTTAACGCGCCACTAAAAGTGCTTTTTCTTGTAGTGATAACGATACTCGCTTAGTCTTCTAACGGTTCTTGGGAGCAAGGCCAAATAGGAGTTAAACCTGACCCAATGCATATCTAGACTTAGGTTAAATAAGCTATTACTAGAGTTATTTGCCTTAGGGTTGAAGCTTAACTTAATACCTCGCTTTTATTATTGTTTGTTTAGTTTTTACTTGTTTGCTTTATTATTTTCAAAAACCCCATCATCAATTATTTTTACTTGCTTAATGTCTTAAGCAATATAGGAGCAGTTTCTTCTTCAAATCTGTGTTAAAATTAGTCCCTATAGGATCGATACTTTTGGAATACTTCAAGAGTTTTTATTACTGCATGCGATAGTGTATACTTGCACTTAGCTTGATCGAGTTCATCTTTAGTTATTATTTTCCATCTTATTCCTACGTCCATCTTCAGTCACAACTCGCATCACTTACTCATTTAATCTCATCAGAATTAACTGGTCTATATATATATTTTATCTTTTCTAGTTGTGTCAACACATTTTAATGGTGGTGTATAAGGAGATACCTATATACCCATATATAGCTAAGTAGGGTTATTTTTAAAATTTAAGAGGCTATTAAACACCAAAAGAAAATGTATAACTATCTTATTAGGAAAATAAAACACTTTAGAAGTGGACAAATTAAACTTGTAAGTTGACTAATGAAAATAAGAAGAAAAAACAAACTCGTCAACATAATTAGGAGACTTTCAATTTGAAAGAAACATGATATATTCTTTTCCCACCTACCTCCTTTGAGAAGAACAAAACTTAACTACGTATCGATATATAGGGATCTTCCTACATACCACTATTAAAATCTTGACAATTATGAGTATAGGTGTCAAGATTTTAATAATGGTATCCCTACATATGTAGCCAAGTTTTTTCTCTTCGAGAAATTATAAAAGAAAATACTTGACTGAAAAATACCCATATGTCATCTTCTTACATACCACCAATCAAATATTGACAATTTGGAGAGATAATTTTTTTTTTTTTTCATTTTCTACCTTTTTCTTTCTTAATTGCCAAAATTTTAATTGAATGTGTAGGGAGATCCCACAATTATAAAAGCCGCGAAAACTCTCCACGTTTATGAGTACTTCACCATCTCCAAGAGGTTGAGAGCGAGGGAGATTTCTGAAGCCATGGCAGAACCACACGTGCTGTTCATAGCATTGGCCACACACGGCCACTTCAACCCAGGTCTTCACTTGGCCAACGTCCTCTCCCACGGCGGCGTGCACGTGACCTTCGCTACCTCTGCCTCAGTCCTGCGCCGTGTCCCCAAACTTCCCTCCTCCCCACGCCTCTCCTTCGCCTTCTTCTCCGACGACCACGACGACGGCTTCAAACCTGGCAGCGACGTCGTTCCATTCCTCTCCCAGTTCGAGCGCCAAGCCTCCAAAGCCATCCAACACACTATCCTCAAATCCAATGCCGATGGAAAGCCCTTCACTTTCGTTCTCTACTCTTTGCTGACTCCATGGATGGCCCATTTGGCTCGTTCCTTCGACCTCCCCTCCGCTCTCTTCTGGAACCAATCCGCCTCTGTTTTCGCCATTTACAATCACTTCTTTAATGGCTATAGAGACCTTATTCGAAACGCCTTCTCTCATTCTTCTATTAACATTCACTTGCCTGGCCTCCCTTTGTTGAACTCTAAGCAGCTCCCTTCTCTTTGCGACCCGGCCAACGCCAACTCTTTCGTCCTCAAGCTCTTCGAAGCCCACTTCCGAGTGCTCAAACAGGAACCCCACTTGAAAATTTTGATCAACTCCTTCGATGAGCTGGAGCGCGACACTTTGAGAGCGATTGTCGGTGGTAACAATAATGTGGACTTGATTCCCATTGGACCCGTGCTGCCATCTATTGTTTTCTTTGACCCATCCAATAATAATGGTGATGGTAACATTTCTGCGGATTTCAAATCTTACATCGGGTGGCTGAATTCGAAGCCGAAATCGTCAGTGGTGTACGTGTCGTTTGGGAGCATTGCGGCGGTGTCGAAGGCGCAACTGGAGGAAATTGCGAGAGGGTTGTTGGACTCGAGGCTGCCGTTTTTGTGGGTGATGAGGAAAACGGCCAATGGAGATGAAGGAGACCTGTTGAGCTGTCGACACGAGCTCGAGGCCCAAGGGAAGATAGTTCCGTGGTGTTCGCAACTGGAGGTTCTATCGAACCCTGCGACGGGGTGTTTTTTGACGCACTGTGGTTGGAATTCTTCATTGGAGAGCCTTGTGTGCGGGGTGCCGGTCGTGGCGTTTCCGCAGTGGACGGATCAAGGGACCAATGCGAAGATCATTGAGGACTTATCGAAGACTGGCGTGAGGTTGAAAGTGAACGACGAGGATGGCATTGTTGAGCGAGGGGAGATCAAGAGATGCTTGGAGTTGGTGATGGGTGAAGGACTTGAGGGGAAGACTTTGAGAAACAACGCCCTGAAATGGAAAGAATTGGCCAAGAAAGCGGCTACAGTGGGCGGTTCTTCCTTCGTCAATATTAAAGTCTTTCTTGACGAGGTTTGCAAAGAAAATAATGTAGCTATTACTTGATAAGAGTAAAATTTAATAAAGGTGGATAAAAAGCTTACAGGAGATAATAAAGTAGTACTCTTTCTTAATATTTTTCCATCAAAGTTTTATACTAAAAGTTGAGTTGTTTCAAAAAAAAAAAAAAAAAAGTTGAGTTGTTTCCAGAATAATATATATATTCACTTTTCATATTTCCAATCAATTTTTTGAGATGGTAGCACTTCTTTTCTTTTTTTCTTTTTTTTTTTTTTTTTTTTTTTTTTTTTGATAATATGTTGGGTGGAGAGATCGAACCACAGACCTCATGATCATTAGTACAACTTTATGTCGATTGAGCTATGCTCTTGTTGGCTTTTCTTTCTTTTTTTGGTAATAAATAATGTTGAGATAATATATCCATCACTTTTGTGGATGCTGTATGGCATTCTCTCATGACCAATCACATGTTTCTAGAATTCTCTACCCATCATTTAGAAATTGCACAAGAATGGAGAGAAGATAACGTACTTTTTGTTTATCCAATTGTATGAAAAATATTTATGTCCCACCACGTGTTCTTTTCTTGATCACATGGTTTATCAATGCAAAATTGGCAAATTAAACCAAATAACCAATTATACCTGACAAACTTTCATCAAGTAAATTTTTTAAACTCTAATGGTATAAGTTAATCCTTTAAACTTTCATAATCAAAAAAATTATACTCACCCCCAAAAACTTAAAGTTCATAGGTTATAGTAAAATTTAAAATTTTACCAATACAAATCATGCTAAATAGTCTATTTCGAAACCTATATTTCACAAATCTAAATTTTTAGAAAAATTTCAACTTTAGTTTGACTTGAGTTTCTACTTTTTTTTCTAACCATTTTATCCTCATTTAACATATCTCTTCATATTTTAATTCTTCATTTTGAATTTATTTTCTAATATATATATTTTCATTTAGGACAATTATTTCTTACATGTATGATATATCTGTTGGGTTTTATGCCATAAAACTCGTAGATAGTGAATAGTGACAAATTGTTCACTTGTCTCAACAATAAAGAGTTATTGTTACTAAAATTGCACAATTTGACCCAAATCCAATAAACTAAGATCCAAGGTTGTTTAGATGATACTTGGACTAGTATGTGGGGACATACAGGGATCAGTGTTCAAGTAACAACCTAAATGGTCTATAGTATAGGGATAAGGTTGGGTACCTTATCCTGGTGACACTATGTGATACAGCCCACTTTGTATTCGATACAGATGCAATGATCCAAAGCATCTATGTAGGAGACATGTGAGTGGGGGTATCCTGTGCAATGAGTTTGCATAAGACCGGACCGCGAAATAGTAACCACTAGATGTAACACCGTTGACTAGTTTAGGTTTCTATTTCAATAGGATGACCTAGGTAACTCAATCTCAATTCTGAGTCTGTTATGAACTCCTTTTCAGGAGGGATTGTCCTTAGATCTGTATGGGTGAGAGTGGCCAGTTCGCCGACTCAATAATCCTACCATTTCAAGGACAAGACCGAATGGGGGCTGGGAACATAACAGTACAAGATGAAATTCACTCCTTCCCCTATTGGGGTAAGCAGATGTGTTCCCTTAAGGACTGATTCCGGGTCTTGAACAAGGGCGCCCATCCTCTCCTGGCCCGAGAGGAACTGCTGTTTATTGATTGGATCATAAACAGATTGTTCATTAGAGGAATCAGTGGTACTTAAGGATCCAGAGGTAACCCAGGGGTAAAACGGTAATTTGACCCAGCTGGCGTTACGAACACTCGTGAAGGATTGACTTACTGTTATTGGTCGATATCCGTGGACACAGAAATATTCTACAGTGAGAAGAGTGCAGTTGTGGGTCTTTAGTGGAGTGACCCACAGTTAACGAATGTTGACTAATTTGGTTAATGAGTTTAGCCAATTAGTCTCGTATCGTTGGAGCTTCTGATCTGTAGGTCCATTAGGTCCACCTGCTAGCTCGTAAAGGGTTCTGAGGTTAAATAGTCTTGAATAGAATTTGAAGTGTGTTCAAATTCGTTAAGGGAATTTTATTGTATTTGATACAATTAAAATAATGTATAAAGATACATTATAATATAAGTTTAGTTAATGAATTAAACTTTATATTACAAATTAATTTTGGATATGATTCAAAATTAATTAATGAGAGAATTAAATATTTGAAAGAGTTCAAATATTAAATATGAATTAGATTCATATTGAAACTATAGGTTAAATTTAATGTGAATGAGATTCAGATTAAAACTATAGTATATGAGAGAATTATTTGAATAATGATTCAAATAGTAAATTAATTAAATATATGATATTTAATTAATGAATTAATTAATTGGAGAATTAATTAATTTAATTTAATTAAATGTGATTTAATTAAATTAATTTTATAGTTAATATTAATGTACATTATGATGCACATTAAAACTATAGATTAAATGAGAGAGATTAAAATTGAATATGATTCAATTGTAATATTAATTAAATATTGGATATTTAATTAATGTGGATTCAATTAATGAGATTAATTGAATGACCAATTTAGTTCAATTTAATATGATTCAAATTGAATTAAATGCCTTATGTTATAATTGATTTAATTAATATTGTTTTAATTAAATTAATTATAATTAATTAATTAATTAAATGATTATTATTATTTAATCAATAGATGGCCAAGATCGTTTGGATTAGATCCAACGATCGAGATTAAGTAGGGTAATAACTCCCTCCCCACTTATCGTAAAGTGGGGAGGGGGGTTACCCAGTGGGTCTCTCTCATTCTCTCAGTTTAATAAAGACAGAGAAGTGAATTCTCTGAGTTTTCTCTCTTCTCTCTCTCAATATTCCAGCAAACTTTTTGCTGAAAATTCCCCTTCCAAGACTAATTTTGGATCCCACCATCCCTACTTCATGGATCCAGAGAATAGCGGGTGTTCGCGATTGGTCGTGTTCTTGGAAGAAAATGTCGCTGTACAATTATTGGAGCATCGTGCAGTGAATCCCGGTCTCCAACATGTAAGTTTTCATGAATCTAAAATTATTTTAGATTTGTAATTGCATGCTTAATCTAGTTTAGAAAATAAGTTTCTAATTTTGCCCAACGTATCGGTTTTCTTTAATTGAAATTAAATCACGCTCGATTTAATTCGCTTCCGCTAGAGGATTCAATTCCTTCAAATGGTATCAGAGCCATTTCGTGATTTTAAATTCGATTTTAGAATTTGCGTTGTGGTTTTTGGTGGGATCGATTTGCATTATGAATGTGGTTTGCTTTAAAGACTGTTTTGGTATTTTTTGGCATTAGATTTACAATTTTTTATGATTTGATCATGTAAGGGCCCATGTTTTTGGGGCAAAATTATTGTAAATCGAGTCTTGTAAGTCCGTGTCTAGAGACTTAGGATCAATTTGTTGATCGGTGCTCGAATCGGGGTTGAAATCGGTGAAAAACTGCTGCTGGAAACGAAGAACAGAGTCTGTCCAGAGGCATAGCGTTGCGACCCTGCTCAACGGAGTCGCGACGCTGAAGAACAGGCGCTGGAAAAGTCGGGACAGCGTCGAGACGCTATTCCCTCAGCGTCTCGACGCTAAAGGTAGTTTCCGAATTCGTGGAACGTTGAGCGTAGCGTGCGGCCAGCGGTTTCTTCAGACGGTTAAAAAATATCATTGTTTTTGCGTCATTCAAGTTTTGAACGTGGGTTCTGGAGTAGGTGGCACGCGTGCGTGTGTAGTATCCTTGAGGTTGTGAGTTCGAGCTGTATGTGCGGCGGTTATTAATTTTTCATTATTTTTGCCCTAGGATGCCAAAATCATCATAGATTCCTTTTAGTTTTTCTCTTCTCATCTTGCCTTAAGAAGCAAAGAGAGTTGGAAGTTTTCGTCCTTATGATAGATTCCTTTTAGTTTTTCTCTTCTCATCTTGCAACCACTCCGAGTTCCGGGTCTTTCAGCCTCTGTCGGCTCTTCCATTCAAAAGAAGAAGAAGAGAAAGACTTGTCTCTCCACGGAAAAGGGCAAGAGCAAGCTAGATAGAGAGGGAGAGATCCTTAATAGAGTATTGTCTTTACTTTTGTTTATCACTCTTTTATTTCCAGCAGTTTGTTATTTTTTTCATTTACTTTTCCGTTGTAAGTTAAGATTTGTACTCAGTTCATTCTTTAATATTATTTTCAATTATCTTTTCTCTATGTCTAGTTTACTTTCTTTTATGTTTTGCAATTTATTTTCCAACTGTAACGCCCCAGGTTTTTCAAACTCTAGCCTAGAGACGCCACTACAACTCTAATCCCTTAGCCACGGATCTGAACCACTTAAACCGGATGTACCGAAAATTTCGGCAGCATAACGGCATGAAATGGCCTGATCCAAAATTTTCAAACACCTGATAAACAATAAAAACACTTCTAACAATTCAGCCCAACTCCACCAAACTACATTTCAGATCCACAACCTACTTCTCTATTCGAGTCAGGCCTCGAAGCAACATGCAATAAACTGAAACCACGCAGCGAAACTCAGAGATAGCAAGGAAAGCTAAACCTCTAGCTAAAACATTTATTAAGCTTAATCAAATAAACAAATCTAGTTTAAACCTCAAAACAAGTCCTTCCTCAGGTGAATCCCTCACCATGGTAGATCTACAGAATAAGACAACTCAGACTATCTATTAAGGAAACTAAAATACACATATCAACGAAGGAAACCCAACACTCTAGGAATCCTCACAATTCTCCTCCTCGCCACCAAGGTCCGGATCATCCTCGATACCTGCAACATCTAAAATGTTGGGGGGAAGGTGGGGAAGGGGGTATCAGTACAACCGTGGTACTGGTAAGCAGCTCACACTTACCAAACCATAAACAAACAACCAAACAAGCAACATACTTAGCACACGCATCCAACAGGTTACACAACCACAATAAGAAACATGCTTTCAAGCTTAAAACTAACCACACGCTTAAAAACAATCAACTCATGCCAATGCACCACATGCTATGCAACGCACGCACTAGACTCCACATGATTTCCGCGTCATGCTCCGCTAACTACATGATTTCCGCGTCATGCTCCGCTACACATGAATTCCGCGCCATGTGCTGCGCTACTTACATGATTTCCTCATCATGCTCCGCTACACATGAATTCTGCGCCATGTGCTGCGCTACTTACATGATTTCCGCGTCATGCTCCGCTACACATGAATTCCGCACCATGTGCTGCGCTACTTACATGATTTCCGCGTCATGCTCCGCTACACATGAATTCCGCGCCATGTGTTGCGCCACTCTTACGTGATTTCCGCGTCACGCTCCGCACTCACAACCCACGTGATTTCCGCGTCACGCTCCGCTACACATGAATTACGCACCATGTGCTGTGCCTCACACCCGACTCATGCTACACATCCCCCATGCAACATGCAAGCTAGACTCAACAATGACCATGCTTAAGGCAAGTACCTAACATGTTTATACTCCCTAAGCACATACATCTCAAGCAATGCAAAAGGTACATTCATGCTTCATACAAACACTTTAAAGATCGCAACTCAGCAGTTCATATATACATTTCATTCATAGCACATATACGAGTAAAGCAAGTAACACGCGAACATACTCCATGCAGTCAAACAAGTTTGGTAAGTAGAAACTACTTACTTATAGCGCTCCTAAGCAACTCCAACATGCCTAAAGCAGCAAAGACAACCTCCTAAATACAAAGGCAGCTTACAGGGGTTAGAATTTACCTAAAGACCATAAGATATGTTTGGAAAGCCAAAACCCACTTACTAGGCCCATCTCTTTGCCAAACAGCCTTCAACATTTCCCAAACTGAAAACCCAAAAGCTTTAGTCCATGGGCAACCATGTCTAAGGCACAACGGGCCATGGGTAACGCTGAACGACCATATTTAAGGCTTTTCAGCCGCTGGACAGCTAGTAAAAAGATTCACAAATGACATTCTAAAAACTCCTAAAGCTTGAGCAATGTACATAAGGCCTCGATAACTAATAGGAGCTATTTGGCATGCTTCTAAACAATAGACAGCAAGCTAACGACTCACTAATCCATGCTTTAAGAACCTATAAGGGTCGGGCAAAGCTATATGGAAGAAGAGGCTACATGGGCATTGATGAACTATAAGAACTTAACCAAAACAACAGCGATAACCCATTTATAATCATGCTCTAGGACTTATAACGGCTGGGCAACACTTTAAGAGCCAACATAGCTAGTGGGCAACAACCTAAAACATGCTTCTAAGGCTAGAACAACTAGAGGGTAGCAACTACAACGCTATAGATAAAGGGACAGCAAGGAACTTACCCAAACGGACCCGTTTCCACGTTAGGCGGGTTATTCTAACCTCGATCAACGTTCTAGAATGGTCCTTGGGCAGTGGGTACTCGAGTTGAAGTGTATCGAACTCAATCAAACACTTAGGCGGCGCTGCAGATCAGAAAATCAACTCTAATATTAATTTTCCAGCACCTATAACAAATGGGTATTTTTACTTTATGCTCTAAACAAGGATGGGTAAGGGCTAAACTTACCGGAATTGCTTAGACACGTCGAAACACCCACGATTTGAGCAAAGACGGCGCTGCAGAACAGAAAATCGAACACCATTAAACTTTTTCAGCACCTAAAGCTAATGGGTAATCAAATTTAAGCTTCAACAAAGAGTGGGTAAAGCATAAACTTACCACCCGGAGCGACCTAAGGCCAAACGACACCAAAAAAAATAGTCAAAAATGCTACTGGACAGAGGCGGAATCGGCTGAAACGAGGTCGACGGGACTCCGAATTGCGAGGCACGCGAGATCTAACAACACCAAACCATTAGGAACTTAGATCAAGCCTTAAACCACATGAAAAAGGAAAGGAAAGAGGTTTACCCACGGTTCTAAGGCTGAAACGCGAAGAAGACGGCGCCTCGAGGTGCTGTCCGCGCAAGATCTAACCAACACGGACTCAAGGGAGTTAGATCGGCCTTAAACAACTGAGATCGAGGGAGAAAGAGATTACCCACAGATGTCTTTGGCTGAAAACGCAAAGACAGAGAGAGAGAGCCACAGATCTAACACCCACGACGAAGAACACGCGGAGAAGCAGAGAGACCGGGGCTGGAGGCAGCACGATCTGAGCGACGACAGCAAGGGTAGTGGCTGCGGCTGCAGGCCTTGGGCGGCGACACTCGAGCTGCGACGGAGGGAGAGAGAGGTCGACGGGAGAGAGGGAGATCTGCCGAGAGAGAGAGAGATATGCCGAGAGAGAGAGAGACGCGCAGAGAGAGAGAGAGATATGCGCGACGAGTATGGCGACGGCGGCGCTGCACGAACCGACGACGATGCGACTACACGACAGGCGGCGAGGAGCAGCGGTGGCGGCGGCAACTGCAGAGGACGGCGGCGCGAAAACGGCTGAGGGGGGTGAGTTTTGCGGCAACTCCAAGATGAAGGAGAGAGATGAAGAGAGTTTGAGAGGCTAGGGCTTTTTTTTTTTTCCTTTTCTCTTTTCTTTAATCCCTTTAATTAAAAACCCAATAATAGGATTCTAAGAATAGGATCTCCCAACTCATTCAGCGTAAAAAATTCAAAACGCTTCTACTAACCCATTAACCAACGCTGACCAAGTCCAACAAGCTTTAAGGAAGGATTTTATTTTAATAACGCTTAGTTTCCAAACACTTTTGGTTTTAAAAAATTAAATCCCTAAGTTCAAGCCAAAATATAAATTATATTTCTTTCAACTCGAAACATGGAATTTAAATGCACCCAAAAGTGCACGGGGCGTCACATTCTCCCCACCTTAAAAGCTTTCATCCTCGAAAGACTATCGCTCGAACAACTCTAAATGCTTTCCTAAAAGCACCTTATGCTTTACGGTTCAACCATAACACTTCCACCAAAACAAAGGTCTTGCTTCTTAGAACCTTCGCTTCATTGGCTATGATCTTGAAAAACTTCTCCATGTACGATACAGCGACAGAGGTTCAGGATTCAACACGTGCGAAGGGTCATACACGAACCTTCTCAACATGGACACATAGAACACATCCTGCCCAGTCGACATGGTCGGTGATAATGCCAACTTGTAAGCAACAGGCTTGATGCGCTCCAAGACCTTTTAAGGTCCAATGAACCCAGGTTAAGCTTCTTATCAACGAGCAAAGAATCCTTTTAACAACACCATGAGCCAGAACACGGGATCACCAAAGCTGAACTCCAAATTCTCAAAAGCGTTCGCCTAACCACACTGGTGGACTGGCCTTGACTCCAACTCACGCTTCACAAGGCATTTAACACCAGAGGCTTTTGCTCATCAAACCAATTTTCCTCTAGGATCCCAAAGCTCAAACTGAGGCACAAGAGGAACAGGTGATGTGTATGCATTACAGCAACTCTTGAGACGAGTCGTGTTGAACATACAACACTTGAAGCAAAGCTTGCTTACATGCAACCCAACTTCTCATCAAGAACTCAAACATCTCAACAAAAACGAATCCAAACTTCGATCTTGCACAATCTTCAGGAACTTTTTTCATAGATTCCTTTTAGTTTTTCTCTTCTCATCTTGCAACCACTCTGAGTTCCGGGTCTTTCAGCCTCTGTCGGCTCTTCCATTCAAAAGAAGAAGAAGAGAAAGACTTGTCTCTCCACGAAAAAGGGCAAGAGCAAGCTAGATAGAGAGGGAGAGATCCTTAATAGAGTATTGTCTTTACTTTTGTTTATCACTCTTTTATTTCCAGCAGTTTGTTATTTTTTTCATTTACTTTTCCGTTGTAAGTTAAGATTTGTACTCAGTTCATTCTTTAATATTATTTTCAATTATCTTTTCTCTATGTCTAGTTTACTTTCTTTTATGTTTTGCAATTTATTTTCAGTTATGAGCTAAGCTTCTATTTGAGGGTTCAATTATGTGGATTTCTTGAGTAGAAGAAAGCCCCGCCTATGCAAAAGCAACTTTGCTCCCTCTAGCATTGTTTGATTTTGTTGAAATTAAAGTTTATTGTTAGCTTAAACTGATCACTTAGGTTAGCATAGTTTGTATTTAGCTGATGGCCGAAAGGTTGGAGTTAAAGACGAGGGTTCGAAAAACAATAGTGAAAAAGATCTTAAAAGTAGGACTTTGATTTCTTGCATCCTAGAAATAGGATTGAAACCACTAGGGTTTTAAGAGTCATGAGCGTTATTCATATAAGTTTTAACTAGCCCTAGAAATAGATGTCTAGTTGGCATATTCTTCTAAAGGCACCTACAGCAGAGCTGAATAGAAGTTGGACTTAACTTACAGTCTAGTTGTCAGGGCAGTTGTGGGTGCAACTGAGAGAGGCTATCTGCACCATGTCTATGTGGGCAACATAGATAGTGTTTCTTAGCTGTCTGCAATGCCTGAGGATTTGCAGGCGTATAGGTGGGTGTAGCCTAAAGCTCAAGGTTGAAACTATTTGAATTCCCCTGTTTGTCTCATAGATTTTATCTGTCTTTATTTTCTTGCTTAATTTACTTTTGTCTTAAAACCAAAACCTCAATCAACTATTTTTCTTGGTTACCAATCGTGGCTGTAAATTTAGAGGAGGTTCATATTTTGCAAAATCGTGTGTTAACTTGACTAGTCGCCATCTCCCTTGGGTACGATATCCAGAATACTTTCCACTTTATTACTTGATAGTGTATGCTTGCACTCACGTCACCCTCATAACTAACCTCAGTCTAACCAATTATTTAACCTGGAACCTCGCAATTAAGCTAATTGGCTAATAGAGAATACACCCGCTACCTCTAATGCATCACCCGATGACCATCTAAGTTATTTCTAATTAATTCAGCATAAACAATTCAAGACCTCACAATTGCCTACCTAAATTAATTGCTTTATGTACAATGGTTCAGAATTGAAACGATTAATTCAAATAAGAATTCAGGTTTAATCAGAACAATTTTTTCATGCATCTTAGGTCTATCAAGAATCTACGCTAAGAACTGCAAGGTAGAATAATGTTGTTCTAGCCTCAACCTAGTGGCTATCTAAAATAACAAATAGAATGCTTCAACTTATTCCTATGAGGCGTCTATTCAAAGGAAGTACATCAAATGCATTGGTTTAAACAAGAATACATGAAAAGCTTTAATTAGAATCATGAAATTCAAATAAAAGTTCAGCAAACTCAGCCAAGTATACAAGTAGATCTAGCAGTCACCAAATCCAACAATACTATGGATTTAGCAACTCATAAAGTAAAGATACAACGAAATTAAATCAATAAATTGCATCTAAATTAACCTAGAATCTTAAGAAATTGAAAAGAACAAAGGAAAACAGGTAAAAACTAAGAACAATCGGAAATTCTAACCTAAAGGCAAAATAAAAACGAGGGTTTAATATATATTGTCGTCGGAGCATCGAGACGCTGTTAGTAGAGCGTCGAGATGCTTTACATTCTGTCTGCGCTCTTTGGGAGATCTTCGGGGTAGCATATCGACGCTACGTAAAATTCCAGCGTCTTTTGCCTTATACCTAGCGTTGAGATGCCTTGAGCTAACATCTCAATGCTAGGCTCTCGGGTTTCTTGGCTTGGTTGCAGCACTTTTCACTTATTCTCAGTGTCGTGACGATTTACTCGGGTCTTTTCACCTCCTCTTCATCTGTGGACTCAAAGATGACTAAAAAACTTATCGAATGCCCCGATTTAGCACCAATTTGTGCAATCCACTCTCGAAACCTCTAATGCTCGAATACATACAAAATAGACAATTAAACCATAAAAAAGAATCTGACATGCTTAGATTAAAGGTAATAAAATAGCACGAATTAGGTGCTAGCACACTACCATAGCCAACCAAGACACAACCCTCACCAATCACCAGACGTCCTCAAGTACCACCTGAAAAGAAAAGTCATGTAGCATGAGTGAGTATATAAGAATTGTTGGGTTTTATGCCCTATAACTCGTAGATAGTAAATGTAAATAATTGACGGTTATCAATAAAGCGTTGTTGATTGTTATTCAATAAGAGTTATCAAATTATATTGTATTAGTCTTGTCTTAATAACCATAAATCCAATAAACTAACATCCTAGGTTGTCTTATAAGTCTTGAATAGTATGTAGGGAAATACGTGAAGGGGATGAAAGCCCCAACGTAGCGGAAACGCATCGATAAGACCTTGCGCCGTATATTAATTAATATCAAAATACCGTTACGACAAGGCAAAATAAAACTTTAAACATGCTTTAAAGCCACTGTAAAACGCTATAAACATGCTGAAAACAACTAGAAAATAAAACTACTTTTATTTTCATGCTTTTCTAAATAGAAACGGGAAAGAACCGTTACAAACCTTCGTTGTAGACTTGACCGTTCTTCGCCAACGACGCTTCAACAAACAAAAACGCAGCAGCCCCCTTTTGATTTCTTCGCTGGAATTTTCTTCTTCAAAGACACAATAGCCACAGAGGTTACATCGGTATGTCTCTAAGTCTAGGAGCCAAAAGACTTGTGGGAGTCTTTCTCTAAGAGGGAGGCTAAAGAGAATTCTAGGGTCTTGTCTTGTGAGTCTATTTATAGGAGAAAGGCCATGAAAAAAATATTCACATTAAATCAATTATTTCCATAAATGATTTAATATATTCCTTATTTAATCAATCCATGATCAATCAATTCCATAATTGATTAATCTTTTCCACAAATGACTAATTACTTCCATAAGTGATTAGATCATTTCCATAAATGATTAATCACTTCCGTAAGCGATTAATTATTTCCATAGTTGATTAATTTTTAATTAATTAACTCTTTAATTAATTAGTCACCAATTAAATATCACATATTTAATTTTCGGCCTGAATTAATTAATTGCCCAAATTAATTTTAGGCCTTAAATTAATTCATTTATATTTGAACTCTTTCAAATTCCTATAAATTTAATATGAATCAAATTCTCATTTATATTTGAAATTTCTTCAAATATTTATTTCTCTCATAATAATATATCAATATATATTATATTGTTTCCCTTAGTAAATTGAACACTTTCAATTTACATTTATTACTTAGTTGCCTCAAATTACTTTATGAGCTACCAGTGGGACCTAATGGACCTGCAGATCAGAAGCTCCAACGATGTGAGATTAATTGGTCAAACTCATTAACCAAATTAATCAATATTCGTTAACTGTGTGTACACTCCACTATAGACTCACAGTTGCACTCTTCTCACTGCAGACATACTTTATGTGTCCACGGATATAGACCAATAACGACTAGTTAGTCTTTCACGAGTGTCCGTAACACCAACTGGGTCAAATTACCGTTTTACCCCTGGGTTACTTCTATTTCCTTAAGTACCAGTTCTCCTCTAATGAACAACCTGTTTGTGGTCCAACCATCAAACAGAAAACCCTCTCATGTCATTGAGAGGGTAAGGCCCTTTGTTCAAGACTCGGAGTCACCACTTAAGGGAACACTCATCTGCTTCCCTAATGTCGGGAAGGAGTGAATTCCATCTTGTATGATTATGTTCCCAGCTCCCCACTCGGTCTTGTCCCCAAAATGGTAGGCTTATTGAGTCGGCGTATTGGCCACTCTCACCCATACAAATCAAAGGACAACCCTCATGAGCAGGAGTCCATAATCAACTCAGGATTAAGACTAAGTTGCCTAGGTCGTCCTAGTGAAATAGAAAACCAACTAGTTAACGGTGTTATAACCAGTGGTTACTATTTCGCGGTCCGGTCTTATGCAAACTCATTGCATAGGATATCCCAACTCACATTTCTCCTACACGAACGCGTTGGATCATAGCGTTTGTATCAAATACAAAGTGGGTCATATCCATAGTGTCACCAGGATAAGGCACCAAGTCTTATCCCTATACTATAGACCCTTTAGGTTGTTTCTTAAACAGTGATCCCCATATGTTGCTACATATAGTTCAAGACTCATATTACAGCCTAGGATGTCTAGTTTATTGGATTAGGGTTATTTTTGGCAAAGACAAACATAAAATAACTAATAACACTTAATGGAAAAATACATCAATATTATTTCATTAATATTCGGTCAACAGTTACATTCACTATCTACGAGTTTTAGGACATTCCTAACAATACGGAGATCAATGTTCAAGATACAGCCTAAAGGGTCTATAGTATAGTGATAAGGCTGGGTACTTTATCCTGGTGACACTATAGATACGACCCACTTTGTATTTGATACAAACGCAATGATTCAACGCGTTCGGGTAGGTGACATGTGAGTGGGTGTATCCTATGCAATAAGTTTGCATAAGACTGGACCGCGAAATAGTAACCACTAGCTGTAACACCGTTGATTAGTTAGGTTTCTATTTCAATATGATGACCTAGGAAACTTAGTCTTAATCCTGAGTGTATTATGGACTCCTATTCACGAGGGATTGTCCTGGTACTTAAGAACATAGAGGTAGTGATAAGGGTAAAAAATATACCTATTTTACCCTTATATTTAGCTCATTTCCTTGTCCAAGTTGCATGTTTTAGATCAAATTTACTATCCCCGAGCTCTAAAAATGTTAAAGTTGATGAATTAGGGAGTTGAGAGTCACTTATGTCAAATTATGCTTAAAAGTGCTTACAAAGATCTATTTTTATATGAATTTGACTTAATTTGGTGTTGTGCAGAAAAACAGAGGAGAACTGGAAATTCCCCGAAATGCGACTGCATTTCTGGGAAGTCAAAATTGAAATGCGACCGCATTTCTGGGCTGACAGAGGCAATTCCGAGTCTGTCGCGGGTCGTTTTGAACAAGAGTTTTGCGCACCTAACCGACTGTTTTGACCCCGAAATCGACTGGACTACCTACCAACACCTATTTTGTGGCTCCTCAACTACTCCCTACACTATATAAGTCCGGGATTCAAAGAGAAATCCAAGCATAACTCACTAGGAAGAAGAGGGTGGTGATAGAACCCTAGTAGACGCCCATGAGTAGGGATGCCTGAAGTCCTTCTTAGATGACTGAATTCTAACCTTAGTTAGACATCAAACCTAAGTGTTTGTAGGGATTTTCACCCTATTCCCATTTGTAAAGGAGAGTAGAGTGTCGAGCGAACTCTAGAAGGATTGGATAAAAGAAAAAACCCTAGTTTTATCTACTGCACCTTATTTCCAGCATTTACCACTTTTCATTTCTTTGTATTCTTTATTCATTTATTTCAATGAAAAGTTGTTTATTTGCATCTTATCCCATCATGCGTAGCTAAATCTCGTTGAGGGGTTCAATATAGTGAACTCCCTTGTGGTTAAGATAGCTTGAAAGTGTTTATTTGCTTAAGTTCTATTCATGACATGTCATCCTTTATTGAATATCATTCTGAATCTTGTTGAGTTTAATTTGATCACTTAGACTTTGCAATGTGAGTTTGATACTCGAAAGAGACAAACGATATCGGTTCTCATAAAGGTGATATAAGAGAAATGGCTCGAAAGAGTGTATTCGGTGTTATAGGACGAGACTGCCTAAGACACTCTATAACAACTATAGGGTTATAGATTGCATGCTTGAATTATCTATGTCGGAGTCGAGTCACAGACATGTGCATAACGGTACTCGCTTAGCCTTCTAACGGTTCTTGGGAGCATGGCCAAATAGAAGTTAAATCTGACCCAATGCATGAATAGACTTAGGTTTAATAAGCAAGCATTAGAGTTATTTTACCTTAGGGATGAAACTATGTTGAACACCTCGTTTATTTATTATTGTTTTCTTGTTTATTTTATCTACTTTTCAAAATCATCATAAACTATTTCTTTTGTTACCTTACCCAAGCAATCTTTGAGCAATTTCTTCTTCAAATCTGTGTTTCCAATTTAGTCCTCGTGGGATCGATACCCTTGGAATACTTCTAAGGTTTTTATTACTGAATGTGATACTGTATACTTGCACTAGGTTGGCTGAATCTATCTTAATCTTTATTTACCATCTTTTCTTACATCCATCATTCACTACCGACAATGCATCAGGTAACCCAGGGGTAAAACAGTAATTTGATCCAACCGGTGTTACGAACACTCGTGAAGGACTGGCTCGTTGTTATTGGCCTATATCTGTGGACACAAAAATATATCTACAGTGAGAAGAGTGTAGCTGTGGGTCTTTAGTGGAGTGTACCCGCAGTTAATGAATATTGATTAATGTGGTTAATGAGTTTAGCCAATTAATCTCATATTGTTGGAGCTTATGCTCCTTAGGTCCATTAGGTCCCACTGGTAGCTCGTTAAGAGTAATCTAGTACATTAGTCTTGAATGTAACTTAAAATGTTCAAATTCATTGAGGGAAATAATATAATGTATAGAGAATACATTATAATATAAAGTTTACATTTTAATTAAACTTTATAATATAAATTTAATTTTGGATTTGATTCAAAATTAATTTATGATAGAATTAAATATTTGAAGGAGTTCAAATATTAATTTAATGCGAATTGGATTCATATTAAAACTATAGGTTAAAATTAATGTGCATTAAATGCACATTAAAACTATATGTTATGAGAGATATACAATTGAATATAATTCAATTGTAAGCTTAAATTTAAATATGTGATATTTAATTTAATGACTAATTAATTAATTAAATTTGGTTTAATTAAATTAATTGAATTAAAAATATAGGTTATGTGAGAGAAATTCATTTAAATGTGATTGAATTGAATTAATTAATTAAACTCGATTTAATTAATTTATTAATTGATTATTATTAATTATTAATTGAATTCATTTAAATTTAATTTATTTTTAAATTAAATAAAAATTTTCATAACCGATGGGAGTTGGGAAAATCGTAGGTTTTCTTGGAGGAGTCAGTTCTGACATTTCTTCACCTCTACACAGTAAGACTCCAGGAAAATATTCTCTCTTTTCTCCCAAAATCAATCATGCTATTCTTGTGACTTGTTTAATTCCAAAATTCAAGAGGAGTTCCCACCAACTAGTGTTAGAACTCAGAGGATATCAGTGAAGACCATACTGATGGTGTTCTAGAAAACACAGAGGAGTCCCTGTATCACTGTAGATCGTGATGCATCCCAAGGAGGCCAATTGGTGATTTAATCTGAGTCATCAACGAGAGTAAGTAACAAAAGTTTTCTCTATAGGATTAAATCATCCAATATTACACCATGTTTAACTTGTTAATTATTCAGTAGAAATTGTTCTTTGTATGATTATTTGCCAATGTATCGGTATTTCTAATTCTAAGTTCAATTGCGATATGGTTCCAATTATTCCGCTTTGGGCTTTTATTCCTACAAGAATATACTCAGTAAGTAGCCCACTTAAGGGCTGAAACTGATAGCATGAGATCTAAAATCATGAAACTTAACTTCTAGGTCTTAACATCATAGAGACCTAATTAGAATATTCATTTGGGTTTCTAACCCTAGGACCATAACTGGGTACATGGAGTGTTCTGTCTAGGGTAATTAACTATCTCCAACCTGTGCCAACTAGAGTGTTGTGTGGGTCAGTTGGGTTTAGCAAGTAAACTAGAGACTAGCTGGCAACCCTTTATTAGAACTACACCTATCCCAACACAACACTCCTGAATCATGAACATGAAATAAGGTGGAGTAATTGGTGCATGAAAACATGCTTGAGTGCCATCTGGCGCACGAAAAAACGTGCCTAAACATAAGCTCAACATTGTCTTGAGATTGAGAAAGCGTACAATAACGTGCCTGAAACGAGGCCTAACAGTTGACTGATAGAACGCAAGACAACATGCCTGAAAATTGGGTTCTATTAACCCTGAAGTGGAGAAGGAAACCACTCTAGCTAACATAAGACTTAAGGATCCTTTAAGTCTACCTAAGGCCCTAAAACATGGCTAAGGTCCCTAAAGCAAAACTATTGCTTTTAATCCCTTGCATAATTACTCCTAAGGCCTTTAACCTAGAGTAACACATGCCATTAACATTCTAATTATGGGATTCATATTTGCAGGCTCAAACGTAACTACGATAACTTTAGAAATCAGCAGCCAAACATAAATTCATTCAAAGCCATACATAACAATATATATCATGCATTCTCAACCATTCAACATAACTAAACAATATTTCAGCCTAATTCCATGCTAGTCCAAGTCAAGGCAAACTCAAAATGTTGCAATTAATCAAACAACTCTCATGCTTCAAGATGAACCACCATGATTATATAAATCCGAGGGCAAAACTTTGAGCTTAATTCCAAATCATACTAGCACATTTAATCTTTCAATCAAGTGGGTCAAAGCATAGAATTAAATACAATGGCTACTCACCTTAGCCAAACAAAATCTTGATTATCTCCTAACCAATTTCCTTAATCCAAGGTCTTTAATCAAATTACACAAAAGGGGAACAAAATTCTCAAATCAATAGGGGTTTTAATCCAAGCATTCAACTAGGAGGCCAATTAAATTTGGGGGTGATTTTAACACCCAAAACATACCCAAAAACAGAATTAAAGCTTGCTGTCTGGGCTTCCAAAATTCATCTAAATTCGACAATTAAATCACCAAACGCTATGGGCACCTTGAAATAAAGAGTTAACATCAATGGGTACTCCTCTAACACAATTGAATCAACCAAAACATGACTTAATTCACTTACCCACTCCTAAATCACCAGAAAAACACTGGACGACCCCAAAATTCTACCGCCAGCGCTTAATAGAACTCCCGCCAGAAACACGCAAAAACCAGCCTCTACCTGTTGGGTTTTATGCCCTAAAACTCGTAGATAGTAAATGTAAACTATTTTGTTATCAATAAAGCATCATTGATTGTTATTCTATAAAGAGTTATGAAATTATTAGTTGTTTTTGTCTTAAATGACCCTAAATCCAATAAACTAACATCCTAGGCTGTTACATGAGTCTTGAACTGTATGTGGAGACATACGGGGATCAATGTTCAAGATACAACCTAAAGGATCTACAGTATAGGGATAAGGTTGGGTACCTTATCCTGATAACACTATGGATACGACCCACTTTGTATTTGATACAAACGCAATGATCCAACGCGTTCGTGTAGGGGACACGTGAGTGGGGTTATCCTATGCACTGAGTTTGCATAAGATTGGATCGCGAAATAGTAACCACTAGATGTCACTCCTTTGACTAGTAAGGTTTCTATTTCACTAGGATGACTGATAGCGCTTTGAAATAAGAGCTATTGGCTCACACTTTAGGCTTAAAACCTCTAATTCTTGTTATGTTGAGCTTTATTTGTGCATGAAAATGAGACTTCCATGTTGCATTTCTGAGGATATCAGTAGGTTGTGCTTGTTATGAATTTGGTGTAGACTTTATATATTTCAAGTTAATTTTCTGGTTTATGAACACTCAAGTTGTGCTACAACAGCTAAGTTTATAGCAGAAGGCAAAAAGTCTGGATTTTAAGTGGATACACGTGCTATCTCACGTGGGGGTTTCATTAATTGAGCTGGCAGCCATGTGGAGCTGAGTTGTACTATCTTAGCCAATTGGGGAAGCTCCATGTGGGGAATAATGTCTGATTAGCCTTGAATTCCATGCAATGAGCTGATATAAATTAGATTTTAGGACCAAAAAGAGGAGGTAATCGGCTGGAGAAGGAATATTTAGAGAAGAGGCTGCTATTTGAAGAAAAACCGTGAGAGGGAAGGTCAAGGAAGCAGCTGATTGAAGACTTTCCTGCTTGGGAAAGCTGGAATCTCTCCTAGAAGCTTCTTCTTTAGTTTCTTCTTCTTTCTATCCCTATTTCCTTGGTGTTTAGTTTGTACTAAAGGTTGTAAGGATGGTGTATATGGTTGGTTTCTGTTGTATTTTCATTATTTCCACCTTGAATATGAGCTAAATCCTCTCAGGCGAGGATTAGGATGCTTAAGCTTGAACTTGTTGTTTGTTTTTTATGGAACTTTGCAGATTGCAACTTGAAGTAAAGTGTTCTTTATGATTAAAGCTAGAATTTCGTTTGGCCAACCATTTTCTAGCATTGTTATTAAGTGTTTGGGAACACAACTAATAACTGATTACTTTACTTTACCTTAGCTTTTCAAAGTCATGGAAATGAGTGGATAATTTAGGGATAAATAACCACCTAAGGCACTGATCAGTTGAGTTAAAAAGAAGGGGTTAAATGGGAGTTTAATCGCCTAAACTTTAGGAGAATTGGAAAATTCCCGTAGAAAATTCTGGGTGAGTTGTAAGCTATAAAGTTCTATTATAACAAACAGCTAGTGAGAGTGGACAACCCCTAATATGAACCTTACTTTCCCTGTGTTGATTCACTGTTTTTGCTGTATTTTGTTAAGTTTCTGTCATTTTAAGCTTGTTTACCATTTTAATCTCTTGCACTTAGTTAATGAAAAATATTTGGTCCTTGATTACTTTGAATTTCATTGAAAATTAAGCTTAGAAGTAGTAAAATTCCCCAAATCAATCCCTGTGGAGAACGATCTTAAAATACTTATCACATGCTGTCATAATGTGTATGCTTGCACGCTTTTGAGCTATTTTCTGCATATTTAGCATAACTTTGCACAAGGCAACAAGTTTTTGGCGCCGTTGTCGGGGATTGAGTTGATTTTGCTATTTTTGAGCTAAATTTTGGTGAAATTGGTGCTAAAACATATTCTAACTTTGTTGTTTGATTTTGTAGGTACTGGTAGTTATGTATGAACGGATATCTTGACTTAGAATTCAATTTTGACCCTGAAATTGAAAGAACTTTTCATAGGAGGAGAAGGGAACAAAGGGAGAGAAATAATAGGATGGATCCACCACCTTTTTTGCCTCATGTACCTCCTGGGAATCAAGAAAACCAAGACAACCAGCAGCCTAATCCGGAGGTAAACCAGCAACTTAGGGTAAAAAATGAAGCTGAAAACCCTGTCCTTATAGCCAACGATAGGGGAAGAGCTATTAGAGCCTATGTCATCCCTACCTTCAATGAATTATACCCTGGGATAGCTAGACCTAAGATATAGGCACAAAATTTTGAGATGAAGCCTGTTATGTTCAAAATGTTACAAATAGTGGGACAGTTTCATGGATTACCTTATGAGGACCCACACCTACACCTTAAACCCTTTTTGGGAGTGAGTGACTCATTTAGAATTCAAGGAGTTTCTCAAGATGCTTTGAGGTTAACCTTGTTTCCTTATTCTTTGAGAGATGGTGCCAAAGCTTGGTTAAATAACTTTGCTCATGGCTCCATCACTACATGGAATGAGTTAGCAGGGAAGTTCCTAATCAAATATTTCCCTCCAACTAGAAATGCCAAGCTTAGAGCTGAGATAGTGTCCTTTAGGAAATTTGTGGATGAGTCCTTTAGTGAAGCTTGGGAGAGATTTAAGGAGTTGTTGAGAAAATGACCTCACCATGGTTTTCCCCATTGCATTCAAATGGAAACCTTCTATAATGGGTTGAATTTAACCACTCAGAACATGGTAGATTCTTCAGGCAATGGTGCCCTTTTAGCTAAGACATTTGATGAGGCTTATGACATTTTGGAGAGAATTTCCACAAATAGTTACCAATGGTCTGATGTGAGAAGTGTGGCTGGGAAGAAAAATAAAGGAATGATGGAGGTTGATACTGTGACATCCTTTAATGCAAGGTTTGATACAATGGAAAATATGATGAAAAAGTTGACTGTGGGGCTTGAGAATTTGAATTTGCTGAATTCTAGTGCAAATCAGAGTGCTACAACGATTAATATAAATATGAATTCCACAGATTCATGTGTTTATTATGGAGAGGATCACACCTTTGAGTTTTGCCCTGGGAATCCAGCCTCAGTGTGTTATGTTGGGAACCAAAATGCCCCTAGGAATAACCCTTACTCTAATACCTATAATCCGGGTTGGAGAAATCATCCTAATTTTTCTTGGGGAGGTCAAGGAAGCAATTCCAACACCCAACATGCTCAAAAAAAGATGAGTGTGTAGGATCGTATGACAACACTAGAGGGGGGGGGGGTGAATAAGGTTGTTTAATAAAATATTATACTTTTTCTTTTTGCTAAATTAAACTAACTTAATTTAACTTAAACTAATTTAATAAGCACTCTAAACTATGCAATATGTTAGAAATATATAATGATTTTCTCAGGTATGCAATCTACTCAAATAAATAAAATAGCGGAAATTAAACGAGTAGAGAGAAAGAGATAAAATCGGAAAATTTTATAGTGGTTCGGAAATCCCTACTCCACTCCCCAAGACTCCTTCTTAGGTATTTTATTGCAACGACTCTCTTGCGGGTGAGAGAACCAAACCGATCGAACACTCTTTTTTCAAGTTCAAGAGTAAACCTTTACCGATCCTTTTATAGGTTCAGGACCCAACCTATACCGATCTTTTTAAATGGGTTCAAGATCAAACCACTATGATCCTTTTAATCGAGTTCAGGATCAAACCACTACAATTCCTTTTTTGGGTTCAAGATTAAAACACTCACTCAATTCCCAAGGTGCACCCACACCTTATTACAATTCCCAATAAAGAAAAGAAAACAAAAATCTCACAACAAGATATACCTCTCGAAGACAAATTACACAAATAAGAGCACTCACAATTTTCATTCAAAAATTCCCTCACAAAATGACAATAGGCCAATTGAAGAGCAATGGAGGCTTTTGGACAAGGATAATTTGATAACTTAGTGTGTGTTGGAGGAGAAGAAAATGACTCAATTTATAGATGGAGAAATTGATTTTTGGCCATTGGATTAAATTCAAAATGAATTATGGGAATTTGACTAGAATAAAAAAGGAAAGAATTTTGAATTTAACAATGAGATTGAGAAGATTGAAATTAGGAGATTTTGATAATAAAATGGGGATTTGAAGGATATGAAATTTGGAAAGAATTCAAATTGAATATGAGGTGTAAAATGATAAAATTTAGGAGAAATGAGAATTAAAATGAGATTTGAAAAGGATTAAATTTAAGAGATAATGGGAATCAAAGAAGATTAAAATTAGGAGTCGAATGGTAGAAATTGATTCAGCCAACCATTCAAAATGAGGTCCATGTTAGCTGCGACATCGGATGCCACGTAAGCGTCACGTCACTGCCACGTAAGCCTTTTCTTTCAATCTTCTTTTGCTTGTAACTTTCTCATTTGAACTCCGATTTGAGCGATTCAAATTGCGTTGGAATCGTCTTTCCGTGTTTTACAAGATGGACACTTTGAAAAACTAAAAGTGTTAGTAAATTAAAGTTTGTTATCATCAAAACATATAGTATGATTGAAACTCGTAAAGCTAACAATCTCCCCTTTTTTGATGATGACAAACTACTTAAGAAAAATATTCTCAAAGTAGATGTGAATAATGATATCAAATGAATTCAATCAATAAGCATTGCATTTATTCATTTAACATCAAATATATTTTTCTAAGTTCTCCCCCTTTTGTTATCATCAAAAGATAACAATTTAAAGTATAAGCTCCCCCTAAAAAGAATAATCATAGGAATAAAAAGATAAGACTTCTCCTCAAAATAATAATTGAAAGTTAAAGCTCCCCCTCAAAACAATAATCAATCAAGTAATAACAATAAGTTCATTTAAGCAACCCTAATAAATGAAGTCAATCAATTTGACCAAAAATAATATTAAGAAATATAATGGCTAATCAAAACTTGTAATATCAATTTTAAATTATACATAACAATAAGATTGATGGCCTGTTGAAGGTGGGAAGCAAAAAACCCAATGGAGATAGCTGAAAATCAAAGAAGGAATCATGAATGAGAGGGAGGAATTAGGAAGATGAGAGAGATGAAGGAGATGGCTTGGCTAATGACTCCTTCCTAGGGCTGCATGCACCACTTGAAAGATTAAAAATTAGGGTTTGACTTGGCCCAAACTTCCATTTAATTACTAAACTGCCACTCCAGCTTTATAAAATAAAAAAATCTCTCCAATTACCATTCATTTTGAATCTCCTTTTTAACTCCAAATATGTAAAATTAAATCAAATTAATCCTCAATTAGAGAAATTTTACCTCGAATTGTCGACGTTACAACAATATCGTTTCAATAATAACCCAAATAATTAATTAGGGCATGCATTCCATCTACAAATTAAAAAAAGGAAAAAAAACACACACACACACAAGATTGTTGATTTTTAGAGATAACAAAACTTCAATTTGATGTACCCCATGTTTTCCATTGAGCACGTAAATTATACATAAATCATTTCTACCCAAAATTATAAAAAATCTCCCATTTTATTTTATTTTTTGTTTTGAATTCTCAATAATTATAAAATAACTTAATCAATGTTACCAATGTTGATGCAAAAATCTGGTCAAGCGACTCACCTGACCTTCACGTGACACCAGCAGTGAATTTGTTGAAGACGGGGAAGATGGACCTGCAAGACCAGTCCAAACTGCTGCACACCAGTGTGGTGTAGGCCACCTGCACTCCGATGCCTAAGTTAGATCAAACAGTAAGAGTATTTTTGGTAGCTAAAGTTTTGAACCCTTTTCTGGGTGTGAGAGACCCTATTTATACCTGTGTCTTCAATTAGGGCTTTCTAGACGCTCGGAGGCGATCTTGGGCTGAACCGAGTGGAATTGGGGCGGACCGAGGCAGTAGGGACTGAACGGAGGTGAAAAGAACTCGGCCCACACGAAGGGCCGAGTGTTCGGCCTCGGCCCAAGGCCGAGGCCGATCATGGGATTGGGCCGAGACGACCCAATCCCTTCGGCTCGCTCTCCTCCAGAGTCCCTTTCAAAGTCTTCGTGTTGTGCTGCGTTGTCTTGCTTAATCCTTGGATTCTAGGGTGGTCCAGAATCACCCACAACATTAAGCCCCCACTCTTGAATTGGGATTCAGGTGAGGCTTATTGCCATAGGTCGAGTTCCTTAAGCCCGATTTAAGAGCAATGATTCTTGCTTTGTGCTGATCTATGTGCAAATTTATTGTCATCCTGCAAGATAGAATACAATAGACAAAGTAGAAGCTCCCTGAATAAAGGTTAGGTGTAATGAAAATGAGAAAAGTGGGAGATTACAAAAGAAATGGCCGGAGGGCCTCGTCCTCGACCCAGCCTCGGCCTCGTCCTCGGGATGAGGCCGAGCATGAAATTTCTCCTAATTTAGCTTAGAGGGTGTTGCCCATGTCCCCGGCCCAGCCTCGGCCTCAGCGAGACCCTTGTACTTGGTCATTTGGAGTGCTTCATACCCCCGTACTTGGTCTCAAACCCCTGCTAGACCAAGATCTAAGTCCCTGCACTCATATGTCAGCTTTCCCAAGAGAAACACGTGGGGATGGAATAGGCTTAAAACATCTGCCTTTTGTTTAATAGGGAGTGCATATCCCCTTTGTATCCCCATTATCCAAGTAAAGCTTTATTTAAAACATAAAATATAATTAAGTAAAGAGGAGAATACCTTTAAAGTTTGTGCTCGGCCTCGGCAAGATGTGCTCGGTAGTCCAGACTTGTGTGACAAGCTCAAGCCAGATGAAGTGAATGGGGAGGTTGAGGAATTTTGTCTACCTTTTTAAGCATGTGCGCCATCCCAACCGTGCATATGCTGAATCGGGGAAAAGGGCAACTACCCGACCGTGCGTACACTGGACCAGGGGATGAGGGCTCAGCCCGACCATGAGTACACTCGATCGGGGAATGAGGGCTCGGCCCGACCGTGTGTACACTGGATCGGGGGATGAAGGTTCGACCCGACCTTGCGTACACTGGATCGGGGAACAGGGCACCGGCCCGACCGTGCGTACACTAGATCAGTGGATGAAGGCTTAGCCCGATCGTGCGTACACTGGATCGGGGAGTAGGACATCGGCCCGACTGTGTGTACACTAGATCGGGGGATGAGGGCTCGACCCGACCATGCGTACATTGGATCGGGGGATGAGGGCTCGGCCCGACCGTGCGTACACTAGATTCGAGAGCAGGGCACCGGCCCAACCGTGCATACACTAGATCGGTGGATGAAGGCTCGACCCGATCGTGCGTACACTGGATCGGGGGGCAGGGAGGCTGGAGATATGGAGGATTGGCTTCAGACAGAATAATTCCTATCTCTGCCACACGTGGTATATCCTGTGGAAAAATGATTTACACAAACACAATATAAAGGAGCTTTATTAAATTTGCAAGTGTTTGCATTGTATAATGGGAAAAGCTATGGACATGTGTTATGCAAAATGAAAATAGATTAGCTATATTGATAACATGTCATCTGCTGTTCTTTCTAGTCTGCCTCGGTCCTTTCTGGTCGGCCTCTGCTTCTCCTGGTCAGTCTCAGCTTCCTCTGTGATGTTTACCTGGATTATTGATAGTAAATTTTCAGGTGCTCTGCATTCCAAGGGTGAGGAGTTGGTTTCCCGTTATTGTTAACTAAGGACTAAGTGCTGGGGCGGACCACTTTGCTGATTTGATAAGGTCCTTCCCACACCAGTCCCAGTGCACCCACATTGGGATCTCTGGTGTTTTGCATGACTTTCCTCAATACTAGATCTCCCTCCTTGAAAATGCGCCTTTTCACTCTCGCATTGTAGTACCTAGCAATCCTGTTTTTATACTCAGCAACCCGAAGTCGTGCTGACTCACGATGCTCATCTAGCAAGTCCAAGTTTAACCTCATTGCCTCTTCATTCTCGCTCACACTGAATTGCTCGGTTCTGGGGGAGGATATGCCAATCTCCACTGGAAGCACTGCCTCTGCCTCGAACGAAAGGGAGAACGGTGTCTCTCCCGTCGAGGTCCGAGCTGTCATCCAGTATGCCCATAACACTCGAGGGAGTTCTTCGGCGCACAACCCTTTTAGGCTCTCAAGCTTGGTCTTCAAATTTTGCTTGATGATTTTATTTACAACCTCTACCTGTCCATTAGCTTGTGGATGAGCTGAGGATGAAGAGCGGTGCGTAATACCCAAGTCTAAACAGAATTTTCTGAAGGCGGCACTATCAAACTGTCGGCCGTTATCTGAAATGATGGCGTTGGGAATCCCAAAGCGGCACACTATATTCCTCCATATGAAATCAATAATCTTCTTCTCTGTCATTGTTGCTAACGGTTATGCTTCTGCCCATTTTGTGAAGTAATCCACCACTGCTACCACATATTTGGTCTGTCCTTTGCCTTGAGGTAAAGGCCCAATCAAATCTATTCCCCATTGGACGAACGACCAAGGGCTGATAATATTCGTTAAAGGCTCAGCTGGTTGTCTAGGAACAGGTGCAAACCTTTGGCATTGATAACAAGATCTCATGAAATGTCTAGCGTCTTGCAACATAGTTAGCCAGTAGTAACCTTGCCTGACGATCTTGTGACACAGTGACCTCGCTCCTGAATGATTTCCACACACCCCGTCATGTATCTCTCTCATAACATAGTTAGCATCACTTGGGGGAAGGCACCTCAGCAACGACATCGAGTAGCCTCTTTTGTATAGTTTCCCTTCCTTTAAGACGAAATGTGATGCTCGCCTCTGAACTTTTTTAGCCTCTATCTTTTCTGCTGGCAGCTCACCTTTCTCTAAGTAGTCAAGGATCGGATTCATCCACGAAGCTTCTCCTGCTTCAGGGGAGGGTTCAGTTTCAATTGATGGGGTGTCCTCCCCATCTGCAGGGTTCTCGACCTCGGGCCTTGGATCCTTGGCCTCGACCTCTCCTGGCCACCTATCTCGAGAACCTCTTTAGTACACACTGTGGGTTCAGACAAAACTTCTACTGGTACTACTACTAAACTTTGTCTCGTAGGCAGCAGCCAAGCGGGCCAGTGAATCTGCGTTGGCGTTCTGGGACCTTTGTATTTGCTTGATCTCCTATTTCTCATATTTGGACAGCAATTCCTTGGCCTTGGACAAGTATTCACTCATTCTTTGTTCCCTAGTTTGGTACTTCGCCATCACTTGCTTTACGATTAGTTGTGAATCGCTCTGAACCAAGAGGTCTAAGACTCCGATCTCCCTTGCCAACCTCAATCCTGCAAGGAGCGCCTCGTATTCGGCCTCATTATTAGAGGCCAGTTAAACCTCAAGGCATACTCAAATCTGCCTCCGTCAGGGGATTCCAGCAAAATTCCGGTGTTAGAAGACCCGTCTACAAAGAGTGTCCAAGTCTGTTTTACCTCTCCTACACTCAGCATAGTGACCACTGTGTCTGACTTGTTCTGCTCAGCCTCGGGCCTTTGAGGGTCGGCCTCAGCCTCGACAGCTGTTAACTCTGCCACAAAATCTGCCACAACTTGCCCTTTCATTGCGGTTTGAGGTTTGTAGTGGATGTCATACTCACTCAGCTCAACTGCCCACTTCATGAGGCGACCCGAGGCATCCGGCTTTTGCAGCCCTGTTTTGGAGGAAAGTTTGTCAACAGTGTTACCTTATGGGCTTGGAAGTATGGTCACAATCTTCTGGCCGACGTAACCAAGGCCAGAGCGAGCTTCTCTACTTGGGGGTATCTGATTTCTGCTCCAACCATCGACTTACTGGTATAGTACACGGGTCGTTGGAGTTTCCCTTCTTCTTTGACCAGTGCAGAACTTACGACCGTATCTGACGCTGCCACGTAGAGCAGTAGCTCGTCGCCAGGTAGCTGCTTGGTCAAGAGCGGGGCCGAACTGAGATAGTCCTTCAGCTCCCAAAAAGCCTTTTTGCACTCTTTAGTCCATTCAAAACGTGATCCCTGTCTCAAAATTTTAAAGAAGGGTAAGCACTTGTCAGTAGATCTGCTAACAAACCTGTTCAATGCTGCAATCCTTCCGTTCAAGCTTTGAAGTTGCTTGAGATTGGACTTGAAAGACATTTGCATAATCGCTCTGATCTTGTCTGAGTTTGCCTCTATCCCCCTCTGATGCACCATGAACTTCAGAAACTTTCCTGACGTTACCCAAAAGCACACTTACTCGGATTTAGTTTCATTCGGTACTTTCGGAGTATCAGGAAAGCCTCATTGAGGTCGGACTCATGGTATTGAGACTTCAAACTCTTCACCAACATATCATCCACGTACACTTCCATGTTCTTTCCTAGTAAAGGAGCGAACATGTGGTTTACCATCCGCTGGTACGTTGCCTGACGTTCTTCAAACCTAACGACATGACCTTGTAGCAGTACAACCCTCGACTGGTGATCAATGAAGTCTTTTCCTGATCGCGCTTGTGCATTTTAATCTGGTTGTACCCTGAGTACGCATCCATAAAACTCAACATCTCGTGACCTACTATTGCACCAACCATCTGATCGATCATGGGTAAGGGATAACTGTCCTTTGGGCATGCTTTATTCAGGTTAGTGAAGTCGATACACATCCGCCACTTTCCATTGGCCTTCTTTACCAAAACCACATTGGACAGCCATTGAGGATAATGGACTTCCCTGATGAATCCTGCTTTAAGCAACTCATCCACTTGGCTGGCAACAACCTCATTCCTTTCCGAATTGAATGCTCACCGCTTCTGCTTTGCCGGCTTGAAATCTCTGTCCACGTTTAATTAGTGAACCATCACTTCCGGGTTAATTCCCGACATATCTTCGTGTGACCATGTGAACAAATCTGCATTAGCCCTAAAAAAAAAATTAGTCTGTCTCTCTACTTAGCCCCCAGTTTGGTGCCGATGTTCACTCTCCTTTCCTTAGACGTTAGTGGCACCGACTCCAATTCTTCTACTGGCTGTCCCTTTGGGTCAGTTCTAACGGCATCGTCGATATGCGAAACTTTACAACAATCTTTGTAGTTAGGGTCGGCCTCAGTCAGGTTCAGCACTTTCTGCTCATACCCAAGGTTTCCTACAGGTTCCTGAACTCGATCCATCCTGCGAACCACCACCGATATGCGGTCTGTATTGGCAAGCACTCTTCCCCACAGACGGCGCCAACTGTTGATGCCAAAATCTGGCCAAGCGACTCACCTGACCTTCACGTGACACCAGCAGTGAATTTGTTGAGGATGGGGAAGACGTGACCTGCAAGACCAGTCGAAACCGCTGCACACCGGTGTGGTGTAGGCCACCTGCACTCCAATGCCTAAGTCAGATCAAACAATAAGAGTATTTTTGGTAGCTAAAGTTTTGAACCCTTTTCTGGGTGTGAGAGACCCTATTGATACCCGTGTCTTCAATTAGGGCTTTCTAGGAGTTCGGAGGCGATCCTGGGCTGAACCGAGTGGAACTGGGGCGGACCGGGACAACAGGGATAGAACGGAGGTGGAAGGAACTCGGTCCACACGAAGGGTCGAGTGGTCATCCTCGGCCCAAGGCGGAGGCCAAGCATGGGATTGGGTCGACGACCCAACCCCTTCGGCTCGCTCTCCTCCAGAGTCCGCTTCCCGGTCAAGTCTTCGTGTTGTGCTGCGTTGTCCTGCTTAATCCTTGGATTCTGGGATGGTCCAGAATCACCCACAACAACCAACAATATGAAAAATCTCTCGCTTATTTTTTATTTAAAAATTTTTAAATTTACATCAATTACAAGATAACTTAAATCATTACTACCAACCATTATAGAAATTTTTTCCTTTTATTTGTATTTATTTTTTAAAAAAACTTGAGTTAACATTAATTACATAATAATTAAATGACAGAGATATATTCATGTGTATTTTAGGCATTTGTGTAATTTGAGGTTTCAAATGACAAATCTGAATTTGTTTTTTTTTTTTTTTTTTTTTTTTGTTTTTGAAATTGCACTTGTGCACTTGAAAATATTTGTGAAAGACCCAACAAATAAAAATCAATATTAATTGGTGTGGACATTACATGGGTTTGAACACAAGACTTTTTGTCTCGCGATCTTAGGTAAAGTTTCTCTCTCACCTTTCCTCGGTCCCTCTCCACCGTTCTTCTGTTCTAATGTCTATTTGAAATATAGAACAAATTATTCACATTCTTCACTTGTTCTAAAATTGGTTCAGGACAGTGTTTTTTATTCATAATCTCTCACGTTTCCCCTTGAAACTTTTCATATGAAGCCAAGTGATAATCTTCTCCTCCAATGATGAGTCATGAGAGAGCCAAAAAGTGTTGGTTTCTTTTCTTCTTCCATACCTATCAACAAAGCGAAGCTGAACAACTTGTCTGCAGCTGGAACAAATAAAGTATTGTTTTGACGAGCAATGGCTGGAATTGTCTTGTGTGCAGCTTGCAAATTGTAGCTTTTCCGCAATGGACGGATCTCTTAAGTTTCTTGCCATGTAATACACAACACACACATATATACATTCTCTTTCTTATGAGTCAAACATAATTGCGGTCGGCAGAAAATTTTGATCCGTTCACTAGTTAGGGGCCGTTTGATTTAATTAAATTTTTTTAATAAATATCTTTAATTAGAGTAATTTAATATATTGGATCCATCAAAATTAATTAGATAAATATTTTAATAATAATATGATTATTTATTTATTATAATGAAATCCAAAGATATAATTAATTGATCGTAAATAATCAAATAAGTAATTAATTATAATTATTGAAAAATGAATTTTTATACTAAATTTTTTTAAATAATTTTAATTCAATAATTAAATATACTTTTGATAACGGTAACTAATTAATTATAATTTCAGTAAATATGTAATTGTATCCATTTAATAAACTTGGACTAAGTATTTGTTTTAAAAAAACCTTGAAACTCTCGACAAATTATCATTTATTTAATCTAATTATTTAATTTATTATATTAATTTTTAATTTACTATCAAGTAGTTAATTAATTAACTATATTCAAAATAAAATTGCATATAAAAATAAAAAAGAAGAGATGGACAAACAGAAACTCATCTTTTGCAAGGGCATAGAAAACCCTTGTCCATGGACATAAATAATGCCTATGAATGTTTTATTCTCATGTCCCAGAAACCTTATACCAAACAAGGGTATCAGAAATCTTGTCCATTCTCATCTCCAAAACTCCGCACCAAACGACCTCTTAGTGTGTACCTATTAGGTATTATCCTTTAATTTTGACCACCACAGTACTGCTTCACTCTAAATTTTAACTGTTTTCCAATTTTTAGTTTTATTATTTTTCTTTACAAATTTAATCTTTGAACTTTTATATTTATTTCTATTTGGTCTATAAATTTTTGTAAGTGTCTAATTGCTATCTAAATTTTCAATTTATCTTAAAGTACTTTCTCAATCTTATGTATGCCTACTTTTGTCATTATAATTATAAATCACAACAATTTGATATTAATTTATCAAATGCTATAAACTCATTTTTAGTTTAAAATTGAAATTTACCGAACACTATTTTACTTTATTTCACAATTGTTTTTCCTAAAAGTAAAGTTGCTAACCAGTATGTTAAGAGTTTACATTGTCATGCCAAAGTAAGCTTTAGTTTGTTTCTCTTACTCACCTTCTCAATTATTGTTTGGATCATATATTATTTATTATGAATGTTTAAAATTGTGTGGATCCCTTTCTCTCCTTGAGACTTTCTTTTGTCCTTTTCCTATCTCCCATTACAATGACGACCACTAGCTTTTTCCTAAATTTAAATTTCAGAAATTTATTTATCTACATATTCTTCCAAAAAGATTACATCTTTTTTGATATGTATAGAGCGAGATTGCCAACAAGAGCATTGCTCAACTGGCATAAAGTTGTACTGATAACCACGAGGTCTGTGGTTCAAATCTCCTACCCCCAAATTGTCAAAAAAAAAAAAAAAGTATAGAGTGAGATTAGTGAGAAAAAAAGTGCAAGAGAATATAGTAAGAGAACTCTAATTCTCAATTGTTTGAAAATCATTTCCATGTACCGAAACATGAAACCCCACGTGAAAATATTTAATCGACTTTATTAGGATGTTTGTTAATCAACTAACACTTGTATTAGTGGCTATTTGTATGCCTTAATCATTGTTAATAAAGTAAGGTAAGTATTATTTACTCTCTTTATGTTTTAATATGCTATCAGAGATTTCAATTGGTCCTCCTTGAGAGTTTCTTCTTGCCCTTCTTCGTCATCTTGACTGATAGTTCTGCGAATTTGGTAACTAATCCGATGACCAATCTGGTGGCTAATCCAGTTGCCAATTCATCCACTAAAGTTGTTGCTTCTTCATCTAGTCAATCTATTCTTCATCTCCATGTTGATCCTTATTTTCCTTCATCACTCTGGAAGCACGACCATCGTTCTTGTCTCGAATTTGTTGACAGACACCAATTATAGTTCATGGAGTCAAGCTATGACAATTGGATTGACAATCAATAACAAATTTGGCTTTGTTGAGGTACAATTCTACGACCGACCAGTGGAGATTTGCTTAATTCTTGGCTCATTTTCAACACTGTAGTCATCACATGGATTCTCAATTAGCTTTCTGCCAAAATTTCCTCCAGCGTTAATTTTGCTGATACTGCTCATGAAATTTGAGTAGATCTACAATAGTGTTACCAGCGTAAGAAACGACCTTGTGTTTTCAAATCCGCCGAGAATTATCCAATCTTCAACAGAATAATCAAGACTCTGTTACTGCAAATTATGTGAAATTGAAAACACTATGGAATGAATTAATTTCCTATCGCCCGACGTGTTCTTGCGGTCGATGTAATTGCGGCGGAGTCAATGATCTTCTTAATTTCTTTCAGACAGATCATGTGATGATTTTCCTAATGGGACTGATAGGACCAATTTGGTCCTGTATATTTAGGCCTAATCTTGTTAGTTTTATAGTAATTTATGTGCTTAATTGTATTATTTTGTAGGTATTTGATGTTTGGGCTTCCCGGGCGTACTTTGGAGCAAAAAGGGCTCAAAAGGAAGATATTAGGCCAAATTACTATCAACGGAAGTCAGATCAATGAAGTGAAGCAAAGCTAAGGACGCTTCAGCTAGTTGTAGCGTCTAGACACTGCTTAGACTGTCTAGACGCTATCCCAAATTTTGGAAAGCAGAAGCCAAGCGTCTAGACGCTACGTCTATGATTTAAAATCGTTTTTTCCGTTTCTAGGTCATCCGAACTTCGTTTTTAGTGATTATTTCTCCATTCTTTTCGTTTTTCTCTCTACTTTTCATTTCTCCCTGGTTTAGGTTAGTTTTAGGTTGGTTAATTGAGCCTTAAGGCTTAGATTTGGTTCATCTATGGTTGTCTAAGCATCGATTGCTATGTTTGGGACCTCACATTGTAAGTTTATTTACTTTTTATGAGATTTTCTGGAATTTTATGAGATTTTGTGAATGTTTTATGATGTTTTTCATGTTTTCTTGTTTAAACCAATGTGTTTGATGTATTTCATTTGAATTGACGCCTCCTAGGAATAAGTTGGATGCATTCTATTTGTTATTTTAGATAGCCACTAGGTTGAGGCAAGAACAACGTTATGCTACCTTTCGGTTCTTAGCGTAGATTCTTGATAGGCCTAAGATGAATGAAAAAGTTTTTGTGATTAAACTTGAATGTTATTTTGAATTAATTGTTTCAATTTCAAACCCTTGTACGTAAAGCAATTAGTTTAGGTAGGCAGTTGCGAGGTTTTGAATTGTTTATGCTAAATTAATTTGAAATAACTTAGATGGTTATCAGGTTATGCATGAGGGGTAGCAGGCGTATTCTTACTTAGTCAATTAATTTAATTACGGGGTTATGAGTTAAATAATTGGCTAGACACAGGTTAGTTAGGAGGGTTATCCGATTAGCCAAGAAGCATTTCCGAGCTCATAACAATTCATTAAAATCAATCTTTAGATAATCAATGAATAAAATTGAATATACTGAACACCGAATGTTTCTGATTGCAGTATGTTACGACAATCTGCAAGAGTACGAGTCACAAGTAATGTAAAACACTAGGTATTACAAAGTATCGAATCCACAAGGAAATTGAATTAAATCCATTAATTACCAAGAATTCTCATGCTTAATTTTATCTAGAACTCCAACTCAAATGGTTAAACGAAAATATAAGAAAACAACTAGAAAGATCATGCAAGTAAATGGAGATTCCTATCAAGGGGACTCAACCTAGAGTGTTCATTAGCTTTTTGGATTTGTAGCTCAATTAAATGGATGCATGTAATTACTAGTTTTCAATTTCATAAATCTAGAAGTAATTTAAGTGGATTTCTCTCTCAAGTTCCTCTACATCTCATACTAACATAACTAATTTATGAGTCAATTTCCTTAGTTAATTATAGTATGACATTAAGCAACTTCATCATATATTTCTAACAATTCTTTTTCACGTTCGTGTTCCAAGCAATTGTTAGACCAACAATCTAACTTCTCTCTGTCGAGTATCAATTTAGACCAATAAATCAATCAATCCGTGATCAAGGGATTAAAAGCATTAAGCATAAATTGCATAGATGAAATATAGAGAAATTCATTACAATATCCAAATAATTAAGCTACATAATCCAATTAGCTAAATTAACAACCCTAGGTCTCAAGATCTACTCACAAATGGGAATAATTTTAGCCCAACAATCTTGATCGATGGTCCTAACTCAAAGATAACAAGAAATTACAGAGATATCAAGAAGAAATAATCGTTGTGTTGATTCAATGCTCCCATCACGATCATCTCGAGTCTTGAGACTTGGAATCCCGATCAATTTCACCTTTCTTCTCTCATTTCCACTCACTTTTTACTCTCTATTGAGCTAGGGGAAAACCCCCTGAACTGGATACCTTCAACCATTGGAAAATGGCCAATTTATAGGAGAAGAATTGAGCATTTCTTGCTGCCCAAGCTTACCAGGTCGAGACGCTGACGTCACAGCGTCTTGACACTGTGACGTCATCTAGCTTGTTGCCTACTCCAGCCAGCGTCGAGACGCTTTAAGGATAGCGTCTCGACACTGGCCCTTCTAGAAGCCTCATTTGGATGCGCACTTGGTCTTCAACTCTTCATTCTTTTGGGCTTTTGGGCCTACATTTCAATTGCTTTATTCTCCTATCTTTAATTATGGTCCAAAGCCTTCAAATTGCTCCAAATTTGAGTAAGACTCTCGGTTTTGCTTGTCAAACTCAGATTTCTACAATATCAACATAAAAGGACATTGAAGCTCACAATTAATGCACAAAACTAGCCAAAATAACTAGGAAATAGATAGCATAATTGCATGCTATCACAGTAATCACCAATGTATGATTAACTAACCCCTCTTTTATTTTCCCGTCTCTACTTTTCTGCCATTTACTTTTTTACATTTTATTTTCTTGTCCTCTAATTTCCCGCATTTTATCTTTACTTGCAATTATTCCTTCTTTAAACACTCCCTTGGTTACCTATAAACACAAAAAAGATTAGAAATAAACCAGTTGTTCCCTGTGATCGACCTTGACCACTATTGCTACAAGTTAGCTTTAGGTGTCAATGAACTATAAATTTATTTGACACAAGGACTCAACAAACTTGTTCCGTCAAATTGGCGCCGTTGTCGGGGAACATGGTGCTTTATTTCTATTTTTTTGTGCTTTTCACCATTTTTCTTGTTTCTTGTGATACTAGTTTGTTTCTTGCAGAATCTAGTGACAAATCTTTGTGAGAAAAAACTCGATTTCCAACCAAGAAGCAAGGAGAAGTAGTTGAGCTTCATGGATATCTTGCAGACTATCGACCAATGAGATAGAAAGGGTTGAACATGCAGTGCAAGTCTTCTTTTCAGCTCCTAAATATCCTCTAAGATAGAAAGGGTTGAGTGTGCAGTTAAATTTGACAATTTCAGGTTTTTAGTCCCTTAAGAGCAATTGGAGAAATCTTGGTGAATTTGGATGCAATTGGACCCTAAATTGAAGAAGATATGAAGATGATCAAGTGTTGGGGTCGTGGGTCGAAGTCTAAAGCCCAAAAGAAGGAAGAAAACAGGTAAAGACCGAAGAAACCAACTCAAATTTGGCCAAAATCAGATCTGGATATCCCCAGCTGATGCGGTGTCGGGCTGAATGATGGATGTAGATGTTAGGAAAAGATGGTAAATAAAGATTAAGAATAATTCAGCCAACCTAGTGCAAGTATACACTATCGCATGAAGTAATAAAAACCTTAGAAGTATTCCAAGGGTATCGATCCCACAGGGACTAAATTGGAAACACAGATTTGAAGGAGAAACTGTTCAAAGATTGCTTAGATAAGGTAACCAAAGAAATAGTTGATGATGATTTTTGGAAAATAAGCAAAATAAACAAGCAAAGAAAAACAATGATAAATAGGCGAGGTATTCAATATAGTTTCAACCCTACGGTAAAACAACTCTAATCATTGCTTATTAAACCTAAGTCTATTCATGCATTGTGTCAGATTTAACTTCTATTTGGCCTTGCTCCCAATAACCGTTAGAAGGCTAAGCGAGTACCGTTATGCACATTTCTGTGACTCGACTCCGACATAGATAGTTCATGCATGCAATCTATAACCCTATAGTTGTTATAGGGTGCCTTAGGCAGCCTCGCCCTATAACACCGAATACACTCTTTCGAGCCATTTCTCCTATATCACCTTTATGAAAACCGGTATTGTTTGACCCTTTCGAGATCAAACTCATATAGCATGCAAAGTCTAAGTGATCAATTTAAACTCAACAAGATTCAGAATGATATCCAATAAAGAGTGACATGCAATGAATAGAACTTAAGCAAATAAACACTTTCAAGCTATTCAAACCATAAGGGAATTCACTATATCGAACCCCTCAATGGAATTTAGCTACGCATGGTGGAATAAGATGCAAAAGAATAACTTTTCACTGACATAATGAATGTAAGAATACAAAAATAATGAAAAGAACAATTGCTGAAAATAAGGTGCAGTAGCTAAAACTAGGGTTTTTTTTTATCCAATCCTTCTAGAGTTTGCTCGACACTCCACTGAATAGGGTGAAAATCTCTCCAAACACTCGGGTTTGATGTCTAACTAAAGGTTAGAATTCAGTATTCTAAGAATGACCTCGGGTATCCCTACTCATGGGCGTCTACTAGGGTTCTGTCACCACCTTCTTCTTTCCAGTGAGTTCTGCTTGGATTTCTCTTCGAAAATGGTGCTGGTAGGTAGCCCAGTCAGTTTCGGAGTCAAAACAGTTGGTTAGGTGCGTAAAACACTCGTTCAAAATGACCCGCAAAGGACTCGGAGCTGCCTCTGGCTGCCCAGAAATGCAATCGCATTTGATTTTTGCCTTCCCAGAAATGCAGTCGCATTTCTGAGTTTTTCCAGATATCTTCTGTTTTTTGCAAAACACCAAATTAAGTCAAATCCTTATCAAAATGGGTCTTTTAAGCACAATTAAGCATAATATTGACATACATGACTCTTAACTCCCTAATTCATCAACTTTAACACTTTTAAAGCTCGGGAATAGTAAATTTGATATAAACATGTAATTTTGACAAGAAAATGAGCTAATATAAGGGTAAAATAGGTATATTTTTTACCCTTATCATACCTCAAAACTTAACTCATTACTTATCCTCAAGCAGTAGCCAATCAGAATGTTAGAGATCAATTTTTAATTGCCAATCAGAATGTGAGAGATGAACAATAATTGCAAATCAAAATGTTATGCATCATATGTAATTACCAATCATGGTACTAGCACATATCTTAATGTAAATCAAAATGTCATGAATAAACCATATTCAATCAAGTAAATATGTTTCTCAAGATCGTTTTGTAAAAAGTTTGCCTTTCAGGAGAGGTTTCTACCTTGTGCCAGTCACAACTTGTAAGTTTCCTAGGCATGAAGATTTCTATCGTTCTTTTTCAAAGCAAAACTCTCCCTAGTCCATCCTAACCAATATGTTTAAACTACCTAACTACTATTCATTGAGCCTAGTGTAGTCCTTTTAGTTAAGAAAAACAAGACTTGAGGTTCCTTGAGCATACATGAGTTACTAGACCTTTTTCTATCTCCCCCAAACTTATTTGACTGCTGGTGCTCTTTTTATTCAACTTCTTTTTCTCCCAAGAGAATCCTTGTTGTCACCTTTACCTTTGTTCTAGCTTATCAACACTTTGTGGTGAAGATATCTAGCTACGAGCAAAGATCACTAACTTGGACTAATACTCACTTCCCTAAGTAAACCTTTCATGCATTGGCAAACCATTGGTGTCATGAATGCCCCTGGTTACTCAGTTAAGGCTTTTTGTGTTTCAAAACATTAGGGCTAGACTCTCCTAGTGTGCTAGAAAGGTTAAACATGAGGAAGTTTAGACTTAGGAAAATTTTGTAAAGAAAAAGACTAATGGAAAGCCTATGACTAGAAAACAAATAGGTCGTGACGGCGACACTTTATGAGATAGAAATAAGCTCTAGTTATCATCATCAAGAGCTTAAAAGAAAACTCAAATGAAAACATATTTTTCCAAAACATTTTTTTAAGCAAAAATTTTTCATAAAGTTAATTTGTTTCAAAAAGTTTCATGGATTTGGCACAAAAAACAGCAAGCAGAATTTTCAGAAAAGTTTAAAAACCCAAGTTTATCTAAACTATCCTAACAACAAGCTAACTAAAAACTAACCTATGAACATATTTAAACACTAACTAAACATTTAAAGCAATAAGAACAACAACTAAACAAACAAAAACAGAAAGTAAGCATGCTAAAAACTAAAAACAACAACTATCTATACAAAAAATATTCACAAAAACAGCAGATAAGGGGATCAGAAAACTCCCCTATTCCTCACCCGAGGAACTCTCTTCATCTCTTTCGTCTTCATCTTCATCTTCATCAGATTCTTTCTCTTCTTGAGGCAGCAAGGATTGAGGGAAGTCAGGGAACACAGGGGCGATGCTGGGGGCGATAGAGAGGTAGAACTCTCTAATTGCTTCATCCCTCTCCTTCGCATAGACCCAATAAGTTTTCAACTTGTCTTCAATCCGATCTAGCTGTCGAAAGGAAAATGCAAGGGCCTCTGATGATGGTGTAGGCCCTGAAATAGGAGTGTGCTGAGGAGGTGAAGCAGGATTCAACCCTGCTGGTGGAGTAGCTTGGGAAGTGGATGATGGATTGGAATTCCGTAATTCCGTAAAGCGGAAGCGTGATTGGGACCGATTCGTAATTAATTTTGTTTAATCTAAAATACCAATACATTGGCAATAATCTTAGAACTATTCTAAATTTATATTAAGGCTAAGCATACAAAAATATTAGATCTAAATCTAATTTATATAGTAAAAAATTACTTACTCTCGTTGATGACTCAGATTAAATTCACCAACTGCTTGTGAAATAATCACGAACTACTGCGAACACCACCACTATGGCTACACCAGTATGACTCTGAGACTTCTAGAGGCAAGAGACTAGTGGGAGTCTAGAGCGAGCCTTCAGGGGAATTCTCTAAGAGTAGGAAAATAAATGGGATTCCTTTCACCCCACCCCAAAGGTCCTATTTATAGGAAAAGGCCAAGACCTTTTCCTAATAGGGGAAGGCCAAGACCTTTTCCTAATAGGAAAAGGTCATGAATAAGATCAAATCTATTATCTTATTCATATCTAATTTTAATAAATAATTAATTAATTTCATAATTACTTAATTACCCAATTAAATATCACATATTTAATCTAGGGGATTTTATTAAACTATTTATATTAATATGAATCCAATTCATATTAATTATTTGAACTCTTTCAAATATTTTCTCTCAAGAATTAATTTTGAAATTAATTCAAAATTATATTATAAAGTTTTATAAACTTTATATTATAATGTATCAATATACATTATATGATTCCCCTAAATAAATTGAACACTTTCAATTTATAATTTATACTTAATTGCCTCAAGTCTATTTACGAGCTACTAGTGGGACCTAATGGACCTACAGATCAGAAGCTCCAACGATACGAGACTAGTTGGGTAAACTCATTAACCAAGTTAGTCAACATTCGTTAACTGTGGGTTACTCCACTAAAGACCCACAACTGCACTCTTCTCACTGTAGAATATTTATGTGTCCACGGATATCGACCAATGCAGAAAGTCAATCCTTCACGTGTGTTCGTAACACTAGCTGGGTCAAATTACCGTTTTACCCCTGGGTTATCTCTGGTTCCTTAAGTACCACTGATCCCTCTAATGAACAAGTTGTTTAGGGTCCAACTACTAAACAGGAGTTGCTCTCGGGCCAAGAGAGGACGACGCGCCTTTGTTGAAGCCCCAGAATCAGACCTTAAGGGAACACACATCTACTTTCCCCAATAGGGGAATGAGTGAATTCGATCTTGTACTGTTATGTTCCCAGCCCCCATTCGGTCTTGCCCCTGAAATGGTTGGATTATTGAGTCGGTGAACTGGCCACTCTCAACCATACAAATCTAAGGACAATCCCTCCTGAAAGGGGTTCATAACAGACTCAGGATTGAGATTGAGTTACCTAGGTCATCCTATTGAAATAGAAACCTAAACTAGTTAACGGCGTTACATCTAGTGGTTACTATTTCGTGGTCCGGTCTTATGGAAACTCATTGCATAGGATACCCCCACTCGCATGTCTCCTACATGGATACTTTGGATCATTGTATCTGTATCGAATACAAGGTGGGCCGTATAACATAGTGTCACCAAGATAAGGTACCCAGCCTTATCCCTATACTATAGACCTTTTAGGTTGTTACTTGGACACCGATCCCTGTATGTCCCCACATACTAATCCAAGTTTCATTTAAACAACCTTGGATCTTAGTTTATTGGATTTAGGGTTTATTAGTGCAAACTCGATTATTCAATAACCAAATTACTGAATTACTCAAATAACGCTTTATTGAGATCGATTAATTTGTTTCATTTACTATCTACGAGTTTTAGGGCATAAAACCCAACAGTGGAAGCCTTGTCCTTTCTTTGGGCATTGTTCTGTTGAAGCTTTCCAATTAGAGGGAAGTCAATGGTGGGCCTGAAAAAGTGACGCTCCTCATCTTTTCCAAGTACTATCTTCACCCTCTGACACAATTGGGTTATAAGTGACGCAAAGAATAGCTTCCCCGCTCTCTTCCTTCCACATGAAAGGATCTCTTCTCTGATGATGCTGCCTATGTTTATCTCCAACCACTTCATGATGCTGTAGAGAAGCATAACCCTTTCTACTGAACTGGTACTATCGTGAGTTGTGGGCATCAACCTATTTTTGATGAAGTGAAGCCACACTGTCGATTCTGGCTTGAGATCACTTGGCACTAATGTCTTCACCTTTGTTTGAGATTCCATCCACTGAACTCCCTTGTTGGCCACCATTTTTAATGTTTCTTTCATCTGTTTGGTCGAGGGCTTCTTGATGGCATCATTCCTTCTTGGATGCAAGGGTGCTTTGATCCGGTACACCCTGTTGATGTCAACCGAAGAGAAACTGTCCATTTTACCTCTCACCACCGCCATGCTCATGCTCTCTTCCCTCAAACCAGCATAGAACTCTCGAACTAGAGGCACCATGGCCTCCTGAGGGTGAACAAAGAACTGCTGTCATTTGTATTGAGTGATGACTTTGGGAACAAAGTCTGGCAAAGTTCCTGCTCTGCTTGAGAATCCCTTCTCGTTCAGGAAGTCTCTCTTTCTCATAATCTCCATTTTCTCCTGAAAATTAACATCCTTTAAGACTTCAGGGAAATGATATTATAGCCAATCTCCCCTTCCACAGGTTAAGCCAAACAAGTCGATAACAATAGTCATGAGAAATAATAAAAGATAGGGAAAACGAGGTCAACACAGAAAGTTATACTGGTTTGCCCCAAGCTCGGGACTACGTCCAGTCTTCTGCATTTGCATGTTCTACTAGAAATTGGGAGATTACAAGAAGCCTTCAAAATAGCATCACAAACTGACCCTCAATAGCCCAACAATAGCTATTGACTTCCAAGTATCATAAACCGATAACTTGGGATAAACAACAAATGAAGGACCCTCAACCCGAGAAGAGAAACACTATTTTCTCCCTCTCTCCCACACTACAACGAAGAAAAAACCACATGCTTTCTTTCACTCAAGTCACAAACTGACCCTCAATAGCCCAACGATAGCTATTGACTTCCAAGTACCACAATCCGGTAACTTGGGATAAACAACAAAGAAAGACTATATGTTTTCTCTTGCATTTGGTATGAGAGACAAACACACATATATATAGGAAATGAGCCTTAATGCCCAAGGCTCCACCTACATTCTTCCTTGTGCACCAAGGTGGTTAGGGTCATCCTTGCACACCAAGTTTGACTTCAACTTCCACACCACGTTTGGCTTCTTCCTTGCACACCAAGTGGGACTTCAATTTTGTCTCCACACAAGACAAAAAACTTAACAATTTGGCCTTTGGTTTGACAGGTGTGGAGGTAGGAGGAACTGTAGGAGAGGCGTCCATGGACCTTGTCCTCGGCCTCTTGGAAAAAATAGGGTCATTCTTATTATTTGTCCTCCTCTCGACCCTAAGTTCTCTTCTTCTTTTCTTCCTCAAAGCTGCAGAAATTGGCACTTGATCATCGTCCAATTCCTTGATCTCAGAATCTGATTCGGTTTCGCTATCATTGGAGGTCTCAACTTCCCTTCTACAATTTCCTCTTCATCTTTTTTCTCTCCTAAAGAGGTGCTATCAGCAGCTGGTGGAGGTCCTCTAATGTCATATTCGAACAGTGGGTCAAGGGCCTCATCAGTTTGGTTCTCTTCAGTGGCCTTTTCTTGGCCTTCCTCAGAATGCGGCCCAAATGCGGTTGCATTCTGGCCTTCATTTTCTTCCTCTTTTTCTTTTTATGATTTTTCTTCTCTTGGCCCCTCAAGGGCCTCTTCTTCACTTGCAATTGCTTGGCCTCTCTTTGAGCCTTGTGCAGTGGCTCAAAGGCTGCAAGAAAATCTTCAACCTCTTTTCTTCTTTCTTCTTCTTCTCTCAAAATTTCTCTTCTTTCTTTTTCTTTCTCGAGGAGTTGGAGTTCAGTAGCCAATCTCCTAAGTGAAGGAATAAAATTCCTTTTGGCAGCGGAAGCAATCAAGAACGATCTCGTTTTAATTTCAATTTTAGGAAAAACCGGTACGTTAGCAAATAAAAATACAAAAATAATTTCAATAATTACTAAGATTAAGCATGCTGGAAATTTTTGGGACCAAGAACACTTACATGATTTGAAGGTCAAATCACAGCACAATGTTCCAAGGACTCCTCCAATCGACACTACCACTCGAGAGCACCCGTTACGCTCTTGGATCTCTGAGATTGGCTTGTGGGAACCCAAAACTAGTCTTGGAAGGGAAAAATTCCAGCAAGCAAGTTGCTGTAATTTTGGAGAGCGCAAGAGAGAAAATTGAGAAAATTCACTTCTCTGTTATCGTGAAAAATGAGATAGTGTCACATGAGTTGGGTAACCCCCTCTCCACTTAACGATAAGTGGGGAGGGAGCTAAAACCCTACTCAATCTAGATTGGGTCAAATCCAAACGATCTTGCCCGTCTATTAATTAAATAATAATAATCATTTAATTAATTTAATTAAAACAATATTAATTAAATCAATTATAACATAAGGTATTTAATTCAATTTGAATCATATTAAATTGAATTAAATTGGTCATTCAATTAATCTCATTAATTGAATCCACATTAATTAAATATCCAATATTTAATTAATACTACAATTGAATCACATTCAATTTTAATCTCTCTCATTAACATATAGTTTTAATGTGAATCATAATGTACATTAATATAAACTATAGTATTTATTTGATTAAATCACATTTAACCAATCAAACTAAATTAATTAATTCCCCAATTAATTAATTCATGAATTAATCAAATATCACATATTTCATTAAATTCATTATTCTCTCAATAATTAATTTTGAATCATATCCAAAATTGATTATAAAGTTTAATTCTTTAATTAAACTTTACACTATAATGTATCTTCATACATTATATTAATTCCCTTTAATATCAAGACTAAATTATCTCAGAACCCGTTATGAGCTAGGAGGTGGACCTAATGGACCTACAAATCAGAAGCTCCAACGATACGAGATTGATCAGCTAAACTCATTAACCGAGTCAATCAACATTCGTTAACTATGGGTCACTCCACTAAAGACCCACAGCTGCACTCTTCTCACTGTAGAATATTTCTGTGTCCACGGATATCGACCAATGCAGTAAGTCAATCCTTCACGTGTGTTCGTAACACCAGGTGGGTCAAATTACCATTTCACCCCTGGGTTACCTCTGGATCCTTAAGTACCACTAATCCCTCTAATGAACAACCTGTTTAGGGTCCAACCACTAAACAGAAATTCCTCTCGGGCCAGGAGAGGACAACGCGCTTTCGTTCAATCCCCGGAATCAACCCTTAAGGGAACACACATCTACTTGCCCCAATAAGGTAAGAAGTGAATTCCATCTTGTATTGTTATGTTCCCAGCCCCCATTCGGTCTTGCCCCTGAAATGGTAGGAGTATGTAGTCGGCGAGGAGGCCACTCTCACCCATACAAATCTAAGGACAGTCCCTCTTGAAAAGGAGTTCATAACAGACTCAGGATTGAGATTGACTTACCTAGGTCATCCTATTGAAATAGAAACATAAACTAGTTAACGACGTTACATCTAATGCTTACTATTTCGCCGTCCGGTCTTATGCAAACTCATTGCATAGGATACCCCCACTCGCATGTCCCCTACATGGATGCTTTGGATCATTGCATCTGTATCAAATACAAAGTGGACTGTATCACATAGTGTCACCAGGATAAGGTACCGAGCCTTATCCCTATACTATAGACCATTTAGGTTGTTACTTGAACACTGATCCCCGTATGTCCCCACATACTAGTGCAAGTCTCATCTAAACAACCTAGAATCTTAGTTTATTGGATTTGGGTCAAATTGTGCAATTTTAGAAACAATAACTCTTTATTGTAAAAAGCTCAATAACAACGTATTGATACAAGTAAACAATTTGTCACCATTCACTATCTACGAGTTTTAGGGCATAAAACCCAACAACTCCCACTTGAACTAAAAGTCTAGTTTAGTGGGATGTACAATAATCTATCATGACAATGGGTGTATAGATACATATACATAAAACGTATATATACTATGTACAAATACAATAAACTAGGGCATCCACTATACCCATTACATTTCTCCCACTTGCCCTAGATTACATCTTTGTACTTATCTCGTAGACCTAGACCATTTACACTTTAGCCGAGAGAGCCTTCGTGAATGAATCAGCAATTCTTCCATCATATTCAATGTGCAAGCTTGTCTTGTATTAGGTAAGTTCATATTTGAAACACTTTCCAAATCAGCGTCGAACTTTCCAAGTCTTACAGCCTCGATCGCTGCTTCACAAACAACGTAGTTTTCGGCCTATAGGTCGAGGCTGCATTGCATCTTAGCTTGATGCGATGTCATACTATATCTCCTCTATTTAAGAGTGAAAACAGACACTGATGTAGATTTCATCAAATCCTTACCAGTTAAAACATCTGTGTCAGTGTATCCAGTAAGGATCAAATCCTTAGCGCCATACGCGAGCATATAGTTCCTGATTCTCTAAAGATACTTGAGAATATAATTAACGGCTCTCTAGTGATCATATCCTGGATTAGATTGATACTCACTGACAATGCCTATGGCATAGGTCATTCCTCAACTCCTTAAGGTGTCTAAGAACACAGTTCCTTAGACAAAAGAATTCTACCCTAAAAGGTTGTGAACCCTTCTTAGAATTCTACATCTCATATCTAATCAACATTTATAGATATAAAACGCTTGAAACACGTCTAGCATTTTGTTCTTACTGTTCTAAACAATTTAGAACCTAAGAACAAACTAAGCTTCTCCCAACTTTTATTTGGAAATGAGCCGCTAGTCACTATTAATGTCAATAAGTTAACCTACTCCATTCCCAATGAGTAGGATATCAATCACATACAACATGAAGAAAGCCACTGAACTACTGACGATTTTCTTGCAGACACAAGGCTCATCAATGTCCTTATTAAAGCCAAAAGATTTGATCACCGTATCAAATCTTACATTCCAAGATTGAAATGCTTAGGTCAATCCATGAATGGATCACCTAAGTTTGCAAACCCTTTTGCTTTTGATCTTGTTGTATAAACACTTCTGGTTAAGACCTTAATGTCTCATTCCCTCTTGTATATCCACTTGTAACCAATAGGTGTTACCCATCAAGCAGATGTACAAGATCCCAGATGGAATTGAAATGCAAAGATTTCATTTCCAAGTGAATGGCTTTAATCCTCTGATCGTTATCAATATCATTCATTTCTTTTGTAAAAGACAATGAATCCTCTATGTCATCATTAAGAATGGCGACTTGAGCTTCAAATAAGCCCATGTAATGGTCAGGTTATAAAACAGCCCTCCCACTACATCAAGGCATTCTCAACTCTTGAGATGGATGTGACTAACCAAAAGCATTGGCCTTATCAACAACTCTTGTTGAATAACCAGTCTTATCAACAACTTTTGTTGATTCATCAACAACTCTTGTTAATGTTTCCGTAGCTTTATTAGTTAATTCACTTAAACCGACCTTACTTTATGGCTTATGATTTCTCATATGTTCTTCTTTTTAAAATGAAGCATTTGTCGATACAAATTCTTTATTCTCTTATGGATGGAAGAAGAATATTCTCCTCGTTTCCTTTTGGGGTTGCCTACAAATAGGCATAATTTTGAACGGTGTTTCAATTTCTTTTGGGTTAGTCACAAGCACAAGTGTTGGACACCCCCAAAATTAAAGGACCGTAAACAATTTTTACGTCCTGTCCACAACACACAAAAGGTGATTCAGAAACACTTTTGATGGAACATTGTTCAAAATACACATTGCAGTCACACTGCATGACCCCAAAATGAGTCAGGCTACTGAGCATAGCTCAACATGGATTGAACCATATCCAATAAGGTTCAAAATCTCCTAATTGAGATTTAGGATGCGATCCCTTGAACTATCAAATAGGCCTAGAATCTCAAGTCCCTATACTCAACACATTGATCAGATCAAAGTGTTTTTATTATCTCACCTAACAAGTTTTCAACTTCAGTCTTAAGCCCCTTCGAATATCTTAAGAGCTTTAGACTGAAATTGCATTAGGTAGAGATATTCATACCTACGAATAATCATCTATAACAGAGATAAACTATTCATACCCTCCCATTGCTTTAACATCCTAGACCACAATGATCCAAATGTACAAGCTCCAAGGGCTCTTTGGCTCTTTTAGCTCTTTTCCAGTAAAAGATCTATCAGTCATATCGCCCATAAGGCATGACTTAATTGGTATTAGAGAGTGTTCTTCTAACTAACTTAGAAGTATACTCTAGACTAAGCTCCCAATCATATTGAGATAAAAAATAGTCTAACACCTTAAGAACCAAAGAAAGGTATTTCCTTTAGGAGATATCCTTTGCCTTTATTTCTCTGAGTATAAGCAATCTTAAACAACTCAGTGCTCATGACTTGTTTTACTCTCGATTAGTCTTAAAACACATAAGTTATTTTCCAGTAAAGCTGAACAAATGTCAACTCCCTTTCTTAAAATAAATCTGCGTTAGCAGAGAAAGGTATAGAGTAACATTGTTCCAGCATATACATTATAGAAATCAAATTTCCGTTAATCTTTAGGAAATTCATACACATTATCTAATAATGTGTATTTTCTCCCACTAGATAAAATAACTTAATTTTCCTCTGCCAAAGCCAAGATATACTCTCCAGATCAAAATCTGAGAGTCATCTCACGTATTTGCAACAGTTGCCATGAGCTTATTCCTTGATAGGAAAAACAAACGTGATAAGTGGCACCTGAATTAAAAATTCAGGCTGTATCCTCATTTTTCACTATGCAGGTTTCAATGACCAATAAATCATATTTATTGTCATTGGTATTGGCTAGGCAGTTAATGTAATAGTCATCATGAACAATTCAAGATGAACTAGACATTTGAGCCTGAGGACATTCCTCACTCAAGACTAATCTAAAATCATTTACCACAAGTTTGTAGTTTAAGGTAGTTATATCTAAAACCGTTATCAATTGGCGTAAGACAATGCACATAGAATTTATCACTGAAACAACAAATTACTTATTTTGCACTAAACCCATTACACAAAATAATATTGTTTTAATCCAATCAATTTAGCAAAAGTAATCATTGACCCAAATATATGATACATATTTGCAACGATACTTCAAAGGTTCAGAGCAACAACTACCGTAGGGCAGTCAGCCACTCCTCCCCTTAATTGAGACAATCTCAGCCAATCCCTATTACCAGAATAACTCATATTCCAATAGTTCTTAGCTACCGTTTTTTCGGTCAGGAAATCATTTACACCTTAACAATTTCCTGTAAGTGTGACCCTCCATTTTCAGATTCAAGAGGTCGGCCCCAACAATGCTACCGTAGGGAAAGTAAAAGTTGGGAATGGACCAAAGAAACCCTATCCATTTCTGGAGTTTGCATTGTTCCGAATCCCATGATCAAGCCCTCCGTAGGGTGATCGCTCCCAGGACGACTAGCAGGCAGATCATAGGAATCTCACGGTGCAACCTAATGGAGGAGACCGTAGGATACGTTGACACGTGTCCTGCTCCCACTTACTATGAAATACTCCCTCATTCACCTTGATATTGATCCATGCAAACTCCATCCGTAGGGGGTCACTCCCAGGGTGACTCGAGGCCAAGCATGGACCTCACGTTGTGAACTCTTGAGGACGTGAGAGAAAAACTTGATTTATGAAAATCTTGTTTTGATATATTTCCTCCCACTAAGTATTTTTATAATTAAAGGGTCTATTACTTAGGTAAATTTCAGCTAAGTGAATCTATCTAAGTCTATGCCTGAATATAACTCTTATATAAAGGTCTTTACACGAATGTCTAGGTGAATTAAACCCTTTTAATTACCTAGTGACATTGTATGCTAACATTAGACTATGATTAATTCAACTCAGGTTCCGGATCTGTTCCCAGGTAGGAGGTGTTTGATAGCGAGCAGAAATGTCGCTATTTTAGTCCCAATTTATTAGGCTTTTTTGTGCTTTAATTGTGTTTTTATTGAAAATATTTGATGTATTTTGTTAATTGGTCTTTAGGAGCAAACTATGGATTTTGGTGATAAAAGTGCCCAAAATGAAGCCATTCAAGCCCAATTTCCATGCTTGGGTCAAGGGGAATCAAAAGAGGTCAGCTATGAAGAAAAAAGTCCAAAAAGAAATGTGGAGAGACCCAAATTGAAGCCCAAATCCGTAGCTGAAAGATCTGAAAAACGCCTAGCGTAGAGACGCTGTAAGGACAGCGTCGCACCGCTGTCCATTTCTTGGCTGGCAAGTCGATGACGTCACAACGTCGCGACGCTGAGCCGTATAACGTCGTGACGCTACCCCCTTTCCCAACCTATATAAGGCGCCCCTTGGTGCCTCATTTTACCATCAATCATCATATTCTTCCATTCCTTTCTTGCTTTCTTGGCTCCTTTGGGAGCCTCTCTCAAGGCTTCGAAGCCTTTTTGAGAGTTTCTTTAGTGGGAAACTTTTGGGGAATTTTGGGGAGCATTCTAGGAGGCTCAAGGAGTCTTCGGAGGGACTCCAAGCGTCAGCGAAGGGGTCTTCAACGGTCAATTCCTTCCCTTTTATTATGTTCTCAATTATGCTTTACATTGTAATTATTGTGAATATTTTAGCTATGTATAGCTAAACCCCAATTTGGGGTCTTGAAAAGAAATTATAGTTCAAATGTTGTTATAATTTCCTATCTCTAGCCCTTTTGTCCTAATTATTTGTTTGGATGTGCTTAATGCTTTATGCAATCTGCCCAATTGTGTACTGATCTGATTCTTAATGGAAACTCGACGGAGAGAAGTTAGGATAGATCATAATCCATGCAACTAGTTTAATTGCCCGTCGTGACAATGAGATTAGTTGATTAAACTTAGATTCCTAAAATGAATCAGAGCGAAATAATTAATGATTTTTAATGGCGCTAAGGACATTTAGGTTGTTAAAATAAATTAATTACAATTAGGGGAGACCGACAGGAGAACCTATGTTATTAACGAAGATTCTAGGAGTATAATTAGTTGGGCGATGAGATAGGACAATTGTAGCAATTGTTTAGCTAATAATTGATTTTCAAGACCCCTCTTCCCATTAGAAAACTCTTTCTCCGTATTTTATTTTTATCGATTGATCAAATCTTCTCTTTAATTGCTTTGATTTTTAATTTTCTTTGATTGCATGATCTGGTCCCTAAATATTATTTCGCCCAAGTATTTTTAGTGCTCAAGGAGTCTTTGCTTGCTTAAATTAAGCTTCGCCTCCCTGTGGATTCGATACTCGGTATACCTACCGTTTTATATTACTTGTGACGACCCGTGCGCTTGCGGTGTGAAAGTCGTAAAACGGCGAATAGTCGTCTAGCAGCCTAACAAGTTTTTGGCGCCGTTGACAGGGAGGCTTGATTTTTAAGCAAACCAATTTTTCTTGACATAAAAAAGAAAGGGATAAATAGTAATTTAGGTGTAAATATTTTTCTTTTATTGTCTTGTGAATATCATATAATTTTGTTTTATTTTTGTTTGGTTCTTTTGATTGATTGGGAGTACTGTATGCGAAGCAACAAGATGGTTAATTTGTTTCCGCTAGATCTCGAAATTGACAGGACTCTTAGAACCATTCGTAGAGAAAAAAGATTAGTAGAAGCAATGGCCCAACAAGAAGCTCCCAAGGCGATCAAAGACTTTTTACAGCCAGTTCTCCCGACCGAAAATTCAGGAATCGTTTACGCCCCGATACAAGCTACAAATTTTGAGTTAAAGACGGGATTGATTCAGATGGCACACGATAATTCTTTTAAGGGACATCCTTCTGAGGATCCACACTCACATCTGCGATTATTCTTTGAAATATGCGGGACAGTGAAGATGAACGGAGTTCCGGCAGACGCTATAAGATTGAGGTTATTTCCATTTTCTCTGCAAGACAAAGCTAAGGATTGGCTCGAATCAGTCGAGACGGGCAGTATTAGTACATGGGATGAGCTTGCCCAGGCTTTCCTAACTAAATTTTTCCTGCCTGCCAAAACTACGAAGCTCCAGACTGAGATTGGAACGTTTAGGCAACTTGACGAGGAGCAGTTGTACGAGGCATGTGAGAGATATAAGGAGATGCTCAGGCGGTGCCCCCAGCATGGATATCCGGATTGGCTCCAGGTGTAGTTATTTTATAATGGATTGAATCCCTCCACTAAGACAGTTCTAGACACATCAGCAGGAGGAAGTTTTCTTTCCAAAACCGTAACGGAAGCCAAATATCTCTTAGAGGAAATGGCAGCAACCAGTTATTAGTGGCCGACCGAGAGAGGAGAAATTTCTAAGAAGGCTGGAATTTATGAATTAGATGAGTCGAGTTCATTGAAAGCACAGATGACATCTCTGACCAATGCCCTGAACAAGCTGACTTCATCTGAGGTGGTCAAATCCATTTCCACCTTAGCTGAAGGGTATTCGAAGAAGGAAGGTCAAGATGTGGAAGAAGTTCAATACGTAGGGAACAGACCTTTTACTCAAATACCGAACTTCTACCACCCTAGTATGTGCAATCACGAAAACTTCTCGTACTCAAACACGAAGAATGTTTTGTAGCCACCGCCAGGTTTTGCATCATCCAGTGCGCCTGAAAAGAAGAATAATCTGGAGGAGATGGTGGCTATGTTTATCAAAGAACAAAAAGTTCTGAATGTCAATCTCTAGACGGCAGTCAATAACCACGACACTGCTTTGAAAAATATGGAAGTTCAAATAGGTCAGATAGCTTCAGCAGTGAATGTCATTCAGAAGGGGAAATTTCCATGCGACACTGAACCTAACCCAAGAGAACAGTGCAAGATGGTGACACTAAAAAGTGGTAGGAAGCTTGAGATCAGTTCAGAAAAGAAGAAGGAAGAAGAAAAGAGCAAGGATGAAGATGAAAGGGCTGAGGCACAAAAAGCCTCCTCTGAAAGGTCCCAACATCCTCCTAACTCTGTTAATTTGAATTGTGGTTTTCTAACTCTTTTGCAGGAAAAGAAAAAGAAGAAAGACAAGAGAAGAAACTGAACGAGGAAGAAGTGGTTCCATGCAACCACCATGACAAAGGTTCGCACATCAACCCGCCCAAGCAGAGGGGCGAATGTCCAACCTTTGACTACAGGGAGTTACCTTTCCCTCAACGCTTTAAAAATGTTAAATTAGATGAGCAGTTTCCGAAATTTCTTGAAATGTTTAAAAATTTGTCTGTGAATATTCCTTTGGTAGATGCTTTGTATAACATGCTTAATTATGGGAAATTCATGAAAGAAATGCTTTTTAGGAAGAAAAGTTTGAAAAGAGAAGTTTTTAAATTGTCTGAAAGTAGTAGTACCATAGTTTTTGGAAAGATGCCTTCTAAACAAAAAGATCCAGGGAGTTTTACCATTCCCTGCACCATAGGAGAAGTAAAAACTTGTTGCCTTGTGCAATGTGATTATAATAATGCAAGAAATCTTCACAAATAGCTCAAAAACGTGCAAGTATACACATCATGGCAGCAAGTGATAAGTAATTCAAGATCGTCTCCACAGGGATTAAGTTAATGAAATTTACTACTTCTAAGCGTGATTTTCGGCGAAATTCAAGTAACCAAGGACACCAAGATCATTTACTAACTAAAGTGCACACATGTAAACTAACTTGGATGAAATTAAAGAGTATTGAAAGCAAATAATGCAAGAAAAACGGCTGAAAGCAGAGGAGAATTAAGGCTCGGATTAGGGATACTCTGTATTGTTTCCAGGGATTGCTATAGCGAAAACTGTGTTCATTCATCTCACCCAGATTTTCAACGGGAATTTTCCAATTCTCCATAGATTAAGGCAATTAAACTCCCATTTAACCCCTTATTTCTAACTCAATCTAATTAGTGCCTTAGGGGGTGATTTATCCCTAAATACCCACTCATTTTCATGATCGTTAAAGACTAAGGTAAAGTAAAGTAATCGGCTATCAAATGTTCTCCCAAACACCCAATAACAATGCTAGAAAATGGATGGCCAATCGAAATTCCAGCTTAAACAATAAAGAACACTTTACTTTAAGATGAAAATAGCACGGTTCAACTATAAACAACCCCTTGTTACAATATGAGATCCCTAATCCTCACCTAAAGAGGATTAGTTCATGATAAAAGAAGAAACAAGTTCAATACAGCAGAGAATGCTCATACAAAACATGATTTCAGCTTCTAACACAACTAATATCAATAGGAAGATAAAAGATGAGAAGAAAAGGCCAAAGAAGAAGCTCCCAAGCTCAAATCCAGCTTTCCCAAGCTGAATATGGACTCCACGGCAGCTCCACCTCTGTTTTTCCTCTGTTTTTCTCCTTCAATCAGCTCCCAATCGTGAGTTTCCTTCTTCTCCCAGCTTCCTTTCCAAATTAGGGCCTCTTTCCTTATATACCCAGCTTCAATTCGTGGAAGTAAGGGCTGATTAGACACTCCTTGCCCACTTGGACACCCTTTTAATGGCTGAAAATAGCTTCAGCCTCCAGCTGGGACTGCCAGATCAATTAATGAATCTGTCCACGTGTAAAACAGCTCCAGCTGCCATTCTGCCTCTGCCAGCTCACGCTGTAGCATTATCTGTGCAAATTGAAGCTCCAGGTCAGCTTAAGTACGAAATTAGCGTGAAATTAAACACCCAAAGCCATCAATAAACACTCTCATTAAACACCACAAAATTCATTAAGACCCAACTCAATTAGCATCAACTTAAGGTAAAATTAAGCCTAAAAGCCCTAAAATCATGGCCAATAACTCTTATTTCTAAGAGTTATCACACCCCCAAACTTAGCTCATTGCTCGTCCCCGAGCAATGCTAGGCCAAAAGCTTAACTAAACAGGAAAAGATCAGCTAGCCTTTCACTAGAGCCTCTCATAAGCCACACAGCTACTTCTTGCTCAAAACTTCCCTTAACAAATGCTCATAGCTCAAAAAGAATTCAACATTTAAAAACAACTTAGGCAGCAACACTTGGCATCTCCAAATCAACATTATGCTTTTAATCCATGCTCTTAGCCCACCTTGATTAGCTATCATATCTAATTGTGCCCACCTAAAGGCATCAAACAAGCCACTAACTTTCTTTCTTCCTTAGCTCGAAATTTAGTCATTAAGCTTGTTAAGCAAGCCTACAATCCTAATGCCCAAATTATAAAAACTCTAAGCTCAACCCAAAACTTCTCTCGACTCTTTCTCTTTTTGGCTTTTACCATCTTAGAAAAATCTCTTAGGTCATAGCCTTTTTGGTCCCGGAATGGCAACACTTTATGGTGAAGCTCACCCAAGCCTCAAGTCTCATCACCTAACGAGCATTGCATTCATATCCCCTAAAGTTACCTAGGATAGCTATCTAGCAACTTTTCCTTGCTTCTCAGAGTGGCGACACTTTTTGGTGAAGCTCACCTAAGCTTTGGGGAAATTTGCACTTTCAAGCTAGCACTCATCCCTTAATCCTTCCTTTTGATTTTTCTTTCTTTTTTTTTTCTTTTTCATAGGAACTCATACCCTTCAAGAGCTACTTTTGACGCAAGGAGAAACTATGGGTATCATAAATCCCCCTGGCTACTAGGCAAGCTCAAGAAAAGAATAAATTCCACTAAGGGAGAGGAGTACATCTTAGGCAAAACTAGGACAAAGAGGAATGCTTTCTAAGATGTTTTTTCTAATTAATTTTTTTTTTTTCGAAGGAGCACCTCACCCCCAAACTTAAACTATTCATTGTCCCCAATGAATGAGAAAGCAAGGCAAGAACCCCCAAACTTATTTTCTTTTGCAAGAGAAGCTAAGGCCTATCGCTTAGGGAGATTATAACTTTGGGCAAAGAACTAGGCACAAGCTTTCCTAAATTTTTGAGCTAAGCAAAAGAAAGGAAATTAGGAAGCTTCTAATCAACCTAAGGATTTACAGCACAATAGGATATTCTAACTAAGCAAGAGGCTAAGATGCTAAGGATCAAAAGACATAATGCTATTTCACATAAAAACAGAATTTTTAGGCTTAAACCAGCATGCAGCTGTTGCAGCATTCATCAAGGGAAATTCAGACAAAAGCACAGCTGTGAAACATCCAAAAAGGCTCTCATACAAGACTAATTTGAAGCTTCAGACTAAGGCTAAAACATGGAGAATTTAGAGTCTAAATTATGCATGAAGCTCAAATTACTAGCATAAAGAAGCTAGCTGCTACCTTCGAAAACAGAGCCATCTACCATATCCAACTATGCAACACTCCAACAACACGCACTAAGGGCAACCCAAACTCATACCCAATTGATCAAGTTTAAATTTCAGCATTTAGATTGCACTAAAAATTGCCCAAGCATTTCAGCAACAATTAAATATGCACGAAAAACAGAGAAGGATCGGATTTTCATTACACAAACTTTCTTCAAACACAAACACATGGAGCAGATTTTTTTTTTCCTTCACACAAAAGCTAATAGAAAGCATGCTAGATAGCAGACAAGCAAACTTAAAACTTCCTCCCTTGATTAGCCAAATCTGAAAATTCCCCCCATCAAATCAATTCTTTCCATGGCTGTCAATTTCCAATACCCAAAATCTGCTGCATCAAGATTTTCTTCCATTTTGCATGAGAATTTCTGCAAAACCAAAACTTAAGCAAAAACAATTAAAGCATTAAGCTAGACAAAGATAAAATAACAAAATAAAGCTAAAACTACTTATTTGAAAATAAATCAACTACCAACGAAAAATGCAAAAATAACAGAAATTGAAGTCGACTTTTTCAAAATCACCTCACTGGGCATTCACAAAAATAGAACTTTAAACACACTGCCCCTTACTAGCTCACAACTCAATTTTCAACTAACATGCAAGAGGCATGACATATTTGGAAATTTTCTCTCCAATTATGTTTCAACCTTTGCCCATTTACCTTAAACTCTCTGCCATCATTATCAACACATTGTTTAAACACAAATGAATCATCCCAAAAATAAAACTTTATCTCATGGAAAAACTTTTTCAATTGTTGCTTTGATAAACCATGGGGCAATGTTCCAAAAGCAAGGTAATTGGTAAGGTCAACATACCAAAGTGTTTTCATTTTTTTAGTGTGAGCTACTGTAAAAAACAACTCATCAAGGAAATAATTTTCAAACTCATGTTGTTGAAACAATTCAAATGCACCGAATGGTTGTGTAGGTGGATTTTTCTTATCAATCAACTCTAAGGATTCAAAAGTCCTATTAAAACCAAAAACTTCACCTGCACTACTTTCAAGCTCAAGCTCTAATTTGTCTAATTCCAAATCCTCAATTCCAATTTTTCCCAACTGCTGTATGTGATGTTGCAGCAGTTCCTCCTCAACTTGATCATCAACCAACTCATTTTTCACTTGAATGACAGAACACTCTTCAATATCAGTGGGGGACTTTATGGCATCAAAGACACTAAACTTCACCTCTTGGTCATTCACCCTCATAGTTAGCTCACCCTTTTGGACATCTATCAAGGTTCTCCCGGTTGCTAAAAACGGCCTTCCTAGAATTATGGGGACATCCTTGTCCGCTTCATAGTCCAAAATGATAAAATCAGCCGGGAAGATAAACTTATCTACTTGCACCAAAATGTCCTCAATCTTTCCTTCGGGATAGGTGATAGATCGGTCAGCAAGTTGTAAAGTCACAGTGGTTGGTCTTGCTTCTCCCACGCCTAGCTTCTTGAAGATGGACAATGGCATGAGGTTGATGCTAGCCCCAAGGTCACACAAAGCTCTTCCCAATTCTTTGCCACCAATAGAAATAGGAATGGTAAAAGTCCCAGGGTCTTTCACTTTGGGTGGAATTTTGTTTGTCAAAATGGCACTACACTCCCCAGTCAAAGACACGGTTTCATACTCACCCAATCTTCTTTTCTTGGTTAAAATATCCTTGAGGAACTTTACATAGTTGGGCATTTGTTCCAAGGCCTCAACTAGTGGTATATTAATATGAAGTTGCTTCAAAACCTCAAGGAATTTCTTAAATTGACCATCTTGATTTTTCTGCTTAAGCCTTTGGGGAAAGGGTGGTGGGGGCGGTTTAAAAGTTGGGGAGGGTGTAGGAACTAACTTAGGAGGAGTTTGAGAGGTTTTTCTAGGGATTTCTTCAATTTCCTCACTCTCGGAACTCTTCTCCAATTGAATTCCAGCATCTATTTTCTCATTTTCCCCTGCTGTCTTCGCCAAATCAGTGTGCAAATCATCAATCTGTCCAGCTGGTGGTTGCGGTTTTAACACTTTTTTCTCAACCAACGGCTTCCCACTTCTTAATTCTACTGCTTGAACTTGCTCTTTGCCTTCTCTTTTCGAACTCTCAGTGTCTGAAGGAAGCTTACCCATCGGTCTTGCTTTCAATTCGCTTGCTATTTGACCCACTTGAACCTCTAAATTCCTCAAAGATGCTTGTTGAGTCTGAATGACAGCATCTGTTTTGGCCATATATTCCTTGAACATATTCTCTAAAGAAGACCCTGAAGCTTGCTGATTCATATTAGCCTTTTGGAACTGACCTTGCTGATTTTGATTACCAAATCCACTTGCCATTTTCTGCTGAACTTGCTGATTATTGGTGTTACTCCCTTGACCTCCCCAAGCAAAATTGGGGTGATTTCTCCACCCGGGGTTGTAGGTGTTAGAATAGGGGTTACTCCTTTGAGCATTCTGATTCCCCACATAGCATACTGAGGCTGGATTCCCTGGACAAAACTCGAAGGTATGGTTCTCCCCACAATACACACAAGAATCTGCTGCATTCTGACTTATGTTGATAGCTGCAGCATTCTGGACTGCACCAGAATTCGCCAATTGCAAACTCTCAAATCCCGAATTCAATTTCTTCATCATGCTCTCCATTGAATCAAATCTTGCATTGAAAGATGTCACTGTATCCACTTCAAGCATACCCTTGTTTTTCTTTCCACCCATGCTTCTCGAATCCGACCATTGGCAACTATTTGTAGCAATTCTCTCTAAAATAGCATAAGCTTCGTCATAGGTCTTGGACAACAAAGCTCCATTGGCAGAGGCATCTACCATGTTCTGAGTGGCCATGTTCAACCCATTATAAAAAGTCTCCATCTGAATGCAATGGGGAAGACCATGGTGAGGACATTTTCTCAACAATTCTTTGAATCTTTCCCAAGCTTCACTGAAGGATTCATCATCAAACTGCCTGAAAGATACTATATCCGCTCTAAGCTTGGCATTCCTCGTGGGAGGGAAGTATTTGATAAGAAACTTTTCGGCCAACTCATTCCAAGTAGTGATAGAGCCGGGGGCAAAGTTGTTTAACCAAGCCTTAGCTCCATCCCGCAAGGAATAAGGGAATAAAGTTAGCCTCAAAGCATCTTGGGAAACTCCTTGAATTCTGAATGAGTCGCTTACTCCCAAGAAAGATTTAAGGTGCAAATGCGGGTCTTCTGAAGGTAACCCATGAAACTGACCCACTGTTTGCAGCATTTGAAACATCACAGGCTTCATCTCAAAATTCTGAGCCTGAATCTCTGGCCTTGCTATCCCCGGATGCAACTGATTGAAAGTAGGGACTGCATAAGCTCTGATAGCTCTTCCCCTATCATCGGCTATCAAGACAGGGTTCTCAGCTCGATTTTCTACCCCTTGTTGCTGATTTATCTCAGGATTTAGTGGCTGATTTCCTTGAACTCCCGGAGGTAAAAGAGGTGGCGGATCCATCCTATTGTTCCTTTCTCTTTGCTCTCTTCTTCTCCTGTGAAAAGTCCTTTCAATTTCGGGATCAAAATTGAATTCCAATTCAGGGAATTCGTTCATAAACAGCTACCAACACCTGCAAAATCAATTAACAAAGTTTAGATTCTGTTTTAGCACAAATCTCACCGAATTTTAGCTCAAAAATAGCGAAAATCAACTCAATCCCCGGCAACGGCGCCAAAAACTTGTTGCCTTGTGCAATGTGATTATAATAATGCAAGAAATCTTCACAAATAGCTCAAAAACGTGCAAGTATACACATCATGGCAGCAAGTGATAAGTAATTCAAGATCGTCTCCACAGGGATTAAGTTAATGAAATTTACTACTTCTAAGCGTGATTTTCGGCGAAATTCAAGTAACCAAGGACACCAAGATCATTTACTAACTAAAGTGCACACATGTAAACTAACTTGGATGAAATTAAAGAGTATTGAAAGCAAATAATGCAAGAAAAACGGCTGAAAGCAGAGGAGAATTAAGGCTCGGATTAGGGATACTCTGTATTGTTTCCAGGGATTGCTATAGCGAAAACTGTGTTCATTCATCTCACCCAGATTTTCAACGGGAATTTTCCAATTCTCCATAGATTAAGGCGATTAAACTCCCATTTAACCCCTTATTTCTAACTCAATCTAATTAGTGCCTTAGGGGGTGATTTATCCCTAAATACCCACTCATTTTCATGATCGTTAAAGACTAAGGTAAAGTAAAGTAATCGGCTATCAAATGTTCTCCCAAACACCCAATAACAATGCTAGAAAATGGATGGCCAATCGAAATTCCAGCTTAAACAATAAAGAACACTTTACTTTAAGATGAAAATAGCACGGTTCAACTATAAACAACCCCTTGTTACAATATGAGATCCCTAATCCTCACCTAAAGAGGATTAGTTCATGATAAAAGAAGAAACAAGTTCAATACAGCAGAGAATGCTCATACAAAACATGATTTCAGCTTCTAACACAACTAATATCAATAGGAAGATAAAAGATGAGAAGAAAAGGCCAAAGAAGAAGCTCCCAAGCTCAAATCCAGCTTTCCCAAGCTGAATATGGACTCCACGGCAGCTCCACCTCTGTTTTTCCTCTGTTTTTCTCCTTCAATCAGCTCCCAATCGTGAGTTTCCTTCTTCTCCCAGCTTCCTTTCCAAATTGGTGCCTCTTTCCTTATATACCCAGCTTCAATTCGTGGAAGTAAGGGCTGATTAGACACTCCTTGCCCACTTGGACACCCTTTTAATGGCTGAAAATAGCTTCAGCCTCCAGCTGGGACTGCCAGATCAATTAATGAATCTGTCCACGTGTAAAACAGCTCCAGCTGCCATTCTGCCTCTGCCAGCTCACGCTGTAGCATTATCTGTGCAAATTGAAGCTCCAGGTCAGCTTAAGTACGAAATTAGCGTGAAATTAAACACCCAAAGCCATCAATAAACACTCTCATTAAACACCACAAAATTCATTAAGACCCAACTCAATTAGCATCAACTTAAGGTAAAATTAAGCCTAAAAGCCCTAAAATCATGGCCAATAACTCTTATTTCTAAGAGTTATCACACCCCCAAACTTAGCTCATTGCTCGTCCCCGAGCAATGCTAGGCCAAAAGCTTAACTAAACAGGAAAAGATCAGCTAGCCTTTCACTAGAGCCTCTCATAAGCCACACAGCTACTTCTTGCTCAAAACTTCCCTTAACAAATGCTCATAGCTCAAAAAGAATTCAACATTTAAAAACAACTTAGGCAGCAACACTTGGCATCTCCAAATCAACATTATGCTTTTAATCCATGCTCTTAGCCCACCTTGATTAGCTATCATATCTAATTGTGCCCACCTAAAGGCATCAAACAAGCCACTAACTTTCTTTCTTCCTTAGCTCGAAATTTAGTCATTAAGCTTGTTAAGCAAGCCTACAATCCTAATGCCCAAATTATAAAAACTCTAAGCTCAACCCAAAACTTCTCTCGACTCTTTCTCTTTTTGGCTTTTACCATCTTAGAAAAATCTCTTAGGTCATAGCCTTTTTGGTCCCGGAATGGCAACACTTTATGGTGAAGCTCACCCAAGCCTCAAGTCTCATCACCTAACGAGCATTGCATTCATATCCCCTAAAGTTACCTAGGATAGCTATCTAGCAACTTTTCCTTGCTTCTCAGAGTGGCGACACTTTTTGGTGAAGCTCACCTAAGCTTTGGGGAAATTTGCACTTTCAAGCTAGCACTCATCCCTTAATCCTTCCTTTTGATTTTTCTTTCTTTTTTTTTTCTTTTTCATAGGAACTCATACCCTTCAAGAGCTACTTTTGACGCAAGGAGAAACTATGGGTATCATAAATCCCCCTGGCTACTAGGCAAGCTCAAGAAAAGAATAAATTCCACTAAGGGAGAGGAGTACATCTTAGGCAAAACTAGGACAAAGAGGAATGCTTTCTAAGATGTTTTTTCTAATTAATTTTTTTTTTTTCGAAGGAGCACCTCACCCCCAAACTTAAACTATTCATTGTCCCCAATGAATGAGAAAGCAAGGCAAGAACCCCCAAACTTATTTTCTTTTGCAAGAGAAGCTAAGGCCTATCGCTTAGGGAGATTATAACTTTGGGCAAAGAACTAGGCACAAGCTTTCCTAAATTTTTGAACTAAGCAAAAGAAAGGAAATTAGGAAGCTTCTAATCAACCTAAGGATTTACAGCACAATAGGATATTCTAACTAAGCAAGAGGCTAAGATGCTAAGGATCAAAAGACATAATGCTATTTCACATAAAAACAGAATTTTTAGGCTTAAACCAGCATGCAGCTGTTGCAGCATTCATCAAGGGAAATTCAGACAAAAGCACAGCTGTGAAACATCCAAAAAGGCTCTCATACAAGACTAATTTGAAGCTTCAGACTAAGGCTAAAACATGGAGAATTTAGAGTCTAAATTATGCATGAAGCTCAAATTACTAGCATAAAGAAGCTAGCTGCTACCTTCGAAAACAGAGCCATCTACCATATCCAACTATGCAACACTCCAACAACACGCACTAAGGGCAACCCAAACTCATACCCAATTGATCAAGTTTAAATTTCAGCATTTAGATTGCACTAAAAATTGCCCAAGCATTTCAGCAACAATTAAATATGCACGAAAAACAGAGAAGGATCAGATTTTCATTACACAAACTTTCTTCAAACACAAACACATGGAGCAGATTTTTTTTTTTCCTTCACACAAAAGCTAATAGAAAGCATGCTAGATAGCAGACAAGCAAACTTAAAACTTCCTCCCTTGATTAGCCAAATCTGAAAATTCCCCCCATCAAATCAATTCTTTCCATGTTAGCTATTTTTCCCTAATTTATTTAGCTAGTCTTTTATGATTATTTGGCCAAAATTATGCATTTTCATGTTATATTTGTAGGAATCATGTTTCGGAGTTAAATCGAGAAATTGGAGCTAAATATGTGTTCGAGACATGAAAATTGGCTAAAGAACGGAAAAGAATAGAGGTTGAAGAAGTCAAAATAGAGCCTTCTGCAGACCAGCGTCGGGACGCTGCTCTTAGAGCGTCTCGACGCTGCCTTTCCTTTTCTGATTAGGCGCGAACAGGTTACAGCGTCTCGACGCTGCGACCATAGCGTCTCGACGCTGTGTGATTTTCCATTCCAGATTCTACGATAAGGCGACAGCGTTGCGACGCTGTCCTTATAGCGTCGCGACGCTACAACAAAATTTCAGCCTATTTATAGATTTCGATTAGGGCTGATTGGGGGACTTTTTTTGGACACCTTGGAGCCGTAAAACATAGCAAAAACAGAGCCTTTGGAGCTGATTAAGGGAGAGCAAAGTGGAAATCAACCCATTGTTCGTGGGGATCGTGACGGGGACGTCTGGTCTCGGCCTACATAGAGTTTAATTCTCCTTTCCCTTACTTTTGTTAGTGTTTATGGTTGTTTTAGATCGTAGCTATATTGTAACGCGTTGTATGATTAGCTAGGTCTTTACTCTTAGGGATTGATGTAGCCGTTGGGGAAATTATGGATTGATGTTATGGATTTATGTTATTGGTTCATTTATGCATAATGTATGTTTAATGCTTTCGATTTACCGGCCATGAATTGAATGTTGTTTGTGCTTAAATCTAACTCGGGAGAGAGGATTTAGCTTAGAAATCATTATGCATAACTAGGATTTAGCTAGAGATCGGGAGATAATAGTTAATCCTAGAAATCGCTAAAAAGGGTATCCTTAATGCCTTGCATGTTTATTGAATTTAGATAGGGATATCGAGTTCAATTGCATGTGGGAGAATCATGTATGCTCGGGAGAGATATGTGTGATTTTAGTTTCCCAAGATTTATGAATCATAGCATGTTGATAATCCGTTAATTAATTCATAGTCCCAATTGGTGAAATCACATCCCTAAGACCATTGTTTTCATTAGTTGTCACATCTTTTTGCATTGTTTTGTGTTTGATTTAATTTCATTCTCACTTAATTCGGATCCCTAAATAAATTTGGACAAGATTATTTTCGGTAATTAAATTTGATTAAAAATCCAATCTAGAGGACAACACTCGATTTCAAAAATCACTTTATTATTACTTGACCCGTGCGCTTGCGGTAGGAAAATTCCACATCAAAATGAGCTGAATGATTTAGAATTGCCTGACTTTGAAAATGAATTAGACTTGCCTGCTTATGAGCATGAAATATCTGCAGTTGATGATTTACCTTCTTTTGAAAATGAGTTGGATTTGCCTGAGATTGATGATTTTGATGATGATATTGATTTGCCTGACATTGAGAATGAGCATGATTTGCATAAAAAGGATTACTTGATAGATAATTTTGAGTTTGATCATGATAATGCTGAATCTATTGAGTCTGATCTTGATATTCCTGAGTGCATGAATCCTGACAATGTTAATAACTTTGATTCGTGTCCTGATGATGTATATAGCATAGAATCTGACCCAGAGGAACTCGAATCTGTGCATAGTATAGAATCTGACCCTGAAGAGCTTGAATTCTTTAATTCTGATAGTGAGTCATATGATAGCTTAGTCGAATCATTTTTTAATTCTGAGTCTGAGGAATCTTCTGGGCATATAGATATTGAATCTAATGAATGGACTGACATGATTGATAGGCCACCTTTAGATCCCAGACCGGTTGATATCATAACGCTTGATGACTCTGTTAACAATTGTTTTGTGAATAGAGATCTAGAAAAGAGATTTGATGCTGTTGCATATTTTGTGAAATGTTATTATGATAATCTCTTTAGCGAAGATGGGCCAGGGGAAAGTTTTTTTTCTCCCCTGTTTGCAGTGTGCAATTCGGCGCGCTATTTTTTGCAGTGCCCGGAGGATGATGAAAACTTTTATTTCGAGCCTCCGTAAGCGTGCCGAGCCTCGTCTAGCTAAAGACGTTAAAGAAAGCGCTGCTTGGGAGGCAACCCAAGGATTAAAATTAAACTAGTTGTTTTTGCGGTAAATAATTTTCTTTGCTTCGTGATCCAATTTTGTTTTGCATGATCACCTTAGCAAATCCCAAAGCTCCAAAAATCCCATTTTTTGAATCCAAAAGGAAGAGGATGAAGCGCTCCTAGCTCAAGGAAGTCTCAGTATCCCTCTATTTGCTTTATTGTTTTTAAAACATTGGGGACAATGTTTAGTTTAAGTTTGGGGGGGGGGAGGCTGTCGCTGTGTTGAGCATATTTGAATTCTGTTGGATGCATGAATAGATAGCCATGATAGCCAAGGATGTGATTTTAGAAGTTTTGGGAGAAAATGGTTTATATGTTGTGGAATCTGGGAGCACGACAGAAATTGTGAAATTTTAAAATTTTGTGATACTTAGTTTTGATGTCTAAAGCATGCAATAGTCTTATCTAATGACGTCTTTGAAAATCTAGATTCTTATTATGATTTTTAAAGTTTGTTGTCACCCCGATAGGCTTAGTTTCTAATACTATGAAGTTCATGCTTGATTGTTCTAAAGAGCTAGGTAGAAAAAAAAAATGCTATGCCTGCTGAGAGAAAAGCAAAAGCAACAAAAGAAAATGAGAGTAAAGAAAAATCTGTTGAAAAAGAAAATTTTTGCTTGCACAAAAGAAAAAGCCTAGGGGTAAAAGGAGCTACCTGCGGTGTGATCAGTTAGGCCAACCAAAGAATAACATTCGGGTTAAGGGTCCCTGCACCGTAGTGCGAAAGCTAGTACCATTAGATATCAAAATGCAAGTTTGGGGAGTAGCAAAAGAAAAAGAAAAAGAAAGTGAAAAATCAATTGAGAGTTTTGCTCCCCCATGAAAAAGAAAAGAGATCAGGCACCCTAGGGCCCGTTTGGTAACATTCTCGTTTCTTGTTTCTTGTTTCCAATTTTATTAAGAAATCTTAGCATTTAATAACTATGTATGTTTCTTGTTTCTCATTTTTTAGAAACACTCCCAAAATTTGTATAGAACTTTTGGGAACAACTAAAACTAGTTTCTCCTTTTTTGTTCTTGTTTCCAATTTTTTTCAAACATAAATAAGAATATAGGTTTATTATTATTGAATGTATAGGTGTTAGGGTCATGAAATTCTATTTTTCTTTATTAAAAATGAAGAAACGGAAACAAGAAACGAGAACCTTACCAAACGGGCCCCTAGTTTCTTTTTTTTTTTGCATGATAGAAGAACTCCGACCTATTAGGGGCTCTTAGCCAGTGTAGGGGGAAAAAATGGAGAAAGCCATAAGAGTAATCTAGGTTAGTAAAAGAATCAATAGATAAGTCTTGAGCATGCTATTCATTAATCTTAAGTTCAAACTAGTTTAAGATTTCTTCATGAGTATGCGGTGCTTGCTTCTTCCACTTGCATGTTTTCCATTCTATCTTAAGAATTCCAAAATCATTGAGGCTTGAGGATTCTATTTCATGCATCTTTAGAATTTATTTTGCTCGGGACTAGCAAAAGCTTAAGTTTGGGGGTGTGATAGCGAGCAGAAATGTTGCTATTTTAGTCCCAATTTATTAGGCTTTTTTGTGCTTTAATTGTGTTTTTATTGAAAATATTTGATGTATTTTGTTAATTGGTCTTTAGGAGCAAACTATGGGTTTTGGTGATAAAAGTGCCCAAAATGAAGCCATTCAAGCCCAATTTCCATGCTTGGGTCAAGGGGAATCAAAAGAGGTCAGCTATGAAGAAAAAGGTCCAAAAAGAAATGTGGAGAGGCCCAAATTGAAGTCCAAATCCGTAGCTGAAAGATCTGAAAAACGCCTAGCGTCGAGACGCTGTAAGGACGGCGTCGCGACGATGTCCATTTCTTGGCCGGCAAGTCGATAACGTCACAGCGTCGCGACGCTACCCCCTTTCCCAGCCTATATAAGGCGCCCCTTGGTGCCTCATTTTACCATCAATCATCATATTCTTCCATTCCTTTCTTGCTTTCTTGGCTCCTTTGGGAGCCTTTCTCAAGGCTTCCAAGCCTTTTTGAGAGTTTCTTTAGTGGGAAAGTTTTGGGGAATTTTGGGGAGCATTCTAGGAGGCTCAAGGAGTGTTCGGAGGGACTCCAAGCGTCAGCGAAGGGGCCTTCAACGGTCAATTCCTTCCCTTTTATTATGTTCTTAATTATGCTTTACATTGTAATTATTGTGAATATTTTAGCTATGTATAGCTAAACCCCAATTTGGGGTCTTGAAATGAAATTATAGTTCAAATGTTGTTATAATTGCCTATCTCTAGCCCTTTTGTCCTAATTATTTGTATGGATGTGCTTAATGCTTTATGCAATCTGGCCAATTGTGTACTGATCTGATTCTTAATGGAAACTCGACGGAGAGAAGTTAGGATAGATCATAATCCATGCAACTAGTTTAATTGCCCGTCGTGACAATGGGATTAGTTGATTAAACTTAGATTCCTAAAATGAATCAGAGCGAAATAATTAATGATTTTTAATGGCTCTAAGGACATTTAGGTTGTTAAAATAAATTAATTACAATTAGGGGAGACCGATAGGAGAACCTTTGTTATTAACAAAGATTCTAGGAGTATAATTAGTTGGGCGATGAGATAGGACAATTGTAGTAATTGTTTAGCTAATAATTGATTTTCAAGACCCCTCTTCCCATTAGAAAACTCTTTCTCCGTATTTTATTTGTATCGATTGATCAAATCTTCTCTTTAATTGTTTTGATTTTTAATTTTCTTTGATTGCATGATCTGGTCCCTAAATATTATTTCGCCCAAGTATTTTTAGTGCTCAAGGAATCTTTGCTTGCTTAAATTTCACTTCGCCTCCTTGTGGATTCGATACTCGGTATACCTACCGTTTTATATTACTTGTGACGACCCGTGAGCTTGCGGTGTGAAAGTCGTAAAACGGCGAATAATCATCTAGCAGACTAACAGTGTTCCGTAAAACCATCAACTTAAATACCCCCAGCCTAGACAGAACTTCACCGGGAGAGTTCCCTTATAATCATAGTAATGTATTTCCTACTTAATACATTAAAACTATTTTAATCCTAAGTAAGAATAATAATTCAAATCCTATTAGAATTAAAATGAGCCTAGGTCTAATTAATTTTAAACAATTTAAAATTAATTAATTTTAACTTAAGGTCCTATGTTTGCATGCAACTCTTTGTTATAGGTTGACTGTTTCTAATCAATTTTATAACTATTATAAAATTTTAATAATTAGCCCTATAACATGCTTCTATGGTGTTTCCAAATAACAATCTAATTCAAATTATTAAACACCTTAACACTCATGACGCCGATAATATAACGATTATATTAATCTAAGGTGGTGTAATGCTTCATGCAATTTCAATTTAATTTAATTAATATCGATTATATTAATTAATCATCAACGAAATTAAATCACATGAAATTAGACATTAATATAATATAACTCTTATATTAATCTAATTAATGTTATGCTCAATGTTATTCCATTTTCATTTAATTAATATAACATTTTATATTAAATCATACATGAAAACAAACATTGACATTTATTTCCATTCATAATATAACTATTATATTAATACTCATGAAAATAAATCTAAGCATGCATGCTACATTAATAAAATATAACATTTTATATTTATCTAATTAATGTCATGCATCATGCTTTACCAATTTCATATATTTAATATAATGATTATACTAAATAACTCATGAAATTTTAAATCATGCATAATTACCATACATTATAACAATTATTACATAAAAATGCATGATTACATGCTTAACCTATGGTGGGATCTAGGTAAATGACATTCATAAATCAATAAATAGCTATAAAGACCGGTATTTTGGCAACCAAGGGCAAAAGTAATGAAAAAATTACAATAATAGTTCAGAATGTAGCCCTAAACTGCCTTGTAATAGGTCTGAACCGCCTCGAACTGCTTCGAACCAGCCCGAACCGTGTCATAATGGCCCAAACTGGACCCATAACTCTCGAACAAGACCAACTGCACAACGAACCAGACCGAACCATCATGAATCGGGCCGCTAACCACCTGAACCGAACCATAACCGACCACTCAGCAGCTGCACACGAAATTTTAAAAAAACCACACAACCAGCTCGAACCACCGACCTCACGGATGTTAGGCACACACGCAGGCAACCTGCTCCAACGACCTGTGTTGAATCTTTGATGAACGCAAAAAAACATATATCTTCTAACCGCTCAAGAAACCGTTTCACGCTGCACGTCTCGCTCAACGTTCCGCGAATTCGGAAACTACCGTCAGCGTCGAGACGCTGAAGACACTGGCTCAATTTTTCCAGCGCCTGTTCCTCAGCGTCGCGACTCCGTTGAGTAGGGTCGTGACGCTACGCCTCTAGACAACATACTGTCTTTCGATTCTAGCAGCCGTTCTTCTCCGATTTCAACCCCGATTCGAGCACCAATCATAAATTGAAATCCTAATACTAGACACGGACTTACAAGAAATGATTTACAACAATTTTTCCCCAAAAACATGGGCCCTTACATGATCAATTCATAGAAAATTGTAAATCTAATGCCAAAATACCTAAACAGTCTTTAAGCAAACCACATTCAAAATGCATAAAATCCCACCAAAACTAACGCAATTTTCTTAAATTGAAATCAATTAAGGAGATGGCTCTAATACCAATTGAAGGATTAAAATTCCTTTTGGCAGCGGAAGCAATCAAGAACGATCTCATTTTGATTTCAATTTTAGGAAAAATCGATACGTTAGCAAATAAAAATGCAGAAACAATTTCTATAATTACTAAGATTAAACATGCTGGAAATTTTTGGGACCAAGAACACTTACATGATTTGAGGGTCAAATCACAGCACAATGTTCCAAGGACTCCTCCAATAGACACTACCACTCGAGAGCACCCGCTACGCTCTTGGATCTCTGAGATTGGCTTGTGGGAACCCAAAATCAGTCTTGGAAGGAAAAAATTCCAGCAAACAAGTTGCTGTAATTTTGGAGAGAGCAAGAGAGAAAATTGAGAGAATTCACTTCTCTGTTATCGTGAAAAATGAGAGTGTCACGTGAGTTGGGTAACCCCCTCTCCACTTAATGATAAGTGGGGAGGGAGTTAAAACCCTACTCAATCGAGATCGTTGGATCAAATCCAAACGATCTTGCCCGTCTATTAATTAAATAATAATAATCATTTAATTAAATAATTAATTATAATTAATTTAATTAAAACAATATTAATTAAATCAATTATAACATAAGGTATTTAATTCAATTTGAATCATATTAAATTGAATTAAATTGACCATTCAATTAATCTCATTAATCGAATCCACATTAATTAAATATCCAATATTTAATTAATATTACAATTGAATCACATTCAATTTTAATCTCTCTCATTTAACCTATAGTTTTAATGTGCATCATAATGTACATTAATATAAACTATAGTATTTATTTGATTAAATCACATTTAACCAACCAAACTAAATTAATTAATTCCCCAATTAATTAATTCATGAATTAATCAAATATCACATATTTAATTAAAATCATTATTCTCTCAATAATTAGTTTTGAATCATATCCAAAATTAATTATAATGTTTAATTCTTTAATTAAACTTTACACTATAATGTATTTCCATACATTATATTAATTCCCTTTACTATGAAGACTAAATTATCTCAGAACCCGTTATGAGCTAGCAGGTAGACCTATTGGACCTACAAATCAGAAGCTCCAACGATACGAGATTGATCAGCTAAACTCATTAACCGAGTCAATCAACATTCGTTAACTGTGGGTCACTCCACTAAAGACCCACAGCTGCACTCTTCTCACTGTAGAATATTTATGTGTCCACGGATATCGACCAATGCAGTAAGTCCACCTTTCACATGTGTTCGTAGCACCAGCTGGGTCAAATTACCGTTTTACCCCTAGGTTACCTCTGGATCCTTAAGTACCACTGATCCCTCTAATGAACAACCTGTTTAGGGTCCAACCACTAAACAGAAATTCCTCTCGGGCCAGGAGAGGACAACACACTTTCGTTCAATGATAGCGAGCATAGCTAGCTAGTTTTCCCTAATTAATTTAGCTAGTCTTTTATGATTTATTGGTCATTTTATTGCACTTAAATGTTTATTTTGTAGAAATTGGTTTATTGGAGCTAAAACGTGAAATTGGGATTGATCGAGTGTTTGGGATGCCAAAAGAAGCTAAGGATCCGAAAAGAATCATGTTGGAAGCTTTTCCAAGTGGGCTTGGCCGAGAGCTAGCGTCTCGACGCTAGCCTTGTGGCTTCTCGACGCTAGCTGATTCCTTAATCAATTTGGGCAGCAGAGGTCACAACGTCTCGATGCTGTCGGGTTTTCCATAATCAGAACACGCGGTAAAGGCACAGCGTCGCGACGCTATCGGCAGATTTTCTATAAATTCATCCTTTTGTGCTACGGATTGGGGTAGTCCAATTGGTTAGATTTTAGCCCTAATTTCGACTAGAGACCTTTGGTGGGAGCTGAAGCAAGGCCAAGGACAGGAATCAAGCGAGAAGACGTGGAGATCGTGACGGGGACGTGCCGGTCTCGTTGGATTCGAGTTTTCCTTTCTCTTGTAGTTTTTATGGGTTTTCTTGCAACTAGTGTTTGTGGTTTAAAGACTATGAATTTCTAGTTGTTTGTCTTAGGGTTTGATGTAGTTTTTTTAGTTGTTGGATTGATTTTTGGTATGAATGTGTTGTTATTTGATGCATGCAATTTTGTGTAATGCTTTCAATTACTTGATCACTAATTGAATGATTTAAGTGTTGAATCTAACTCGGGAGAGAGGATTTGGCCTAAGACTTACGTTGTTTAATTGCATGGCTAGAGTAGAAATTCTAAGTTTGTGACAGGATTTGGAATATCTCTAGAAATATAACAAGGACTAAACCGAATAATGCCTTGCATGTTAATGAACTTAGATAGGGATATCAAGTTGGTTGCATGCATGAGAATCAATTATACTCGAGAGAGGTAATCGTGATAAAAGTTTCCTTGGCTTGTAGAATAATTGCACGATCAATTCATTCCAATTAATTAATCATCAATCTCAACAATGAAATCAATTCCCTAAGAGTCTTTCCATTTGAGTCTCCACTTTTATTTCATGCTTTTTGTCTTTAGATTTATCTTTTTCATTAAGTTTTGCTCCCTAAATAAAATTGAACAAAAGTATTCATGGTACTTAATTTGCTAGAAAACCAATCCAGGGGACGACACTCGTTTTACACGAAAACACTATATTATTACTTGACCCGTACACTTGCGGTAAGAAAATTGCGCATCATTCAAGCGTCGGAATAAGCCCTTAAGGGAACACACATCTACTTGCCCCAATAGGGGAAGAAGTGAATTCCATCTTGTACTGTTATGTTCCCAACCCCCATTCGGTCTTGCCCCTGAAATGGTAGGAGTATTGGGTCGGCAAGCAGGCCACTCTCACCCATACAAATCTAAGGACAATCCCTCTTGAAAAGGAGTTTATAACAGACTTAAGATTGAGATTGAGTTACCTAAGTCATCCTATTGAAATAGAAACCTAAACTAGTTAACGGCATTACATCTAATGTTACTATTTCGCGGTCCGGTCTTATGCAAACTCATTGCATAGGATACCCCCACTTGCATGTCCTCTACATGGATGCTTTGGATCATTACATCTGTATCAAATACAAAGTGGGTCGTATCACATAGTGTCACCAGGATAAGGTACCCAGCCTTACATACTATAGACCATTTAGGTTGTTACTTGAACACTGATCCCCGTATGTCCCCACATACAAGTCCAAGTCTCATCTAACCAACCTAGGATCTTAGTTTCTTAGATTTGGGTCAAATTTTTCAATTTCAGAAACAATAACTCATTATTGTAAAAATCTCAATAACAACGTATTGATACAAGTAAACAATTTGTCACCATTCACTATCCACGAGGTTTAGGGCATAAAACCCAACACTAAGTTCTTCGTCTTCTTTTCTCTCTTTCTCGGCTTGTATGGCCTTCTCGGCCTCTCGTCTTTTTTCTTCTTTTTTTTTCTCAGCTTCCCTCTCTTATTCCAAGTCTCTTTTTCTTGCAAATTCATCTTCTTCCCTCATATTCTGATTTTCCCTTTCTTTTTCAGCCCTTATTTCCCTGAATGCATCTTGCTTAGCCCTATATCCTTCGGCAATAACGAGGGCTTGTACAACAGCCTGTCCGATCATATCTTTGAATACATTCGGCGACATTCTTGCCACTTTAAGGGGCTCAATGATCAGGGGCTTTTCGGGTGCAGCCTTCTTGGAGTCCTTCTTCCTTGCAGTGTAAGTTACGAAAGGCTTGTCCCTGCAAGAAGAAGTTGGATTAGTAGAAGTTTTAGAGACGTTACCCTTTGGAGTCTCTCTTTGCCGAGAGCTTTCTCCCACTCTGGCGGATTCTTCAGCATCACGCAACCTTGCTTCCTCCTCAAGACCCACACGCCTTTGAGCTCCCATCTCACGGATAATAGCAAACCATTCCCTCGAGCGTTTTCTCAACTGTTGGCCTGCAGGTTTTTGGGTTTTGTGGAGAGAATCGGTGGGCATGGATCTTCTTGGACGAGAACTACTCAGATTCTCCATCGAAGTGGCTGACCTTGTCGAGGATGAAGGAGTTTGAACATTGGTGCTTCGTTCCACAACAGCAGGTGAAAAACCCATTGGTCTCGCGCCCCTCGTCTCGTGCATGCTTGCTTCGGGTTGCTCTTCTTGACGTCCAGCACTTTGGGCACGTTGATTACTCTGAGATCGAGTAATCGTGCGAGGGACTGATGATTTGGGGGTGCTCTTCATGGTTCTTGCTTGTGGGTTTTGGTTTTAATAGAGTGAAGGTGGAGAGTTGGTGAAGTTGACTTGAAGGCAAAAGGTCTAAGTGTTTTGTGAAGAAGGAAAACACTTAAGTCAGCTATTTATAGGTTTCTCAAAATTAGGTCATGTGATCGTAATTTAAATGACGTCACTTCCCTTGACCATCTAGGAAATGTGATTGCATTTCCAAATGCACTGGGGAGAAATGCGATCACATTTTGCTCAGTTTAGCCTTCTTTATCTTTTTTCTAACTTCTTTCATTTTCCTTGGTTTTTCTTTCTTTCTTTTATTGGCTGAAACAATCACAAACTTGTTAGAAAGTTCACATGCTTAAACATGACTATTCATTTCTTTTTTTCTTAGATGGATACAAAATAACTTGGACTTTTCAAACTCCCAGGTAAATGCCCAGGAAAAGGTGTTCCCTACAGTCAGCTTAAATACCTTTTCCTAGACAGAGTTTTACTCTTGGTCATATACTTTGTTATCCTATCTATTCTATATTTATTATAAATCCACATAATGTACAAAATAAATTTTCAGAGATAGAAGTCATACTAGATGAATCACAGCTGCAGGGGCTTCTTCGGCCCCAAAATTATTCCCGCAATAGGGTTTAATTCTTTGTCCATTCACCTTGAAATGCATGCCTTGATGATCCATCAGCTCTACAGTTCCATAATCAAAGATTCTCACGATCTCGAATGGTCCCGCCCATCTTGATTTCAGTTTTCTTGGAAATAACTTAAGTCTAGAATTAAAGAGTAGCACTTGCTGACCCTTATGGAACTCTTTTGGATGTATTCTTCTGTCATGCCATCTTTTAACCTTCTCCTTATATAGTTTCACATTCTAATAGGAGAAGTGACGAAGTTCTTCCAATTAATTTAGTTGTAACTTTCTCTTGATTCCGGCTTTGTCCATGTTGAAATTGAACTTCTTCAATGCCCAGTAAGCTTTGCGTTCCAACTCAAGTGGTAAGTGACAGGCTTTTCCAAATATTATTCGATACGGAGACATACCTAAGGGCGCTTTGTATGCAGTTCTGTGTGCCCATAATGCCTGGTTAAGCCGCAGTGACCAATCCTTTCGAGAAGTGTCTACCGTCTTTTCCAAAATAGCTTTGATCTCCCGGTTAGAGAGCTCTACTTGACCATTCGTTTGAGGATGGTAAGCAGTTGCTACCCTATCCTTGATATTGTATTTGGAAAATAGGTTGGTTATCATCTTGTTTAAAAAGTGAGATCCTTCATCGCTTATGATGAAACGAGGAGTTATGTATCTTGTGAAAATATTCTTTATGAAAAATTTCTTTACCACCTTTGCATCATTGGTTGATGTAGCTATGGCCTCGATCCACTTTGATACGTAATGAACTGCAAGCAAAATGTAAATGTTTCCAAAGGACGGCAGGAATGAGCCCATGAAGTCTATTCCACATACATCGAAGATTTCCACTTCGAGTATGAAGTTTAGAGGCATTTCACTCTTAGCTATTAGATTCCCGATTCTTTGACACTGATCGCAGTTCTTAGTGAAGAGGTGTGCATCTTTGAAGAGACTCGGCCAAAAGTATCCTAATTGAAGGACTTTGGTTGCAATTTTTAATCCGGCAAAGTGCCCTCCGTATGGAGCCGAGTTACAGGCTTCCAATAAGAGTAGTACCTCTTCTTCTGTTACACATCGTCTAAGTATTTGATCAGGTCCTAGCTTGTTTCAGATATGGCTCATCCTAGTAGTAATCCTTGACATCTTTCAAAAACTTCTTAAGCTGTTGAGCGGTGGCTTCCTGGGGCTTTAGTCCATTGAATAAGTAGTTCACATAATTTGCAAACCATGGAAGTTCAACCGCCCTTACTGCTAGAATTTGTTCATCTGCAAATGATTATTGAATATCCAGACCTTTCTCCACTTGTGCTTCCTCTCCAAGTCTTGTTAGGTAGTCTGCCACTTGATTCTCTGTTCCCTTTCTGTCCTGGATTTCAATGTTAAACTCCTGCAAAAGTAAAATCCAACGGATTAGTCGGGGCGTTGCATCTTTTTTAGAAAGCAAGTGTTTGAGAGCTGAATGATCAGTATGGACTATGACTTTAGTTCCCACTAGGTAGGATCTAAATTTATCAAAACCAAATACTACTGCAAGCAATTCTTTTTATGTGACAGTATAGTTCAACTGTGCTTCGTTAAGTGTTTTGCTTGCAAAATAAATTGGTTGCACAAATTTTTCTCTCTTCTGACATAGCACTGCTCCAACTACAAAGTCACTAGCATCGCACATCAACTCGAATGGTTGAGTCCAATCCGGTTCAATTATGATCGACGATGTACTGAGTGCATTCTTTAAAGTTTCGAAAGCTTGCTTACAATCTTCATCGAATTCGAACAGTCTATCTACCTCGAGCAACTTGCACAAAGGCTTAGAAATTTTAGAGAAATCTTTAATGAATCTTATGTAAAAACCTGTGTGGCCTAGAAAGCTCCCAATATCTCGAACTATTTTTGGAAAAAGGAACTTGGATATGATCTCAATCTTTGTCTTGTCTACCTCAATTAAATTTCTAGAAATTCAGTGTCCAAGGACTATTCCTTCTCGTACCATGAAATGGCACTTTTCCCAGTTCAATACCAGGTTTGTTTCTTCACATCTTTCTAGCACTTGGTCTAAATTCTGTAAACACACTGCAAAAGTCTCACCGAAGACAGAGAAGTCATCCATAAATACTTCCAATATTCACTCTATCATATCGAAGAATATTGCCATCATACACCTTTGAAAGGTGGCTGGTGCATTGCATAATCCAAATGGCATTCTTCAAAAGGCAAATGTCCCGTATGGACATGTGAATGTGGTCCTCTCCTGGTCTTCTGGGGCTATTGTTATCTGGTTGTAACCTGAGTAACCGTGTAAAAAACAGTAATAATCCTTCCCTGCAAGTCTGTCCAACATTTGATCTATAAATGGTAACGGGAGGTGGTCTTTCCTGGTTACTTTATGGAGTCGACGATAGTCTATGCAGACTCATCATCTTGTGGCTGTTCTTGTCAGAATCAATTCGTTTTTCTCGTTCTCCACTACAGTTATCCCACCCTTCTTGGGGACACATAACACTGGACTGACCCAACTATTGTCTGAAATTGGATAAATAACTCCTGCGTCCAGCCATTTTAAAATCTCTTTCCAGACGACTTCTTTCATAATGGGATTCAACCTCCGTTGACTTTCAATGGAATTCTTGGCATCTTCTTCAAGGTTGATCCTATGCATGCAAAACGATGGGCTGATATCTTGAATATATGCAATTGTCCAACCTATTGCCTTTCTGTGACTAGACAGTGAAGGTGTACATATTACACATGCGGAAGCAATTGAAGATCGAAAGCACTTAAGACATTCAATTTTGCTCCTAAAGCATGCATGTTCTATAAAAGACAGTAAAGAGAGTTTAGAGAAAACCAACCTTTGTAGCTCACAAATGAAGTACTCCTTGTGGTGTTTTCCTTCTCCAACTTCTCTTGGACAACCTTTAGAGTCTTCCCTACTATTCTCCGGGCCGAGAACGACTTGTGGGAGTCTATAGTGATAGGGAATGGGAAGGGAATGCTTGAAGGTTCAAGCTCTATGGAGATATGAGATGAGAGAGTGATTGAGGAAGAAATTCAGCAGCATAACATTAAGGTAAATGCTATATATACCTCCAATCTGATTCTTCTTCTACTTATAGAGAGAATCCATGCAAGAAGAAGCCTCAAGATGCAAGACACATGGTGGTCTTAAGGGTGAAAGTGGAAGCTAGGTGTTCAAACAACATTACATGCAAGTATGCATGTTTGTGGTGTAATTCCACTTTGAATCTTTGTGCAAGAGTGGAATTACATCATTTTCCACTTACCATGATTCAAAATCAGATTTCAAATATTCAGTTATGATATTAATATCAATTCTAAATGTGACATTAATATATAAGATCATATTTGAACCTTGCCCAATTGATTATAAATGATTAAGCAAGTTAATCACCTTAATATTGTGCATCTTTTATATATGAATCTTAATTCATGTATATAGTATTTAAAACCCTTTTAAATACTTTATCTCTCATTTTCTAATTTAATTCATAATTAAATTATTGTGTCAAACACAATTTTACGATAATACCCTTTTTCTCGACTTTGAACAATTCAAAGAATCCTATCAATTTGTTCTAGGCTATATTCCGATATGAGCTAGTAGGGGGACCTAATGGACCTATAGATCATGGGCTCCAACGATTCGAGACTAACCGACTAATCTCATTATCTAAGCTAGCCAACATTCGTTAACTACCGGGACACTCCACTATAGCCCGATAGTTGCACTCCCCTCACTATAGATATATTTCCGTCCACTTGATTTAACCATGTTCAGTAAGTCGTTCCTTCACAGGTTGTTCGTAGCTATAGCTAGGTCAAATAACCGTTTTACCCCTATAGTACTTCTTGTTCCTTAAGTTCCACTAATCCTCTAATGAACAATCTGTTTGCGGTCCAACCATCAAACTTAAGTTCCTCTCGATCCAACGAGAGGGTGGGGCCCCTTGTTCAAGTCCTGGAGTTAGTACTTAAGAGAACAACCTCTCTGCTATCCCTGAAAAGGGTAGGAGTGAATTCCGTCTTGTGAAACTATGTCCCCAGCTATCTATTCGATCTTATCCCCAAAATGGTAGGCTTGTTGAGTCGGCGATGCTGACCACTCTCACCCATGCAGATCAAAGGATAATCTCGTATAAATAGGAGTTCATAGCTCGCTCAGGATTAAGAACGAGTTACCTAGGTCATCTATGAGAAATAGTCAGTTTCTACGGTAAATGGCGTTATAAAGAGAAAGTGACTTATTTCGTGGTCCTGTCTTATGCAAACTCATTGCATAGGACGCCCCCACTCGCATGTCTCCACATGAACGACTTAGGATCTCATCGTTTGTACTTAATACAAAGTGGGCCGCGTCCATAGTGTCACCAGGATAAGGCACCCAACCGTATCCTTATACTATAGACTATTTTGACTATAAACTTGAACTTGATCCTACGATATGTCCCTACATATAGTTCGAGTATTCATTTTATAGTCAAGGATCTTAGTTTATTGGATTTAGGTTAATCCTTCGCAATGTATATATTAAATAACATCTTTTACTGAATAACCTCAATAACGACTTTATTGAAAATAGAATATGTTTAATGATTTACAAACTACGAGTTTATAGGACATTAAACCCAACGGACAGGACCTACAGTAAAGACATTTCATCTTTGTCAGTGAGATAAGTTGATATAATAACTGGTTGTGTTTTGTTTTCTCCAAGGAAACTGTATTAAGATTTTCTGGTAGTAGTTTGAGTTATAGATCTGGAGGGTTAATCATTGATGGTTGCAGCGGCATGATTTCTTCCTGGTTTGACTCCAAGGAATCTCTCAACATTTCTATCCTTGCTACTGCAGATCCATTTGTGGCTGATTCTTCTACTCCTTTAATATTTTCCCACCTTTTTCCTCTTGTTCTTCATCTGCAAGCATGTCTTCTAACGCCTCTCCCTTTAATAATTCCTGCAAAGTAGATATAGAAAGTTCGTCAATCTCATCAATCACTGAACATTCTTCAAGATCTCCTGGATATTATAGTGCGTTGATGACATTGAAGGTGACTTGTTGATCATTGACCCTCATAGTCAACTCTTCTTTTTGTACGTCGATCAAGACCTACCAGTTGCTAAGAATGGTCGACCTAGAATTATCGACACTTCTTTATCGGCTTCACAGTCTAATATGATGAAATCTTTTGGGAATACAAACTTATCAACCATGACTAACACATCTTCAATCTTGCACATGGGTTGTGTTAGTGACCTGTCGAATAATTGCAAGGTGACAGTTGTAGGTATGGCTTCTCCTATACCTGATAACTCTCCAAAAGGGAGTTATTTAGGCCTTATTTCTATAGTGTTTTGTCTGTCATCTGTGTTAAATATGGTTGCTTTTAGATGAATATTATATGTTTTAACCCATTTAGAAGAATGGATGCTTTGGAAGTTATTTTGTGCAGAAAATAATGCTAAGCGACTTGAGGGAGCAAAATCTGTGACCCAGCAAAGCAGGAAGCAAAACTGCCACGTGAGCCGCACGTGATTCATTAAATGAGGTGGCGTTAGCTGAATTAATCTCAGATCTAGGAAGCTTGTAGAGCCCTCCACGTGTAAAATTTAACCTAATTAGGGTTGACTCCACTCTATAAAAGGAAGTAGCTGTCTCAAGTCCAAAACATTCCAAATTGGAGAAAGGAAAGTCTTATTCCATTCGTGGAGGCTTACTTTCCATCTTTGGAAGCTGAATAGTGGAAGAACGATTGGAGACCTGAAGAAGACCATTAGCTACGGATCTCTTCAAGGGAATTAATATTTTCTTGTAATTTCTTGTAGTTATGGATGCACATACTCAGATTGTAGCGTGTATTACCTTGTGCTCATGAACTAAATTTACTTAGGTGTTGTTAGGATCAATGTAGTTGTCGTTGCTTATTACTCTATGCAATATAAATTGATTTGAGCATCTTGGTTATTTGTTGTATCTATTTCTATTTTATGCCCGCCTGGCCAGCCGGTATGAATATCACCTCTTAGTTTCAGGGATGATTTGAGAGGTGTGTGGCAATTAATCACACTAGACCATTATGTGTTGGTGGACGCCAGTGACTAAGTTAGGGATAACCAGTTGCCTAGTGCTTGATCGGTAGTACGTCATTGGAGTTGAAACACATTCCAAAAAATCCAGAGTTTCGGGAGGATCCTGCTGATAAGACTGCAAGAGAATTGCCTAATCAATATTATTGCTAGAGCATCTTTTAAATCAATTACAGAAATGCTGACCAATGCCTGTTTCCAATCTGTCTGCTTTATTCGTTTACATTTTGCTCTGTTATTTCATTTGCTTCAGCATTTTATCAAAAGCAATCATTTTAACAATCTTGAAACCATTAAAAAGTTACATAAAATAGGTAGAGTGGAAGTTATTGAAAACCTCGTGGATAAGATAAATTACTTATCACTTGCTGTGGATTGTGTATGCTTGCACAATATTCTAGAGCTTATTTTTATCATATTGATGCACGATTTTGCTAACCGCAAGTGTACGGGCCAAGTTATAATATAGTGAAAATTAATTCGAATGTCGTCCTCTGGATTGGGTTATTAATCAATTTAATTACCGAAAATACTCTTGTCCAATTTTATTAAGGGAACCAAACAAAGTGACAAATAGTGCAAAAATTACCAAAGCAATAAAAAGTGTGACAATCAATTGATGACAAAAGCCTTAGGGAGTTTACTTCACCAATTGGGATTATGGATTGATTAATGGATAATTAACATGCTTTGATTCATAAATCTAGGAAACTACAATCATACATACCTCTCCCGAGCATACATAATCCTCTCACATGCAATGAACCCAATATCCCTATTCAAATTCATTAAACATGCAAGGCATTAAGGTTAGCCTTTTTAACAATTTCTAGAATTATCTATTATCTCTCGATCTCAAGATTAATCCTAGTCATGCATAAAGATTTCTAAGCTAAATCCCCTCTCCCGAGTAAGATTCATACATAAACATCAATCAATTTATGGTTGGTAAATTGAAAGTATTACAAACACATTATGCATAAATGAAATCAAAACAATAATCCATACATCAATCCAAAAACTGCCCAACAGCTACATCAATCCCTAATCTTAAAGACTTAGCTAATCATACAACGCGTTACGATATAACAAATGTCTAAAACAACCATTAAAACTACTAAAGTAAAGGGGAAAGAGGATTAAACGCTAGGTAGGCCGAGACCGCACGTCCCCATCACGATCTCCATGAACAAAGTCTTGAATCCCGCTCCTCTCCACTTGCTTCAGCTTCCACAGAGGGTTTTTTTGTCAAGTTTTAGGCCAAAAAGTCATCCAAAGAAGTCCCTCAAATCAGCCCTAATCGTATTGTATTTATAGGAAGAAAAATCGACATAGCGTCGTGACGCTATAGGGGCAGCGTTGCGACGCTGTTGCCTTATCACAGATTCTGTAAAGGAAAATCCTAGAGCGTCCAGACGCTATGGTCATAGCGTCGCGGCGCTGTGACCTTTGGCCGCCTGTTTTAATTAAGGAAAGGCCAGCGTCGAGACGCTCAGAAGCTAGGGTCTCGACGCTGGTCTACGAATTGCACTCTTCAAAAGGCCCTCAGCTTCGATTCACTCCGTTCTTTTGGCCTCTTTTCACATCCCGAACACCCGATCATTCCCAGTTTCTCAATTTAGCTCCAATACACATTTCCTACAAATAAAACACAAAAATGCATAAATGTGGCCAATTAAATATAAAAGACTAGCTAAATTAATTAGGGAAAAATGGTTAGCTATGCTCGCTATCAAACACCCCCAAACTTAAGCCTTTGCTAGTCCTCGAGCAAACTAAAAATCAAGCATACAGTTGAAGAATGGATGCAACAAACATGACTCAATCCTCAAGGCGTAAATTTTAACAATCAAGCAATCAAGAGACATGCACATAAGGCCCAATGAAGGAGACAAATCAAAAGCTTTCCAAAATTAACTTGCACTAGCGAGATCTAACTTAGTTAGATTAGACTCTACTAGCCCGGGATTGGATTACTAAATTCTCAACTCATCTTCCCTCTACACTGGCACTAAGGTTTTACTAATGAGTCAATGGAACAAATTAGTTTGTTTTTATCCATACCTAGGTGCTTTTAAATTAGATTGAATCAAGCAAATAAAATTGGCACTAGCTTTCACACACCTATTGCAGGGACCCATAACCCGAGTTTAACCCTTTGGTTGGCCTAATTGATCACAATAGGGCTAGCTCTTTTTGCCTAAAACATTATTACACATTGCATTTTGAGCTCATATGACGTCATTATTATTATTATTTTCAACAGTAAAGACAAGAATGATTTTTTCTTTCATGATCATGATAAGCATATGTTATTTTCTTTCCTCCTAGGCAAGATTAAACATGCTAATTTTCAAAAAATTAACTCTTTAGCTCTTCCCTACACCTATCGAGGTGACAACAAGCATATGAACCTAATAATTCGCTCCTAAGCATGCAAGTCATATTCTAACCAAGGAAAATACTCTACTCATGCAAGACATCTCCTAGAAAAAGTTTAAAAAGTCTCCCTTTTTGGGCACTCATGCTTACAACTCATCAAAAGCTTGAAAATTGACAAGAAAGCCTATCCTAGGAAATCATAGTCATGCAAAAATAGCATCCACAAAACAACCATATGCTCAAATCAAAGAAAGCTAAAAAACATAGCCCGAACTTAGATGCTCAAGGGCTCCACAAACATGACATTTCACCCCCAAACTTAAAACATGCATTGTCCTCAATGTATAAAGAAAATAAGGCATAATCAAGCATGAGAACAATAAAAGAATGGAAGGAGTGAACAATACTGCCCTGGAATGGCGATGACCTCTTTATGGAAGCTTGCAAGCCAAGAGAAACTGGAACCAAGACCTACAAAACAAAAATAACAAGCAAGTCAAAAGCAAAAAGAAAGAAACACAACTGATCTTACTTGTGTTGCCTCCCATAAGCGCTTGTTTAACGTCATTAGCTCGACGTGTTGACCAAATAGGCATCAAGGGGTCTAATGTCGGGTGTTCCATCAATGGTGCTCTTCCTAGCACCTCTCATATAGCCCACCAACATGGTCTTTGATGTGTTCTGAGGGTCCTCAAAAGCTTTCAGAATCTCCTTCTCATGTTGGACCCGAATGATAAGCTCCCTACGCTCAATATCAATTATAACCCTCCTTGTAGCAAGGAATGGTCTCCCTAATATGATAGGCATGACAGAATTCTCTTTAATATCCGAAACAAAGAAATCAACAGGAAGGAAAAATCTACCTACTTTAATCAGCACATTCTCCACAATTCCATATGGACTAACCATAGACTGGTCAGCCAATTGGAGCCAAACAGTAGTAGATTTTATGTCTCCTATGTTTAGCTTTTTGCACAATGATAATGGAATTATATTTATGCTAGCCCCTAGATCACATAATGCTCTACATGAATAAGTACCAAAATTACAAGGAATAGTAAAACTCCCTGGATTAGTCAATTTCTCTGGTACTTTCTGCTGGACACGAGCGCTGCATGTCGATGCTAGGTACACTATCTCCATCTGCTTCTCCTTTTTCTTCTTGATGAGCCATTCCTTCATGAACTTCCTGTAGTGAGGCATATGCAAAAGGAATATTAACATTCAAACCCATAAAAGCATCAAGAAATTTTTTGAACTGAACCTTAGAATTCTTCTTTTTTTTTCTTTAACTGTGAACTAGAACAGCAGGAGAAGGGATAGAGGGCTCAGGATTAAGCTTTTCAGCTTCGTTTGAGGTGGTGCCCTCCTCAACTTCTTCAGTAAGTTCCTCTGGTTCAGTAGTCTCCTGCTCCTCAGCTACTTGAGTTTCCTCCCCGTGATGCACAACGACGGCCTTGCAGTACTCTAAGTGAGATTTCTCCTGTTCAGCTGGGGCCTTACCTTTATTCATGGTGTTGACAACATTAACCAGTTGTCCCAGCTGAGTTTCAATGTTCTTAATTGTTGTAGAATGACCATTTACAATGGTGTTTATGGCAATCACGACCTCTTTTAGCTTTTTCGTCCTGTTACTAGATTCTGCAATAAAAGCTCCAACAAGATCCTCTAAAGAAAATTTTCTTACTTAGGAGGGGTGAAACATGGAGGATTTAACACATTCTTAGTATTAGCATAAGAGAAGTTCTCATGATTTCTATTGCTAGGGTGATAATGTGTAGGTGTAGAATTATTATTATATCCCCTAGAATAAAAATTTGAAACATACTGAATCTGCTCTAGATTTTCCTCCAGAGACTGAGATGCGAGGGCAACTGCAGACTCGATCGATTGAGCACTCCCTGTACCTGAAAATTTCAGAAAAGCATTAGCCAAGTGCACTTACGTTGTCAATCTCGAACACTCCAACATCAATCTTTTTCGGTGCAGACCGCTCAGATGGCCACTGATAGCTGTTGGTGGCCAACATCAATCTCCATGGTCTTGGACAACAGAATCCCACCTGTAGCTGCATCAACAATAGTTTTAGTACTAGGGTTCATACCGTTATAGAAGAGTTGGATTTGTAACCAGTCAGGATAACCATGCTGAGGGCACTTCCTCAGCAACTCTTTGTAACGCTCCCAAGCTGCGAACAACTACTCATCAAACTGCTGCTGGAACGTCCCAATCTCGGTCCTCAGCTTGACCGTCGTAGCAGGGGGAAAGAATTTCTTCAAGAATGCCTGGACCAAAGCATCCCAAGTGGTAATACTCCCTGGTGGAATCGATTGCAACCAATCCCTCGCTTTGTCCTGCAAAGAAAAATAAAATAAACGTAAGTGAATGGCATATTCAGAAACTCCATCTAACTTTACCATCCCACAGATGTTTAGGAAGGATTTCAGGTGAGAGTTTGGATCCTCTGTGGGTGATCCTCTGTAGGCACAGTCTCGAGCCATCTGTATGAGACCTGTTTTCAGCTCAAAATTGTTAGAATTGATCGGGGCATAGATAATCCTCGATTATTGCTCCTGAAAGACCGGCTGAAAGTAGTCCCTAATAGGCATAGGCTCGTCAGGATTAGGATTGGCCATTTGGATAAGATTTCCTTGATTCTCCCTTCGAAGTCTATTATAAGTTCTCTCAATTTTCGGGTCAAAGGGAACTAAGGCCAACTCTCTAACCTTTCGCATGCACAAACAAAACTAACCTAAAAAGGAAAAATAAAAGAAAAGAAAGAAATCAAATAAGGAAAGAAACTAGAAAAGGAAAAAAAAAATCTAAATCTAAATAAGGAAAAATCATTCTAAGAAAGGAAAAATAAACAAATATGCCAAAAAAGGCAATTCAGGGAACTAAAAAATAAGGAAAAGAATAATCTAAAAAGGAAAAATCTATGGAAAATTTAAACAAAAAAGGAAAAAAACTAAATATGGGAAGAAAGAAAAATAATGAAAGAATGCAATCTACCTACCAATAAAAATAACAAAAATAAAAATACTGAAGGATTGGAATTCCGTAATTCCGTAAAGCGGAAGCGTGATTGGGACCGATTCGTAATTAATTTTGTTTAATCTAAAATCCCAATACATTGGCAATAATATTAGAAATATTCTAAATATATATTAAGGTTAAGCATACAAAAATATTAGATCTAAATCTAATTTATAAAGTAACAAATTACTTACTCTCGTTGACGACTCAGATTAAATTCACCAACTGCTTGTGAATTAATCACGAACTAGTGCGAACACCACCACTATGGCTACACCGGTATGACTCTGAGACTTCTAGAGGCAGGAGACTTGTGGGAGCCTTTGGGAGAATTCTCTGAGAGTAGGAGAATGAATGGGATGTCTTTCACCCCACCCCAGGGGTCCTATATATAGTAAAGGCCAAGACCTTTTTCCTAATAGGAAAAGGAAGACCTTTTCCTAACAAGAAAAGGTCTCTAATTTTAATAAATAATTAATTAATTCCATAATTAATTAATTTCCCAATTAAATATCATATATTTAATCTTAGGGACTTTATTAAAATTAAAATTAATATGAATCCAATTCATATTAAATTTATTTGAACTCTTTCAAATATTTTCTTTCCTAATAGGAAAAGGTCTCTAATTTTAATAAATAATTAATTAATTCCATAATTAATTAATTACCCAATTAAATATCATATATTTAATCTTAGGGATTTTATTAAAATTAATATGAATCCAATTCATATTAAATTTATTTGAACTCTTTCAAATATTTTCTCTCAAGAATTAATTTTTGAAATTAATTCAAAAATTATATTATAAAGTTTCATAAACTTTATATTATAATGCATCAATATACATTATACGATTCCCCAAATAAATTGTACACATTCAATTTACAATTTATACTTAATTGCCTCAAGTCTCTTTACGAGTTACCAGTGGGACCTAATGGACCTACAGATCAGAAGCTCCAACGATACGAGACTAATTGGCCAAACTCATTAACCAAGTTAGTCAACATTCGTTAACTGTGGGTCACTCCACTAAAGACCCACAACTGCACTCTTCTCACTGTAGAATATTTCTGTGTCCACGGATATCGACCAAGCAGTAAGTCAATCCTTCACGTGTGTTCGTAACACCAGCTGGGTCAAATTACCGTTTTACCCCTGGGTTACCTCTGGTTCCTTAAGTACCACCGATTCCTCTAATGAACAAGTTGTTTAGGGTCCAACCACTAAACAGGAGTTCCTCTCGGGCCAGGAGAGGACGACGCGCCTTTGTTCAAGCCCCGAAATCAGCCCTTAAGGGAACACACATCTACTTACCCCAATAGGGGAAGGAGTGAATCCCATCTTGTACTGTTATGTTCCCAGCCCCCATTCGGTCTTGCCCCTGAAATGGTAGGATTATTGAGTCGGCGAACTGGCCACTCTCACCCATACAAATCTAAGGACAATCCCTCCTGAAAGGGGTTCATAGCAGACTCAGGATTGAGATTGAGTTACCTAGGTCATCTTATTGAAATAGAAACCTAAACTAGTTAACGGCGTTACATCTAGTGGTTACTATTTCGCGGTTCGGTCTTATGCAAACTCATTGCATAGGATACCCCCACCCGCATGTCTCCTACATGGATGCTCTGGATCATTGCATCTGTATCGAATACAAGGTGGGCCGTATCACATAGTGTCACCAGGATAAGGTACCCAGCCTTATCCCTATACTATAGACCTTTTAGGTTGTTACTTGGACACTGATCCCCGTATGTCCCCACATACTAGTCCAAGTTTCATTTAAACAACCTTGGATCTTAGTTTATTGGATTTAGGGTTTATTAATGCAAACTCGATTATGCAAACTCCCACTTGCCCTAGATTATTCTATGTACATATCTCGCAGACCTAGACCCTCTAGATGACCCTCGAACACTTTAGCCGTGAGAGCCTTCGTAAATGGATCAGCAATATTGTGCGCAGAGGCTACCTTCGTGACGATCACGTCCCCTCGTTGCACGATCTCTCTGATGAGATGATATTTGCGCTCTATGTGCTTGCCTCTTTTGTGACTGCGAGGTTCTTTAGAATTTGCCACTGCACCACTATTATCACAGTAAAGGGTGATTGGCAAGTTCATATTTGGAACAACTTCCAAATCCATCAAGAACTTCCGTAGCCATACAACCTCCTTAGCTGCTTCACAAGCAGCGACATATTCGGCCTCCACGGTAGAGTCTGCAATGCATCCTTGTTTGATGCTACGCCAGACTACAGCTCCCTCGTTGAGGGTAAATACTGACCCTGATGTGGATTTCCGAGAATCCTTATCAGTCTGAAAGTCAGGGTCTCTGTATCCTGTAAGGATCAAACCCTTAGAGGCATACACAAGCTGATAGTCCCTTGTTCTCCGAAGATACTTGAGGATGTTTTTAACTGCAGTCCAGTGGTCTAACCCTGGATTGGACTGGTACCTGCTGACTATCCCAACTGCATAGCAAATGTCAGGCCTAGTACACAACATGGCATACATAAGACTGCCCACAGCTGAAGCATAAGGGATGCGTCTCATATCCTCAATTTCTTGAGGTGTCTTAGGACACTGTTCCTTAGACAAATGAACTCCATGCCTGAAGGGTAGTAAACCCCTCTTGGAATTCTGCATCTTATATCTAGACAACATCTTGTCTATATATGGTGCTTGAGACAGAGCTAACGTTCTGTTCTTACGATTCCTGATAATTTGAATCCCTAGAACATACTGAGCTTCACCCAAATCTTTCATTTGGAACTCAGTCGATAGCCATTTTTTAATGTCAGCTAGATATTCTACATCATTCCCAATGAGAAGAATATCATCTACATACAACACCAGAAAAGCTACTGAACTGTTGATAATCCTTTTGTAAACACAAGGCTCATCAACGTTCTGGTCAAAGCCATAAGATTTGACAGCAGTGTCAAACTTTATATTCCAAGATCTGGAAGCTTGCTTCAACCCATAAATGGATCGTCTAAGCTTGCAAACTTTTTGCTCCTGACCTTGAGTAACGAACCCCTCTGGTTGAGACATAAAGATGTTCTCATCAAGATTGCCATTTAGAAAGGCAGTTTTGACGTCCATTTGCCAAATCTCATAATCATAAAAGGCGGCAATGGACAAGAGAATTCTTATCGACTTTAACATGGCAACTGGGGAGAAGGTTTCCTCATAGTCCACCCCCTCCTTTTGGGTATAACCCTTTGCCACAAGTCGAGCTTTGAAAGTCTGTACTTTCCCAGCTGCGTCCCGTTTTCTCTTGTAGATCCATTTGCACCCTATGGGTTTAACCCCTTCAGGTAGGTCTACAAGATCCCAGACTTGATTGAAGTACATAGACTCCATCTCTAGGTCCATAGCTTTGACCCACTGGTCATGGTCCACATCATTCATTGCCTGTCTAAAGGTCAATGGATCCTCAACCCCATCATCAGGTATGACAGTTGGAGTTTCTGCTAAACCCAGATAGCGTTCAGGTTGAATAACAACCCTCCCACTACGTCGAGACATTCTCAACTCTTGAGAAGGATGGGCTTGACCAGATGTACTGGGCTCATCAATAACTCTTGTTGAAGGTCCAGCCTCTGAACTGGGCTCATCAACAACTCTTGTTGAAGGTCCACCCTCATCAACAACTCTTGTTGATTCATTTGTAGTTTTTCTAGAAAGTTCACTTAACACAATTTTACTGCGTGGTATGTGTTCTTTAACGTGGTCTTCTTCCAAGAAAGTAGCATTTGTCGATACAAACACTTTATTTTCTTTTGGATCGAAGAAGTATCCACCTCTTGTTTCTTTTGGGTAGCCTACGAATAGGCATAATTTTGAACGTGAATCCAATTTCTTTGGGTTTGCTACTAACACATGTGCAGGGCAGCCCCAAATTCTGAAATGACGTAAACTAGCTTTACGCCCTTTCCAAAGCTCAAATGGTGTTTCAGAAACACTCTTTGAGGGAACAACATTCAAAATATAAACTGCAGTCTCTATTGCATAACCCCAAAAAGAACTAGGCAACTGAGCATAGCTCATCATAGATCGAACCATGTCTAACAAGGTTCTGTTTCTCCTTTCAGATACACCATTCTGCTGAGGTGTACCTGGTGCTGAGAGTTGGGACGATATTCCATGTTTTATCAAATAGTTTTGGAATTTTAAGTCCAAATACTCTCCACCTCGATCAGATCGAAGTGTTTTAATGGTCTTACCTAACAAGTTCTCAACTTCAGTCCTGTAGTCCTTGAACTTTTCAAGGGCTTCAGACTTATGACTCATTAGGTATAAATAACCATACCTTGAATAATCATCTATAAAAGAGATGAAATATTCATACCCTCCTCGAGCTCTTACATTCATTGGACCACAGAGATCCGTATGTACGAGTTCTAAGGGCTCCTTGGCACGATAACCTTTTCCAGTAAAAGGTCGTTTGGTCATCTTACCTTCGAGACATGACTCACATGGAGGTAAAGTACCATCTTCTAACTGGCTTAGAAGTCCGTTCTTAACCAATCTCCCAATCCTATTGAGATTTATGTGGCCAAGTCTCAAGTGCCAAAGATAGGTACTTTGAGAAACTTTTTGCCTTTTTGGTTGAGTCTCAGCTGTTTTAAACATTTCATTGTTCAAAATAGCCCTAGACTCTATTGGTCTTAAGACATACAAATTGTTCTCCATTTTTGCAGAACATATATCAGCACCCCTTTTAGTAATGAAAGCTTCATTCACAGAAAAGGACACTAAATACCCTTGTTCTAGCAAACAAGAAATAGAAATCAAATTTCTTTTTATTTTGGGAACTATATATACGTTATCTAATAACATATAGCGTTCCCTGGAGAAGAACATTTTAATGTCTCCCACTGCTTTAGCTGAAATGAGCTCTCCAGTCCCAACTCTGAGAGTCATTTCCCCAGCATCTAACTGTTGCCAGGAGCTCATTCCCTCAAAGGAAGAGCATACGTGATGAGTGGCACCTGAATCAAGGATCCAAGCTGTATCATCATTTTCCACTATACACGTTTCAATGACCAATAAATCAAATTTATTTTCATTGAGATGTGCTAAGCAGTCTATGTCATATTCATCATGAACAATTTCAGATGAATTAGACATGTGGGCTTGAGGATCGTCCTCAGTTAAGACCAATTCCACGCAATTAATGTTTAAGTTCATTTTCTTAGTTGTATTAGAAATATCAGTTTTGTAGTTGGCGTTATTCGAGGCATACAAAGAACGTTTCATTGCTGAGAACAAACAAATTGACTTAATAAGTATTGTTGCATTAACCCATTACACAAAATAATAATATTATTTTAATCCAATCAATTTAGCAAAAGTAATGATCGACCCATAGAATAAACATTCATTTTGCAACGATACTTCAGAGGTTTAGAACAACAGCTACCGTAGGGTAGTCAGCTACTCCTCCTCTAAATTGAGACAATCTCAGCCAATCCCTATTCCCGGAATAACTCATATTCCAATAGTTCTTAGCTACCGTTTTTTCGGTCAAGAAATTATTAACACCTTAACAATTTCCCATAAGTGTGACCCTCCATTTTTCAGATTTCAGAGGTCGGCCCCAACAATGCTACCGTAGGGAAAGTCAAAGTTGGAAATGGACCTAAGAAACCCTATCCATTTCTGGAGTTTGCGTTGTTCCGACTCCCATGATCAAGCCCTCCGTAGGGTGATCGCTCCCAGGGCGACTCGCAGGCAGATCATTGGGATCTCACGGTGCAACCTAATGGAGGAGACCGTAGGATACGTTGACACGTTCCTGCTCCCACTTACTATAAAATACTCCCTCATTCACCTTGATATTGATTCATGCAAACACCATCCGTAGGGGGTCACTCCCAGGGTGACTCGAGGCCAAGCATGAACCTCACGTTGTGAACTTTTGAGGACGTGAGAGCAAAACTTGATTTATGAAAATCTTGTTTTGATATATTTCCTCCCACTAAGTATTTTTATAATTATAGGGTTTATTACTTAGGTAAATTCCGGCTAAGTGAATCTATCTAAGTCTATGCCTGTATATAACTTTTATATATATAGGTCTTTTCTCTAATGTCTAGGTGGATTAAACACTTTTAATTACCTAGAGACATTGCATGCTAATATAACTATGGTTAATTCAACTCAAGTTCCGGCTCAGTTCCCAGGTAGCAGGTGTTCCGTAAACCGTCATCTTAAGTACCTCCAGCCTTAGACAGAACTTTACCGGTAGAGTTCCCTTATAACCAATAGTTGTGATAAATCTTTACTCTAAAGATCTAGGTGAATTAAACTCTTTTAATTGACCTAGTGATATTGCATGCTAACATAACTATGGTTAATTCAACTCAAGTTCCGAGTCAGTTCCCAGGTAGCAGGTGTTCCGTAAACCGTCATCTTAAGTACCTCCAGCCTTAGACAGAACTTTATCGGGAGAGTTCCCTTATAACCATAGTAAAGTAAACTCTTTACTCTATAGATCTAGGTGAATTAAACTCTTTTAATAAACCTAGTGATATTGCATGCTAACATTTAACTATGATTAATTCAACTCCGGTATACCGGGTTAGTTCCCAGGTAGAAGGTGTTCCGTAAACCGTCATCTTAAGTACCCCCAGCCTTAGACAGAACTTAACCGGTGGAGTTCCCTTATAATCATAGTAATGTTTTTCCTACTTAGTTAATTAAAACTATTTTTAATTCTAAGTAAGAAAATAATTCTAATCCTATTAGAATTATATGAGCTTAGGTCTAATTAATTTTAAACATTTTTAAAATTGATTCATTTTAACCTAAGGTCCTATGTTTGCATGCAACTCTTTGTTATAGGTTGACGGTTTCTAATCAATTTTATAACTTCTTATAAAATTTTAATGATTAGCCCTATAACATGCTTCTATGGTGTTGGAAAAATAACAATCATATTCTAATTATTCAACACCATATTATTATGACGCCGATAATGATAATATAACGATTATATTAATCTAAAGTGGTGTCATGCTTCATGCAATTTCAATTTCATTTAACTAATATCGATTATATTAATTAAACATCCATGAAATTAAATTACATGAAATTTGACATTAATATAATATAACTCTTATATTAATCTAATTAATGTCATGCTCAATGCTATTCCATTTTCATTTAATTAATATAACATTTTATATTAAATCATACATGAAAACAAGCATTGATATAACTTGATTATTTTCATTCATAATATAACTAATTATATTAATTCTCATGAAAATAATCCTAAGCATGCATGCTACATTAATAAAATATAACAATTATATTAAGCTAAATTAATGTCATGCATCATGCTTCACCAATTTCATATATTTAATATAACGATTATATTAAATAACTCATGAAATTAAATTCATGCATAATTACCATACATTATAACAATTATAACATAAATATGCATGAAAACTTGCTTAACCTATGGTGGGAATTTAAGCTATATGACATCCATAAAGCAAATAAATAGCGTATAAACCGATTAATTGGCCCCTAGGATAAAATAAAACACATAAATTACAATAATTTAAGCTATTTTATCCTAAAAACATCCTTCTGCAGCTTCAGAACCGGACTAGACCGCACGAACCGACCCGAACTGCTTCGAACCAGACCCCAAAATGCCAAAACATACTTGAACCGTGCAAATAATGCATGAACCCGGTCAAATCTCCTTGAACCAGTCAAACATATCACGAACCGGTCAAAAACTGAAGAACCATGGGAAAATAAAAATAATTCGCCAAAATTGCATAAGGCTCTCTGGTTTCATAGAAGGCTACTCAAACCAACACAGCATCTGCATACTTTTGTGTTATTACCGGTTTTACATATATATATATATATATATATATATATATATATATATATATATATATATAAATTCATCCATTCCGCGCAATTCCCCCGTTTTCGCGAAATCGCGATAGCGTCGCGACGCTTGATGGCTAGCGTCGCGACGCTGTTGCGTCTGGAGGCAAAATTCGGAAATTCCAGCTACTATTCTTCGTGTTTGGCTTCGATTTTGGACGTGATTTTCAACGATCTTCATCATGAAACACCCTAATCTAGACCCGGACTTACAGAGGATAATAGATTTACAAAATATGCCAAAAAATGCAGGGGCCTTTACATTGAACCATTCAAGAAAGCGTAAATCTATGGTCAAATTAATCGAAACCATTTATACGCAAACCATAACATTCATAATGTATAAATCAATCCCACCAATAGCCACTGTAAATTTTAGAGAAACAAAATTAGATCTACGATCGGCTCTGATACCAATTGAAGGATTGGAATTCCGTAATTCCGTAAAGCGGAAGCGTGATTGGGACTGATTCGTAATTAATTTTGTTTAATCTAAAATACCAATACATTGGCAATAATATTAGAAATATTCTAAATATATATTAAGGTTAAGCATACAAAAATATTAGATCTAAATCTAATTTATAAAGTAACAAATTACTTACTCTCGTTGACGACTCATATTAAATTCACCAACTGCTTGTGAATTAATCACGAACTAGTGCGAACACCACCACTATGGCTACACCGGTATGACTCTGAGACTTCTAGAGGCAGGAGAATTGTGGGAGCCTTTGGGAGAATTCTCTGAGAGTAGGAGAATGAATGGGATGCCTTTCACCCCACCCCAGGGGTCCTATATATAGTAAAGGCCAAGACCTTTTTCCTAATAGGAAAAGGAAGACCTTTTCCTAACAGGAAAAGGAAGACCTTTTCCTAACAGGAAAAGGAAGACCTTTTCCTAACAGGAAAAGGTCTCTAATTTTAATAAATAATTAATTAATTCCATAATTAATTAATTTCCCAATTAAATATCATATATTTAATCTTAGGGACTTTATTAAAATTAAAATTAATATGAATCCAATTCATATTAAATTTATTTGAACTCTTTCAAATATTTTCTTTCCTAATAGGAAAAGGTCTCTAATTTTAATAAATAATTAATTAATTCCATAATTAATTAATTACCCAATTAAATATCATATATTTAATCTTAGGGATTTTATTAAAATTAATATGAATCCAATTCATATTAAATTTATTTGAACTCTTTCAAATATTTTCTCTCAAGAATTAATTTTTGAAATTAATTAAAAAATTATATTATAAAGTTTCATAAACTTTATATTATAATGCATCAATATACATTATACGATTCCCCAAATAAATTGTACACATTCAATTTACAATTTATACTTAATTGCCTCAAGTCTCTTTACGAGTTACCAGTGGGACCTAATGGACCTACAGATCAGAAGCTCCAACGATACGAGACTAATTGGCCAAACTCATTAACCAAGTTAGTCAACATTCGTTAACTGTGGGTCACTCCACTAAAGACCCACAACTGCACTCTTCTCACTGTAGAATATTTATGTGTCCACGGATATCGACCAAGCAGTAAGTCAATCCTTCACGTGTGTTCGTAACACCAGCTGGGTCAAATTACTGTTTTACCCCTGGGTTACCTCTGGTTCCTTAAGTACCACTGATTCCTCTAATGAACAAGTTGTTTAGGGTCCAACCACTAAACAGGAGTTCCTCTCGGGCCAGGAGAGGACGGCGCGCCTTTGTTCAAGCCCCGGAATCAGCCCTTAAGGGAACACACATCTACTTACCCCAATAGGGGAAGGAGTGAATTCCATCTTGTACTGTTATGTTCCCAGCCCCCATTCGGTCTTGCCCCTGAAATGGTAGGATTATTGAGTCGGCGAACTGGCCACTCTCACCCATACAAATCTAAGGACAATCCCTCCTGAAAGGGGTTCATAATAGACTCAGGATTGAGATTGAGTTACCTAGGTCATCCTATTGAAATAGAAACCTAAAATAGTTAACGGCGTTACATCTAGTGGTTACTATTTCGCTGTCCGGTCTTATGCAAACTCATTGCATAGGATACCCCCACCCGCATGTCTCCTACATGGATGCTCTGGATCATTGCATCTGTATCGAATACAAGGTGGGCCGTATCACATAGTGTAACCAGGATAAGGTACCCAGCCTTATCCCTATACTATAGACCTTTTAGGTTGTTACTTGGACACTGATCCCCGTATGTCCCCACATACTAGTCCAAGTTTCATTTAAACAACCTTGGATCTTAGTTTATTGGATTTAGGGTATATTAATGCAAACTCGATTATTCAATAACCAAATTACTCAATTACTCAAATAACACTTTATTGAGATCAATTAATTTGTTTCATTTACTATCTACGAGTTTTAGGGCATAAAACCCAACAAATACACCCTAAATTAAGACCGGACAATTTTTCCACGATATTAAATTGATTAAATATGCCAATCCCCGAAAACGGCGCAAAAAACTTGATGCAAAAATTACCACAAAGCAATAAAAAGTGTGACAATCATCAATTGATGACAAAAGCCTTAGGGAGTTGATTTCACCAATTGGGATTATGGATTGATTAATGGATAATTAACATGTTTTGATTCATAAATCTAGGAAACTACAATCATACATACCTCTCCCAAGCATACATAATCCTCTCACATGCAATGAACCCAATATCCCTATTTAAATTCACTAAACATGCAAGGTATTAAGGTTAGTCTTTTTAACGATTTTTAGAATCATTTATTATCTCCCGATCTCAAGATTAATCCTAGTCATGCATACAGATTTCTAAGCTAAATCCCCTCTCTCGAGTAAGATTCATACATAAATATCAATCAATTTATGGCCGGTAAATTGAAAGCATTACAAACACATTATGCATAAATGAAATCAAAACAATAATCCATACATCAATCCAAAAACTGCCCAACGGCTACATCATCAATCCCTAAGCTTAAAGACTTAGCTAATCATACAACGTATTACGATATAACAAAAGTCTAAAACAACCATTAAAACTACTACAGTAAAGGGGAAAGAGGATTAAACGCTAGGTAGGCCGAGACCGCACGTCCCCGTCACGATCTCCACGAACAAAGTCTTGAATCCCGCTCCTCTCAATTTGCTTTAACTTCCATAGAGGGTTTTCAGTCGAGTTTTAGGCCAAAAAGTCATCCAAAGAAGTCCCCCAAATCAGCCCTAATTGTATTGTATTTATAGGAAGAAAGATCAACACAGCGTCGCGACGTTATAGGGGCAGTGTCGCAACGCTGTCGCCTTATCGCAGATTCTGTGAAGTAAAATCCTAGAGCATCGAGACACTATGGTCACAGCGTCGCGACGCTGTGACCTTTTGTCATCTGTTTCAATTAAGAAAAGGCCAGTGTCGAGACGCTCAGAAGCTAAGGTCTCGACGTTGGTCTACGAATTGCACTCTTCAAAAGGCCCTTAGCTTCGATTCACTCCGTTCTTTTGGCCTCTTTTCACGTCTCGAACAGTCGATCATTCCCAATTTCTCAATTTAGCTCCAATACACATTTCCTACAAATAAAACACAAAAATGCATAAATTTGGCCAATTAAATATGAAAGACTAGCTAAATTAATTAGGGAAAAATGGCTAGCTATGCTCGCTATCACATATTTTTACCCCACCCTACAAGGCAACGAGTTTTTGGCGTCGTTGTCGGGGACTTGAATAAGTTTTTATCTGATCTGTTTTGTGTATGTGTTTTAGTGGTTTGGTGCTAGAACCAGATTACCATTGCTTCTGAGGATCAAGAAAAAACCACTTTCACCTGCCCTTATGGGACGTTTGCTTTCAGGTGAATGCCTTTTGGTCTTTGCAATGCTCCAACAACATTTCAGCGGTGTATATTAGCAATTTTTTCTGATATGATTGAGTCCACTGTTGAGGTATTTATGGACGATTTTTCAGTCTTTGGAGGGTCTTTTTAGCATTGTTTGAACAATTTAGGTAAGGTGTTAAAAATATGTGAGGATACCCATCTAGTTCTTAATTGGGAGAAATGTCACTTCATGGTGAAGGTGGGCATTGTGTTAGGTCATAAAATTTCAAAGAAAGGTCTAGAAGTTGATCGAGCAAAAATAAGGGTTATTGAAAAGTTATAACCACCGAATTCAATTAAAGGGATTCGGAGCTTTTTAGGTCATGCTGGATTTTATAGAAGGTTCATAAAGGAGTTTTCGAAAATTAGTAAACCTCTTTGTAACTTGTTGTGTTTTTGACTTTAATGCAGATTGTAGGAAGGCTTTTGACACTTTAAAAGCTGCTTTGATCTCAGCGCCCATTCTTTGTGCACCCAACTGGAGTTTTCCATTTGAGGTAATGTGTGATGCCAGTGATGTTGCAGTAGGTGCAATGCTGGGGCAAAAGCAGGGCAAAGTTATCCATCCTATCTATTATGCAAGCAGGGTTTTGAATGAGGCACAAATCAACTATACAACTACTGAAAAGGAGTTGTTAGCGGTTGTGTTTGCCTTTGAGAAATTCCACCCATATCTAGTTGGATCCAAAGTCACGATTTTCACAGATTATGCAACAATAAGGTACTTAATGTCCAAGAAAGATGCAAAACCTAGATTGATTCGTTGGGTTTTGTTATTGCAGGAGTTCGACTTGGAGATAAAAGATAAGAAGGGATCAGAGAATGTTATTGCAGATCATTTGTCTCATCTTGTTCCAACATCATCTTTGCTAGAGCAATCTGTCATTTGAGATTCATTTCCAGATGAGCAGCTTTTTGCTGTTGAGGTAAAGGTAGTGAATGATACTCCTTGGTATGCAGATATAGCTAACTTTTTGGTAAATGGAGTAACTCCTATTGATATGGATTGGAGGAAGGTGCAAAGGTTTAAGCATGATGCAAAATTCTTTTACTGGGATGAGCCATTTATGTATAAGCAATGCTCTGATGGTATTATTCGAAGATGTGTTTCAGGTGATGAAGCAAAGGAAATCCTGGAGCAATGTCACTCTTAGCCGTATGGAGGTCATTTCAGCGGTCAGAGGACAGCTATATTTTGGAGTTAGAGTTATTCGATGTATGGGGTATTGATTTTATGGGGCCATTTCCCCCTTCTAACGGTAATGTTTTTATCTTATTGGCAGTTGACTACATGTCCAAGTGGGTGGAGGCCATTGCATGCCATCAGAATGACGCTAAGACGATTTTAAGGTTTCTTCAATCGCACATGATTGCGCGGTTTGGGACACCTAGGGCTCTTGTGAGCGATGATGGTACACACTTTGTGAATAATGTTTTTACTAAGCTGTTAGCTAAATGTGGAATTAAGCATAGGATAGCTACCCCTTATCACCCACAAGCAAATGGTCAAGCTGAAGTTAGTAATAGGGAAATCAAATCTATTTTAGAGAAAGTAGTCCATCCACCTAGGAAAGATTGGTCTTTTCGGTTAGATGAGGCTCTTTGGGCTTATAGGACAGCCTATAAGACTCCACTAGGTATGTCTCCCTATAGGTTAGTGTATGGAAAGGCTTGCCATTTACCGTTAGAGCTTGAGCATAAAACGTTTTGGGTTTTGAAGAAATTGAATTTTGATTTAAGTCGTGCAGGGGCAATAAGAATGCTGCAGCTTAATGAGTTAGAGGAATTTCGATAGTTTTCTTATGAAAATGCGAAAATGTATAAAGAGAAGACTAAGCGGTGGCATGATAAGAAAATAAAACCTAAAGAATTTGTTAAGGGTCAGAGAGTATTGCTCTACAACTCTAGATTGAAATTGTTTCCTGGAAAATTAAAATCTAAATGGTATGGACCATTTGTTGTGATTGAAGTTTTTCCTCATGGGGCAATTACTTTAAGAGATAAAAAAAGATGGGTGAGTTTTCAAGGTTAATTTACAGCAAGTGAAGCATTATTGGGGAAATGAATTCCGTTCGAAATATCCTTCCCTAAAATTGGTTGATGAATAAGCGAGCGAGAGTTTTGCAGGAGCATTTCATATTGCAATATTTTTAGCTCCTAGTATTTGTTGCGATTTTATTTTTCGCTAATTTGATTTTAATTCGAATTATTTTGAATTAGATTCGGTTTATTTGGATCTTATCTGAATTATTTTAATTCGTTGGTATTTTTAATTTTCGTAGATTTAATTTTCGGTTTATTTATTTTGGTCGATTTAATTATTAATTTAATCAGATTAGTTTGGTTTAGATTTAATTTTAGTGTGTATTTTCGTTATTAAAATTTTTGTTTTAGATTAGGTTCTAATAATATTCTTCCTGATTTATTCGGTTAAAAATAAAGATTTGATTTGATTTTGGCAGTTTAAAATTTGATTTGAATTTTCCCGTGTAAATCTTTGTTGAAGGAAATCTTTGTTGCTCAATTTGTTTTCGCAATCTTTTGGTTAGAGCAAACGTATCATCAGAATATTACGGATTTGGTTAAAGAATTAAATATTTTACCGTTTGGATTTTAAATTTTCCATGGGCAGGTAAAACGCATGGCCATCTGGTGCTTCCAGGTGTCGCACAGGGGAGATCCAACAGTGTAGCCGTAGGACAACACATCAAGCATTTACCAGGCGATTAATTTTACCATTTGATGATATTAATTTTCCATGATTACATGCAGTTAAACGGTAATATTTCGATTAATGAAGGAATTTAGTTCGTCCAGGATTTCTAATGCTGGAGCTCCATTTAAATCAAAGTCTGGTACGTTTCTCTTTTCATTTTTCTTCTTCCCATCATGCTTTCTTTCTGCTCTCTTCCTGTTCTTGCAAGTGCAAAGAAATTTTTTTATTATAAATGGCAAAAACGAGAGGAAGAAAAGAAAGGGAAGTAGAGGAGGATGTGCCTACTACGCCTGAAGCTCTGAAGAAAAAGGCGAAGAAGAAAAGAACGCCTGCAGAAAGGGAAGCCAAACGACTTAAAAGACTACAAGAAGCGAAAGTCTCTGAAGTATTAGAGAAGGTAATCGAGGGCATTGCAGAAGAAGTAGTCGCTGAGGAAGAACCGAAAGATTCTGAAAAAGATTATGAGAAGATTGTTGAAACAGAGCAAAAGAGTCAAGAAAAGGCAGCAACAGATTTGCAAGGGCAAGGTACTGATGAAACAGTAGTTCAAGAGATTCTGGAAGAGATGGTGCAGGATCCGCCACGCCGTCGCCGCCGCAAGCAGAAAGCGGGGCAGATTAAAAGGATTCGGACCGACACTCCATCTCCTCCTTCGACTAAATCAGAAAAAGAAGAATCTGAAAAATCAAGAAGAGGTCGAGAAGAAGACTGCAGAAGATGAAACTGAGAAGAAAAATAGTGAGGATAAGGGAAATGCATTGCAGAAGCTAAGGTTGAAGCAGAAGTGGCAAGGCCAGAGGAAAGGAGGTTGGCATATGTGCGCTTCATGAACCACTTTGCTAGGGCAAAATATATTGACATGTTGAAGAGAGATTTTCTGTTCGAGAAGGGGTTCAGTGGTGATCTTCCGCACTTTTTGAGGGCTTGCATCACGAACCATGGCTGGGAGTTATTCTGTTCCAAGCCAGAGCCTGTGAATTCGCAAGTGGTGCAAGAGTTCTATGCGAACGTTGACGAAGAAGAGGGTTTCCAAGTGATTGTTCGTGGGGTAGCTGTTGACTGGAGTCCTGGAGCCATCAATTCACTGTACAACCTTCAAGATTTCCCACATGCTGGTTATAATGAGATGGCACCAGCGCCATCTAACAAGCAATTAAATGTTGTTGTTAGGGAAGTAGGAATAGAAGGGGCACAATGGCGACTGTCGAAGACTGAAAAGAGGACTTTTCAGGCTGCTTATTTGAAGAAGGAAGCCAATACTTGGATGGGGTTTATCAGACAGAGGCTGCTTCCAACGACTCATGACTCCACGGTCTCTCGGGAAAGAGTTATTCTGGCTTTTGCAATACTACGGTCTCTCAGCATTGATGTAGGTAAAATTATTGCTGGTGAAATTTTTGGATGTTGGCGTAAGAAGGTTGGAAAATTATTCTTCCCGAACACAATTTCAATGCTTTGTAAGAGAGCTGGGGTTCCAGAAAGCGCAGAGGATGTGATTCTACTTGATAAGGGAATAATAGACACACCTAATTTGGCACGGCTGCAGCGAACGCAAGAAGCACGTCAAGGGGGGTTGGTTTGTGGCATTCACCAGATCTTAGAACAACTGACTATTTCAGCCAGCAGGCAAGAGTTTGTCGAGAGGCAGGCTCACACCTTCTGGAATTATGTTAAAAGACGTGATGCCGCATTGAGGAAGACGCTGCAAGCAAACTTTTCAAAGCCCTACCCAGCCCTTCCTGTATTCCCTGGTGATTTGCTGAACCCTTGGATCCCACCACCACCCGTTGAGAGAGAAGAAGAAGATGGTGATGCTGGTAAGGAGGACTAGATAAAATTTGCCAAGCGAGTTTTTCTTTTGTCTGATCATTTTTGTTGCTCGCTCATTTTCCTGACCATGTTTGTCTGTTTTTAATGTTTCTGTCTTTTTTATTTTCTTTTGCTGGCCTTTCAAATATATGATATGATCTTGTAATTTTTCTTTTGAATGAAAATTTTGAAGTATTTGCTATTCTATCGCATTGAGCATTCCTAACTTAACCATTTTTTTCTGAATTTTTAAGCTTGGACTAGTTTAGCTTAATTAGATCAAGGTGTTCTGATCTCCATAAACCTCTTGCTTGAGCATTTCTTCTAGCCTGGTCATCGCAACGGCAAGAAAATTCTGAGGTAGTATTGACTTATTTGATCCACCTTAAGCTTAATCTTTGTCCCACGCTTAGTTTAAAATTCAGATAGAAAAAGAATTAAGTTTGGGGGTATAATTATCATGTTAATAATTCATTGGGGCCAATGAATAATTTAAGTTTGGGGGACTTTTAGCTACTCCACTTGTTTTGCTCGAGCATTCCTCTCCTTCATAATTAATTTTCTTGGTTGATTGAGTAACTAGAGACATTTGTGACACCCACAGTTTGTCTTTGCGTCAAAAGATGACCTAGAGAATATTGAAAAATCAAAAAAAATGAAAAAAAAATTATTTGCTGAAAAAACAAATTGTGAATATTTTGCTGAGAAAATTCATAGAGCAAAAGTTTTGAAGGATGAATGATAATCTAGCAGTTTTCTGTCTCTCAGGGCTTAGGTGAGCTTCATCATAAAATGTCGTCATTTTGGGAAGCAAGGGATAGAATAACTAAGGATTTTTTAGCTTAGCAACGAGTATTTAGCCTAGCTGGTGATAAGTTTGAGGCAAAGGTATACTGCACCATAAAGTGGGTCATCTCATGCTTAAGAGCTTATGACTGTAGGGCTGCTTTAAGTTTGAAGAACAGAAAAATAAATCTGCTAAAAAGTGTGTTTTGAATATGTCTGATAATATGGTTAAGCTGTGGTAAGTTCTTAGGATTGAGTTAGAGGTGGTGATTATCTGTTCAATGCGGAAAGAATCATTTTGCTGCAGCAGTGCTTGGTTTTGCAGAATGCTCAGGTAAAGGATGAAGGTAGTGTTGGAATATCTGTTTTGATTAAGTTGTGTTGTGTCTAATGTTTTGAATTCTCAAGGGAAGGTTAGTTAGTATTGCTCGGGACGCGCAAAAGTTCAAGTTTGGGGGTATGATAACTCTCCAAAAGGGAGTTATTTAGGCCTTATTTCTATAGTGTTTTGTGTGTCATTTGTGTTAAATATGGTTTCTTTTAGATGAATATTATATGTTTTAACCCATTTAGAAGAATGGATTCTTTGGAAGTTATTTTGTGTAGAAAATAATGTTGAGCGACTTGAGGGAGCAAAATCCGTGATCCAGCAAAGTAGGGAGCAAAACTGCCACGTGAGCCGCACGTGATTCATCAAATGAGGTGGCATTAGCTAAATTAATCTCAGATCTAGGAAGCTTGGAGAGCCCTCCACGTGTAAAATTTGACCTAATTACGGTTGACTCCACTCTATAAAAGGAAGTAGTCGTCTCAAGTCCAAAACATTCCAAATTGCAGAAAGGAAAGTCTTATTCCATTCGTGGAGGCTTACTTTCCATCTTTGGAAGCCGAATAGAGGAGGAACGATTGGAGACCTCAAGAAGACTATTAGCTACGGATCTCTTCAAGGGAATTAATCTTTTCTTGTAATTTCTTGTAGTTATGGATGCACATACTCAGATTGTAGCGTGTGTTACCTTGTGCTTCATGAACTAAATTTACATAGGGGTTGGTTAGGATCTATGTAGGTTCCATGCTAATTACTCTATGCAATATAAATTGATTTGAGCATCTTGGTTATTTGTTGTGTTTATTCCTATTTTATGCTCACCTGGCTTGCTGGTATGAATATCACCTCTTAGTTTCAGGGATGATTTGAGAGATGTGTGGCAATTAATCACACTAGACCATTATGTGTTGGTGGATGCCAGTGACTGAGTTAGGGATAACCAGTTGCCTAGAGCTTGATCAGTAGTACGTCATTGGAGTTGAAACACATTCCAAAAAATCCAGAGTTCCGGGAGGATCCTGCTGATGAGACTGCAAGAGAATTGCCTAATCAATATTATTGCTAGAGCATCTTTTAAATCAATTACAGAAATCCTGACCAACGCATGTTTCCAATCTGTCTCCTTTATCCGTTTACAATCTGCTCTGTTATTTCATTTGCTTTAGCATTTTATCAAAATCAATCATTTTAACAATCATGAAACCATTAAAAAGTTACATAAAATGGGTGGAGTGGAAGCTATTCAAAACCTCGTGGATATGATAAATTACTTATAACTTGCTGCTGATTGTGTATGTTTTCACAATATTCTATAGCTTATTTTTATCATATTTTTACCCCACTCTAGAAGGCAACAAGTTTTTGGCCCGTTGCCGGGGACTTGAATAAGTTTTTATCTGATTTGTTTTGTGTATGTGTTTTAGTGGTTTGGTGCTAGAACTTTTTGATTGTTTCTTTTGTTTTTGCAGGAGTGAGATTGGTGCATGAACAATTCGCCTGGGCTGAGATTCGAGGTTGATCCAGAGATTGAAAGGACATTCAGGAGAAGAAGGAGAGAGCAACGAAGAATCAAAATCCAATAGTTAACTTACCGCGTCTCCCGGAAGTTCCAGAAGATCCAGTCAATCCCCAGCAGAATCGTGTGCTGTAGCCTAATCCACCGCTGGAGCAAAATGGACAGCAAAATAATCTGGCTGAGAACCCTATCTTGGTTGCGAATGATAGGGTCAGAGCCATTCGAGCGTATGCTTTTCCGATGTTTGATGAGTTAAACCTAGGAATATCACGTCCTCAAATTGAGGCAACAAATTTTAAAATGAAGCCGGTAATGTTTCAAATGTTGTAAACCTTGGGTCAGTTCCATGGTTTGTCACCTGAAGACCCCCATTCACATCTTAAGTCTTTTTTAGGAGTTAATGATTCGTTTGTAATTCAAGGAGTGTCTAGGGATGCCCTTAGATTAACTTTGTTCTCGTATTCTCTTAGAGATGGAGCAAAGGCATGGTTAAATTCTTTTGCTAGCTCCAGGATCAATTAGTACATTGAATGAGTTAGCGGAAAAATTTCTTAGTAAGTATTTTCCACCAATTAGGAATGCCAAGTTGAGGAGTGAAATAGTGGGATTTAGGCAACTTGAAGATGAAATTTTTAGTGAGGCTTGGGAGAGGTTTAAGGAGCTTTTGCGAAAGTGTCCCCACCATGGTTTACCTCATTGTATCCAAATGGAAACATTTTACAATGGGTTGAACGTTGCAACCCAAAGTACGGTCGATGCCTCGGCTGGAGGGGCCCTTTTAGCAAAAACTTTTAATGAAGCCCATGAAATTTTAGAAAGAATATCAACCAATAGTTGTCAGTGGTCGGATGTTAGAGGCTCAAATAAAAAACTTAAGGGTGTGTTAGAAGTTGACGGTGTGTCTACCATTAGGGCTGATATTGCAATGTTAGCTAACACTCTTAAAAATGTGACAGTGGTTAGTCATCAGCAGCCACGAGTAGTGGAGCCTGCTGTAGTGGTGAACCAAGTTGCGAAAGAATCATGTGTCTATTGTGGTGAAGAGCACAACTACGAGTTTTGCCCCAGAAATTAAGCTTCTGTGTTTTTTGTAAGTAATCAAATGAAATTTTAGTGCTTATAGTGACAATGTATAGCTAAACTCCTGACATTCGGGTCTTGAATGGGGATATACAATTGAAATGTTGTTCTGATTACCCTTTGTTGTGTCCAATTTACTAGTTATTTGTATGGGTATTCTTAATGCTTTATAAGTTCTGGACAAATTTATGATGAATTGTTACTTAGTGGAACTCGACGAGGAGAAAATAAGTTAGAACGTTGCCCATGAAACTAGGCTTAATTGCTCGTAGTGATAGCGACCTTAGTTTGTTAGGCTTAGAAATCGATAATGAACCAGGACTTATTATTTAACACATTTAAAGGCGCTAAGGACACTTAGGTTGTTAAAATGAGTTAATTAGAATTAGGGAAGACCGACAGGAGAGCCTATGTTAACAAGGAGGTTCTAGATTTATAATTAGATTGGACATGATAACTAGTGATTAGAATGAATGTTTGATTGTATTTCGAAATTCAAGACCTCACCTCTCATCTAACTTGATCTCCTTCTTTGGTTTTCAGAATTGCTTGATCAATTTACCTATATTGTTTTATTTCTTTGTTCGAATTATGATCCCGTCTCTTAATGCAATTAAGGTACCTAGTTAATGTCTGTCTTGAGTAGTTTTTGTGTTTAGTTGGTTAATTCACCTAAATAAAAATTATTCCCTGTGAATTCGATACTTGGTAATTCTTACCATTTTATATTACTAGTGGCTCGTGCGCTTACGGAGTAACCCAACAATTTTTTGGCGCGGTTGGCGGTGAATAGACAACTAATTTGGGTATTTAATTTTTCTAACATTGAAAAGAAAGTGATGGATGGTAATTTAGGATTGTAAATAGTTGAGTTTCATTTATTTTGTGAATAGTTTGTTTTATTCTTTTTTTAAGTTGAAGTTTTGGGCTGTGTATGCGAAGACAAAAGGAGATTAATCTTCTTCTGTTAGATCTAGAAATTAATCGAACTCTGAGAGCAATTAGAACAAGAAGAAAGCTCCTAGAAGAAATGGCCCAAGAGGAAGCATGAATCTAATTTGTTATACATTTATAATCTCCCAATTTGCTTATCTTAGTTGAAATGAGTATAATATGTATATAGGTCCTCATCGGAGCTTATGGAGCAATTTGGGGCTTAAACGAGCGAAACCGGAGCGTAAAATGACCATTATGCCCTTGGAGCCTTGCCAGCGTCGAGACCCTCACCAAACAACGTTGGGACATCGTGCAAGTAAGGAAAGAACTTGGAGATCAAGCTGAGACTCAGTGTCGAGACGCTGCAATCCTAGCGTGTCGATGCTAGGCAGATCTGGGAGATACTTTCCTATTCTGAAGGGGCAGCGTCGCGACGCTGTCGATTTTCTAGATTTGAAATTTTCCATATTTGCACCACTATTTTTCCAGATTTGAGGCTCCCTTCAGCACCAAACTACCACGATTTGAAGGCCAAGAAGTCCTATAAATAGTGTCTTGGTTTAGGTTTAGAATCATCGCTCACTACAATTTTGTAGCCACTTTTCTCTCTAGTTTCAAGCTTTCCTTTAAGTTTTCTTAGTCTAAGGGTCGGTTGATCAAGCCTCGAGCTTGGAGGTGATTGTCTATGGCCAACTAAGCTCGGATTGTTGTAATCGGGACTCTGTAATGTAAGTTTTGGTATTCTTGAGACCTCATATATAGTTTATTGAATTATTGTCAGTTGTGTTCTAAATCTCCGTTTTAATTACAATTAAATTGATAGAATAGATTGAAAACCTATTTGCTTGACTTGGTTTAATTGTTATTCTAAATTGGTTAGTAATAGTTTATTGTGTTAATTGTGTTGAAAGGCGTGTTATCCCAATTAGCTCAATTGCATGATAAATCTAAAAATTTAGACTTAGAATTGTATAAACCCAGGTTGTTCCTAGTTTATATAAGTCTATCTAACGATCCACTTTTACTTAATGCAATTAGATTCTTATTACTGAGACGTCATTGGTTAGCAATCTAATTAGGCTTCGGCTTCGATGCATTGGTCGGGTTGGAAACACTAGGTGGCTTAAATCACTGGTTTCAGTGACGATTAGACAATTTGTTAAATAATTCGATTAATTAAGAGAGTAAATCATTGAATTACCAAACTTGCATCTCGAGAACCGATTACATAATCTTCATGGTAAGATCAACTAACCCCTCATTTTACTTTCCTTTCATTTAATTTTCCATATTTATTTTCGCTCCTTTATCTTTATGTCTTATCCTTTTATCCATAAACCCCCCTTTTGGTTACCTCAAAAACACAAAAGAATTTAGAAATAAATCGATTTTTCCCTGTGATCAACCCCGACCACTACTGCTACAAGATAGCTTTAGGAATCGTGGATTATAAATTTATTTGATACGATCCTCGACAAGTCGTTCCATCAAAGCACCAAAGGCGATTAGAGATTTCTTGCAGCCAGTGCTACCCACAAAGAATTCAGGGATATTGTATGCACCTATCCAGGCAAACAACTTCGAGCTGAAGATTGGGCTAATCCAGATGGCGAGGGACTGCTCATTCATTGGGCATCCTTCTGAAGATCCCCACTCACAACTTCGCTCGTTTTTAGAAATTTTTGAAACTATCAAAATGAATGATGTTACCACCGATGCAATTAGACTAAGACTTTTTCCTTTTTCTCTACAGGACAAAGCCAAGGACTGGTTCGGATCTCTGGCACCTGGGAGCATCAACACATGGGATGAGTTGGCTCAAGCATTCCTTCTGTAGGGGTGGAATCCATAGCGCAGGGGAAGAATATATCAAAGGATCTGAAAGGACCTAAATAGTCCTATTTTATCACCTCTAATCTAAGCTTGTTAGAGTTATTTTATGCTTTACTTGTTTAATTTGGTGTTAATTCGAGCCAATTACGGAGTTTTGAAGCCATTTCGGAATCTTAGACGGCAAGGAGGTGAAACGACCCAATTGTGCTGAAGCGAGCGTGAAGAATGACACCAAAAGCTGAAGATTGAAGCCCCGTACTGAGAAGAAACGAGACAAGACCGAGAAATAAAACCGCAAGGGACGAATCAGGGATGGCGTCAAGACGCTGCCCTTGGCGTCTCGACGCCGCCGAGTTCTCTATAAATACGTAGTCTCGGTTTAGTCCGCCGTAAGGTTAGAAATTTGGTCCTTTTACGATTTCTTTTGCCTCTTTTACGTTTCAGTACTATTGTAGACCTTTTTAGGTCATATTTCAGGGATTCTTTCATGTCTATTCTTGTTTTTACTTCGTTTATGAATAGCTAATCGCATTTAGATCGTTGGATTGGAATTATGCTTTGATTTCTATTTAGATTGGCTGAGTTTTCTAGAGTTTATTGCACTGGTCTTGCTGTCTTTTCATTTTGTTTTGCATGTTATCCCATTTAAACCAATACATGAGGCTAGTTGATAGGACCTAACTAGTTCTATTTATTTGTTGTTAATCTAAACTTGTTAGGGTGCACTTTACGCTTTATTTGTCTGTTTTGTAGATTATTTGTGCATTTAGGGCATCAGGGACGAACTACACAAATTGGAGTTAATTCGGGCAATTTAGCGAGTTTTTGAGCTAACCCGAGGGCCTTGGATCTCGAGGAAGTGAGAAGACCGTGAGGATCGTGACGAGCCCGAAGAATGGTTCCAAGGAGTCAAAGGTTCGAGACCTGAATCGAGCAAGAAACCAGGCGTCGAGACAAGACGCTGGCCCGTTTCTAGCCCAAGGCCCATACGGCACGACGTCGAGACGCCCAGCGTCGAGACGTCGCGATCAAATTTTCTATAAATACCCTCTTTTATTTTTCGTCGAATAACATAGAGTTTTAGGGTTTATTTTTTGTTTTCCTCTCGGTTCTTTTTGTTCTTCACGTCTAGAATCAAGAGGTGTAAGTTTTCTCATTGATTTTATTTGTATTTTCTTGTTATTGTAGCATAGGGTCGCAGGTTTTAGTCGGCCTAATCGCCGTCTAAACCTGTTGACGCCGATTGGATGATTATTGGGCCATAAAATGTGTTTCTTTGTGAGTTTTATGTTATGAATGTCTTTTCAATTCCATACTGCAATTGTATTTTGGATTCAATTTGTATTATTTGCATGTGCAGTAGGTTACATTGACGTCCTAACTCGCAGCTCGTATGTTAATAACTCGCTAAAGAATTGATTTCCAAGTAGCTAATGAATTATTAATTCAATAGTTAGCGCATAGACTGATTCGTGGGCACGGGTCCTAAGAGCAGACTCTGACTTTGTTGTTTGACACGATAGGTCTAGGATCCAAAACAACGTTAGAAGTAATCTAGGCCTAATTATTTCTAATGTCTGAATCAATCCAGTAGACTTAAGGCGATTGGTTGATTATTTGATTTGGTAGTCTAATCAGATTAATTAATTAGTCAATTAGAGTCTAATTCGATGGACGTTGTATGGTCGGGTTAGATGGATTAGATGTACTTTGGGTCTTTTCTGGGTTAAGATTAGATCAATTGGGCAATTAATCAATTCAACTTAGCCTTAATAAGGTAGGTAGACAATGGTCAAAGTAAACCATTTAACCCCAATAATTTCTCCAATCGGCGTCGCCTAATCTAATTAACTCTCTTGCTTATTTATGTTCCTTGAAATTTAAATTCTTGTCTATTTAAATTCCTGCATTTTAATTCCTTGCACGTCTATCTTCCTATTATTTCAATCCTCCCATTTACCATTTTTACAACTTAAAATAAATAGGAAATAAGTAACCAACCGCCACTCCCTGTGATCGACCCCGGCCACTACTATTGCAAGTAGTTTAGTGTTCGTGGAAGTATAAATTTTATTTTACCAACACGACCTTCGACAAGTCGGACCTGTCAAATTGGCGTCGTTGCTGGAGAGTGCAAACGGTTAATTATTTTCTTTTTATCTTGAGCTTTTAATTTTTAATTTGACTTTTATATTGTTATGGCTGAGAGAACAAGTACAGACAGCGAGGTAAACAAGTTCAAATCTTAACTGTCGGAGCTTAAGGCTCTCATTAGTCAGTTGGCTACAGAGAAGGAATCCCCGTCTGAATGGAATACATATGAAGGATTTCCAGCAATGCAGAGCCAACAGACACCAAACTACTATTTCCAGAACAATCGAAGCCTAAATATGCAGCATTGATCGAGTTCAAGTATTTTAGAATTTTTGGTTAAAAATTTATCTGATATTATTTGAGTTTTGTAGGAAGGTCAATGCAAATTCCAAGAGGAGACCAGAGCTGGGATGCAGCAATTGGAAGCCCAAGTTTCTCAATTGGTTGACACTGTCAGAAAATTGGAGACCAAAATTGACAAACTGGCTGTTCATCCTGAGATCCCAAGAAGAAAAGAAGTATGTTCGACCACGTTAAGGAGTGGGACGGTCCTGAGTCCTAGTTCACAATTCCTTTCTCCATCTGCATTTGAAAAGAATAGAGAGGCAAATAAGCCTGAAGAGAAAACAAGCAATCTCAACTTTCCAAAGAAGTGAGGGGTACATTTCGATCCTCCTAATGATTTTAATTCTTATGTTCCCAAAGCTCCTTTCCATAGCAGGTTAGCGCTGCAACCTACGCCTCCCAAGGAAAAGGAAGAGAAGGACATACTTGACCCATTCAAGGAGATGGAGGTCAACATCCCGCTTCTGGACACCGTAAAGAAAATTCCTAACTTAGGAAAATTTTTATAGAAATGGTGCTCCAGGAAAGGTAAGCCTGAGGTATGTAAAAAAATTTCTACTATCCTAAAAAAGTTATCTAACGAGTGTCTAGATCATGGAATCTATACTTTGCCATGCATCTTAGGGGGCTTAGAAATTGAGCATGCCATGTTAGATTTAGGATCCTCTATAAATGTTGTATCTCATGCACTCACTAGTAAGCTAAAATTTTCCCATATTAAGAAAACAAGTAATTTAATTCAGTTAGCAGATAGATCTTTAATTAGAGCTCTAGGGCTTTGTGAGAATGTGTTAGTTAAGGTAGATGAGCTTATATTTCCTGCAGACTTCTTTATAATTGATATGCATGAGAACAGTTCACCTAAGGCCACATCTATAATTTTGGGTCGTCCATTCATGAAAACGGCCAAGGTTAAAATGAATTTAGGCAAGGGAATCATCTCTGTTGAATTTAATGGAAAAAGAAGTTGCTTTATTTCTATTTCTGACATTCTAGGTCACCTTAACCCTTCTCTTACCTATACGAATATTTCCCGTAAGATACAGGTAAACAGGTACAAGGCCTCTAGATCCAGGAGAATCAATGTTCTGGAACAAGAAAATTTGGATCCCGGATGAGTTCACAATGAACTCCGTCGAGTTCAAGACGTTAAATAGGGCGCTTTTGGGAGGCAACCCAAAGTTTGTAAGTTTTCTTTCCCTTTGCTCTTTTATAATTTTCCCTAGCATTGTTTGTTCTAATTTTTATATTTCAATCTAATTTATTCTCTCTTTCTTTACTCTTTAGCTTTGCTAATTTATTTAAGAAGAAAGAATAATTAGATTAAAAAAAAATTACGCGGATTTGGGATTCAAACCCGAGAGTCGGCGTCTCGACGCCGTGCTCTCAACGTCTCGACGTCGGGACGAAATCTGGGGTAAAAACCCCATATTTCAGCATTCGGTAAAAAAGAGTTTCGAGCCCTAAATTTTTCTCTCTCGGTTTTTACCACTTCTCCCTCAAACTCCCACCTATTTTCACCAATTCTCTTCATCTTTTCACAAATTGTTCACGGATTCAGCTGATTTTCTTCAAGATTTTCGCATTCACAACCTTGAATTTGTGGGGTTTTCGCGCATTTGGGCAATTTTTGGAGGATTTGGGTGATTTTCCTTGTTCAAGAGTGGGTAAAACGATTTTCTTCTTCTTCTTCTTATCTTTTCTCAATATTCAATGTTTAGATTCATTTGCCTAAGATTAGAAGTTGAATAAGCTTATTTTGAGCATGATTTTTGCACTCTCTAGCTGAAAATTGTTGTAAATATTTGTTGTGGTTGTTGTATTTTTATTCTTTGTGCAAATTTTCTGCTATTTTTGTTGGGATTTTTCTGTTTGGCAGGTTTTATTTTGTTCATAAAGGAGGAAGGGCTTATAGGTGTTGGAGTTTTTGGAGCTATCATTCTTAAACCCTTAGTCTCTTTAGCTTACAACCTATTTTAGACTCTTTTTAGGGACCCCCCCCTTTTCCTATTCCCTTAGATTTTTAGTACTCTTCCTACTCCTTCCACAATAAGCGCAAAAAGATCTAGGAGATAAACAACTTCTTCATCCTCTGCACCCTTTGATAGGCGAAAATTTATTAGCAAGGATGTTGAAGATGTATATAACACCTATGTGGTAAGTAGGGGAGTGATTCCTGAGAGAGGGCTAGTCCCAAGTGCCCAAAACCTTTCCTCTAGTTCCTCTCCCAACTAAGAGACACAGTAGGCATCCTCTAGAGATTACGCCCCATCTAGTAGTCAGTTGGCACCTAATTAGTGGGGTCAAATCTCACCTACAGTACCTCAGGTTCCTCTAGATGTACATCAATTTTCTCTAAGGTAATTGTCATGGACATGGTTATTTTATTTTCATAAAACATACATATATGCATGAGGTCCCATATCAAACATCATAAATCATGATAATTCAAAAAGTCCTCAATCATGTATAACACCAGACCTCATAGTTTATCATGGTTGGTTCAACAAACAAGTTTATGGCATATGTGTCATCAAGTCATGCATCACACAATAAACAAACATGAAAACTCTATCCTAGCAGCATACAAGTTCCCAACCTAGCCTAAGCGTTTCCAGTAGTGAAGCCACTTACCTTGGCTTAAATATTATTGAACAGAACTAAATTAATTCCTTAACTCCAAGGTCTTTAACCACACTACACAAGAGGAAATTCTTCAAATAAATTGGGGCTTTACTTAAAACAAACCAACATCCATTCTTGAGCTATGGAATTTTAAAAAGATTTAACTCCCAAGCTTACCAAAATAGAATGACGCTTGTTGTCCGAGGTCTCCAATCCACTCCAAATCACAAATCAAACCACCAACGCTACTGACCTTGAAACCACAAACCAAAAATCAATGGATATTTAATTTAACACAATAAACAACCCCAAAATCATCAAAGCACTCTTACCCATTGCAAGAATATACCAAAAACCAAAGAGACGAGTTGGGATCGCAAGAAATCGCGTCGAAACGGACTGTGTAAGTGTGATAAAAAAAATAAATCAATTGAATGTCCCTGATAACTGCCCAAAAGGTAGTTATTTAGGCCTCATTTATATAGGGTTCTGTGTGTCCTTTGTGCTTATTAGGGTTGGTTGTGGATAGATATCACATGTTTTAACCCATTTGGAAGAATGGAAGCTTTGGAAATCATTTTGTGCAGAATCTGTTGCTGGGCGACTTGAGGGAGCGGATTTTATGCTGGAGCAAACCTGGAGGCAAAACTGCCACGTCACAACTCGTTATCCAATTTAGTAAACCGACTTCTGTTGAGTTATTTTCGGGATAAAAGAGCAAGGAGAGCCCTACACGTGTCCAAGTTGACCTAATTCAAGCCTCCTACCACCTCTATAAAAGGAGATAGCCGCCCAAGCCAAATGTATTCCAACTTTCCTTGGAAGCCGAGTAGTATAGAGAGATTGGAGATTACCAAGAACACCATCTTCCGCAAGCTGATTAAGGAGATTATTATTTTCTTTATTATCTTGTGTAAATGGACATGCCTACTCAGATTGTAATTCGTGTTTCCATGCTTATTATGAACTAAGTAGCTTTAGGCGTTGGTTAAGGAATATGTAGTTGTCGTGCTTAAACTCTAATAATATTTATTGATTATTGCATCTTGGTTAATTGTTGTGCTTATTTCTATTTTATGCCCGCTTGGCCAGCCGGTATGAATACCTCTCTCTAGTTTCAGGGATGATTTAAGGAGTGTGTGGCAATTAACCACACTACGATCATTGTGTATTGGTGAACGCCAGTGACTGAGCTAGGGATAGCCAGTTGCCTAGTGCTTGATCGGTCGCACTTCATTGGGGTTGAAACACATCCCAAAAGATCCGGAGTTTCGGGAGGAATCCGCTAATAATACTGCGAGAGTTTGCATGATCAATAATATTGCTAGAGCATCTTTTAAAACAATTACTAAACCTAACCAGCGCCTGCCTCTAATCTGTCTGCCTATTTGTTTATTCTTTGTTCTATCGTTTATTTTGATTCAGCATTATTCTTACAAAACCAAATCATTTTTATTACCTTGAAACCATTAGAAAGTTACACAAAATAGGTAAAGTGAAAGCTAGTTCAGGACTCAGATTGATAATATTACTTGCTGCCGACTGTGTATACTTGCACAGGAATTCTATAGTCTTTTATACCATATTTCTACTCACTCTAGGAACTCAACAAGTTTTTGGCGCCGTTTCCGGGGACTTGACTAAGTTTTTATCTGATCTGTTTTGTGTATGTGTTTTGGTGGTTTGGTGCTAGAACTTTTTGGTTGTTTCTTTTGTTTTTGCAGGTGTGAATCTGGTGCATGAGCGATCCGCCTGGGGTAAGGTTCGAGCTTGATCCAGAAATTGAGAGGACATTCAGGATGAGAAGAAGAGAGTAGCGTAGACAGCAGAATTGTGTGCTGCAGCAAAACCCGCCGCTGGAGCAAAATGAGCAGCAAAATAATCAGGCTGAGAATCCTATCTTGGTAGCGAACGATAGGACCAGAGCCATTCGAGCTTATGCTTTTCCAATGTTTGATGAGTTGAATCCAGGGACTGCACGTCCCCAAATTCAAGCGGCAAATTTTGAAATGAAACCGGTAATGTTTCAGATGTTGTAAACCGTGGGGCAATTCCATGGTTTGTCATCTGAAGACCCTCATTTACATCTTATGTCTTTTCTAGGAGTTAGTGATTCTTTTGTAATTCAAGGAGTGCCTAGAGATGCTCTTAGATTAACTTTGTTCCCGTATTCTCTTAGGGATGGAGCAAAGGCGTGGTTCAATTCTTTTGCTCCAGGGTCAATTAGGACATGGGATGAGTTAGCTGAAAAATTTTTGAGTAAATATTTCCCACCTAATAGAAATGCTAAATTAAGGAGTGAAATAGTAGGGTTTAGGCAACTCGAAGATGAGACTTTTAGTGAGACTTGGGAGAGGTTTAAGGAGCTTTTGCGAAAGTGTCCCCACCATGGCCTACCACATTGTATCCAAATGGAAACATTTTACAATGGATTGAACGCAGTAACTCAAGGTATGGTTGATGCTTCGGCTGGAGGGGCCCTTTTGGCAAAAACTTTTAACGAAGCCTATGAAATTTTAGAAAGAATATGTACTAATAGTTGTCAGTGGTCGGATGTTAGAGGCACAAATAAAAAGGTTAAGAGTGTGTTAGAGGTTGATGGTGTGTCCACCATTAGGGCTGATCTTGCTATGATTGCTAACGCTCTTAAGAATGTGACAGTGATTAGTCATCAGCAGCCGCCGGCTGTAGAGCCTGCTGGAGTGGTGAACCAGGTTGCAGAGGAAGCTTGTGTCTATTGTGGTGAAAATCACAACTACGAGTTTTGCCCCGGCAATCCAGCTTCTGTGTTTTTTGTAGGTAATTAGAGGAACAACCCATATTCTAACTTTTATAATCCAGGTTGGCGCAACCACCCCAACTTCGCGTGGGGGGGACAAGGAAGTAATGTGCAAGCACAGCAAAAGGTGAACCAACCGGGATTTGCTAAAACGCAGGTATTGCCCCAGCAAAATAAGCCGGCTTTGCCCTAGCAAAGTTCGGAGAATTCTCTTGAGGCAATGATGAAAGAATTTATGGCTCGTACAGACGCTGCAATTCAAAGTAATCAAGCTTCAATGAGAGCCCTGGAATTGCAAGTGGGTCAGCTAGCCAATGAGCTGAAGGCAAGGCCTCAAGGGAAACTTCCTTCAGATACTGAACACCCTAGAAGGGAAGGTAAGGAGCAGGTAAAGGCAGTGACTCTTAGGAGTGGTAAGCCACTGGAAGAAAGAAAAGAGCCTAGTAAAACCCAGGATATAGGTGATAATTGTGATAGAAATGCTATTGTTGAGAAAGAGTTGGAGTTTGATCAGGGTGCTGGAGGCAGCAATAAAGATGCTGGAGCATCTGGTTCTGTTCCAGATGTGGAATCACCTTATGTGCCGCCCCCGCCTTATGTACCACCTCTCCCTTTTCCACAAAGGCAAAAACCTAGGAATCAGGATGGTCAATTTAAAAAGTTTTTAGAGATCCTTAAGCAATTGCATATAAAATATCCCTTTAGTAGAAGCTATAGAGCAAATGCCTAATTATGCTAAATTTCTTAAGGATATTTTAACTAAAAAGAAGAGGTTAGGTGAGTTTGAAACTGTATCTCTTACTGAGGAATGTAGTGTTATTCTTAAGAATGGGCTACCAACCAAGGCTAAGGATCCAGGATCATTCACTATACCTGTGTCTATAGGTGGAAAAGAGTTAGGTAGAGCACTCTGTGATTTAGGTGCAAGCATTAACCTTATGCCTCTTTCGGTCTATCAAAAGTTAGGTATTGGTGAAGCTAGACCTACCACAGTTACACTCCAACTAGCTGATAGGTCTATCACATATCCAGAGGGTAAGATTGAGGATGTCTTAGTAAAGGTAGATAAATTCATATTTCCTGTTGATTTCATTATTTTAGACTATGAGGCTGATAAAGATGTCCCAATTATTCTAGGACGTCCATTTTTGGCTACTGGTAGGGCATTAATAGATGTTCAAAAAGGGGAATTAACAATGAGAGTCTGTAATGAGGAAGTAAAATTTAATGTGTTTAAAGCCATGAAGTATCCAGACGAGATGGAAGATTGCTCTTTCATTAGGATTCTGGAGAACACAATTGTTGAGACAGCAATTCGGGATTCGGCTAATAAGCATTTGGAAAATCAGGGAAAGGTTAGTGTAGAGGATTTAGAAGTTTGTTCTTTAGGAAGAAAAAATGAAAAAGAATTGTTTAGGTGTGAGGATGTTTTTGAGTCTTTAGATTTAGATCAAAGGAAGGCTCCTCCGATTAAGCCATCCCTGATTGAGGCACCTACTTTAGATTTGAAGCCCTTGCCGGATCATCTAAAGTATGTGTATCTTGGGGAAGGTGAGACGTTGCCCATTATTGTTGCATCAGATTTAATGCCGGAGCATGAAGAGGCCTTAATAAAGTTCCTGCAGCAATACCGCAAGGCTATTGGTTGGACATTGGCTGACATACCCGGATTAACCCATCTTTTTGTATGCATAAAATCACTCTAGAGGAGGGATCCTTTAGGAGTATTGAGCAACAAAGAAGGCTTAACCCTGCAATGAAAGAAGTGGTTAAAAAGGAGGTGATTAAATGGTTGGATGCTGGCATCATTTATCCAATTGCAGACAGCAATTGGGTGAGCCCTGTCCAATGTGTTCCTAAGAAAGGAGGTGTCACTGTAGTAAGCAATAAAGACAATGAGTTCATCCCAACTAGGACAACGACTGGTTGGAGGGTTTGCATGGATTACAGGAGGCTTAACAAAGCCACCCGTAAGGACCACTTCCCTCTGCCATTTATTGACCAGATGTTGGATCAATTGGCTGGTCAGGCCTACTACTGTTTCTTAGATGGTTATTCTGGGTATAACCAGATTACTATTGCTCCTGAGGATCAGGAGAAAACCACCTTCACCTGCCCTTATGGGACGTTTGCTTTCAGGCGGATGCCTTTTGGCCTTTGCAATGCTAAAGCAACATTTCAGCGGTGTATGTTAGCAATTTTTTCTGATATGATTGAGTCCACTGTTGAGGTCTTTATGGACGATTTTTCAGTTTTTGGAGGGTCTTTTCAGAATTGTTTGGATAATTTAGGTCAGGTGTTAAAAAGATGTGAGGATACCCATCTAGTTCTTAATTGGGAGAAATGCCACTTCATGGTGAAGGAGGGCATAGTGTTAGGTCATAGGATTTCTAAGAATGGTCTAGAAGTTGATAGAGCGAAAGTTGAGGTTATTGAAAGATTGGAACCACCGAATTCAGTGAAGGGGATTCGGAGTTTTTTAGGACATGCTGGATTTTATAGAAGGTTCATAAAGGATTTTTCCAAAATCAGTAAATCTCTTTGTAACTTATTGTGCACTGATCATGTTTTTGACTTTGATGCAGAGTGTAGGAAGGCTTTTGAGACATTGAAGGCTGCTTTAATCTCAGCACCTATTCTTTGTGCACCTAATTGGAATTTACCGTTTGAGGTAATGTGCGATGCGAGTGATGCTGCAGTAGGTGCAATGCTGGGGCAAAAGCAGGGCAAATTTATCCATCCTATATATTATGCAAGCAGGATTTTAAATGAGGCACAGGTCAACTACACAACTACTGAAAAAGAGTTGTTAGCTGTTGTGTTTGCCTTTGAGAAATTCTGGCCATATTTGGTTGGATCCAAAGTCACGGTGTTCACGGATCATGCAGCAATAAGGTATTTAATGACAAAGAAAGATGCAGAGCCTAGACTAATTCGTTGGGTTTTATTATTGCAGGAGTTCGACTTGGAGATAAAGGATAAGAAGGGATCAGAGAATGTCATTGCAGATCATTTGTCTCGTCTTGATCCATCATCATCTTTGCCGGAGCAATCTGCTGTTTCCGATTCTTTTCCAGATGAACAGCTTTTTCCTGTTCAGGTAAAGGTAGTCAGGGATGTCCCTTGGTATGCTGATGTTGCCAACTTTTTGGTAAAGGGAGTCACCCCTATTGACATGGATTGGAGGCAGAAGAAAAAGTTTAAGCATGATGCAAAATTTTTCTATTGGGATGAGCCATTTATGTATAAGCAATGCTCCGACAGTATTATTCGTAGGTGTGTTTCAGGTGCTGAAGCAAAGGAAATCCTGGAGTAATGTCACTCTTCGCCGTATGGAGGCCATTTCAGCGGTCAGAGGACAGCTATGAGGATTCTACATTGCGGATTCTTCTGGCCTACCTTGTTTAAAGATGCCCACTGGTTCTACAAGCAATGTGACACTTGTCAAAGGAGAGGAAACTTGGGGCCTAGAGATGAAATGCCTCTTACTTACATTTTAGAAGTTGAATTATTCGATGCATGGGGTATTGACTTTATGGGGCCATTTCCCCTTCTAATGACAATGTTTTTATCTTATTGGCAGTAGATTATGAGTCCAAGTCGGTGGAGGCCATTGCATGCCATCAGAGTGATGCCAAGACAGTTTCAAAATTTCTCCAATCGCACATTTTTGCGCGGTTTGGGACACCTAGAGCTCTAATAAGTGATGAGGGTACACATTTTGTTAATAATATCTTAACTAAGCTTTTAGCTAAGTATGGAATCAAGCATAGGATAGCTACCCCCTATCACCCACAGGCTAATGGTCAAGCTGAAATAAGTAATAGGGAAATTAAATCAATTCTAGAAAAAGTAGTCCATCCATCTAGAAAGGATTGGTCTTTTAGGTTGGATGAGGCTCTTTGGGCTTATAGGACAGCCTATAAGACTTCTCTAGGTCTGTCTCCCTATCGGTTAGTATATGGGAAAGCTTGTCATTTACCATTAGAGCTGGAGCATAAAGCGTTTTGGGCTTTGAAAAAGTTAAATTTTGATCTGAGTAGTGCAGGAGCAATGCGAATGCTGCAGCTTAACGAATTGGAAGAATTTTGCCAATTTTCTTATGAGAATGCGAAAATTTATAAAGAAAAGACTAAGTTGTGGCATGACAAGAAAATTAGGCCTAAAGAATTTGTCAAAGGTCAAAAAGTTTTGCTTTATAATTCTAGATTAAAATTGTTTCCTGGGAAACTAAAGTCCAAGTGGTCAGGTCTGTTTGTGGTGATTGAGGTTTTCCCCCATGGAGCAGTGACTTTGCAAGAGGAGAAGGATGGGAGAATGTTCAAAGTGAATGGACAGCGTGTCAAACATTATTGGGGAGAGGAGTTCCAGATGAAATATCCTTCCCTAAAGTTGGTTGATGATTGAGAGAGCAGGATTTTTACGGGAGCATTTCACAGAGCAAAATTTTGAGCTCCCAGAGTTTGTATTAATTTTATTTTTCGCTGATTTATTTCGGTTAGGTTAGATTTAGTGTTGCATGGTTTACTAGATTTTATCTTTTAGTATTCTTATCATTTTTGGTAAGTTTAGATTTTATCTATTTCATTTTTTATTTTATTTTATTTTCGAGTTATTTATTTGAATTATCATTGAATTATCTTTTAATTAGTTAGATTAGATTTTATCTAGATTCTATGTTTTGTTATTTGAATTCTAGTTTAAATTAATAAAGATTTTCTCTAATTTATTCGGCCTTGCTTGAAAAGAATTAGATTTGATTTGATTGGTTAATTCAAATTTGAATTTGAAAGATTTGATTTTCCTATTTTGAAATTTAAAATTCCGTATCTAAGATTCTTCAGGGTCAGAAGGTTGTTGCGGCAAAGTTAGGGCTGAAGCAAATCTTTCGTCCGAATAGGAAGGGGTTTTGTTGAAGATTAATTTCTTTTTACCGTTTGAATTTTAAATTTCCATGTGCAGGAAATTGAATGAGGAATTATGATGAGGCCACGTGTCGAACAGTGATCATCCAAGGGCGTTGATGGTGGACAGCACATGATTATTTACCATAGGCGGTTTGAATTCCAGATTTTACCGTTGGATGGTTGAATTCTATTGGTTGCATGCGATTTAGAAATGGTAATTTCAAATTAATGACAGCAAGATCTTTCTGTTAGGATTTTATTTTGCTCAAGCCTTATTTATTGGCAACCCACGGTACGTTTATCTTACTACATCCTTCTTGCTTCGATCTTTTGCTTTCTTTTTCGTTTTCATTCTCTGTAAATCCCTTGAGTCTTCCATGGCGAAAACAAGAGCGCGGAAAGAAAGGGAGAATGAGGAAGAAGAGGTACCTGTTACCCCTGAAGTGCAGAAAGTTAAAGCGAAAAAGAAAAAAACCCCGGAGGAGAAAGAAGCCAAAAGACGAAGACGACAACAGAGGGCTGAGGAACAAGAAAAGGCAACAGAGGTTGTTGCTGCCACAGTTGAAGAAGGAGACCCGCAAGAACCTGATGGACAGAACCCAGAGGAGGCTGAGCAGAGAGTCGCGGATACGGAAGAAGGGGGGCGAACAAAAGAAGTTCAAGAGGAGAGAACCGAGGAAGTTCAAGAAGAAATTACAGAGGAAGTTCAAGAACAGCAGGACGAGGATGTTCAAATGAACAGGCAGAAGAGGTTAAGGTACCGGATAATGAGCCAGTGCAGGACGCTCAAGTAGAGGTGATCATGCCGGAGGTGCCAAAGCGTCACCGCGTTAAGAGGAAAGCAGGTCGCGCTAGGGTTGTCCAAACTGATACTCCTTCGCCTCTGACCACGGATTCTGAAAGAGAGAATGCAGAGAGAGTAGAGCGTGAGAAGAAGGAAGCCGAGGGAAGAGCAAGAGAAGAGGCAGAGAAAAAGGCTGAGGAAGAGCGGTTGCTCAAGCGAAGGGAGGAAAAGGGCAAAAATGTTGCTGGAGCATCAGAAGAGCAACAGTTACTGGATGATCGCTTCGTCAACAATTTTGCCAGAGCAAAATACGCTGAGCTTCTGAAAAGGGACTTCCTGTTTGAGAGGGGATTTAGTGGTAAGCTTCCGCATTTTCTGAGGACTGGTATTGCGAATCATGGATTGGAACGATTCTGTTCAAAACCCGAATCTGTAAACGTGCAGTTAGTGCGCGAATTCTATGCAAATATCGACCGAGAAGAAGGTTTCCTAGCAGTTGTTCGAGGTATTGAGGTCGACTAGAGTCCTAGTGCTATCAACGCACTGTATAACCTTCAGAACTTCCCCCATGCGGCATATAATGAGATGGCTGTCGCGCCATCTAATGAGCAGTTAAGTGATGCTGTGCGGGAGGTAGGTATTGAAGGGGCACAATGGCAGCTATCCAAGACTCAGAAGAGGACATTCCAATCGGCTTATTTGAAAAGGGAAGCAAATACGTGGATGGGATTTATCAGACAAAGGATGCTTCCAACGACTCATGACTCGACAGTTTCTAGGGAACGAGTGCTTTTGGCTTTCGCTATTTTGAGGTCTCTCAGTATTGATGTGGGAAAAATTATTGCTGATGAAATATTTGGTTGTTGGAAGAAGAAAGTGGGGAAACTGTTCTTTCCGAACACAATCACAATGCTTTGTAGAGGAGCAGGGGTTCCGGAAGATGAAGGGGATGTGATTCTGTTTGACAAGGGAATCATTGACACGCCTAACTTGGCACGGCTCAAGCGTATGCAGGAGGTACGTCAGGGTGGGCTGGTCCACGACATCAACACGATTTTAGAACAACTCGCACTTTCGGCCAGCAGGCAGGAGTTTGCTGAACGGCAAGCTCTGACTTTCTGGAGCTATGTTAAAAATCGTGATGCCAATCTAAAGAAGGCGCTGCAAGAGAATTTTTTGAAACCATATCCAGCCCTTCTAGCATTCCCTGAAGATTTATTCAACCCCTGGATTCCGCCCCCACCAATTGAAGGAGGAGAAGAGGAAGATGAAAATGAACCGGGCCAAGAGGATTGAAGGATGAAGTGGCCCTGAGCGAGCATGATTTTTGTTCTGACTTTTTGTTTGCTCGCGCATTTTCGACTTTCCTGTTCTGTTGATGTTTTGTTTGTTTCTTTTTAATATTTCTGCTTCTAAAAAAATATATTTGCTGATGTAATTTCTTTTTCTATATATTTTTAATGAAATTTCCAGATGTTTCTGTTCTGTAGCATTGAGAAATCTAACTTAACTAATTTTCTTCTGAATTTTTGAAGCTTGGACTGGTTAAGCTTAATTAGATCACGGTATTCTGATCTCCAGAAACGTTTTGCTTGAGCATTTCTTCTGGCCTCGACTGTTGCTACGGCGAAGAAAAATTCTGGAGGTAGTGTTGACTTATTTCATCCACTTTAAGCTTAGTTCTAGTCCCACGCTTAAGTTAAAATTTCAGATAGAAAAATTTAAGTTTGGGGGTATCATTTAAAATTTTAATGATTCATTGGGGACAATGAATAATTGAAGTTTGGGGGACTTTTTGCTACTCCAATTATTTTGCTCGAGCATTCCTCTCCTTCATTAAATAATTTGTTAGGTTATTGAGTAACCGGGGACATTTGTGATACCCACAGTTTATCTTCGCGTCAAAAGGTAACCTAGGAAATATGAAAAAATTATTTGTTGAAAATTTTGTTGAGAAAATTCATGGAGTAAAAGTTTTGAAGGATGAATGATGATCCAGTAGTTTTTCTGACTCCCAGAACTTAGGTGAGCTTCATCATAAAATGTTGCCATTCTGAGGGGCAAGAGATGGAATAACTAAGGATTTTTGAGCTTAATAAAGAGTATTTAGCCTAATTGGTGATGAGTTTGAGGCATGGGTATACTGCACCATAAAGTGGGACATCCCGTGCTTAAGAGCTTATGACTGTAGGGCTGCTTTAAGTCTGAAAAACAAAAAAATTAAAACCCCTTGAAAATGTGTTCTGATATGTCTGATAATAGAGTTAAGTTGTGGCAAGTTCTTAGAATTGAGTTAAAAGTGGTGATTATTTGTCCATGCCGGAAGAATCATTTTGCTGCAGCAGAGCTCGGTTTTGCAGAGTGCTTAGGTAAAGGTTAAAGGTAGTATTGGATTGTCTGGTTTAATTAAACTAATCTTTGTCTAATGTTTTTAATTCTTAAGGGAAAGTTGGTTAGCATTGCTCGGGACGCGCAATAGTTCAAGTTTGGGGGTGTGATAACTGCCCAAAAGGTAGTTATTTAGGCCTCATTTATATAGGGTTTTGTGTGTCCTTTGTGCTTATTAGGGTTGGTTGTGGATAGATATCACATGTTTTAACCCATTTGGAAGAATGGAAGCTTTGGAAATCTGTTGTTGGGCGACTTGATGGAGCGGATTTTATGCTGGAGCAAACCCGGAGGCAAAACTGCCATGTCACAACTCGTTATCCAATTTAGTAAACCGACTTCTGTTGAGTTATTTTCGGGATAAAGGAGCAAGGAGAGCCCTACACGTGTCCAAGTTGACCTAATTCAAGCCTCCTACCACCTCTATAAAAGGAGATAGCAGCCCAAGTCAAATGTATTCCAACTTTCCTTGGAAGCCGAGTAGTATAGAGAGATTGGAGATTACCAAGAACACCATCTTCCGCAAGCTGGTTAAGGAGATTATTATTTTCTTTATTATCTTGTGTAAATGGACATGCCTACTCAGATTGTAATTCGTGTTTCCATGCTTATTATGAACTAAGTAGCTTTAGGCGTTGGTTAAGGAATATGTAGTTGTCGTGCTTAAACTCTAATAATATTTATTGATTATTGCATCTTGGTTAATTGTTGTGCTTATTTCTATTTTATGCCCGCTTGGCCAGCCGGTATGAATACCTCTCTCTAGTTTCAGGGATGATTTAGGGAGTGTGTGGCAATTAACCACACTACGATCATTGTGTATTGGTGAACGCCAGTGACTGAGCTAGGGATAGCCAGTTGCCTAGTGCTTGATCGGTCGCACTTCATTGGGGTTGAAACACATCCCAAAAGATCCGGAGTTTCGGGAGGAATCCGCTAAATACTACTGCGAGAGTTTGCATGATCAATAATATTGCTAGAGCATCTTTTAAAACAATTACTAAACCTAACCAGCGCCTGCCTCTAATCTGTATGCCTATTTGTTTATTCTTTGTTCTGTCGTTTATTTTGATTCAGCATTATTCTTACAAAACCAAATCATTTTTATTACCTTGAAACCATTAGAAAGTTACACAAAATAGGTAAAGTGAAAGCTAGTTCAGGACTCGGATTGATAATATTACTTGCTGCCGACTGTGTATACTTGCACAGGAATTCTAGAGTCTTTTATACCATATTTCTACTCACTCTAGGAACTCAACAATCCCCCACAAAAAACATAACTATTTTTCAATAGATAATTTAAACTAAATTGATTTGTAAACTATTTTTTACACAGTAATCGACTTATTTCCCCTACATCTTACACAACGATAGACTCTAATACAAAAAATGGTAGTCCTACAAATAGTACATTTTGATACATATTTGATGGCACCTTGTTCGACCCTTCAATCCAAAAAACGGTCGTTTTCTTCAACATTTAACATTTTTGAAGTTTGAAACCAATAGCTTAAAGTTTTATGATTATTTAATTTTTGTGATCTTCGTTCATTTATATGAATGTACAATGCAAACACTTGTAAGCCAAGATGGACAAGATGATGATAGAAAAAGAGGCTCCATCACAAACGGAAGAGAAAGGGCATCGTCTACAAGCAATAAAATAAAACAACCTCACAATTTTATTTATCTTTTTTATTATTATTTATTTCATTTTTTCTTTATTTCCTTTCATTCATCTTCTTCCAATCATCTCTCCACGACAAGACCCACCAAAACCATATACAAAATTTTGGCGCAGTTGTTGTTAAGGTTGAATCTTCCATTCTAATTCTTAGCCTTCAATTTTTCTTGTCGTTTTAAAACGAACTTATTTATGGCCAATAATACATTAATCTCTTATTTGTCAACTTTTACCATTTGTTCATGTCAAGATGGGTTAATATAGGCATCTAAAATTTTCAAATAGTTAAAAGAAGTTATATGTAGAAGAAGTTAATTTTATCTATAGTGTCCCGCTCGAGTTCAAATTTATTTCCACGTGCTATTTAAATATTATGAAAGAATATTTAAAAAAAAACAAGAAGAAGAAGATATATAAATAAATTCACTGAACACATGAAACAAACGAACACTTATAAGTATGTTATTTTTGGAGCGAATACTTAAAAGCTAATCTTAAGGCTTAAAGTTTATTCGGTGCAGGCGCAGCTAATCTGTAACACAATCTTTGTAAAGCTTCATGGGATTAGGCTTTACAGCTTCTAGATCAGGAAAGGAGAACCAAAACTCAAAAGCTGAAGCACAACGCTTTCCCATGGCTTTGAAAAATTCGCACCAACTTAGATACAATTCCTTTTTGCTGATGTTGAAGTAATATTTATAAAGTTCAACCTGACATTTATCACTCTTCATTATATTTAAGCATGGCCTTAAAGTAAACCATCTATCTTCATCTACCCATCCATCCCATATCGGAGACATGTAGTTGTCGTCTGCCATGGAAGGTCGAACTCAGACCAACAAATTTACTACCAGTAAAAGAACCACCACTAGTAGCCCTCCAATTGCATTAGTCTCTTTTCCCATTTCTTGGTTGAAAGTTGGTCTTTTACTTCTTTTCTGTTTACCTTTGAAACTTGCTTTTGCCTTTTCAAATACCTGATGAAAGGCCATTTATAAATACCATGGTATGAAACTTGTTGATGGTCAAATTTCGCTTGGGAATCCGCCCTTCGCTCCACGTGACGATCAACAGTGAATTTGTAAACGAGCGGGAAAGACGTGACCTGCGAGACGAACAAACGTTGCACACCGGTGTGGTGTAGACCACACACACTTCGTTGCTTAAGTTAGCTTCGATCGAAAAACACGTAGAGTATGTTTTGGGGATGGATTTTTGCATACCTGAATGTGCGTGCGGTCTCCCTTTTTATAAACTCCCCTTAGGGTTTATGTTGCTGCCAAACTCCAAGCGGTCACCGGGCCTTTGGCCCTGGTCAGCCTCGGCAATGGGTCGAGGCCGACCTCATCCTCGGCCTCTCCCTTGGGCCGAGGTCAAGGGTTATGGATTTGGGCCGGAAGGAGCTCTGGCCCCTTGTTTCGTCGTCTTGGCTTCTGTCGTCTTCGGGCCCGATTAATTTGGGTCTATCCTGCATAAAATACAAATGGCTAATTTTGCTCGTAACATTAAGCCCCCACTCTCTATTGGAGTTCATGGGCTTCCTTTGGTTTCCAATGGAGAGTAAATTAAAACTAAGAGATTTGACCGGCCATAAAAGATGCACAAGAATCAAAGATATTTGTTGTCCTTTCTCATCATGCTGTTGGGTTTTATGCCCTAAAACTCGTAGATAGTAAATGTACATTTGACCGAACATTAATAAAAATGATGTATTATTCAATGTTTGTATTATATCTTGTCTTAATAACCCTAATCCAATAAACTAAACATCCAAGGCTAATAGAATGAAGCTTGAACTAGTATGTAGGGACATACGGGGATCAATGTTCAAGTTTTAGCCTAAAGGGTCTGTAGTATAGGGATAAGGCTGGGTACCTTATTCTGGTGACACTATGGATACGACCCGCTTTGTATAATGATACAAACGTAGTGATCCAACGCGTTCATGTAGTTGACATGCGAGTGGGGGTATCCTGTGCAATGAGTTTGCACAAAGATCGGACCGCGAAATAGTTAACCACTAACTGTAACACCGTTAGTTAGCTCGGTTTCTATTTCACTAGGATGACCTAGGCAACTTGGCCTTAATCCTGAGTGGATTATGGACTCCTGTCCATGAGGGATTGTCCTTTGATTTGTACGGGTGAGAGTGGCCTGTTCGCCGACTCAATAAGCCTACCATTTTGGGGACAAGACCGAGTGGGGAGCTGGGAACGTAGTCTTACAAGATGGAATTCACTCCTTCCCGATATTACGGTAAGTAGAGGTGTGTTCCCTTAAGTGGTGTCTCCGGGTCTTGAACAATGGGCCCTACCCTCTTTATGGCACGAGAGGGATTTCTGTTTGCTGGTTGGACCACAAACAGGTTGTTCATTAGAGGAGCACTGGTACTTAAGGACCAAGAGGTAGCCCAGGGGTAAAACGGTAATTTGACCTAGCTGGGGTACGAACACACGTGAAGGGCTAACTTGCTGTTGACGGTCGATATCCGTGGACACAGAAATATATCTGCAGTGAGAAGAGTGCAGTTGTGGTTCTTTAGTGGAGTGAACCACAGTTAACGAATATTGAATATCTTGGTTAATGAGTTTAGCCAACTAATCTCATATCGTTGGAGCTTCTGATCTGTAGGTCCATTAGGTCCCACTGGTAGCTCATTTAGGGTGTTCAGGTGAAATTCTAAGGAAGGATTGACTATTCGAAAGTGTTCGAATATTAAACTAAAATATGAATTTGATTCATATTAAAACTATAGGTTATAATTAATGTGCATTGGATGTATATTAATACTATAGTTTTGAGACGGAAAATAATAATTGAATATGTGATGTTCAATTTTATTATTTTTAAATTAATTAATTTTGAATTAATTAATTGATTAAGTTTAATTAAAATTGATTTAATTAAACTATAGGTGAAAGAGGGATTAATTTAAATAAGATTTAAATTAATGATATTTCAATTAATATTGATTAATTGAATTTTAATTAATTATAATTTAAAATTTGTATTTTTAAATTAATAATTAATTATCTGGTAACTGAACTTCAGTTACCAGAAATAGGGCGTGCAGTTATCCTCCTGATCGATAGGTAAGGGGTTGAATTTCAGTTTCTTCACAGATCACGCTCAGTCTCACGCCTCTCTCCCTCTCTCTCGCCCTCTCTCGTTCTGATCTCCCTCTGAGAATACAGAGTTTTTTTTGAGGAAAAATCCTTAGAGTTTTCGGCTCCCACAAGCTCTCAACGTGTACTCCCTTTGAGAATACCAGTGCAATCAAGTGGTAGTGTTCGTGGTGTCTTTTCCAGTGAAAACAAGGATCGCTTGCTGCTGTTTTTTGGAGCAATTCGGAGAAAATTTGGCGAAACGATCAAGAGTTTCTTCAAAGGTAATTATTTCTCGGCCTAGGATCAATAGGATCCATTTTTATAGATTAGATCTATAATTTTAGGGTTGTATAAGCATGATTTATAAGCAATTTCCAGCAAGTTTAAACTTGTTTAAATTGCTGTAATTTACCCAACGTATTGGTATTTTGTTCTTAAATTAATTCGGGGTTAAAGGTTCTGTACGTTTTTCCGCTGCGCAAGGGCTATTATCCCTTCAATTGGTATCAGAGCCAGGTTCGAAGTGGTTCGGGTCGGTTCAAGGCTTGTAGACCGGATTTGGAGCTGCAGATTTATGTAATAGGATAGATTTATTGCTTTATTAGTGTAATTTTGCATTAATCTATCCTAGGGGCCAATTAAATCGGTTTATTCGCTATTTAAATGCTTTATGGATGTCATTTAAATTTTAATCCCACCTTAGGATATAAAGCATGCTCATGCATTTATGTATGTTATAATATGATTATAATTTTTGGATGATAATGCATGGATTTTCATGATTTATTTAATATATAGTTGAGTTATATTAAATTCATGAAAATGGAAATGTATGATGCATGCAATTACATAGGTTAATATAAGAGTTATATTGAAATGAATTGTTTGCAGCATGCTACTTTGATTTACCATTTTTGGCAATAATTAATTGTTAATTTATTAAAAATGGAAATCAAGTTGCATTGAGCATGATACATCCATAGGTTAATATAAGAGTTATATTAATTATCATGCAATGCATAGTTGAATAGTTTAAATTTGATTAATTAGAATATGATTGTTAATTGATTTAAACTATAGTATGCATGATTATAGGGCTAATCATTAAAATTTTGAAATAGTTTAAAATTTATGATTAGAAACTGTCAATCTATAATCAAGATATGCATGCTCACATAGGATCTTAGGTTAAAATGAATTAATTTTAATGAGTTAAAATTAATTAGACCTAAGATCATTTTCTAATAGGATTAGAAATTCTTACTTAGTTTTAAAATAGTTTTAATGAACTAAGTAGGACAAACATTCCTAAGATTATAAGGGAACTCTACCAGTGAAGTTCTGTCTAAGGATTGGGGGTATTTAAGTTGACGGTATACGGAACACCTCCTACCTGGGAACTGATCTGGATCACCGGAGTTGAATTAATCTCAGGTTAATGTTAGAATAATGTCACTAGGTAAATTAAAATTGGTTTAATATACCTAGACATTAGGTCTTATTATAATAGTTATAATAGGACTAGACTTAGATAAATGACTTAGCCGGATTTATCTAGGCCTAATCAAACCCTAAAATACCCAATAGGTTACTTTAGTGGGAGGAAAATTACAAAACTAGATTTAAATCGAGTTTTGCTCCTACGTCCCTGTATAGTTCACACCGTGAGATCCATGCTCGGCTTCGTGTCGTCGTAGAGCGGCCTCCCTTCGGAAAGTGTTTGCATGGGTCAATACCAAGGTGAATGGGGAAAGTGACTATAGTAAGTGGGAGCGGGACGCGTGTCAACGTATCCTTCGGTCTCCACCCCTAGGTCACACCGTGAGAGTCCTATGATCCGCCTGCGTGTTGCCCTGGAGCAACCATCCCTTCGGAGGGCCTGATCATAGGATTCGGAACACTGTGAACTCCTGAATAGGATAGGATCGCTTAGGCTAATTACCAACAGTTGTCTTTCCTAACGGTAGCCTGTTGGTCCGTGCTTCTGAGATCTGAAAGTGGGAGGGTAACACTTACGAGGAGGAGTTAATTTGTTAACAAATCCTTGACCGAACAACGGTGGTTAATATCTAATGGAATATGAGTTATTCTGGTATTAGAAATTGACTGAGAAGAGTCTCATTTTAGAGGAGGAACAACTGATCACCCTTCGGTGGCTGTTCTTCTAAACCTCTAAAGCATCGTTGCATAACACAATCAATAGTTTTATTAGGGTTCTTTGATTGTTTGTTTGCAAAATTGATTGGATGTATGCAATTGTTTGTGTTGCTTGTGTGATGGGTTAAGGCAAAGATAACTAATACGGTCAATTGTTTGTTTTTTCAGCAATGTTTTCCTCAATTATTTCCTTGCTTAAGAATGAAAGATTAACTGGCGAAAATTTTCCAACTTGGAAATCGAATCTGAATACCATACTCGTGGTAGAGGATCTTAGGTTCGTCTTAACGGAGGAATGTCCTCCAGTTCCCCCTCGCACTGCCACTCAGGCAGTAAAGGATGCCCATGAACGCTGGACGAAGGCCAATGAAAAGGTCAAAGTCTATATATTGGTCAGCTTATCTGAAGTCTTGGCCAAGCGTTACGAGAACGTGGAAACAGCCAGGGAGATTATGAATTCCCTGCAGGAGATGTTTGGACTCCCGTCCTATCAGCTCCACCACGATGCCTTGAAGAACGTCTTCAACGCCAAGATGCAAGAAGGTCAGTCTGTCCGGGAGCATGTCCTGGATATGATAAACCAGTTTAATATTGCTGAGGCGAATGGCGGGGTAGTCTGCGAGCGCAGTCAGGTTGCGTTCATCCTTCACTCGCTTCCTGCAAGCTATATGCAATTCAGGACGAATGCGAGTATGAACAAAATTCAGTTCAACCTGACTACCCTTCTCTCGGAGTTACAGATTTATGAGTCCATGCTGAAAAGCAAGGGCAAAAACGTGGTGAAAGGAGAGGCCAATGTGGCCCATTCCAAGAAAAAGTTCCTGAAGGGTTCATCCTCAGGGACTAAATCTGTACCTCAAGCTTCTTCATAGAAGCAAATACAAAAGAGGAAGGGAGATAAGGGGAAGGCTCCTGCGCAAGCTGTGCAAGGTAAGGGCAAGGCCAAGGTCGTGGCCGACAAAGGCACATGCTTCCACTGCAATGTGGATGGTCACTGGAAGCGCAACTGTCCCCGTTACCTCGCTGAGAAGAAGAGAGAGAAAGAAGGTAAATTTGATTTACTGGTTTTAGAAACCTGTCTTCTAGAACATGATGAGTTTGCCTGGATATTAGATTCGGGAGCCACTAATCATGTTTGCTCATCTTTTCAGGAAAATGATTTCCAGCAGCTGGCAGATGGTGAAATGACTCTCAAGGTTGGAACAGGAGAGGTCGTTTCAGCTCGTGCAGTGGGAGCTGCAAAATTATTTTTTAGAAATAAGTATTTGATTTTAGAGAACTTGTACTTGGTTCCTAGAATTAAAAGGAACCTTATTTCTGTTTCAGCTTTACTTGAACAATGTTATTCAATTTCATTCATGCTTAATGAAGCTTTAATTTTTCGGAATGGAATTTATATTTTTTCAGCTAAGCGTGAAAATAATTTATTTGTGTTAAGACCTACCGATGCTAAGGCTATTTTAAGTCATGAAATGTTTAAAACGGCCGAAACTCAAAACAAAAGGCAAAAGATTTCTCTTTTAAGTAACAACACGTATCTTTGGCATCTTCGTCTTGGTCATATTAACATCGATCGGATCGATCGTTTGGTTAAAAATGGACTTCTAACTGATCTAGAAGATACATCTTTACCACCCTGTGAATCGTGTCTCGAGGGTAAAATGACCAAGAGGCCTTTTACTGGAAAAGGTTATAGGGCCAAAGAACCACTTGAACTGATACATTCGGATCTTTGTGGTCCAATGAATGTAAAGGCTCGAGGTGGTTATGAATATTTCATCTCTTTCATAGATGATTATTCTCGATACGGTTACTTATACCTGATGGGCCATAAGTCAGAGGCTCTTGAAAAGTTCAAAGAGTTTAAGGCTGAGGTAGAAAACCTGTTAGGTAAAACGATTAAAACGCTTCGATCAGATCGAGGTGGAGAGTATCTAGATCAGCGATTCCAGGACTATATGATAGAACATGGAATCCAATCCCAACTCTCAGCACCTGGTACACCTCAGCAGAATGGTGTATCAGAAAGGAGAAATAGAACCTTGTTAGACATGGTTCGATCTATGATGAGCTATGCTCAGTTGCCTAGCTCGTTTTGGGGGTATGCAGTAGTGACTGCAGTACACATTCTTAACAACGTTCCCTCAAAGAGTGTTTCTGAAACTCCTTTTGAGTTATGGAAGGGGCGTAAACCTAGTTTGCGTTACTTTCGTATCTGGGGATGTCCTGCACATGTGTTAGTGACTAATCCTAAGAAATTGGAACCTCGTACGAGAATGTGCCAATTTGTTGGATACCCGAATGAAACGAGAGGTGGTCTTTTCTACGACCCTCAAGATAATAAAGTATTTGTATCGACAAATGCAACTTTCTTGGAGGAAGACCACATTCGAGATCATAAACCACGAAGTAAGTTAGTATTAGGAGAAGCTACAGAAGGATCAACAAGAGTTGTTGATGAATCTGGTCCTTCAACAAGAGTTGTTGGAGAATCCAGTTCTTCTCGTCAATCTAGTCCTCCTCACGTAGTGGGAGAGCTTCGACGCAGTGGGAGGGTTGTGATACAACCCAACCGCTACTTGGGTTTAACGGAAACACAAGTAATCATACTTGATGACGGCGTAGAAGATCCATTGTCTTATCGTCAGGCAATGAATGACGTCGATAAGGACGAGTGGGTCAAAGCTATGGACCTTGAGATGGAGTCTATGTACTTCAATCAAGTTTGGGAACTTGTAGATCCACCTGAAGGGGTTAAACCCATTGGGTGTAAATGGATCTATAAGAGGAAAAGAGATGCCGCTAGGAAAGTACAGACTTTCAAAGCGAGACTTGTAGCAAAGGGTTATACCCAACGAGAAGGGGTGGACTATGAAGAAACCTTTTCTCCAGTTGCTATGCTTAAGTCCATAAGAATTCTCTTATCCATTGCCACGTTTTATGACTATGAAATATGGCAAATGGATGTCAAAACTGCTTTTTCTGAATGGCAATCTTGAAGAGAGTATTTTTATGTCTCAGCCCGAAGGGTTCATAACCCAAGGTCAGGAGCAAAAGGTTTGCAAACTGAATCGATCCATTTATGGGTTGAAACAGGCCTCCAGATCTTGGAATATCAGATTTGATACAGCGATCAAATCTTTTGGCTTTGACCAGAATGTTGATGAGCCTTGTGTATACAAGAAAATCAACAAGAATAAAGTAGCTTTCCTCGTACTTTATGTTGACGACATCCTACTCATTGGGAATGATGTAGGGTATCTGTCTGATGTAAAAGAATGGCTAGCGGCTCAATTCCAAATGAAAGATTTGGGTGAGGCCCAATATGTTCTTGGCATCCAGATTATTTGGGATCGAAAGAACAAAACGCTAGCCCTGTCTCAAGCAACGTATATCGACAAGATGTTGGCTCGATATTCGATGCAGAACTCCAAGAAGGGCTTATTGCCTTTCAGGCATGGGGTTCACCTGTCTAAGGAACAGTCTCCTAAGACACCTCAAGAGGTTGAGGATATGAGACGGATTCCCTACGCCTCTGCAGTGGGTAGCTTAATGTATGCTATGCTCTGCACGAGGCCTGACATCTGTTATGCTGTAGGGATCGTCAGCAGATATCAGTCAAATCCAGGGTTAGACCACTGGACCGCCGTTAAAGGAATCCTCAAGTATCTTAGGAGAACGAGGGATTACATGCTGGTGTTTGGGGCTAAAGAGTTAGTTCTCACTGGATACACCGACTCTGACTTCCAGACTGACAAGGATTCTAGGAAATCCACATCAGGGTCAGTGTTCACCCTTAATGGGGGAGCTGTAGTTTGGAGAAGTATAAAGCAAGGATGCATAGCTGACTCCACCATGGAGGCTGAGTATGTAGCTGCTTGTGAAGCAGCAAAGGAAGCTGTTTGGCTAAGGAAGTTCTTGACTGATTTGGAAGTTGTTCCAAACATGAACTTGCCCATTACTCTATACTTTGACAACAGTGGGGCTGTAGCCAATTCAAAGGAACCTCGCAGCCACAACCGAGGTAAACATATTGAGAGGAAGTATCATCTGATTCGAGAGATTGTGCAAAGAGGAGATGTGGTCGTGACCAAGATCGCTTCAGAGCACAACATTGCTGATCCGTTTACGAAGGCCCTCTCGGCTAAAGTGTTCGAGGGTCATCTAGAAAGTCTAGGTCTGCGAGATATGTATATAGCGTAATCTAGGGCAAGTGGGAGATGTGTAATGGGTGTAAGGATGCCCTAGTTTATTGTATTTTGTATATTTACTTTTCATGTAATGTACAACATACATGTACCATTTCCCGCTTTCGATTATATTGTATATACTTTCCCTGTAACTTGAGTTTTAGTTCAAGTGGGAGTTTGTTGGGTTTTATGCCCTAAAACTCGTAGATAGTAAATGTACATTTGACCGAACATTAATAAAAATGATGTATTATTCAATGTTTGTATTATATCTTGTCTTAATAACCCTAATCCAATAAACTAAACATCCAAGGCTAATAGAATGAAGCTTGAACTAGTATGTAGGGACATACGGGGATCAATGTTCAAGTTTTAGCCTAAAGGGTCTGTAGTATAGGGATAAGGCTGGGTACCTTATTCTGGTGACACTATGGATACGGCCCGCTTTGTATGAGATACAAACGTAGTGATCCAACGCGTTCATGTAGTTGACATGCGAGTGGGGGTATCCTGTGCAATGAGTTTGCACAAAGACCGGACCGCGAAATAGTTAACCACTAACTGTAACACCGTTAGTTAGCTCGGTTTCTATTTCACTAGGATGACCTAGGCAACTTGGCCTTAATCCTGAGTGGATTATGGACTCCTGTCCATGAGGGATTGTCCTTTGATTTGTACGGGTGAGAGTGGCCTGTTCGCCGACTCAATAAGCCTACCATTTTGGGGACAAGACCGAGTGGGGAGCTGGGAACGTAGTCTTACAAGATGGAATTCACTCCTTCCCGATATTACGGTAAGTAGAGGTGTGTTCCCTTAAGTGGTGTCTCCAGGTCTTGAACAATGGGCCCTACCCTCTTTATGGCACGAGAGGGATTTCTGTTTGCTGGTTGGACCACAAACAGGTTGTTCATTAGAGGAGCACTGGTACTTAAGGACCAAGAGGTAGCCCAGGGGTAAAACAGTAATTTGACCTAGCTGGGGTACGAACACACGTGAAGGGCTAACTTGCTGTTGACGGTCGATATCCGTGGACACAGAAATATATCTGAAGTGAGAAGAGTGCAGTTGTGGTTCTTTAGTGGAGTGAACCACAGTTAACGAATATTGAATATCTTGGTTAATGAGTTTAGCCAACTAATCTCATATCGTTGGAGCTTCTGATCTGTAGGTCCATTAGGTCCCACTGGTAGCTCATTTAGGGTGTTCAGGTGAAATTCTAAGGAAGGATTGACTATTCGAAAGTGTTCGAATATTAAACTAAAATATGAATTTGATTCATATTAAAACTATAGGTTATAATTAATGTGCATTGGATGTATATTAATACTATAGTTTTGAGACGGAAAATAATAATTGAATATGTGATGTTCAATTTTATTATTTTTAAATTAATTAATTTTGAATTAATTAATTGATTAAGTTTAATTAAAATTGATTTAATTAAACTATAGGTGAAAGAGGGAATAATTTAAATAAGATTTAAATTAATGATATTTCAATTAATATTGATTAATTGAATTTTAATTAATTATAATTTAAAATTTTGATTTTTAAATTAATAATTAATTATCTGGTAACTGAACTTCAGTTACCAGAAATAGGGCGTGCAGTTATCCTCCTGATCGATAGGTAAGGGGTTGAATTTCAGTTTCTTCACAGATCACGCTCAGTCTCACGCCTCTCTCCCTCTCTCTCGCCCTCTCTCGTTCTGATCTCCCTCTGAGAATACAGAGTTTTTTTTGAGGAAAAATCCTTAGAGTTTTCGGCTCCCACAAGCTCTCAACGTGTACTCCCTTTGAGAATACCAGTGCAATCAAGTGGTAGTGTTCGTGGTGTCTTTTCCAGCGAAAACAAGGATCGCTTGCTGCTGTTTTTGGGAGCAATTCGGAGAAAATTTGGCGAAACGATCAAGAGTTTCTTCAAAGGTAATTATTTCTCGGCCTAGGATCAATAGGATCCATTTTTATAGATTAGATCTATAATTTTAGGGTTGTATAAGCATGTTTTATAAGCAATTTCCAGCAAGTTTAAACTTGTTTAAATTGCTGTAATTTACCCAACGTATTGGTATTTTGTTCTTAAATTAATTCGGGGTTAAAGGTTCTATACGTTTTTCCGCTGCGCAAGGGCTATTATCCCTTCACATGCAACTATCCACTTGGTTCGGAACCAATGACACCACCATGTGGTTGTGATTTTGGGCGGCATAAGAAACTTATTTCCAATCATATGTTTTACAAAAGAAACCTTTCGGTCAGCTGGGAACTATCCTTGGGACTAGCGAAGTGGGAATCAGGTTAGCACAAGGGACAAACGGGAAGAAGACAAAAAATGGGGAAAGGGCCGAGGCAGTCAGCCTTGGCCTGCCACGCCAGGCAGTCAGCGTGTGCCTGGCGTGGCTGCGCACCTGCTGCGTAGCAGCAGGTGCGCTCGGGCCGAGGCCGAGCAGGCTAGGCCTGCCGGCAGGCCTAGCTTGCCTTGTCACTTTTCCCTTTTGCTTTTCTTTTTTTTTTTATTTGCTTTGGATCCAATAAACTAAGATCCAAGGTTGTTTAAATGAAACTTGGACTAGTATGTGGGGACATACGGGGATCAGTGTTCAAGTAACAACCTAAAAGGTCTATAGTATAGGGATAAGGCTGGGTACCTTATCCTAGTGACACTATGTGATACGGCCCACCTTGTATTCGATACAGATGCAATGATCCAGAGCATCCATGTAGGAGACATGCGGGTGGGGGTATCCTATGCAATGAGTTTGCATAAGACCGGACCGCGAAATAGTAACCACTAGATGTAACGCCGTTAACTAGTTTAGGTTTCTATTTCAATAGGATGACCTAGGTAACTCAATCTCAATCCTGAGTCTGTTATGAACCCCTTTTAGGAGGGATTGTCCTTAGATTTGTATGGGTGAGAGTGGCCAGTTCGCCGACTCAATAATCCTACCATTTCAGGGGCAAGACCGAATGGGGGCTGGGAACATAACAGTACAAGATGGAATTCACTCCTTCCCCTATTGGGGTAAGTAGATGTGTGTTCCCTTAAGAGCTGATTTCGGGGCTTGAACAAAGGCGCGTCGTCCTCTCTTGGCCTGAGAGGAACTCCTGTTTAGTGGTTGGACCCTAAAAAACTTGTTCATTAGAGGAATCAGTGGTACTTAAGGAACCAGAGGTAACCCAGGGGTAAAACGGTAATTTGACCCAACTGGTGTTACGAACACACGTGAAGGATTGACTTACTGCTTGGTCGATATCCGTGGACACAGAAATATTCTACAGTGAGAAGAGTGCAGCTGTGGGTCTTTAGTGGAGTGACCCACAGTTAACGAATGTTGACTAACTTGGTTAATGAGTTTGGCCAATTAGTCTCGTATCGTTGGAGCTTCTGATCTGTAGGTCCATTAGGTCCCACTGGTAACTCGTAAAGAGACTTGAGGAAATTAAGTATAAATTGTAAATTGAATGTGTACAATTTATTTGGGGAATCGTATAATGTATATTGATGCATTATAATATAAAGTTTATGAAACTTTATAATATAATTTTTGAATTAATTTCAAAAATTAATTCTTGAGAGAAAATATTTGAAAGAGTTCAAATAAATTTAATATGAATTGGATTCATATTAATTTTAATAAAATCCCTAAGATTAAATATATGATATTTAATTGGGTAATTAATTAATTATGGAATTAATTAATTATTTATTAAAATTAGAGACCTTTTCCTATTAGGAAAGAAAATATTCGAAAGAGTTCAAATAAAATTAATATGAATTGGATTCATATTAATTTTAATTTTAATAAAATCCCTAAGATTAAATATATGATATTTAATTGGGAAATTAATTAATTATGGAATTAATTAATTATTTATTAAAATTAGAGATCTTTTCCTATTAGGAAAAGGTCTTCATTTTCCTATTAGGAAAAAGGTCTTGGCCTTTACTATATATAGGACCCCTGGGGTGTGGTGAAAGGCATCTCATTCATTCTCCTACTCTCAGAGAATTCTCCCTCTGGACTCCCACCAGTCTCCTGCCTTTAGAAGTCTCAGAGTCATACCGGTGTAGCCATAGTGGTGGTGTTCGCACTAGTTAGTGATTAATTCACAAGCAGTTGGTGAATTTAATCTGAGTCGTCAACGAGAGTAAGTAATTTGTTACTTTATAAATTAGATTTAGATCTAATATTTTTGTATGCTTAGCCTTAATATATATTTAGAATAGTTCTAATATTATTGCTAATGTATTGGTATTTTAGATTAAACAAAATTAATTATGAATCGGTCCCAATCACGCTTCCGCTTTACGGAATTACGGAATTACGGAATTCCAATCCTTCAATTGGTATCAGAGCCGATCGTAGATCTAATTTTGTTTCTCTAAAATTTACAGTTGCTATTGGTGGGATTGATTTATACATTATGAATGTTATGGTTTGCGTATAAATGGTTTCGATTAATTTGGCCATAGATTTACGCTTTCTTGAATGGTTCAATGTAAAGGCCCCTGCGTTTTTGGGCATATTTTGTAAATCTATTATCCTCTGTAAGTCCGGGTCTAGATTAGGGTGTTTCATGATGAAGATCGTTGAAAATCACGTCCAAAATCGAAGCCAAACACGAAGAATAGTAGCTGGAATTTCCGAATTTTGCCTCCAGACGCAACAGCGTCGCGACGCTAGCCATCAAGCGTCGCGACGCTATCGCGATTTCGCAAAAACGGGGGAATTGCGCGGAATGGATGAATTTATATATATATATATATATATATACGTCAAACCGGTAATAGCACAAAAGTATGCAGATGTTGTGTTGGTTTGAGTAGCCTTCTATGAAACCAGAGGTTTGGGGTTTGAGCCTCGCCTTATGCAATTTTGGCGAATTATTTTTATTTTCCCATGGTTCTTCAGTTTTTGACCGGTTCGTGATATGTTTGACTGGTTCAAGAAGATTTCACCCGGTTCATGCATTATTTGCACGGTTCAAGCATGTTTTGGCATTTTGGGGTCTGGTTCGAAGCAGTTCGGGTCGGTTCGTGCGGTCTAGTCCGGTTCTGAAGCTGCAGAAGGATGTTTTTAGGATAAAATAGCTTAAATTATTGTAATTTATGTGTTTTATTTTATCCTAGGGGCCAATTAATCAGTTTATACGTTATTTATTTGCTTTATGGATGTCATATAGCTTAAATTCCCACCATAGGTTAAGCAAGTTTTCATGCATATTTATGTTATAATTGTTATAATGTATGGTAATTATGCATGAATTTAATTTCATGAGTTATTTAATATAATCGTTATATTAAATATATGAAATTGGTGAAACATGATGCATGACATTAATTTAGCTAAATATAATTGTTATATTTTATTAATGTAGCATGCATGCTTAGGATTATTTTCATGAGAATTAATATAATTAGTTATATTATGAATGAAAATAATCAATATATATCAATGCTTGTTTTCATGTATGATTTAATATAAAATTTTATATTAATTAAATGAAAATGGAATAGCATTGAGCATGACATTAATGAGATTAATATAAGAGTTATATTATATTAATGTCAAATTTCATGTAATTTAATTTCGTGGATGTTTAATTAATATAATCGATGTTAATTAAATGAAATTGAAATTGCATGAAGGATGACACCACCTTAGATTAATATAATCGTTATATTATCGTTATCGGCGTCATAATAATATGGTGTTTAATAATTAGAATATGATTGTTATTTTTCCAACACCATAGAAGCATGTTATAGGGCTAATCATTAAAATTTTATAATAAGTTATAAAATTGATTAGAAACCGTCAACCTATAACAAAGAGTTGCATGCAAACATAGGACCTTAGGTTAAAATGAATTAATTTTAAAAATGTTTAAAATTAATTAGACCTAAGCTCATTATAATTCTAATATGATTAGAATTATTTTCTTACTTAAAATTAAAAATAGTTTTAATTGACTAAGTAGGAAAAACATTACTATGATTATAAGGGAACTCCACCGGTTAAGTTCTGTCTAAGGCTGGGGGTACTTAAGATGACGGTTTACGGAACACCTCCTACCTGGGAACTAACCCGGAATACCGAAGTTGAACTAATCATAGTTAAATGTTAGCATGCAATGTCACTAGGTTTATTAAAAGAGTTTAATTCACCTAGATCTTTAGAGTAAAGATTTATCATAACTATTGGTTATAAGGGAACTCTACCGGTAAAGTTCTGTCTAAGGCTGGAGGTACTTAAGATGACGGTTTACGGAACACCTGCTACCTGGGAACTGAACCGGAACTTGAGTTGAATTAACCATAGTTATATTAGCATGCAATGTCTCTAGGTAATTAAAAGTGTTTAATCCACCTAGACATTAGAGAAAAGACCTATATATATAAAAGTTATATACAGGCATAGACTTAGATAGATTCACTTAGCCGGAATTTACCTAAAGTAATAGACCCTATAATTATAAAAATACTTAGTGGGAGGAAATATATCAAAACAAGATTTTCATAAATCAAGTTTTGCTCTCACGTCCTCAAAAGTTCACAACGTGAGGTTCATGCTTGGCCTCGAGTCACCCTAGGAGTGACCCCCTACGAATGATGTTTGCATGGATCAATATCAAGGTGAATGAGGGAGTATTTTATAGTAAGTGGGAGCAGGACATGTGTCAACGTATCCTACGGTCTCCTCCATTAGGTTGCACCGTGAGATCCCAATGATCTGCCTCCGAGTCGCTCTGGGAGCGATCACCCTACGGAGGGCTTGATCATGGGAGTCGGAACAACGCAAACTCTAGAAATGGATAGGGTTTCTTAGGTCCATTTCCAACTTTGACTTTCCCTACAGTAGCATTGTTGGGGCCGACCTCTGAAATCTGAAAAATGGAGGGTCACACTTATGGGAAATTGTTAAGGTGTTAATAATATCTTGACCGAAAAAACGGTAGCTAAGAACTATTGGAATATGAGTTATTCCCGGAATAGGGATTGGTTGAGATTGTCTCAATTTAGAGGAGGAGTAGCTAACTACCCTACGGTAGCTGTTGTTCTAAACCTCTGAAGTATCGTTGCAAAATGAATGTTTATTCTATGGGTCGATCATTACTTTTGCAGTAGTTGCGATCATAACTTCAGGGAACATTTGACCCAGCTCTAGTTACGAACAACCTGTGAAGGGTCGACTTACTAATCATGGTTATATTGGGTGGACAGAAATATATCTACAGTGAGGGGAGTTCAACTATCGGGCTATAGTGGAATGTCCTGGTAGTGATGTGCAAATTGCTTACCGCAAGTGTACGGGTCAAGTAATAATATAGTGTTTTTTGTGTAAAACGAGTGTCGTCCTCTGGATTGGTTTTCTAGCAAATTAAGTATCGTGGATACTTTTGTCCAATTTTATTTAGGGAGCAAAACTCAATGATAAAGATAAAAGTAAAGACTAAAAGCATAAAAATAAAAGTGGAGACTCAAATGGAAAGACTCTTAGGGAATTGATTTCATTGATTAAGATTGAGGATTGATTAATAGGATGAATTTAGCATGCAATTATTCTACCAAGTCTAGGAACCTTTTATCACAACTATCTCTCCCGAGCATAATTGATTCTCATGCATGCAACCAACTTGATATCCCTATCTAAGTTCATTAACATGCAAGGCTTTGAGTTTAGTTCTTCAAGCAACTTCTAAAGTTATTCCAAATCCCGTCACAAACTTAGAATTTCTACTTTAGTCATGCAATTAAATAAAGTAAGTCTTAGGCCAAATCCCCTCTCTCGAGCAAGATTCAACACTCAAATCATTCAACTAGTGATCAAGTAATTGAAAGCATTTAACCATAATTGCATAGGTAAAATATATGCATATTCATACCACAAATCAATCCAACAACCTAAGACAACTACATCAATCCCTAAGACAAACAACTAGCAATTCATAGTCTTTAAACCACAAACACTAATTGAAAGAAAAGCCATAAAAACTACAAGAGTTAAGGGAAAGAGAAAGGAAAACTCGAATCCGTCGACACCGCACGTCCCCGTCACGATCTCCACGTCTTCTCGCTTGATTCCCGCTCCTTGGCCTTGCCTTTGGCTCCCACAAAAGGTCTCTAGTCGAAATTAGGGCTAAAATCTCCCCAATTGGACTCCCCTTGGCCGTAGCATGAAAAGAAGATTAAATAGGAAATCTGTCGATAGCGTCGAGACGCTAGTGTCATAGCATCCCGACGCTATCAACGTCGAGACGCTATGGTATGACCTTTTGCCGCCTGAATCAGAAAAGGAAAGGCAGCGTCGAGACGCTCCAAGAGCAGCGTCCCGACGCTGGTCTGCAGATGGCTCTTTTGGCTTCTTCTAACTTGAATCTTTTTCGTTCTTTAGCCAATTTTCATGTCCCGAACACATATTTAGCTCCAATTTCCCGATTTAACTCCGAAACATGATTCCTACAAATAGAACATAAAAATGCATAATTTTGGCCAATTAAATATAAAAGACTAGCTCAATTATTTAGGGAAAAATAGCTAGCTATGCTCGCTATCAGGTAGTTAACGAATGTTGGTTAAGTGGGTTAAAAGAGTTAAGCTTGTTAATCTCAAATCGTTGGAGCCCATGATCTGTGGGTCCATTAGGTCCCACTGCTAGCTCATACGGAATAAACCTTAGAAAATAGTGATAAGAGAATTTGAAACGTTCGAATTCAATTAGGGAAGTTGTCGTTAATTTATGTTCGATACATTTAACGTTAAAGTCTAATTACGAATTAAAATGTAATATATTGAGAGAGTTGGAAATATTTAAATAAGATTTAAATATTGAATATGTATTGGATACAAATTTCGGTTCGAAATTGAATAGTGATTCAAGTACACTGGGATTAATTTATCATTTAATTTAATATGAGATATTGAATTAAACATATATATATAATTGATTAGATTTTCTAATTAATTATATGATATGATATATAAAATTATGTTTGTTTAATTTTGATTATTCAAAATTAATTTTAATTTGATAAAATTAATTTTGGTTTCAAACTACTCATTTGACACCTTAAATGATTAGTCTTGGTGTCAGATATCACTCATATTTCTCATGTGGTCTTCTTTTGAGAATGTAGCATTTGTCGATACAAATTCTTTATTCTCTTATGGATGGAATAAGTATCCACTTCTCGTTTCCATGAGGTGGCAATGAGTGTAACTTATAAATAGCTCATCATGGACGAACCATATCTAATCGGGTTCAACTTCTCCTATCTGATACACCGTTCTACTGAGGTGTGCCCGGGGTTGAGAGTTGGGATGTAATTCCATGTTCTATTAAATAGTCTTAGAATCGCAAGTCTCGCATACTCTTCACCTCGATCAGATCGAAGTGCTTTTATCATCTCACCTAACAAGTTTCCAACTTCAATCTCAAACCACTTTGAATTTCTCAAGAGCTTTAGACTTAAGTTGCATTAGGTTGAGATACCCATACCTTGAATAATTATCTATAATATAGATGAATTATTCATGTCATCCCACTGTTTTAACATATTAGACCACAAGGATCCAAATGTACAAGCTCCAAGGACTCTTTGGCTCTATAGTTCTTTTCAAGCAAAAGAATCTATTAGTCATATATTGCCCTTAAGGCATGACCTATAAGGTAGCAGAGCGTCATCTTCTAACTTGCTTAGAAGTATACTCTTGACCAATCTCCCAATCAAATTGAGATTAATATGGTCTAACCTTAAGTGCCAAAGACAGGTATTTTCCTTTAGGAGAAAACTGTTGCCTCTTATCACATTGAGTAGTAGCAGTCTTAAATAGCTCGGTGTTCTTAACTGCCTTACTCATGATTAGTCTTAAAACATGTAGGTTATTTTCACGTCTAGCTGAACAAATGTCAAATTCCTTTCTATAAATGAAAATTGCGTTAGTAGAGAAGGTATAGAGTAACATTGTTCCAGCAAATAAGATACAAAAATCAAATTTCTGTTAATCTTAGGACATACACATTATCCAATAATATGTATTTCCTCCCACTGGGAAAAATAACTTAATGTTCCCCATTACTACAACCAAGACAACCTCTCTAGTTTCAACTTTGAGAGTTGTTTCAATAGCATTAAACTGTTACCAGGAACTTATTCCTTTTAATAAGAAGAACAAACGTGATTTGTAACTCCTGAATCAAGTATTTAGGCACAATCGCCATTCTCCACAAATCACACTTCCAAGACTAGTAAATCAAATTTAATGTCTTTGGACAAGTCTTCTTTGGCTGAGCAAGATCCAATGTCACATTGATAAGTGCCAAAAATATACCTATTTTGCCCCTTATTCTTAGCTTATTCCTTGTCAAACTTGTATGTTTTTGGTCAAAATTACTATTCATGAGCCTAAAAAGTGTAGAAGTTTGTAAGTTAGGTCTTTGAGAGTCATGTGTGTCAAATTATACATATTTGTGCTTAAAAGAACTCATTTTGGTGAGAATTTGACTTAGTTTTGGTGTTTTGCAGAAAATAGAGAAATGTTGTTCAAATGCTATTGAAATGCGACCGCATTTCTGCCAAGGCAAAATGAAATGCGACCGCATTTCTGCCAAGGCAAAATGAAATGCGACCGCATTTCTGGGCAGAAACAGAAAAGTTCGAGTCCGTCGCAGGTCGTTTTAAACGAGCTTTTCATTCAACTAACTGATTGTTTTGACTCCGAAACTGACTGCGCTACCTGCTAGCATGAATTTCGTGACTCCCCAACCACTTTTCACTCTATAAAAGGCCGGAAAACGAGACGAAACATAAGCAGAACTCACTGGGAAGAAGAGGGTGGTGACTGAACCCTAGTAAACGCCCATGAGTAGGGATGCCCGAGGTCCTTCTTAGAAGACTGGATTCTAACCTTTAGTTAGACATCAAACCTGAGTGTTTGTAGAGATTTTCACCCTATTCCCACTTGTAAAGGAGAATGGAGTGTCAAGTGAACTCTAGAAAGATTTGATAAAAGAAAAACCCTAGTTTTAGCTACTGCACCTTATTTCCAGCACTTACTAGTTTTCATTCCTTTGTATTTTTATTCATTTATTTCAATGAAAAGTTGTTTATTTGCATTATATCCCATCATGTGTAGCTAAATTCCATTGAGGGGTTCAATATAGTGAATTCCATTATGGTTTAAATAGCTTGAAAGTGTTTTATTTGCTTAAGTTCTATTCATTGCATGTCAATCTGTATTGAATATCATTCTGAATCTTGATGAGTTTAAATTGATCATTTAGACTTTGCATGCTATGTGAGTTTGATCTCGAAAGGGACAAAGAATACCAGTTTTCATAAAGGTGATATAGGAGAAATGGCTCGAAAGAGTGTATTCGGTGCTATAGGGCGAGGCTGACTAAGACACCCTATAACAACTATAGGGTTATAGATTGCATTCGTGAATTATCTATGTCGGAGTCGAGTCACAGACATGTGCATAACGGTACCCGCTTAGCCTTCTAACGATTCTTGGGAACAAGGCCAAATAGAAGTTAAATTTGGAAAACTTCTAAGGTTTTTATAACTGCATGCGATAGTGTATACTTGCACTAGGTTGGTTGAATTATTCTTAATCGTTATTTGCCATCTTTTCCTAACATCTACATCCATCATTCGACCTCACATGCATCACACATTCATTAGGAACACTTCTTAATGAGTTAGACATTTGCGGCATGAGGACATTCCTCTGTTAAGACTAATCATAGAATATTTACCACAATTTTTCGTTTAAGTTCATTGTGTTATTACCGTTATTTATTAAATAGGTGTATGACAATGCACATATTTCATTATTGAATTGCTGAAATAACAAATTACTTGATTATTTATTACACTAACCCATTACATCTTATCCAATCAAATTCAGCAAAAACACACAAGCAATCAAAGAAACCCTAAAAAACTATTGATTTAATTTTTTGCAACGATACTTCAGAGATTTAGAACAACAACCACTGAAGGGTGGTCTGCTATTCCTCCTCTGAATTGAGACAATCTCAACCAAATCTTAACACCAAAATAACTCATATTTCGTTAGTGTTTAGTTACCGTTGTTTGGTCAAGAATTCGTTAACACATTTAACTCATCCTCGTAAGTGTAACCCTCCCACTTTCAGATCTTAGAGGCACGCACCAACAGGCTACCGAAGGGAAACACAACTGTTGGTGATTAACCTAAGTGACCCTATCCATTTCTGGAGTTTGCGGTGTTCTGAAACCTATGATCGGCCCTCCGAAGGGATGGTCGCTCCAGGACGACACGCAGGCGGATCATAAGAATCTCACTGCTACCTTAGGGTTGGAGATCGTAGGATACGTTGACACATGTCCTGCTCCCACTTACTATAGACATTTTCCCCATTCACCTTGTTATTGACCCATGCAAACACTTTTCGAAGGGAGGTCGTGCCAAAGACGACACGAAGCCGAGCATGGACCTCACGGTGTGAACTAAGGGGAACGTGAGAGTAAAACTCGATCTTGTTATTTATTGTTATCCTCCCACTTTCAGAACTAAAAGGCACGCACCAACAGGCTACTGAAGGGAAAGACAACTGCTGGTGATTAACCTAAGAATCCTTATCCTCTTTCAGGAGTTCATAGTGTTCTGAATTCTATGGTCGGGCCCTCCGAAGGGATGGTTGCTCCAGGGTAACACACAGGCGGACCATAGAACTCTCACCGTGTGAACTAAGGGGGGAGATCGAGGGATACGTCGACACACATCTCACTCCCACTTAAATGTCCTACCATATTTTAGGGTTATTTAACTTATATATATTCGGCTAAGTTAATTTATCTAAGTCTAATCCTATTATAACTCTTACGATGAGGATTTTACTGCAATGTTCCAGGTGAATTAGAATTCTTTTAATAAACCTAGCAACATTGCATGCTAACATGACTATGGTTAATTCAACTCAAGTTTCAGATTAGTTCCCAGGTAGGAGGTGTTCCCTAAACCGTCATCTTAAGTACCTCTAGCCTCAGACAGAACTTCACCGGGAGAGTTCCTTTATAACCATAGTAATGTAAAGTCTTTACTCTAAAGATCTAGGTGTATTAAACTCTTTTAACAAACCTAGTGACATTGCATGCTAACATTTAACTATGATTAATTCAACTCCGGTATTCCGGGTCAGTTCCCAGGTAGGAGGTGTTCCATAAACCGTCATCTTAAGTACCCTCAGCCTTAGACAGAACTTAACCGGTGGAGTTCCCTTATAATCATTGTAATGTTTTTCCTACTTAGTCAATTAAAACTATTTTTAATTCTAAGTAAGAATAATTCTAATCCTATTAGAAATGTGATCTTAGGTCTAATTAATTTTAAACAATTTAAAATTAATTCATTTCCCCTACGATCCTATGTTTGCATGCAATTCTTTGTTATAGGTTAGCGGTTTCTATTCATTAATTTTATAACACTTATAAATTTGAATGAATTAGCCCTATAACATGCTACTATGGTGAATAAATTAGTAATCAAATTCTAATTAATTTATAAACCATATACTAGCATACATGACATACAAAAATATAACAATTATATTGATCTAAGGTAATGTCATGCTCAATGCAATTTAATTTCCTTTTAATTAACCTAACTCTTAAATTAATTACATAGGGAAATTAAAATTAAGCATTACCATTTTCATACATTAACATCACATTTATATTAATAGCTCATGAAAACTAATTAAGCATGTTAATTACTTATATAAATATAACTCTTATATTTTTAAACTAAAGTAATTTCATGCTCAATGCAAATTAATTTTCTTCAATTAATCTAACTCTTAAAATAATTACCCAAGAAAATTAAAATAAGCATTCACATTTTCATTCATTAACATAACACTTTCTATTAATTGCTCATGAAAATAAATAAGCATATAAATTGCTTTCACAAATATAACTCTTCATATTCTTTACTAAAGTAATTTCATGCTCAATGCTTCTCAATTTTCATCCATTTAATCATAACAATTTATATTAAATACTCATGAAAATTAAATTCATACATTATAACATTTTTAATAATAAATATGCATGAATATGCTTAACCTATGGTGGGATTTTAAGCTATATGACATCCATAAAGCAATTAAATAGTTAAGTAGACAAGTTTTTGGCATCTTAGGACCCACAAAATTAGAAAAATTTACACTAATTTATCTAATAAGGTCCTATCTTGACGTGAATCAGCCCGAACCACGCTGAACCAACTTCAAATCTCTTTGAAACGACTGGAAACTCATTGAACCGCAGCTTAATCTCTCAAACCGGACGAACCGGACGAACCAGACCACTCCACTTAGGGCTGACGTCATCCGAAACCCTAGCTGCCACGATCCGTCGCCAGCGTCAAGAAGCTGAAGGCAGCGTCTTGACGCTGGCCCGAAACTTTCCTTCCGTGAATATTCGACATCGTCGAGACGCCGTTGAGTAGCGTCTTGACGCCACGCCTCGATTTTCAGAAAAATCACGATTTCCAGCGGCGTCGACAATCGATTTGGCCCCGATTTCTTCTGTACTTCACAACAAATTACCCACAATCGATAGTCACGGACTTACATACTCGATTTTCAACAAAACGCCCAAAACATCGGGCCCTTACATTGATCAAATCAACAAAAAATTGCAAATCTAAGGCCAAAAACCCAAAACATCTACTAGCAAACCTTTCATTCATCAAATGCATAAAGGTACCCACCAAAAGCCAATGCAAATTTCAGAGAAACAAGATACCTAGGTGCTTTAAATTTAAAATTGAATCTAGCATTTATAAGTGGCACTAGCTTTCACACACCTATTGTAGGGACCTATAACCCGAGTTTAACCCTTGGTTGGTCTAACTGATCACAATAGGGGTAGCTCTTTTGGCCTAAAATATTATTAAACATTGCATATTTTTTACTCTATTTTCAAGCTTAAGGACTTAGGTTCCTTACGATATTTCTTAGGCCTTGAGCTTGCTTGGTCTTCAACAGGAATTTTTCTGACTCATATGAATTATACTCTTCACTTAGTTGAAGATAATGGTTTTTTAGCCAACAAGCCATCCTCTCTCCCTATGGATCCTCACATCAAGCTTTCACATCAAATAGTTTTTTACTGCTTGATCCTTCTCATTATTGAAGGATTGTTGGACAACTTCTTTATTTGACTATATCTCGGTCTGACATCACGTTTGTAGTGCATAAACTAAGTCAATTTATGTCTCAACCTTGTCATTTTTATATGGCGTCTGTCCATCATCTTTTACGCTACTTAAAAGGAACACCTGGTCATGGTGTTTTTCTACAAGCATCTAAAGATCTTCATTTACGTCCCTTTACAGATGATGATTGGGCATCTTGTTTGGATACGCGCATGTCCACCACATGTTTTTGTATTTTTCTTTGAGATTCTCTTGTACCCTGGAAGTCCAAGAAGCAAACAACTGTTTCAAGATACCGTGCCTGATAGCACGCATAGAGAGCTATTTTTCCCGATTAATTCAAGTTAGTCTTTGACTATTATTTGGTCGATTTATGCATTTTAATGTTTATTTTGTAGGAAATTGATTTTTGGAGCTAAATTGGAGTTAATCGGGTGCTCAAGACCTAAAGAAGAGCAAAAGAAGCAAAATGGATCAAAGTTGGAGGCTTACAAAGTGTGAAAACCCGAGAGGTAGCATCTCGACGCTGCCATATTTTCCTTAATCAGATTGGCAGTATAAGTTACAACGTCGAGACTCTACACCTAGCGTCGAGACGCTATCGACAGAATCACTATAAAAGGAAAGCGATCTTGCACGGCCAAGGGGAGTTCAATTTGGAAGATTTTATCCCTAATTTCAACAAGGGACCTTCTGTGGGAGTTGAAGCAAGGCTTAGAAGTGGGAACAATGCTTGAAGACGAGGAGATCATGACGGGAATGTGGCGGTTTAAACAGATTTAAGACTTTTTCCCTTTTTTACCTTATCTCTAGTTAGTTTTTATGGCCTTTTCATGTTTAGCTTACATCGTGACGCCATGTATGAGTAGCTAAATGTGTTTCTTAGGGATTGATGTAGTCTTCTAAGATTATGGATTGATTAACGGGATGTTTTGTGCTTTTATTTTATTTATGCAATTATGTTTAAATGCTTTCAATTAATTGGCCACTAGTTGAATGATCTAAGTGTTGAATCTTGCTCGAGAGAGGGGATTTAGCATAGACTTTACTAATTGCATGACTAAAGTAGAATTCTAAGATTGGGAGATTTAGAATAGCTTTAGAAGTTTTTAAAAGAACCAAACTCAAAGCCTTGCATGCTAATAAACTTAGATAGGGATATCAAGTTAATGTTGGGTTTTATGTCCTAAAACTCAAAGTTTGTAATCCTTTTGCAATAAAAATGTTATTCAGTGAATTTTTTGTTTATATACTATAAATCCAATAGAAACATTCATGGTTATAAAATGAAATACTTGAACTATATCGTGGATATGGACAGGGATGAAGTTCTAGTATATAACCTAAATAGTCTATAGTATAGAGATAAGGCTGGGTACCTTATCCTGGTAACACTATGGATGCGGCCTACTTTACGAACGAGGCAAACGACCTGATCCTGGATCGTTCATGTAAAGACATGCAAGTAGGGGCATCCTGTGTAAAAGATGTTTACACAAGACCAAACCAAGAAATAAGTCACTCTTACTTTATAACGCCGTTTACTGTTAAGACTGACTATTTCATGCGATGACCTAGGTAACTCGATCTTAATCCTGAGCATTCTATGAACTACTGTTTGTTTGGGATTATCCTTTGATCTGAGTGAGAGTGGTCCATTAGGTCCCCTTGCTAGCTTGAGAATAACCTTTGGAACAATATGATGGAAGGAATTAGAATAAGTTCAAATTCGGTTTAGGGAAATGGTTGGTCATATTTGATATTACCAACACGTTAGGTTTTGGATAAACCGAGCTATGAGGGATTTAATATATTTAAATATGATTTAAATATCGAGCACATGAATAGGGATTCATGGTTGAAAAACAATATTTCGGAAATGTTCGGGATTGGTAGCAAAATATTAATTTAGTACTAGATATTGAATTAATTACATATTTAATTATTTAATTAATAATTATTTTAAATTAATTTCAAATTAATTGGATTTTAATTTTCAGATTATTAATTGTGGGAATTAAATAATCTAAAAGAAATTCAAATTAAATTTGAATTTTAGGAGGTGGAGTGCATGGTTACTAAACCCATGCACTCCCCCTCATTAAGCGACCAAATTACCCACTAAACTTTGGGTAATTTTGTGTCAAATTTTTGTGTTTCTTCCCAGCTTGAGTTCCTCTATAAATGGAGTTGGATTTGCTGAAGAAATAAGGTTGAATCTGATAAGGAAATGCTGCCAACATCTCTCCAAAACTCAAGAACTCAAAACCTACATTGAAGCTTGATTTTTAAGCTCTTTCCCTTCCAAATTCCATCACTAGAGGATCCAACAATCCGTTCCAAAAGCTTGAGAATAGTAAGAAAGATCAAGTGGTGGTTCGTGATAATTTGGTGAAGAAAAACAAGCAACCAATTCATCCAATTTGAAGATCAAAGAGGTTAGTACTCACTGCCCCTGTTTTTCTTCATATGAACAACATGCTTTGTGTGATCAAATTAAAGTTATTAAGTGCCTAAGATCCAAAATTGCTTCTGCATGTTAGATATTAACACCTTCAGTTAATTGTATGCATGAGAATCAATTATGCTCGGGAGAGATAGTTGTAATTTACAGTTCTTAGACTTATAAAATAGTTGCGCGCTACAACTCATTCCCTTTAATTATTCCTAATCTAAATTGATGAAATCAATTCCCTAAGAATTCTTCCAATTGAATTTCCAACTCTTAATTTGCATTACCTTTGATTTCACATTATCATTCCTTTTTTATCTCTAAATAAAATTGGGCATAAAGTATTCATAATAATTAGTTTAGCTGGAAAACCAATCTAGAGGACGACATTCGATTTCATATCACTATATTATAACTTGACTTTTACACTTGCGGTTAGCAAATTGTGCATCTGTGCCTTAGCAACCACTACTAGTGAGTTTGTGTGGATAAAGCAACTACTGCAAGATCTTCAAGTACAAACTCCTCCTACATTAATATTCTGTGATAATCTTGCTGCTATACACAGCGTCCAATCTGTTTTTCTATGAACGGACCAAACACATAGAAATTGATTGTCATTTTGTTCGTGACAAAATTAATCAAGGAGAAGTTAAGTTGATGCCTATCAGGACACATCTTCAGCTTGTAGACATCTTTACAAAGCCACTGCAACTTCCCAATTTCAATACATTGTTATCCAAGATGGGTGTTATTTCTATTGTTTCCCCAAGTCCCATCTTGAGGGGGAGTATTAGGATATAATATTGTTATAGTTTGTTAATCAACTAACTCTGGTATTAGGTGACTATTTATATGCCTTGATCATTGTTAATAAAGTAAGACAAGTATTATTTACTCTCTTGGTGTTTTAATAGACTTCTTCGATGAAGTACATGTAGGAGGCACTTTGCTTAATTGAAGCTTACTTGCTAATACTAGGGTCATTTGAGGTGTCAAAAGAAGATTCTGGAGATTCCTAATTAATGACTTGGGAGTTCTCTAGAAAATTACATAAACTTTAGATATTCCTAAAAACCCTTACATATCCCAAAAAGTCACATTCAAGAACCTAAAGGACTAAATGGAAATTGCAAATTACACATGAGTAATTGCCATCGACTTAATCCCAATTGTATCATTGTTGTGTTTCCATCAACTTTCTTTGCCCCATAGAATGCGGATGACATTTCAACAATTTGAAATCTTACATCGTGTGGCTGAAAATGATGCCCAAATCGTCAATGGGTGTACATGCCATTTAGATGAAATATTGCTATATTGTTGAAGCCACAACTAGAAGTAATCGTTCATATAGTGTTGAAATAATATTAAATTTATTATAATTCATCAGCTTAAACTTTTGGATAAAATTGGTAGTTTAATATGGTATTAGATAGGGGTGTAAAACTGCTGGGTCGGGTCGGTTGTACGGACAAACCGACCCGACCCGACCCATGGTCGGTTGTACGGACGGTCCGACCCGACCCGACCCGGTTCAGAGTGACCCGAACCTGGTCGGGTCAGCTGCTTTTTTTTTTTTTTTTTAATGTTTAAAGACACCTATCATAACCAAAATGATCCTTTTTTTTAGAGGTTCAAGGACAAAATCTATGCATTACTCCATTCCGACAATTGAGTAAAACATTCAATAAATATACTCAAATGCCATGAAGGATTCATTAGCAAAATGAAGGGAACTTGACCCCTGCAATGTGGATCATCTACCTGTTCTAGGTATACCTGCTCTTCTAAAAGAAATCCAAAACAATCTCAAGATAGCCAATGAGGCCATCATTGTGCTTTCATCAAATGAAACTTTACCCATTCATTCAATTAGCAAGATCTGTTTAGAGTTTGCATTCAAAGGAACATCCAAGAAATCACCATTTATAAATTCGGCCGCATGGCGTAAAGGGAAGTTACAGATGAACAAAGTACCTCTTATGTGGAAAGATGTGTTTGATACAGACTATTATGAAATTTGAGAAAGATACTTCCTGAAACGGATTCACAAGATAATGTAGCGAAAATAAATCACTCAGGGCCTCGTCCCTTTCCTTGCGTTGAATGATTATAGTTACTCAAATCAAGACTTGTTAGAGACAACAAACCAAATGAAGGGATATTCAAAGAATGCCAAATATTGCTGTTAAATAGCCCTTGACAACGCAAGACTTTAAGGTTGTTCAAAAAATGAATTGAGGGTGGGAGTTGGGTTAATGACTTTAAGGTTGTTCTTCGTCATCTCCTGCTCTCGAGAGTCCTAAATATTACAGAACATAAATTTTATATCATCTCTATAACAAGTAGTTCTTATAAAATGGTGAAGAGAATACAAGGGATGAACAAGTTTACCCCAAAAAGTCATGATTCTCGATACAACTCCAGCTCCATTGTTAGACTTCAAGAGGCTAAAACAAAAACAAGAATTGTTACTTGAAATTCAGCATAAAATTAAAATCATATAAATAAACTAGAGAAATGAAATTTGAGAGTAGAAATTTAGAACCGCTCAAGTTTTCAAAGGCAACTTCCATCTCATTGCGTATGTTTGTGAGTTCTAGACACAAGAAAAAGAAAAACAATTAACTTGATAAAATGTAAACAATGTGATAAACAATTTTTGAAGACAAGACATGTTATTCGTTAATCTTACCTTCATCAATTTCTTCAGCTTCATCAATTTCTTCACTCATGTCATCAAGAGGTTTAGATTGAATCCAATTTTGAGCACAAATGAGGGCCTCTGCAGTTTGAGGAGTTAGTGAACTTCAAAATGGATCTAATACCCGTCCTCCAGTGCTAAAAGCTGATTCATATGGCACACTAGATATAGGAATGCTATAGATGTCCCTGGCTACTTGGCTGATAATCTTGAATCGAGCAGAATTAAACTTCCACCAATTTAATATATCAAAATTTTCATCCTCTACACAAGCTTCATCTAAATAACGAGCCACCTCTGTTTTACCATCATCTGGATCTTTTTTCTTACTTAAAAACATATATCTATCATGGACAGCAGCACGTACCTTATAAGATCCAGTTCCACTCGATGCATTAGAAGAGATAGATGGTATTTCACTTTGACTTAGAAAACTTGGTGCTTCTAGTTCTATGGATGTAGATGATTGTGCTTGTGGATGTTGTTCCTTTTGCACTGATATTCTTAAATAATAGTCATCACATAGTCGACGCAATGTTTCTTCGACCTTATTTGTCCATTTTTTTGCACTTTCTTCATCCAAAAAATCATGAAAGCAATAACTCACATAATTCAACTTATATCTAGGATCAAGAACAACAGCAACATACAACAACAGATTAGTTTTCTCACTTGTAGTTATACCCCAGTATTTGTTGAACTTTGCTTGCATGCTTGATGCCATCTGACTTAATAACTCATTATTGTACATCGAGTATTCACGAATTATTTCTTCAACCAACAAAATTTCATGAAAGAAAATGTTTGAAGTTATAGACATAGACGCTGAGAACTTTAAAGTAACATCTAAAAAAGTGTTCAGGAACTCCACAAACACTTTAGCATTATCCCAATCTTCAATAATAGGTATCTCACCTTCCGACAAATATCTTGGGTCGTGTTCTTCTAATCTTTCAAAAGTCTTTTGAAATTTAATTGCTCCATCCAACATAGTGAAAGTTGAATTCCATCGTGTTGGAACATCCATACTAAGACAACTTTTGGTCGAAATTTTATCTTCTTTAGCAAAATCTTTAAATGTTTGTAATCTTGCAGGAGATGATCTAACATACTTTTCAGCATTTCTAATACGAATGATAGACACGTGCAAATCCTTTAAAGCATAACTAACAATCAAATTAAGAATATGAGCAGAACATCGCACATGGAGAAATTCACCATCCAACACTAACTCATTTCTTTCTTTAAACTTTTTAACCAAATATGTCAATGCTACATCATTTGAGCTAGCATTATCGACGGTGATGGTAAAAAGTCTATCAATCCCCCAACTTTGCAAACATTTTTCAATTGCTCTTCCTATTGTGTCTCCTTTATGATTAGAAATTTCACAAAAATTTAGAATTCTTTTGTGCAAGTTCCACTCACTATCAATGAAATGAGCAGTTATCACCATGTAATTAATATTCTGAACGGAAGTCCATGTATCAGTCGTTAAACAAACTCTTTGGCCATTTCGAGTCAAGACACTTTTCAACCTCTTTTTCTCTCTCATGTACAATTGAAAACAATCTTTTGCAACAGTGACTCGTGATGGAATTACAAACTTAGGATTTAATGCCCTGCAAAATTTATGAAATCCTTCGCTTTCTACAAACTTAAAGGGTAACTCATCTAATATGACCATGTAAGCAAGCATCATTCTACAATTCTCTTGAGTGAACGATGCAGCTGTCAAGTTACTTTCAGAATCCCCCTCTCCTTCAACATAATCCTCTGACTTACTTGTATACATCTTACATTTCTCTAAGTGTCTTTTCAGATTTGTTGTCCCATTTCTCTTAGAGTCACATGCATATGTAGCTCCACAATATTTACAAGCAGCCCTAGGATGTTTAGGATCACATCCCTCTACTCTAATAAAATGCTCCCAAGCATCTGAAGCTGGTTTAGTAGGTTTCCTTTTCCCTAACAATCCTACTTTACTACTCGTACCTAGATTAGGGGTATGACTTTGTTCAGAAGTCTCATTTGTAAAAGACGAAGTCATCCTGGAATAAAAATCAAACCAAAATTCATAAAACAAGACCAAGCTATTGCAAAACCAATAAACTATCCTCAGGGAATGCAACAAACATTATAGATATAACAAATGGTCATGAGAAGCAAACTTTTCACTTCACAAAATTTTGTCAGAATGCTAGTCATATGATGGAACCAAGGGAACAATGTTTAAATCCTGTATCAAGTGAAGGTTACATTTAAAGTAGAGAGTATCCCTATCACTCAAAGATAAACCTTATTAGGCTAGAAGAAACATTAAAGACATAAAAAAAAATTGAACAGGAGAGAAACTCACGTATCACTGAACAACCTATATTCTCAACTTGATTGACGCACCAGAGGAGATAAGTTAGAAAATCAAAACAAATCGCAAGAGAAACTTTTCAAGGAATCAATGCCTTTGTTTGAAAACTTTTCAAGAGAAACGTTCCACAACCAACATAGGAAAGATGTGGAACGTCACAGTATTGTGGATGATTTAATGTTAACAAAGGAGATAACATATAGACCTCATCAACTTCCAGCCGGAACAGTGCAAAAACATTCGGATGTAATCTTTCTCCATTTTTTTGCTAATTTTTCATCAATTATGTTAATTTTATGAAACGAATATATCTTTCTATTTTTTACTTTTATAAATTATATTACAGATTTCAGAAATTAAATGAAATTTTATATTTAAAAAATGTTCACTTCAATTTCATGATTTTTGCATGAAAAAGGAATGAATTTTAATGATAAAATTCAAAATCAACTATATATTTTCCAAATGAGTATTGAAAGATGCAATATTTGTTTTACCAGAAAATTCGGTAACAAGCCTTATAAATAGATTTGCTTTTTAATTTTGTTTTGCTTTGTTTCAGCGTCAGTTTTAATCCATTCTCCTTTTGTGTGAACGCACAGATGTCTGTCACGGTGACGATTGGATTCGTGAAGGATGCACGATCCCATATTGACGTTCAGTGCTTCAATGTTTACCACAAGAACCGGCTAATAAAGGTAATTAAAGGTTATAGTCCTTTTCTAAAATGAGTAAAATATAGATAAGTAATGTTCCAATAATAGAAAATCAAAACAAATCGCAAGAGAAACTTTCCAAACAAAGGCATTGATTCTAGCCAAGGCTCTCAAACCTCTCCCCAATACATCTAAGCTAACACCTTGAAAAGAACTTCCAATTTACTAAAGAACTTTTCAGAGTCATACCAAAGTTCAATCACTCTCTTCAGGAAAATAAAATGAAGCACAAATTCTACATCTATATCCTTTCCTCTATCATTCTCTCCTTTTCTTCTACCCTGTAATGAAACTGAGACAAACACAAGCCACCATGAACAGTAATCGAACTCAAGACACGTAAAGAAGCAAGAACTTGGAGCTTTTCCTGATCAATTTTTCCTTAAAAGAAACCCCTAGCAGCAAGAAGCTTCTAATCTTTGCCTCGCCCCCCATCCAAATCAACCGGAAGGGCCTCACAATTACAATTCCCCTAACTATCGAACAAATACAATAAGATCACAAATGCAAGATTATACCTGATAATGCAATTGTTGGGCGCATTCAATCTCCGTCGATTAACAAAACTAGCATCACCACCTTACTGCTCTTGGAATTAATTACAACTTACTGCTCTGGCTCTTCTTCTTTGGTTATAAACTTCTTCTTCCCTCCCTTCTTGACTTCTGCATCTTCACCACCTAAAAAATAGCATCACCACCTTTCCAAAACCCATCAGTATATATACAAACAATGTCCCATTTCACCCAAAAGGAAAAAGAACCCACAAAAAAGCAAGAGTGAGTTGCAGATCCAAGCAAAACTAAGAGCCCTTTTACCTAAATTTGCAAGGAAGAGGAGCACGAATCAGAGGCGGCGAGAATCTGGGCGAAGAAGATGCGAAGCTCGAGCAAAGAAGCTGCGACTGCGACAACGAGCAAAGAAGCTGTGGCTGCGAGCGATTACGAGCAAAGAAGAAGATGCGGCTGCGAGCGAGCGACTATGAGCAAAGAAGAAGATGCGGCAAATTGGAACCCTAACTCTGCGACCTAACTCTGCGCGTGCGTAAGTCGATTCGGGCCAGTAATATGCAAGGACAGAACCGAACCTTTCAGTTCGGTTCGGTTTGGTCACAAATAAACTTGAAAACCGAACCGAACTGAACTGGTTCGGTTCGGTCGGTTTTCTTCACCCCTAGTATTAGAGTAGGAAGTTCAGTGTTTGAATCCTTGTAATATCATTCCCTTTCCAATTATTATTATTATTTATTATTTTTTTTTTTTGAAAAGATTCTCTCCCCAATTAATATTTATTTCTACATGTTGGACATTCAACAAATTTTAAAGACCATGAGTGAAAGGAAATATTGAAGTGCGGATATATTTAAATTTACCGTAATTCATTAGTTTAAGCTTCTGAGTATTTTTTTTTAATAGTGTTGAATTCTTAGTAGCTCACATCAGTCTTGCAACCATTTACCATTTTCTTTTACAGCAGTTAAACTTCCCCTTTTACAGCGGATGGTTAAAAGTTAGTTATGCCAGCTGTTTTGTAATTCTCTTTATATAGGGGGTGTTAGTCCATTATTTAGAGTGTGTAAAAATTGTATGGGCTTTGGGTGTGAGTTGAGAGAAAATTGCTACTGCTGTATCCGGTCTCATCTTCTTCCTCGCTCGATCATTCATGGGCGATTTGGTGTCTGAATGAAAGCTTGATCTCTCTGATTCACAGTGGATGTACACCGCATTGGTGGAACCACTTTAAACTCGATGTGCTCTTCTCCTTCTCATACTCTATCTTTTCTTTACTGCACTTCTTGGTTCCTGTTTTTGCTCTTTTTTGTTAATCTGCTTGAATATTTTCAAATTGTCTGTAATTGTTTTGACAAATAGAGTTTAAGCTTTTGAGTTGATTGGTGGCTTTTAGATTATTAGTTTTATTTATTGCTTAAAAGGTAGTTTTGACCTTTTCTTCTTTGGTCAATTTGTAAACAAACATATTATGATATCTTGGTGAGGGTCGTCGTTATTTTTCTTTTGATATACAAGAAATCTCTCTTATCCTTGTTTCGTTTATTGGTTAGAATGGTATCAAAGCCCTAACACTATTGAGTATTTGAAATGGCATGGAGTTGGCTTTTGACTGTGAATAGGGTCGGTTTGTTGCTGTTTGTGGCTGTCGGCGTTGAGTACGTAATTTTGGTGTCGGCAATGGATATTAAAAAAAAAGAAAAATCGAAGGATGTCCAATTTTGGAGCCTGCAAATTGCTCTACAAGCCTTAAAATTGGGGGGAAAGTGATAATTATTGAACACTCAGTGCCAATTAAAGCAAAAAGATACAGGTGTTCGTTTTAATCAATTGATTTATGATTATTGATGGAAAGGTGACAAATGTCAAACACTTGGCGCTATTGAAGCCCAAAGATACATGTGGTTTCATTATTTATTTATTTATTTTTTATTAAATACACGTGGTTTTATTTGAACCATATGATTTATGATTATTGCTCTCATCTCAAACGATTTATGATTATTAGACGTGATTTTGATTCGTGGGAAAGTGATAATTATTGAACACTCGGTGCTCGGCCTTCATTTTTATTTGGTTGCGTATTTGATTTGTTTTTTAAGATTTGAAATGGGCTGGTTGTTTGATTTGGTTGATTTGAATTTTATTTGACTAGTTGGTGATTTACTTTCGGCAAGTCCCTTGGTGCAGTGGGTGGTTAGGTGTTTGAAAGTAGGAGTGAAGAAAACCGAACCGAACCGGAAAATCGAACCGAACCCGATTCAATTTTTACATGTATCCAGACCGAACTGAACCGAACCGAGTTGGTTCGGTTCGGTTCTCAACTTTTAGTTAAATAGAGATTTTTAGGGTTCCTCTAAGTAAGCCCAGCCGCCTTTTTCTATTTAGGGTTCCCTCTTTTCATCTCTCCTTCTCTCTCCTCTTTCAAAGCCGCGATTCGGCGAAGACAAAAAACTTCGGCCCGCGAACACCTCCACCCTCAGTCGCCGCCTCTTCTCTCAAAGCCACGAACACCTCCTCCCTCAGTCGCCGCCTCCTCTCTGAGTCGCCGCAAAAGCCGCCTCCTCTCTCAGTCGTCGTCTCCCCCTCCCCCTCTCTCTCAGTCGCCGTCTCCCTCCTCCTCTCTCTCTGTCGCTGTCTCCCAACTCCTCTCTCTCAGTCGCCATCTCCCTCCTCCTCCTCTCTCGGTGTAGTTTCGATTAGTAGCGTGGTGCGTGGAGTTCCAACATTTCTTCTGGTTTGATCAAAGAAAAATGACCCGACCCGACCTGACCCGATTGGTTCGGGTATAGTCGGGTCGGTTTGTCCGTACAACTGACCCGACCCGAATTTTTTACACCCCTATTTGAAAGCTTTTGTTATGAGAGTCTCACAGTCCGACAACATATGCTACAATAGATTTACAAATCGCCTAAGTTATGCCAAGTTCACTTAATATAGATTTGTTGTTGTTATGGGTAATTTTATTCCAATCTGGTAATACCGAAAATCCGAATGAATCCGAAGTATCCCTCGTGGATAGGGTCATCACGGGACATGAAGAGAAAGGAAGGAAAGCCAAAAAGAGGTAGGCTAGCCCACTTCCATCCTCGGCCTCGACTCAATACCGAGACCGACCAGGTATTCAGGCATGGGCCTATGCTTGGATAGATTATATCCACCGCCCCTGAGTTCCAGTAGGTCCCAATCGAGAGAATTGGACCCGAAATAGACCAGTAATAAGTAAAATAAACCCTAACAATGATGAAGGTATAAATACCCTTCTTACACCTTGGAAAAGGGAATATGAAAATTGAACTCTCTATACTTGTCCTCCATTAGCTCTCTTTAGCATGTTGCTTACATTTGAGAAACTGACTTAAGCCTTGGAGTGTGTGTGGCAAGCACCACATTGGTGTGTCGTGTTTGCTTTTTTTTTTTTGCAGGTCACGTCTTTCCTAATTCTACAAATTTAGTGTTTGTGTCACGTAAAGGTCAAGTGAGTCTCCTGACCGGATTTTGCCATCAACAATTGGCGCCATCTATGGGGAAGAAGGTTGACTGATGAACACTGCATACTGGGAAAATGAACAATGATTAAGGAGATGGAGAAGGAGGACCCAACACCTGTCGCAAATCCTGGGGATGGGAGTGATCCTCGACCTCGGCTGCATACCTAGGAGGTCGAGATGGTCACCTTGAAACGAAGGGTAGATGACATGGGTAAGAGTCTAGCCGAAATCCTAAGCATCCTGAAAAAACCAAGCCCAACTGATAACTTGAAAATATCAAGTTATTAGGTGTCTAATTTAAGCTTATTGTGAGCCTCAAGAGAGTAAAAATACCCAAGTTTTAACTAATTTATATGCTAGATGCAGTAATATTGATTTATTTGTATTCATGTGCTCATATTGATTATTATCTTTGAAATTCATATAAAACTGCACTAATTATGATTTATTGTTGCATCAGGAAAAGTTTGGCCAATTATGCTCTAGAGCATGACAAGCTTGAAAGCTTGTTGCTGTGGCAGTTGGGGCATGGAAAGCTTGTTGTTGTAGCAGCTGGCGCATGGAAAGCTTGTTGCTGTAGCAAGGAAAACTTGATGTTGTAGCAGCTGGCGCAAGGGATGCTTGTTGCTGTAGCAATGGAAAGCTTGTTGCTGTAGCAACAGGCGCATGGAAAGCTTGTTGCTATAGCAAGGAAAACTTGGTGCTGTAGCAGCTGGCGCAAGGGATGCTTGTTGCTGTAACAATGGAAAGCTTGTTGTTGTAGCAAGCGAAAGCTTTGTTGCTGTAGCAAGGGATGCTTGTTGATGCTACAGCAAGTTTCTATCCAAGCAATACATGCTTTGGCTCAAAGCAACATGCTTTGGCTCAAAGCAACATGCTTTGGCTCAAAGCAACACATGCTTTGGCTCCAAGGAACACATGCTATTGCTCCAAGCAAGAAAGGTTTATAAATAGGGGGAGATGAAGAATCAAAAGCATCCAGGGATCCAAGGATCCAAGTCTTTCTTAGAGTCTTTTGTTTTATTATATGTTGTAGCATGAACTAATTTAGAGTTTTATGTTTTATTGTATGTTGTAGCATGATCTAATTTCTTTTTATCAAGGCTTAGCCTAGGCGCCCATGAGGCATTAAGATTATTTTTTGTATGCAATGCAGTGAATCAATGATATTAATGCTTTCTACTTAGATGTGATAATTCTTTCATTACTAATATTTGTTTGATCAACCGATAGAGGTAGTAGCATGATAAATCCCGGAAGGGTAATGCATGTGGAAATATCTAAGTAGAGCAAGATAATGCATTACATGTAGTCTGGTTGTGTTAGGAATAGCTCAGCCGCTTAGGATATTTCATGAATGTGTTTGGGTTGCTTTAGGGATAATTCAACCGCTTGCAAGCATATAGAGAACTGATTAAACGCATGAATTAAGCAATAGGAATATTCTTAGTTCATCGCATGTGTAATACCGGAAGGGAATCACATGTTTATTTCTCGCTTAGGCATCAATATTCTGTCGATTCATTGTTATGCGCTACATTAATATCTTATCTGTCGCATGTGGTTGCTGCGGCGAAAATCTTGATAGCTCATCATCCATCGTATCTTTCTATCGCATTATTATTGTTTTTCTTTATCGCATGTTCAACCTGTCGCATCCATATTTTATTACCCCAGCACAACATCATTAGAATAGGATTTAATTTGAGATATTTTCTCTACTCGCCCCTTCCCTGTGGATTCAACCTTGGAATACTTCAGGTATTACTTGGTAAGTGCATAATTTATACTTGGATTAATGCACAACAACGATATATTCTTTAGTTAATTCAAGGTAATTAGAAGCAATTATATTTCCTATCACCAACACCAGAAAGTAAGGAGGGCAACCAACCACAGATCCAAGGAAAAGGAAAGAGGTGATGATCGAATAAACAAGTGATTCAGACAGTGTCACTAGGAAGATGCCAGAGTTGAAATCTATACATAACACGACCCTGAAGGATTCTGGCCCAAGCGACAAGAATGACTACGGAGATACATCTACCGCACCAGATAGAAGTAGTACATTAGGAACAAGTTTACGCAACATGATGGAAGGAAAGCATCGAGCAGGGAAAAATTTGAGCAAAGATTCTAGTAAACAAGTGATTCAGGGTTGAGGTCGAGCTTGAGACAAGAATTAAAGTTGATGTCGAGGCCAAAATTAGAGCCAAGATTGAAGCTGAGATTGGACAGGGAAATCCCAACTAGGGAGTGGAACTCTTAATGTTGCAGAAGGAAGTTGTAAGCCTACTAGAGAATGAACAGAAGGGGATAGATAAAGAAGATCTTGAGGATTTGATTGGACAGGCTGATCTGTCATTCACTGATGAAATAATGAAGGCTGAAATTCCACAAAAGTTCAAAGTACCAACCTTCCAACAATACGATGAAATAAGTGTTGGGTTTTATGCCCTAAAACTCGTAGATAATAAATATAAAATATTGATTGTTCTCAATAAAACATCACTGATTGTTATTATATAAAGAGTTATGGAATTATTAGTTGTTTTGTCTTAAATAAAGCCAAATCCAATAAACTAACATCCTAGGCTGTTGTATGAATCTTGAACTCTATGTAGAGACATATGGGGATTAGTGTTCAAGATACAGCCTAAAGGGTCTATAGTATAGGGATAAGGTTGGGTACTTTATCCTGGTAACACTATGGATACGACCCACTTTGTATTTGATACAAAAGCAATGATCCAACGCGTTCGTGTAGCTGACATGCGACTGAGAGTATCCTATGCAATGAGCATGCATAAGATCGGACCACGAAATAGTAACCGCTAGATGTAACTCCGTTGACTAGTTATGTTTCTATTTCACTAGGATGACCTAGGCAACTTAGTCTCAATCTTAAGTGTATTATGAACTCTTGTTCATGAGGGATTGTCCTTTGATTTGTATGAGTGAGAGTGGCCAGATCCCCAACTCAATAACCCTACCATTTTGGGGACAAGACTGAGTGGGTGGCTGGAAACATAATCACACAAGATGGAATTCACTCCTTTCCGACTTCAGGGTAAGTAGACGAGTGTTCCCTTTAGTGGAGTCTTTAAGTCTTAGACAAAGGGTCTTACTCTCTCATTGCAACGAGAGGGGTTTATGTTTATTAGATGGACCATAAACAAGTTGTTCTGTTGGGTTTTATGCCCTAAAACTCGTAGATAGTGAATGTAAACAAATTGTATACTTATTTCAATAAAGTATTATTGAGTTTCTACAATAAAGTGTTATTGTTAAATATTGCACAATTTGACCCAAATCCAATAAACTAAGATCCAAGGTTGTTTGTATGTAACTTTGTAACGCCCCACATTTCAAATTAAGCCTTTCTGGAGTAATTGGATATATTCGTTAAAATTCTAATTTGGAAAATTAGAAAGTTCAGTTTAGTTCCTAAACTTGGTGAGTTAAATCTTGATAATTTATAAATTTAGTTTTGGTCTGTATCTCCAATCTTCAAAAGAACCCGAATCCTTTTGATTTAGGATTACCCAATTATTTAAGATCTTTAATTCGGTTTAAACCTTGGATAAGAGATTTAATTTTGTATTTAAATTAAGGTATGCTCTTTATTATTTTTGGGCTATTACTCTTGGAAGAAAAGGAAACAATGGATTAAAAGAAAGGAAATAAGGAAAAGGAATGAAATAAAAGGGCATAAAAAAAAAAACCCTAAGTCATGTCTCTCTCCCTTTCTTCCTCTTCATTAGTCGTACCCCCCCCCCACGTTCTCCACGTCAAGCAGACCCACGCCGCCGTCCCTCAAGCTCGATTCTCCCTCTCTTCCTTGTTTTTGGCTGCAGCAGACCAAACTTATGAGAACACACGACGTTTTCTCTCTTCAATGGTGGACTGCAACATTAAGTGGGATTCTTGCAAGGTTGGTCGATACCCACGCGATTCCACCGGCTCTTGTAGGTGAGTTTTGAAGGTGTTCATATAACACATGCGGAAGCAATTTTAGGATCGAAGGCACTTAACTACATCAATTTTAGAAAATGAAAACATGTTGTCCAAATACCGTAAGGAGAGAGCAGAATTTTTACCAACCTTTTGGAGACCGATTCAACAACTCCCTTTGATTCCTTTGATCACGAACGGTGTGTGGACCACCTCTAGTGTCTTCCCTACTATTCTCCGGCCCAAGAACGACTTGTGGGAGTCTATAGAGATAGGGAATGGGAAGGGAATGCTTGAAGGTTCAAGCACTAGAGAGATATATGGAGATGAGTGAGTTTGAGACCAAAATCCAGCAGCATAACAATATGGAAAATGGCTCTACTTCCTTTGAATCTGATTCATACTCCTTATACAGACATCTTCCATGCAAAGAGAAGCCTCGTGACACTAGACACATGGTGAAATTGCAACTCAAAGTGGATTCTAGGTGTTTAATTCACAACACATGCAACTAGTGCATGGTTGTGTTGTTTTCCACTATGCATCAACATGCAAGAGTAGGAATGCCACTAAATCCACTTAAAATTGAATCTAAATTCTCAATTTTCAGCTTGCAATTCATTCCTATTTCAATTCAAAATTGAAATTGATTTCTAGGCAATTAATTTGTACAATTCCAAGTAATTTTTACATGATTAATCCAATTAATCTTTATAACCTAGTGCCATGAATTATATATGATTCCTAATACATATATATGGTATTCAAAACACTTTTAAATACTCCATCTCTCATTTTCTAATTTAATTCATAATTAAATTATTGTGTCAAACACAATTTACGATAATACCCGTTTTCCCGATTTTGAACGATTCAAAGCTTTTTATCTTTTTGTTCTAGGCTTTGTTCCGATATGAGCTAGTAGGGTGACCTAATGGACCTATAGATCATGGGCTCCAACGATTCGAGGCTAACCGACTAATCTCATTATCCAAGCTAGCCAACATTCGTTAACTACCGGGACACTCCACTATAGCCCGATAGTTGCACTCCCCTCACTATAGACATATTTTTTTGTCCACTTGATTTAACCATGATTAGTAAGTCGATCCTTCACAGGTTGTTCGTAGCTATAGTTAGGTCAAAAGCCCGTTTTACCCCTATAGTACTTCTAGTTCCTTAAGTCCCACTGATCCTCTAATGAACAATTGGTTTATGGTCCAACCAATAAACCGAGTCCCTCTCGGGCCAATGAGAGGGCGGGATCCCTTTGTTCAAGCCCCGGAGTCAGCACTTAAGGGAACAACCTCTCTACTATCCCTAATTCGGGTAGGAGTGAATTCCTTCTTGCACGACTATGTCCCCAGCTATCTACTCGTTCCTATCCCTGAAATGGGAGGCTTATTGAGTCGGCGATACTGAGCCACTCTCACCTATGCAGATCTAAGGATAAGTCCGAATAAACAAGAGTTCATAGTTAGCTCAGGATTAAGATCGAGTTACCTAGGTCATCACATGAAATACTCAGTCTCGTCAGTAAACGGTGTTATAAAGCGAGAGCGACTTATTTCTTGGTCCTGGTCTTATGCAAACTCATTGCATAGGACGCCCCCACTCGCATGTCTCTACATGGACGATTTAGGATCACATCGTCTATACCATCTATAAAATGGGTCGCGTCTTATAGTGTCTCCAGAATAAGGTACCCAACCCTATCCCTATACTATAGACCGTTTTGGCTATTACTCAAGCTTGATCCACTTTTATGTCTCTACATAGAGCTCAAGTGTTCATCCTATAGCCATGGATCTTAGTTTATTGGATTTGGGTTATTATATGTGCAATTTACTTTATTCAGTAATAACTTTACTGAATTAATCTCGATAACGCCTTTATCGAATAAGTATATAATTCGTTTAACATTCACTATCTACGAGTTTTAGGACACCAATCCCAACAAGTTTCGCACTCTTTGATGTTCTTTTCTCTTGTTTCAATCACTCACGAGTTCGATTCGTCAGATCCAAGTTCAACCTATGCAATTTTGGCAAGGATTCAAGCTAAAATCCCGTTTTCCAGCATTACCCACTCCAATTTGGACCCGAAATCACCTCGGTTTGGTGTCCCACACTTCGAACAGCCCCAAATTGGGTTACCCATAGCCTTTGGAGCTTAGTTTTGCAGTGTTGGATATTTTTGAACATCAACCAGCATGTGTTCAGGTCATTTTGGTAAGAACTAGCTTGACCCATTCATAATCGTCTTCGAAATTGATTTACTCAATCCTTATTGACTCTGAATTTCAGGTTTAGGCCTTCTTCGAGCTCTAACCAACGAGCGTTTGGGATTAGAATTGGCTTACAGTGATTACCCACAACCCGAACGGCTTTAAATCGGAGTGCCCATAACCTGACGGTTCGAGATTTGCGTTTTTGGGCATTTTCGATTAGCAACCAGCACACGTTCAAGTCTTTGGGTAAGATTTAAGATTGTTTCGTGCTCTTAGACCTTTGGAATTTAGTTGGTTTGGATTGCAAATAGCCTATAACCATTGGGTATTCTTTAATTCTTAGTTTTGACCCAATTTGATCGTTAGACAACACGTGTTTGTCGTTTGGGTGCTGATCAGTAAGTTCCAGCAGCCCTAAAGTCTCTAGAAATTGTCATAGTTAGATTTAAAATAGTTTTTAACCTTTGGGTGTCCTCTAGTTTCAGTTTAGTATCAATTCGGGCTTGGATCAACACTTATTTAAGGGATTTTAGTGCTGATTGGTTAACTCCAGCAAGGTTCCCGCCCCTTTTCGGTAAGCTTCAGCACCTTACAGCATGCTTTATGTCCCTTTTAATTTACATTAGGTGTTGGAAAGATTGTTAGGTTGTTCTCTAACCTCTAGGAAGCCTTTATTGTGCTTGTAGGTGTGCTTAGAGCCTATTCCAATAATTTCCAGCAAGCGATTGTTTGTTTTAGAAGCGCTCTTAAGCTATTTGTAAGTAGTTTCTACCTGAATGAGTCTGATTGTTTGTTGAGCATGCTGCTTGTGTTACTTGTTTTGTCTTATGTGTTGTGTGTGCTATATATATAACTTGAAATGTGATAAGCATGTTGCTTCGTTTATTTCTTAAGCATGAGACATTGTTGTGTGATAACTATGCTGCATAAGAGTCGTGTCTGCATAGTGTGTGATCATTGGGGAGAGGCGGAGCATGACGTGTAAATCATGTGCTGGGTGTGTGTGCGGAGCGTGACGCGGAATTCACGTGTGGGTGTGAGTGCGGAGCGTGACGCGGAAATCACGTGTGAGTGGCGCTGCGCATGGCACGTAATAATACATGTGTTGGGTGGGTTTGCGGAGCGTGACGCGGAAATCACGTGTGGGTTGTGAGTGCGGCGCGTGACGAGGAAATCACGTGTGAGTGTGCGGGCATGGCGCGGAAACCATGTGGGGGTGCATAGCATGATGCGTGGATTCATGTTGTCATCCCATTTTGCATGAAGCATGTATTGGCATTGTTGTTTTCGTGTTTACGAGTTTGTCGGTTTGTTTTTCGCTTTACAAGCATGACGTGTGTGTGGACAGCATGTTGTTGTGGTTGTTTGTTGTATGGTGGCTCACCGGGTGTGAGCTACTTACCAGTACTGTGGTTATACTGATACCCCTCCCCTTTCTTCCCCCAACATTTTCAGTTTATGCAGGTGTTGGCGAGTTTTATGTGCCCGATGATGTTGAGGAGGAGGCTCACGAGGAATGACCCTAGTAGCTGAGTTTGTTTTATTTTCTGGCCTATTGAGATAGGACTTTAATTGTGGTTCTTAGTCAGTTAGGTGGATTTAATCTAATGACTCTTTTGTAATATGTTTAAGTTCTAAATTAGTTAATCATCTTCTCGCTTCTAGTTGTGCATAGTTTAATAAAGTTGAGTTGCTCCTAGGAAGATAAGAGTTTTGCTTATACTTAAGGAAGTCGTGGTTTGTCATTAGTTATGAATACGAGACCTGACTCGTATTGTGGTTGTGGAGTTGGTTTCTGATGTGCTGAGCAATAGTGGAGTATAATAGAAGTGTGGTTTTGTGCTTAACAGGTGAGTTAAAATTTTGGGTTTGTCTTAGGTACGCCGTTATGCTGCCGAAATTTTCGGAGCTCTCAGTTGGTTTGATCAGGAGTTTAGTAATGTCTCTAGGCTAGTTATTAATAAAACCTGGGGCGTTACAAACTTGAACTAGTATGTGGGGACATACGGGGATCGATGTTCAAGTAACATCCTAAAAGGTCTATAGTACAAGGATAAGGTTGGGTACCTTATCCTAGTAGCACTATGTGATATGACCCGCTTTGTATTTGATACAGATGTATTGATCCAAATCGTCCATGTAGTAGACATGCGAACGGGGGTATACTATGCAATGAGTTTGCATAAGACTGGACCATGTGATAGCGAGCATAGCTAGCTATCTTTACTTATTTAATTTAGCTAGTCTTTGATGATTATTGGCCATTTTATCGCACTTTATTGTTTATTTTGTAGGAAATGGTTGATTGGAGCTATAGCGCAATATTGGAGTTAATCGGGTGCTCGGGACATGAAAAGATGCAAAGGAATGAAAAAGAATCAAAGAGAAAAAAGTCAACATTCGGTCAACATTTGACCAGCGTCGAGACACCATCTCTTGAGCGTCTCGACGCTGGCATTCCATATCAGAATAGGCGCAAAAAGGTCACAGCGTCGAGACGCTGCGACCTTAGCGTCTCGACGCTACCGTTATTTCCATTCCAGACGCGCATGTTTTAGAGGCAGCGTCGCGACGCTGTCTGGATAGCGTCTCGACGCTACGACGAAAAATCAGTATAAATCATTCTTTTCGGCTAGGTTTTTGGGGGATTCAATTTTGGGACTTCTTGGAGCCGAAAACAGAGCTAAAACAGAGGATTTGAAGGCTAAAGCAAAGGGAGCAAGGTGGAAATCAACCCATCGTTCGTGGGGATCGTGACGGGGACGTTCGGTCTCGGCCTACATTGAGTTTTTTCTTCCCTTTTCCTTTCTTTAACTAGACTTTATGGCTTTTACATGTTTAGTTGAGTTTGTAATTCTATTCATGAGTAGCTAAACTTGTAGCTTAGGGATTGATGTAGTTGATTAAGTTTATGGATTGAATTTATGGTTTAAGTTGTGCAATGGTTATTATGTTTGTAATCTTGAGATAATGCTTTCAATTAATTGGCCATTAGTTGGATGATTTAAGTGTTGATTCTTGCTCGGGAGAGGGGATTTAATATAGACTTACTCAAGATTGCATGACTAAAGTTTACTCTCTAATTCGTGACGGTTTTAGATTAACTTTAGAATTGGTCAAAAGATCTCATTGCCTTGCATGTTAATAAACTTAGATAGGGATATCAAGTTGGTTAATTTGCATGAGAATCAATTATACTCGGGAGAGGTAGTTGTGATTAAAGGGTCTTAGGCTCATAATTTCGTTGTGCATAATAACTTACTCCTGAAAATCAATCCTAGACTAAATCGGCGAAATCAATTCCCTAAGTATTTTTCCCAATTGAATTTCCACACTTTTTACTTGCTTTGATTTAGTCTTCATATCATTCACTCACTACTTTTTGATCCCTAAATAAAATTGAGCAAGATAATTCACAATACTTGATTTGCTTAAAAATCCAATCCAGAGGACGACACTCGTTTATACAAACACTTTATTATTACTTGACCCGTGTGCTTGCGGTTAGCAATTTTGCCTATCACCATGAAATTGTAAACCACTAGATATAACACCATTAACTAGTTAGGTTACTGTTTCAATAGGATGATGTAGGTAACTGAGTCTTAATCCGGAGTGTGTCATGAACTTCTTCTCATGAGGGATTGTCCTTTGATTAGCATGGGTGAGAGTGGCCAATACACCGACTCAATATGATTTCCTTTTTGGGAACAAGACCAAGTGGGAGGCTGAGCACATGACAACACAAGAAGAAATTCACTCATTCCCACTTTTAGGAGAAGTAGATGAGTGTTCCCTTAAGTGGTGACTCCGGGACTTGAACAAAGGGATCCTGCCCTCTCAGTGGCCCGAGAGGGACTTTCTGTTTATTGGTTGGACCATAAACAGGTTGTTCATTAGAGAAGCACTAGTACTTAAGGAGACAGATGTAACACAGGGGTAAAACGGTAATTTGACCCAGCTGTGATTACGGACACTCGTGAAGGATTGACTTACCGGTATAGGTCTATATCCGTGGACACAAAAATGTTCTACAGTGAGAAGAGTTCAGTTGTGGGTCTTTAGTGGAATGACCCACAGTTAATGAATATTGGTTAACGTGATTAATGAATTTAATCAGTTAACCTCATATCATTGGAGCTTCTGATCTGTAGGTCCATTAGGTCCCCTTGCTAGCTCGTAAAGAGTAATTAGGAACAATTATATCTTAAGAGAATTTGAATAGTTCAACTTCATATTGGGAATTAAGTTAATTGTATGAGATACAAATTAATATAATGTATAGTGATACATTAAAATATAAAGTCTAATTTGAAATTAAACTTTATTATTATGAGAGAAATAAATATTTGAAAAAGTTCAAATATTAATATGAATTTGATTCATATTAAATTTATAGGATATAAGAGAATTTGAAGGAGTTCAAATTTTAATATGAATTTGATTCATTTTATAGAATTAATTAATTGAAGGTCTGAAATTAAATATATGATATTTAATTGGGTAATTAATTAATTAACTAATAGAAGGTCTGAAATTAAATATATGATATTTAATTGGTGATTAATTAATTGGAAATTAATCAATTATGGAAATAATTAATCACTTATGGAAGTAATTAATCATTTATGGAAATGATTTAATCACTTATGGAAGTGATCAATAATCTATAATATATATAAAAGTACGAATGTGGAAGAAACTTTTTTTAGACGTTATTGACCTTCATTTTTTAAGAAATACCTAAATGATCCTTCATTTAAGTTTTATTTAATCATTTATATATCTCTTAACTCTACCTCTCTCTCTCCTACTCATCTCTCCCCATCTTAATTCTCTTTTACGTCCTCCCTTCAACCCATCCCTCCAAATTCTCTTTCACATGTACAAATGTCATAAATAGTTTTTTTTTTTTAATTACAAATTAAAAATTTCTCCACTCATGTATAAATAAAACTCATATTTTTTTTCCATATTTTTTTTAGACATTTTTTTCCATATAATTAAAGTATTAAACCATTTCACATTTCTACATATATGTCATAAATAGGATATTTAAAACTTCTCCACTCACTTATAAAGATAATTGAAAGAGATGTACTCAAAAAATAAATAAATAAATAATTACCAAAGCGAGCTTAGCTCAGCGGTAATTGACATGTATCCTCGACCAAGATGTCAGAGGTTCGACAAAAAAAAAAAAAAAAAAAAAAAAAAAGATAATTGAAAGTAATTATCATTTAATTATATTGAATATAAAAAGCTTTAGAATTTCAAAAGTTTTGTAACCTCCTCATTTTCTACAACTATAAAAAGGGTTATCTCCTACTCATTTCTATCAACAAATTGAGGTTCTTCTTCTTATACTTTTCTTTCTTTATTTTATTATTTTATTTTTTGATGTTAATTTCTTTATTGATGCAGTAGATTGTTAATTGTTTCAATTTTCAAAGCATTATTGTTCATTGTTCAATCTTCAAGTTGGTGGGAGGTAAAAAAGAAAAAGTTATATAATACACAAATATTGATTTTTCGTTTTCATAATTGTTATTTTAAAATTATTTACCATATGATTATTATTTCTTGGCTTTTAAATGACTATTCATACTTCAATTTTACATGTTTTATGTTTAGTTAAATTATGTTTTTTATATTTTAAATGTATAATTTGATAAAACTTTTACATTTTATTTCAAAACTAGAATACATAAATTAATTATTATTTTAAAATTTTAATAGCATATTTTTTAATAATCATTATTGCAAAATTTTAAATTTGTTTCTTAATAAATATAACCATATCTATTTTACTTTCTCATATTCATATATATAATTGAGGAAAAATTATCATTTTTAATTGAGATATATATATTTTTAACAAGTTTAATTGAGTAAAAATTGAATTCATCATTTTTTGTGTCCTTGTGTCTTACATATAGATTTTTTTTTTTTTTTTTTGAAGAAGTGTCTTACATATAGATGAAGTGTTGAATAATAAGTATTCCCAACTTCTTGATATTCCACACCCCAACACTACATCACTAATGTACATGGAATGTTGTTTAGCAATTGAGCAATAAAACAACCCTCTTTAACTTTTTTTTAAGATAAAACATAAACATTCAAAATTCATGACTTTTCATCTTCTTGTCTTTTTAATTCAATAAAGTTAATACCTAAGGCCTCGTTTGATAACCATTTAGTTTTTGAAAATTGTGCTTGTTTTCTCCTAAATTTCCTATCATGGCTTTCATCCTAGTTAAGGTTGCATTTGAATTCCTAGCCAAATTTTAAAAACAAAAACAAGTTTTTGAAAATTACTTTTTTTTGTTTCCAAAATTGGACTTGGTTTTTGAAAACAAGGTAGAAGATTGATATTAAAACCAAGAAACTTATGAGTGGAAGTATGTGGGTATAAGCTTAATTTTCAAAAACCAAAAACCAAAAACCAAATGGTTATCAAACGGGGCCTAAATTTTCATTTATTTTTCCTTTAAATAATACTAATTAAATTCATGTTATGAAAACTTTTACACTACCACACACGTTAAGATGAACATTTATTTTTTTATTTTTATTTTTTTGTTACTTTTTAGAAATGTTATAAAAATTAATTGTTGGTGGAATGAAAATATAAATATCCTTTTAGTTGTTAATAAATGAAAAAAATCAACTCACACTGTAACGATCCGACTAAAGAGGGGATAAAAGCATACAAAGAGGTCGCTACTACATGCATGAGTATAGAAAACTTTGATACTTTAACGCGGAAAATAACAATGTCTTTTATTTAATTCAAATAGGGCCCAAAACGTGAATAAGTTCCTCAATCAAATAATGAAATGAAAACATCTGAATGAATTTCGAATGAAAACAAAACAATCGTTTAAAACTAAGGTTCAACATGAAACTGATATTAAAATGAAAGGAGGTGAATTCCTAAGGAAAACAACATAATTTGCAGTTGCAATCCCATAGCCAGCCAAGCCACGACTCTCGCCAATCACCAACGCTCTCAAGTACCACCTGAAAAGGAAATACATGTAGCATGGGTGAGTATATAAGAATATACTCAGTAAGTAGCCCACTTAAGAGCCGAAACTGAAAACATGAGATCTAGTAACTTGAAACTGAAGTCCTGAACTTCTGGGTCTTAGCGAACATAGGGACCTAACTGAACATAACTTTCGGGTGTCTAACCCTAGGGCCACAACTGATCACATGGATATGCTTTGTCTAGGGTGTTAACCTATCCCCAACCTGTGCCAACTAGAGTGTTGTGTGGGTCAGTCGGTTAAGGTAAGTAAACTAGAGACTAGCTGGCCACCTCTAGCAGAACTACACCTATCCCAACACAACACCCCTGAATGTAAAGATAAAAATACGGTGGAGAAACTGACGCATGTAAACATGCCTGGTGCCAACTGGCGCACGAATAACGTGCCTGATCATAAGCTCAAGACCGTCTTGAGCTGAGAGAGCGCACGATAGCGTGCCTGAAACTGAGCTCTAACAGCCAACTAATAGAACACACGTAAACGTGCCTGACAACTAAGTTCTATCAGTCCTGAGATGGGGAAGGAACAGACTCTAGCTATGCAAGACTTAAAGAATTTGTAAGTCTACCAGAGGCCCTAAAACGTGGCTGAGGTCCCTATTCTAAGCCTTTCCTCGAAGAAGATTATGATCCCTAAACCATTATGAGGCTACCGAAAATTCGGCAGCATAACGGCATATATATAGGGAACCCAAAAATTTTCCTATTCACTTGGAAAGCAGATCAACACTTCTATATCCCACACTGTCCAAACACAAGCTACAAGGTACTTCGAACTATCACCACCAGAGCGAGACAGGCCTCGCATCCACAACCATCCAGATATGCAGAGCAACCAAACCATACAATCAAGCATGCTTACAAAATAATGAAAAGATATCCACTCAGAACAGCATCAGACATGCCAATGAAATACTCAACTTTTATACCACAACATGCTTCACAATGCAATAAACTATCATACCCATTGGAATCCAAAAGCAAGTTCAAGGCTCACAACTAACTCATGCTAGCATGTCAATTTCTCAAGAAACTAGTTCAAATTCGCGGGCTAAGCGTTTATCAAATCCAATAACTTGCAATAGGGACTAAACTTGAAAATAAGATCCAATAGCTACTTACTTAAACAGAAACTAAGCTTGCTGTCCAAACTCAAATTATACTCCAAAACGACAAATACTATCCCGAATGCCACGAAACCTTGGAAACAATTGCCACAATTAATGGGTAAGCCTCTAGCACCATAAAACCAACCAAAGCCCAAGCTTAGAACACTTAGCCACTGCCGATAGTGCCCAACTACACAGAAACTTGGAGACCGCTACTAGAAACACCGGTACAACCCGAAAGCCGCTGTAAACGCCGCCAAACGCTGCTGGACATGCCTAACCATCTCGCTGCCGGAAGAAAACCGCTAACACGACCACCCACGCTGAACAACACACCAAAACAGAGGAGAGAGAGTGACCGAGAGTGAGGGATCGAGCGAGAACGGTTCGCTTGAAAACACCCAAAGAAGAAGAGAAACTCTACCTGCTGGCCGGAGGACGACGCTGACGCCGCACCTGCTGCCCACGCCGCCGGAGAAGACGAACCCTAGTCGGAGAAGGGGAGTCGATGACGACCTGCAGAACAAGGGGAAACGGCGGTGCGGCTGGCATATACCCACGGCTGGAAGATGAAGGAAAAGGCGCAGGGGAGATGGCTGCCGAAACACGAAGAAGAAAACGCGAGGAGGCTACTGCTCAGGCCGAAAAAAAACGAGAAAGAAAAGGGAGGGGTGGCTGCATGAGATAAAAATAGGGATTTAGGGCAAAAGTTCCAACTCATGAAATTACAAAAATGCCCCTCAGGCTTAATTCAATTAAGAAACCATTAATTAGAGACATATAATCCCCACAATTCGAATCTTAACCCGACAATATTCAAATTTAGAGCAAGAAACGAGATTTACCTTAATTTGCCTGCGTTACACACACATTCACGTAAATAACCTCATTACAATATTCTCAAACGTTTAGAAAGAATCAACCCTATCGCAATCAAATTTTTGAGAGAGAATAAATTTTAAAATTTTAATCTTTTAGGAAAAAAAAAAACAACCCACACTACTATTAACACCTTTTCAACCCACTCACGTTCACATCATCTAACTCTCATTTTTTTTTTTATTTTTTAATTAAAATTATGCCATGAAAATAAGAAACAATAATTTCACCTTTATTTTAAAATTTAAATTTTTACCTTTTACAATGGGTAGAAAATTAAATTACATAAATATGAAAATTTAAATGCACTCATAACTGTTGATATATGAAATAAATATAAAAGAAGAATATCAATAGTTTAACTTCATTACACTTCATTAAATTTAAAAAGGGTTTGAAATATTAAAAGTTTTGGAACTTCTCCCTTTCTCACAACTATAAAAATGACGTGTCTTAAAAAAAAACTATAAAAATGACGTCTCTTCTATCTATTTTATAAAAAAAAAACATAGTTCTATCTTTCTTTCTTAGACCATTTATTAATCTTCAAGTTCTTATATGTTTCCTCTTCCAAAAAAAAAAAAAAGTTCTTATATGTTTCACATGATAGATAGAACATAGTTTTGATTCATGAAAGTGGCAAAGTGGTACTAAAAGTGTTTTACTTTAAAGAAATTAAAGGATTCATCTTCCTTACATCTTGTAATTGCTTTTTTAATTCTTTTCTTATTAGTATTATATTTTTTTTTCATGCTTTAAATTTGTTGATTTAAAATTTTCCAATGTTAATTTTGTTCAAAACTATTTTTTTAACGTTCATTCAAATACAACATAGTGTTTTAGTTAATATTATACACCATTTGACATCCATTTCATGTGTAAATATAGATCTATTTTCTTTGTTTTACTCATCTCATTCTTACCGTATTTTTAGAGTTGTAAAATATGTTTCATATGATAGAACATGATAGTTCTTTTTTTTTTTTTTTTAAATCATCAAAGTAGCAAAACAACATGAGAAGAATTATATAATTTAAAGAAATTGTATGTGATTAAGGGTCCGTTTGGAATACATTTTAATTTAAATGTTTTTTCAAGAATGTATTTTTTAAAAACATTTTGTCTAAAAATTATTTAGAATTAAAACACTCATATGTTTGGTTGCATTTCTTCGTAAGTGTTTTTATACTTAAGTTATTGTGTAGTTAAAAAGTCTTTTTTAAAAAAAGTTGGTTTCAAATGTTTCTCTCCAAATGGTTTATTTATCAATCTCATTTTCTAATAAGTCATTTTTAGTGGTTGCCAAACACTATAAAATTTTTCAATATGATTTATTTTCAATATGATTTATTTTGAAAATTAAACACTTGGAAAGTTAAACCAAACACACCCTAATAGAGTTTCATCTTTCTCTCTTTACTACTATTGTTTTAGTACATGTTATTGTTATCCATATTTATTCTTTTTAATCTATAATGGCAAAAAATTGAATATCATGTGCAACGCACGTATTAAAAAACTAGTTTATAGAAAAGATTAATCAATTATGGAATTGATTGGTTATTGAATTGATTAATTATGGAAAAGATTAAATCAATTATGAAAATAATTGAATTTAAATGAATATTTTATTCATGACCTTTCTCCTATAAATAGAACACTAAGCCTAGGGTTTAGGTACTACAACATAAGGCTACAAGAATTCACTCTTGCATTCTCTCTAGCCTCCCTCTCATATTCTCTCAACCCAAGAACTCTAGGGAGAATTTTCTCTCTAGAGTTTTTCCCATTCAAGATTAGGTAGTCCCACAACTATGTTCCTAATCTCGGAGTCATAGAGGGGAAGATCAATATTTGGTGTCCCAATTGTTGATGTTTGGTCCCTATGAAATCAAGAAAGGCGTTCTTGATATTTCAGAGACGACAACGACGGTATGTTTGCTTCTCCCCTTTAGATTTAGATCTAATAATTTTTTATACTTAGCCTTAAGTTTGTATAGAATTTGTTCTATGTTTTTTGCCAATGTAATGGTATTTTTGGATAAACAAAATTAACTATGAATCGGTCCCAATTACGCTACCGCTTTAACGGAATTGGGGAATTCCAAATCATTCAATTGATATCAGAGCCGATTATAGATTTAATTTCGTTTCTCTAAAATTAGCATTGATTCAATGGTGGGTATTTTAATTTCATATATGTGATATTGTTTTAATTTACAAAATTGATTATTTAGGCATATTTGTTGGCATTAGATTTATACTTTTGATTAGATCAATTGTAAATGCCAAAAAGGGAAATATTTGAAGATCAAGATATGTCTTGGATTTAAATTGCTTTCAATTTCTCAGGATATGCCAAATATGCCGGTCAATTTTGGTAGTTTTAATTTAATTATGCATGTGATGTATGTATTAAATTAATGGATTGTTGCATAAAGTATGTCATTTAGCTTAAAATCCCACCATAGGTTAAGTATATTCATGCATATTTATTATTATAAATGTTATAATGTATGAAATATGTATGAATTTTATTTTCATGAGTATTTAATATAAATTGTTATGATTAAATGGATAAAAAATGAGAAGCATTGAGCATGAAATTCCTTTAGTAAAGAATATAAAGAGTTATATTTATGAAAGTAATTTATATGCTTATTTATTTTCATGAGCAATTAATATAAAGTGTTATGTTAATGTATGAAAATGTGAATGCTTATTTTAATTTTCTTGGGTAATTAATTTAAGAGTTAAATTAATTGAAGAAAATTAATTTGCATTGAGCATGAAATTACTTTAGTTTAAAAGTATAAGAGTTATATTTATATTAGTAATTAACATGCTTATTTTTCATGAGCTATTAATATAAATGTTATTTTAATGTATGAAAATGGTAATGCTTAATTTTAATTTTCTTGGGTGATTAATTTAAGAGTTAGGCTAATTAAAAGGAAATTAAATTGCATTGAGCATGACATTACCTTAGATTAATATAATTGTTATATTTTTGGTATGCCATGTATGCTAATGTATGGTTCCATAAATTAATTAGAATTTGATTGTTAATTTATTCACCATAGTAGCATGTTATAAGGTTAATTCATTAAAATTTATAAGTGTTATAAAATTAATGAATAGAAACCTTTAACCTATAACAAAGATTTGATTGCAAACATAGAATCTTAGGATAAATGGATTAATTTTAAAATGTTTAAAATTAATTAGACCTAAGATCACGTTTCTAATAGGATTAGATTTATTCTTAATTAAAATTAAAAATAGTTTTAATTGACTAAGTAGGAAAAACATTACTATGGTTATAAGGGAACTCCACCGGTTAAGTTCTATCTAAGGCAGGGGGTACTTAAGATGACGGTTTACGGAACACCTCCTACCTGGGAACTGACCCGGAATACCGGAGTTGAGTTAATCATTGTTAAATGTTAGCATGCAATGTCACTAGGTTTATTAAAAGAGTTTAATACACCTAGATCTTTAGAGTAAAGACTTTACATTACTATGGTTATAAGGGAACTCTCTCGGTGAAGTTCTGTCTAAGGCTGGAGGTATTTAAGATGACAGTTTACGGAACACCTCCTACCTGGGAACTAACCCGAAACTTGAGTTGAATAAACCATAGTCATGTTAACTTGCAATATTGCTAGGTTTATTAAAAGAGTTTAATTCACCTAGAACGTTGCAGTTAAACCCTCACCATAAATGTTATAATAGGATTAGACTTAGATAGATTGACTTAGCCGAATTTATCTAAGGTAGATAAGCCTAAAATATGGTAGGACATTTAAGTGGGAGTGAGATGCGTGTCGACGTATCCTCGATCTTCGCCCTTAGTTCACACCGTGAGAGTTCTATGGTCCGCCTGCGTGTTGCCCTGGTGCAACCATCCCTTTGGAGGGCCCAACCATAGAATTCGGAACACTGTGAACTCCTGAAAAAGGATAAGGATTCTTAGGTAATCACCAACAGTTGTCTTTCCCCTGAGTTCAACCATCCCTTCGGTAGCTTGTTGGTGCGTGCCTTTGAGTTCTGAAAGAGTGAGGATAAATATAAAAGTGAGAGGATAAATGTGAGAGTAAAAACAAGATTGAGTTTTTACTCTCACATTCCCCTGAGTTCACACCGTGAGGTTCATGCTCGGCTTCGTGTCGCCTTAGGAGCGACCTCCCTTCGGAAAGTGTTTGCATGGATCAATAACAAGGTGAATGGGAAAAATGTCTATAGTAAGTGGGAGCGGGACACGTGTCAACGTATCCCTCGGTCTCCACCCTTAGTTTGCACCGTGGGAGTCCTATGGTCCGCCTGCGTGTTGCCCTGGCGCAACCATCCATTCGGAGGGCCTGATCATAGGATCCGGAACACCGTGAACTCCTGAATAGGATAGGGTCACTTAGGCTAATCACCAACAGTTGTCTTTCCCTTCAGTAGCCTGTTGGTGCGTGCCTCTGAGATCTGAAAGTGGGAGGGTTACACTTACGGGGATGAGTTAAATGTGTTAACGAATCCTTGACCAAACAACGGTAACTAAACACTAATGAAATATGGGTTATTTTGGTGTTAGGGCTTGGTTGAGATTGTCTCAATTTAGAGGAGGAATAGCTGACCACCCTTCGGTGGCTGTTGTTCTAAACCTCTGAAGTATCTTTGAAAAAACTAAATCAATAGTTTGCTAGGGTTTCTTTGATTGCTTGTGTGTTTTTGCTGAATTTGATTGCATAAGATGTAATGGGTTAGTGCGATAAATAGTCAAGTAATTTGTTATTTCAGCAATTCAATAATAAAATATGTGCATTGTCTTACGCCTATGTAATAAATAACAGTGATTATACAACAAACTTAAATGATTAATTTGTGGTGAATGATTTAAGATTAGTCTTAATAGAGGAATGTCCTCATGCCCAAATGTCTAACTCATTAAGAAGTATTCCTAATGAATATGACATTGGACCTTGCTCAGCCAAATAAGACTTATCTAAAGACAGTAAATTTGATTTACTAGTTTTGGAAGCGCGATTTGTGGATAATGATGATGCTGCCTGAATACTTGATTCAGGGGGCCACAAATCACATTTGTTCTTCTTATTAAAAGGAATAAGTTTCTGGCAACAGTTTGATGCTGGTTATATAGCTTTCAAAGTTGAAACTAGAAAAGTTATCTTGGTTGTAGCAATGGGGAACGTTAAGTTATTTTTCCCAGTGGGAGCAAATACATATTATAAGATAATGTGTATGTATTTCCTAAGATTAACAGAAATTTGATTTCTGTATCTTATATGCTGGAACAATGTTGCTCTGTACCTTTCCCTGCTAACGCAGTTCATTTCAAGAAAGGGAGTTAATTTTTGTTCAGCTGAACTGAAAATAACATAAATTTTTTAAGACTAATCAAGAGTAAAATAGTCATGAACATTGAGTTGTTTGAGGCTGCTACTACTCAAAGAAATGAGAGGCAAAGGTTTTCTCCTAAAGGAAAATACCTTTCTTTGGCGCTTAAGGTTAGGCCATATTTACCTCAATATAATTGGGAGCTTGGTCAAAAGTAGACTTCTAAGCAAGTTAGAAGATGACTCTCTACTACCTTGTAGATCATGCCTTAAGGGCAATATGACTAATAGGTTCTTTTGCTTGGAAAGAACTATAGAGCCAAAGAGCCCTTAGAGCTTGTACATTTGGATCCTTGTGGTCCAATATGTTAAAACAGTGGGAGGGCATAAGTAATTCATCTATATTGTAGATAATTACTCAAGGTATGAGTATCTCAACCTAATGCAACTGAAGTATAAAGCTCTTGAGAAATTCGAAGGGGCTTGGGACTAAAGTTGGAAACTTGTTAGGTGAGATGATAAAAACACTTTGATCTGATCGAGGTGTAGAGTATGTGGGACTTGAGATTCCAAGACTATTTAATAGAACATGGAATTACATCCCAACTCTCAACCCCTGGTACACCTAAAAAGAACTGTGTATCAGATAGGAGAAATAGAATCCTATTGGATATGGTTCAGTTCATTATGAGCTATGCTCATTTGCCTGACTCGTTTTGGGGTCATGTAGTGTTGACTGCAGTGTGTACTTTGAACAACGTTCCATTAAAAAAATGTTTCTGAAACATTTTTTGATTTGTGGATAAGGCGTCAAAGTGGTTTATGTTATTTTTGGGGACCCTGTTCAAAAGTATACCTATTCCACTACAAGAAATAACAGAAACGATAGCTAACAAAAAAAGCTATAAAAGACCTATTATAGCCTTTTTCGAAGGTCCTGACAGCCCATGTTATTAAAAGTCTGGGACTTTTTATAGCGTTTTTGTAGAGTTATAATGAATGCTATAATAGAGTATGAAGGTATAGCTTATATACATTGCTATGTAAACTTTTTATAGTGTTTTGTATTAAAGCTATAATTTGTTTACATAGCTAAAATATTGTGCTATCTTTAACATATAATAGCATTTTTTTAATGCTATAATATAATATTTATAGCTTTAATATTATGCTATAACAAAGTTTTTAATGTTTTCTAATTGCTTATAATTATTGTAATAACCATTTGGTAGCATTCATTTTACAATATTAATTTCATTTAAATTAATTAAATTTTGTTAAAATTTACTTCAAGTGTTCATTCTTAGCTAAATCCACACACAAGAAATAATTCATAACACATTAAATACCATGATTCCCATTCATAATTGAAATTTCATAATCTATTTACATTACAAAATAAAGCATTCAATAGTTTCCTAGAATAAAGAAGTTATCCAAATGATACAAGATGAAGTATTCATTGGATATAATTTCCAACAACATATACTACTTCATAAAATACAAAAACATTGCCAACGAGTCCATAAGTCACTGAAGACCTCAAAAAGATCACCAACGAGTCCATAGTCAGCAACCTGCATATTAGAGTTCACCTTCCTCTCTTTGAATTCTTGATGGGCGAGGATTATTCTAAAAGTTCACCTTCCCTACATCCTTTGTGCAGCTTCATTGGCAAGGAGCTTCTCCTTTGCTTTGGTTTTGGCCTATGACTTAGAACCAATGATTCCACCACCCACAACTTCTTATACTTGTCATTGAAGTTTCCCTTCGCAAATAGAACACAAAAGCTCATTCTCACTCAAATCCATGATCCATGGTATGAATAAGCAATACATTGACATGGATGTACTGAAAATTTATTATGTTTATCGACCAAATCTCAGAACTAGAAATTATTTATGAACTTGATTTACAGGACGACAAGGGCATGCATCAATCCAATGACATCGGGAATCTTACCAATCAGCCTATTACCCAGTAATGATCTGTAACAAGGAGAGAATACAACTAATTAAAATCGCATGAGAGACTGAGAGAAGTCAATTAAAGAGGTAAAAAACACTCGAGTCAAGGAGTTCTAATGTGACAAAATCACACAAGTTCAAAGGAGTCTCACAATGTGGCCACTTGAAGAAATCCAATGTTGTATGGAATCTCCCCTGAGATCTGGTTGTAGGATATATCCCTGAAGAAATATACAAGAAACACTAATAAAGATATCACAACTGGATTATGTGAAGAAACAAGAAAACATACATCAGAGAAAAATCAGTTGAAAACATACAGAATTTCAAAACTTGTACAGTTCAATAACTATGAAGCAATAAGCCCTAGATTAAAAAGAATGATTATATAATCCACACTTACAAGCACCACAAGCCAGTCAATTGACACATATCAGAGGACAACGACTCTATTAAAAAGTTCCCTCGCAATCCACTGATAACACGAAATGAAAGTTCAAGTGCTTGTGGAATGATTATCCTTAGCTTAAATATGTCAAAGAAACTTGAGTGAAGAGGTTTTTACAGACAAGGGAAATCACTATGCTGATTGCAAATATCTGGAGGAGACATGTTACCAACAAGGGAAATCACTATGTTGATTGCAAATAACTGAAGCCTTTGTGAACGACACCAGAAGCCTCCAATGTGATGACAAAAATCAAAAGCTTTATAGCATATGAAAAGATAGAAAATAGAAAACGTCTTACCAGATATACAAATCCTTCTAAAACTTCAATATTGTACTTTACATCTTCCTTTCCCAAAATTTCAGTCTCCTCAAGAGGAACATCTGGAACAACAAACCCTATAAGAAAGTGAAATTTGACCACAAACGTATTCACAAACCCAAGGTTGAGAAAGGTCACATATTTTCCTTGGAACTTTTTAAACCAAGAAAAACCAAGTTAAGGTTATTGTACATAATATGTAATAAAATGTTGAAAACTCATGCAATGCTATGCTTTAAATACCAAATGTCTCAAATTTTTGGATTAAAACAAGCTCCAATAGAAGTAGAATATCCCAGCACAATGAAAATAAATTAAAACAAGGATATCCAAATACCATGTTCTTTAAGAAATATGTGATAATAGGTCCTTAACTAAACTTATCTTCTATCCCATACTTCAACTTTGCACCAATCACTAGGATAAATATCTTTTCAGTATAATATTTCTATTCAAGTTATAGAAAAAGCCAAAACTAGCGTTTGGATCAATCTAACTATTGGCCTAGCCTTTATCATGTCATCTTGGAAGTAGGGCAATAATAAATTAATAAAAAATCTAATACATTATAAGAAGATTTGGTGAACTTATTAATTACCTCGTACACCAGCATCTTTTATTGTTATCAAGAAGTTCTCAACACCACGTTTAAGACTTGGGTTATAATATGTAAAAAGGGAAATTGGACAAGAAAGCATAATGTAAACGTAAATATCAAAGTAGACCAAAAAAGCATAATGAGAAAAACAAGAAAAAATTGCCCCCGAGCCAAATAAAACAAGAAATATAGCTTCAAGTCAACCAAAATCCAATAAGTATACAATATGCATATAGAACATTACAAAAAATACAAATGGAGGACCCCCCCCCCGAAAGCAAGTCTTATAATGAGAAACTTAGCCCCCCTAAAACCTTTTGACCCCTCCTTCAAATACACAAGAACAATAAAAAAAGGAAGCAAGTCTTGCAATCATTCTAAACAAGTCCAACAAGTATACATTGTGCTAGAAAACATTACAACAAATGAAGAAATTTAACTCCACCAACCTTTTTAAGCCCACATTCCTCAGATATAAGAAAAACTAAGTCTAATCCATGTACTCTAAACTTACATACAAAACAAGAGAAAAGAAGAAATGAAAGAGAGATTAAGAACTGAAACTTCATATTACAGCTTCTTTTTTATTCTAAAAATTCTGAAAAAGACAATTGAAAATCTCAAAGGGTTGAAACACAATAATTTCTCTAATGGTATCATTAAAGAACTCTGGTCAAGGTGATATCTCAGGAAAAGTAATTCATACCTAAAATGGATTTGTCATGATTACAAATGAACATAAATATGTATTCCAAGATACAAAAAGTAGAACAAAATTTAAACAGAATATTGTCAATCCATAAAAAAAATGTAGCCATGTTGTATACTTTATACCAAAAAACAACAGTAAAATCAAATAGAGGGCTGTGAATGCTCCTACCTAAAAAAAATGTAGCCATATAATTCTGTAACTCATACCATTTAAGCAAGCCAATGATATCAGGCTAGGCTGAAAACTGAAATTTCAGTATGAATTAGTTTGGAATAGGTACGAGCTAAAGTTTATTAGTCGTCTTACCATCGTTCAATACACTCATAGAAAATCGTTTTCTGTTGTACTTTAAACGAAAGACAACCCCTCTCTTACCACTCCGCTGACGCTAATGACACCACAAGTGAATAAAATCAGACAAGTAAACCTTCGGACAACTAAGGTCGCGTTTGATAACCATTTCATTTTTGGTTTTTGGTTTTTGAAAATTAAACTTATAAACACTCTTTCCACCTTGATTAGTCGTGTCAGTATGTTCAGAAATATAGTCGTCGATAGTAATCAATCCAAGTATAAATTGACAAAATCAAGTAGTACCTGGTAAGTCCAGGGTCGATTCCACAGGGAAGGGATATTCACAAAGTCTTTAACAATATTTACTGATCTAAACTCACAAACGTATGATATTATTTAAAAGAATAAACAAAAGATTTGGTATATTTGAAAAGTAAATACTTGCATAAAACAACACATGCGACGAGAATGAAAGGAAAATTTATAAGGAGAATAAAATCAAGGCTGTTGCGGTTGCAACCTCATGCATTTACAAGAACTTTTTAGCGCATACTTTGAGTACTTGATCCATTAATGCCTAAGTGAGAAAAATTCATAAGTTTCCCTTCCGGTACTCCTTATGCGTTTAGCACAAAACTATCAATTGGTTATTTGACTAGTTTATGCGTGAGGCTTAGTTCTCTAAAAACTTACAAGGGACTGCGTTAGTCACAACGCAATCACAGCTCATGCATGCACTATCTTTTAGCGGTAGTATTTCTGTTCTACCAAGACTACATGTCATGCGCTAACTTGTTCTACTTAGAGATGTCCGCATGCATTACCTGTCAGGGATTTAGCATACTGCTACCGCATCTGGCTGGCCAAGCGGGAGTTAGTAATGAAAAGATTTTAGCAACTAAGTAGAAGGCAAGTAATGTTTCATTTATCTCAAAATATGTGCTTACAAAATATACTTATCACCGCATGAGGTGATTGCGCTAAGCCTTGAAGAAGAATTTAGCTCATGCGAGCAAAACAAGACATTATGAAATAGAACATTACAAACACAAGCTGCTCCTAATCATAGTTCTCTGTGATTTCTTTCTTTCTCCTTCGTTCTTCTTCTCTTTCTCCTCAATCGACTTCCCCTTTCTTGGAATATGGGGCTTCTATTTATAGGCGAGGGAAAGAGACTTCTCCAAGTTATTAGCAACTTGGGTTAATCATCATTAGACAACTTGCTCAATTTTCAGCCCTTTTTCCATCCACTTGCGATAGTTGCAAAAGTTGTGTCAGCGCTTGTCTTGTCATCATCTTATCTGTTTCTTGATCATCTTGGAATGTGTGCCTGCGCTGAGAAGGAACTAAAACAAACAACTGAATTAGTTTGGGTTAGCGCCCTATATTTTATAATTTCTCACCGCATACATGAATATAGCTCGCCGCATAAAATTATCACATTTTTCTTTCTGTTTGCGTTGAAGTGACGCATCTTTGTTTCTTTTTGGCCTTGTTTTGATCTAAGTTTAAAGGACAAATAACTTGCTTTTTGTAAGTTATCACACCTATCCATTTCTTTTTGGTTGAACTTACCTCATTCCCATGTTTTTAAAAACAAGTCAAATTTTGAAAACAAAAAAAAAAAAATAGTTTTCAAAAACTTGTTTTTGTTTTTGGAATTTGGCTAAGAACTCTAATGTCTCATTAACTGTAACGCCCCGTGTACATTTGGGTGTGTTTAAATTCCATGTTTCAAGTTGAAAGAAATATAAACTCTATTTTGGCTTGAACTTAGGGATTTAATTATATACTAAGGTGTGGGGAAATTAATCTGTTAAGTTAATTAGTTTCTCTCCTTAAAAGCTCAATTAAAAGTTAGCCAGTGTTGGTTACCTAAGAGTTAAAGCGTTGAAATATTCACGCTTATTGGGGGTTAGTTGAAAGCTAATCTTGGATTGACTATTTTTGGGGTTTTTGGTTAATTGGTAAAGAAAAAGAAATTTTGAAGAAAAGGAGTAAGAGGAAAAAACCCTAGAGCTCTCTCTCTATCTTTTCTTTTTCCCTCAATCTCGTGTGAGACCCCCCTCCCATCCGTTCGTTCAGCAAGCCGAGAGACCCAGCCCCTTTGCCGAATCTGCAACCGCCGTTGTCGACACGCCGAGCCGTGGGTCGCTCTTTTCTTTGCGATTCTTCTCATCGCAAGGTCTCTCTTCGCGCCGTCTCTCTTCCTCTGCGCGTCTCTCCCTCTCTATCATGAAGCCCCCTGCTGTGGGTAGCCACCGCCGCTGCTCGAGATCGCGCCTGAACGTGGAAATCGCCCCTCTCCCTCACTCAACGTTCGCGTGGTGTCCGTTCAGCCACAACCGCCGCTTGCTCGCACCGCCACCGCCATCTAGTCACGTGTGAGAGATTTTGCGCAGCTTTATCTCCTCCGTTTCGCCATCTTCGCACCGTCTCCTCCCTGTCTGTGTGTTGTTCGGCCAAGAAACCTCGTGGGTAAGCCTTTTCCCTTCCGTTCTTGTTGATTTAAGGTCGATCTAAGACTCCCTCATGTCTGTATGGTTAGATCTTGCGCATTTTAGCCATAAAAGTCGTGGGTAAGCTCTTGTTCCTCTCATTCTTGGATGAAATAAGGTCGATCTAACCCCCTTCGCTCTTTTCAGTCGAATTCGTGCACGTCCAGCAACTTGAACCTCAGTTCCTCGCGTTTTTGTCTCTGTCCAGCTGATCGTTTGGCCTTAGGTCGCTTCGTTTGGTAAGTTTTTGCTTAACCCATTCTTGGTTGAAGCTTAAATTTAAATACCCATTCTTGTTTAGTGCTTTAAATGGAATGCCCATTAGTATTAGGTGCTGGAAAATTGAGTTTGGTTTGATTTTCTGATCTGCTGCGTCGTCTAGGTGTTCGATTAAGTTCAAAACACTTCTACTTGATCACCCACTACCCAAGGACTATTCTAGCGCATCGTTAGAGGTTTGTATAACCCGCCTAGCATTGAAACGGGACTGTTTGGGTAAGTTTCCATGCTATCCCTTCGCTTTTAGCATTAAAGGTTGCTATCCATTAGTGTTTTAGCCTTAGAATCATGATTTTGTGGTTACCCATTGAATATGTAGGCTCGTAGGAGTTGCGTAACTTTTATAGAACCTAGATTTTGGCTAGAAGCTTGTAGTTTTTCAATGCCCATTAAGTCTCGTTGCCTTAGTGTGTTTCCCGACCCTTAAAGGTTCTTAAAGCATGAGTTAAATGAGCTTTAGGTTGCTGTTTGAAGCTTATGAAGCATGTTAGATTAGATCCCCATTAGTTGTTTTAGGTTTGGTTGCGTGCCCAGTTCTTAGTGCACTTTATGTGGGTCGTTCACTTGCTGTCCAGCTGCTGAAAAGCCTTATCTGGAGCCGTTTGGCGAACACCCATTGCCCGTTGTGCCTTAGACATGGTTTCCCAAGGTCTAAAGGTTTTGGGTTTTCATTTTGGGGTACATTTAAAGGCTATCCAGCAAAGAAATGAGCTGGGTAAAGTGGTTTTAGCCCCTAGTAGCTTATTAGGTCGTTTCCTCTTAGTTTAGTCTTTGATGGTAGCGTTTTTGGTTGTAGTTCGAGGTGCTTGTGGAGCTTGGTGCAAGTGTTGCCTCGTTGGTATTTGGAAGCGTGTTTTGTAAGTAGTTTCTACTTGCTTGATTTGTTTGATTGTGTGAGCATGATGTTTGTATTATGTTTACCCTTGTTCTTGTGTAAAGCATGTTTTGTTCTATATAAATGTATTGAAGTGCTTGTGTGGAGCATGTTAAGTTGTTTACAATTGCTCTGAATCGCTTGAGATGAGCTTATTTCATTTAGTGCTTGGGATAAGCATGTGTGTTATTGTGATAAGCATGATTTGCTGAGTTGTGGTTGTTGTCTAGCATGATGTGTTGGGTGTCAAGCATGTTGGTTAGGCTAGCTTGTGTCACGGGAAGTGTAGCATAAGTCTAGCAATAGCGTTGCATGATGCGTAATTCATGTGTAGGTGTGCAGCGTGGTGCGTAACTCACGTGTTTGGTTTAGCGTAGCATGACGCGTAATGCATGCGGGTGGTGCGTAGCATGGCGCGTAATGCATGTGAAAGGATTTGCGTAGCGTGGTGCGTAATGCACGTGTTGGTTTGCACAGCATGACACGTAATTCATGTGTTAGGTGCGGAGCATGACGCGTAAATCATGTGTGGTCTAGTATAGTGTGGGTGCATAGTGTGGGAGGCTTATGCATGATGTGGTTTTGGTGTTTGTGAGCATGTTGTTGGTTTATTGCTTTGAGGGCATGTTAGTTTTACTGCTTTTGGAAGCATGTTGTATGCGTGTGAGAAGCATGTTGTTTGAAATTGTTTGATGTTTGTCGTCTAGCTCATGTGAGCACTTAACAGTATCGCGGTTGTACTAATACCCCCTTCCCCACCTTCCCCCCAACATTTTAGATGTTGCAGGTATTGAGGATGATCCGGACCTTGGTGGCGAGGAGGAGAACTACGTGGAAAATTCCTAGAGTGTTGTTATGTTTCTTAGTAGCTTTATTTTGTTGCTGGAGTTAGCTTGAGTTGGTTTATTTTCGTAGTGTCCAATATGGTGAGGGACTCACCTGAGGAAGGTTTTGTTTCTGAGATTAAACTAGACTTGTTTATTTTGAATAAGTTTAATAAATGCTTTAGCTAGTGGTCTAGCCCTTTGTTAATAAAATGTCTTTATGATTCCGCTGCATGGTTTTGGGTTATTTTATGTATTGATAAGGTATGACTTGTCTAGAGGAGGTAAGTTTGGTGGAGTTTGGCTTTCTTTGCATATTCAGAAGTGTTAAAAGTCTTTAGCAGGTGTTGTAAAATTATGGGATAACCAGTTTTACACCGTTATGCTGCAGAAATTTTCGGTACATTCGGTCTAGAGAAGTTATCCTAGTTGTTTATGAGTCTAGAGTAAGTAGTAGCGTCGCTAGGCTAGAGGTTAGAGAAAATAGAGTGAAAACAAACATAATTTTGAAAAACCAAATGGTTATCAAACGGGGCCTAAGTTCATAACAACAAAACTTAAACTAACTTATCTAAACTTAATGAGCATAACATCAAAACTAAATTTAACAAAACTTAAACTTCTGAACATAACAAATAAATTTATCAAAACAAATCAAGTACAAATAAATAAGCCTACTGTGTGTACTCAAACCAATCTTCAAGCACTGACCACAACCTTATACTCAAATCATTGGCTACCATAACTGCAGGATAGCCATAAAACAAATCTAAAAATAGTTTACTAGCATTATATATTACGCAAAAGTATAGAGTTCATACCTATTTAGTAGTTCTTTCTTGTGAAGTAAAGCTAGACAACTCCGCTACGATTCGAGTATCAACTTCATTCAAATTCTCTCTAATAGAACATATTAACAACAAACAAGTTTTGTAAGATTTCACTAGGAACTAGAGGACCCAATTAGCAAGGGCTATTTTGTTGGACACAAATTTTGTAAGAAATCATAAAGCAGTAGATTGATACCATTTTCTTTTTCTTTCTTTAAGTCATGTCTGAACTCTGCTTTTCCCTCCATCTAACTCACAAGTCAAAAACCAGTAAGCTCAGTCTCTATGCCAAACGCAAATATTATATGGAAACAAAAACAAGATGCAGATATGGATTGAAATGGAATTCCCAAAGATTGAAGTTATATGAAGTGCAAATGCACACCATTTAGTATATGAGCTACACAATTTAGAAAATTGAAGTTATTTGAAGTGCAAATGCACACCATTTAGTATATGAGCTACACAATTTAGCTATTTTCTCTCCCTCACTGTGAAACTCTTTCAAACTTTTGTTAGGGACTCCTTAAGTAACTATGGTATATGTCTATATTTCGCTTAATTAAGGAAACAATAACCTCTTATCACTATAATTCAAAGGCTATAAAAAAGCCTATTCAAAGGCTATAATAAGAAACACTATAATTCAAAGGCTATAAAAAAGCCTTTTTCTTGTAGTGATTCTTCAGTAGTTTCAAGACATAATACATACACATTGGTCAATAACTAAGAGAGAAACACACTAATCTTGTCATGGCATATTAATAAGAACATCACACATCCTATAGTCCATGTTCTGATATACACCTCCTTTTTATGTATTACAAGCAAAGAGAGAAACAAATTAAATTGGGTAAAATGCTTCGGTCTGGCTATCATTAAAGTAAAAAAAAAAGGAAACAACAAAGAAAGTTGTTTTATAGAAGGAAAAGAAATGCTTACAAAAAACAACAAAATTATGTTTGTTGAACGAGAAATTTTGTCCAATCACAAATTGCCACTTCATTATATAAAATTAATTAAATTTGGGACCAATTATAAATTGACATGTGTCCCAAATTTAATTTGAAGACAAAGTTGGCCAATTATAAATTTAAAGAGCCAAATTTATATTTGATCAATTAATTAGAAAATAAATTATTTTGATCAAATTAATTAATTTGACCAATTATTTAACAAAATAATTAATTGGATCAAATTTGGGTCTTTTAAATATTTGGGTCATATGATCTTGGGTTAAATATTAACCAAACCCAAAGCCAAATAGTTGAACCAAAGACCAATAAAGCCTAAGTCCAAGTTGTTAGACCCAAAAGTCATCAGGGCCCATCCTGCGAGAGCTCTGTAAATAGAGGTGCTCTCCTCCATTTCAGGGGTTCAAAAATTCTAGACTCTCACAAAGACAAGAGTTCAGAATTTTAAAGCTCTCAAGCAGAACCAGAGAATTCAGAGAGACTCCACAAAGTCTGAAGGCCAAAGACTCTCTGCAATCCATATAATTCAAGTGTTGAACACCTCTTGAAGACCAAACACTCTTCAAGACTTCAACACTCCTTGAAGATCAAAGACTCTTCACGACTTCAACACTCCTTGAAGATCAAAGACTCTTCAAGACATCAACATTTCTTGAAGACCGAAGACTCTTTCAAGACTGGAAGACTTCAAGCTTCAAGAATCCATTGAAGCTTCAAACTCGAGATCAAGCGGTCCAGCCCTCGAGTGAAACACATTCACACACAAGAGAGAGAATCAGAGGATTAAAGTTAGAGATTGTACACCCACACGCATATTACATCAATACAAATACATATTTTATTCCACGTGTCTTCATCTTTGAAGTTACGTGTGAACAAATTGGCACGCCCAATGGGACAATCTCTACCTCTCATCTCTCTCTCTTATCTCAAAACACAAGTGTAAACATGTCGTTGAAGACTTCCTCAATGGTCGCTGTCATGAACAAGTCTTACATCGGTTCTATTGTCTATTGTTGCTTCAATGAACTGACGTTGCAAGAAGATACAACTTCTATCGTTGCAGGCCAAGAAACAACCTTGTAGGGGGCATATACTAATGATAAGTTTCTTGTTAAGTATAACCCTTTGTTTGAACCTGATTCTGACATAGTGACTGTCATAATGACTGAGACAAGAACTAGGGAAGAAAGAATGGCTGAGATGCAGGAACACATCAACACCTTGATGAAGGCGATTGAAGAAAAAGATTCTCAAATCGCGCAACTAAAGAGCCAAATTGAGAACCAACATATCGCCGAATCAAGTCAAACCCAAGTCATAAAAAATCATGACAAAGGAAAGACTACAGTGCAAGATGATTAGCCACAGTGCTCTGCTTCTGTTGCTTCACTATCCATCCAACAGCTCCAAGATATGATCACAAACTGTATCAGAGCTTAGTACGGTGGACCTACTCAAGATTCCCTCTTGTATTCCAAACCTTATACTAAGAGGATTGATAACTTGAGAATGCCAATTGGGTATCAGCCACCAAAATTTCAGCAGTTTGATGGAAAGGGTAATCCTAAACAACATATTGCCCACTTCGTTGAGACATGCGAGAACGCTGGTACTCGAGGGGACCTACTAGTCAAACAGTTTGTTCGAACACTTAAAGAAAATGCTTTTGACTGGTACACTAATTTAGAACCTGAGTCAATAGACAGTTGGGAAGAACCTGAAAGAGAGTTTTTGAATCGCTTCTACAGCACTAGACGAACTGTTAGCATGTTCGAGCTCACCAACACTAAACAACGAAAAGGTGAACTCGTTGTTAACTATATAAATCGTTGGAGAGCCATGAGTCTAGATTGCAAAGATCGCCTCACTGAACTCTCTACCGTTGAGATGTGCATTCAAGGTATGCATTGGGAACTCCTTTACATCCTTAAAGGTATAAAGCCTCGCACATTTGAAGAACTAGCAACTCGCGCCCACGACATGGAGCTAAGTATTGCTAGTCGAGAAAACCAAGACCTTCTACTCCCTAACATGAGGAAAGAAGGAAGGAACGACGAAGAGACTGTAGAAGAATCTATGGTTGTAAACACAACCCTTCCCAAGTCATATTCGAAAGAAAAGCGACAAACAAATGGAACACATCACTTAACTTTAAAGGAAAGACAGAAGAAAATCTATCCTTTCCCTGATGCCGACATCCCTGATATGTTGGAACAACTACTGGAAGCGCAACTGATAGAGCTTCCTAAGTGTAAAGGACCAGAAGAGATGGAGAAAGTCGATGATCCTAAGTACTGCAAGTATCATCGAGTTATTGGTCATCCAGTGGAAAGATGTTTCGTCCTAAAGGACTTAATTCTAAAGCTAGCTAAGGAAGGAAAAATTGAGCTCCACCTTGATGAAGTAGCTCAATCGAATCATGCTACAGTCAAAGGATAGGACAAACATAAAAAAAAAAAGAAGAGTCTCAAGAAGCTTCAATCTAAGAGGCAGAGAAGTAAAGAGTTTTTTTCAACCTCGACAACCGGTGACTGCAAAGGAACTCTTCTCCAAAACTTTCCACAAAAAGGAAGAAGGAAACTTTGTGACTTCCTACTGCATCGACGTAGAAGAAGTTGACAATTCTGAGAAGGGTGAACAAAGGACCTCCGTCTTCGATCGCATCAAGCCTCCAACTACTCGTCCTTCGGTATTCCAGAGAATGAGTATGGCCGCGACAGAAGAAGAACATCAATGTTCGGTGTCCACCTCCACTCTGTTGGGTTTTATGCCCTAAAACTAGTAGATAGTGAATGTAACCGTTGACCGGATATTAATGAAATAATATTGATATATTTTTCCATTAATTGTTATTAGTTATTTTATATTTTATATATGTCTTTGCCTAATAATAACCCTAATCCAATAAACCAGACATCCAAGGTTGTAATATGAGTCTTGAACTATATGTAGCGACATATGGGATCATTGTTCAAGAGACAGCCTAAAAGGTCTATAGTATAGGGATAAGACTGGATGCCTTATCCTGGTGACACTATGGATACGGCCCACTTTGTATTTGATACAAACGCTGCGATCCAACGCGTTCGTGTAGGAGACATGCGAGTGGGGGTATCCTATGCAATGAGTTTGCATAAGACCGGACCACGAAATAGTAACCATTGGTTATAACACCGTTAACTAGTTGGTTTTCTATTTCACTAGGACGACCTAGACAACTTAGTCTTAATCCTGAGTTGATTATGGACTCCTGCTCATGAGAGACTGTCCTTTGATTTGTATGGGTGAGAGTGGCCAATACGCCGACTCAATAAGCCTACCACTTTGGGGACAAGACCGAATGGGGAGCTTGGAACATAATCGTACGAAATGGAATTCACTCCTTCCCGACTTTAGGGAAGCAGATGAGTGTTCCCTTAAGTGGTTACTCCGAGTCTTGAACAAAGGGCCCTACCCTCTCAATGGCACGAGAGGGTTTTTTGTTTGATGGTTGGACCACAAACAGGTTGTTCATTAGAGGAGAATTGGTACTTAAGGAAATAGAGGTAACCCAGGGGTAAAACGGTAATTTGACCCAGCTGGTGTTACGGACACTCGTGAAGGACTAACTAGTCGATATTGGTCTAAGTTCCGTGGACACAGAAAATATGTCTGCAGTGAGAAGAGTGCAACTGTGAGTCTATAGTGGAATGTACGCACAGTTAACGAATATTGATTAATGTGGTTAATGAGTTTAACCAATTAATCTCACATCGTTGGAGCTTCTGATCTGCAGGTCCATTAGGTCCCACTGGTAGCTCGTAAAGTAATTTGAGGCAACTAAGTAATAAATGTAAATTGAAAATGTTCAATTTACTAAGGGAAACAAATATAATATATATTGATATATTATTATGAGAGAAATTAAATATTTGAAGAAGTTCAAATATAGATTTATGGAAGATTGAAAGAGTTCAAATAATGAATTAATTAATTTAAGTCCTAAAATGTGTTTGGGCAAAATTAATTAATTCAAGGCCGGAAATTAAATATGTGATATTTAATTGGTGGTTAATTAATTAAAGAATTCATTAACCATGAATTAATCAATTATGTAAATAATTAATCACTTAAGGAAGTGATTAATCATTTATGGGAATGATCTAATCACTTATGGAAGTAATTAGTCATTTGTGGAAAAGATTAATCAATTAGGGAATTGATTGATCATGATTGATTAATTAAGGAATAAGATTGAATCAATTTTGGAAAAGATTGATTTAATTGAATATTTTATTCATGGCCTCTCTTCTATAAATAGAACACTAGACCTAATTGGTCATGACACTTGAAACTCTTGAAAGACAAGACCTAGAATTCTCTCTAGCCTCCCTCTTAGAGAAAGACTCCCACAAGTCTTTTGCCTCCTAGACTTAGAGACATACCGGTGTAACCTCTGCGGTGATTGTGTCAATCAAAGAAGAAATTTCCAGCGAAGAAAAACAAAGGCGGCTGCTGCGTTTTCGTTCGTGGAGCGTCGTTGGCGAAGAACGGTCAAGTCTTCAACGAAGGTTTGTAACGGTTCTTCCTCTTTTCTTTAGAAAAGTATTAAAAATAAATTTAGATTTATTTTAGCATGTTTAAACCAATTTTACAGCGGCTTTAAAGGTTGTTTAAAGTTTTGTTTGAGTTATCGTAACGGTATTTTAATGTTAATTAATATACGGCGTAAGGTCCAATCGATGCGCTTCCGCTGCGTGGGGACTTTTATTCCCTTCAATCGGCATCAGAGCCATCGATGTCCCTATTACTTAATATTAAAAGTTGCGATAGGCTCTAATAGGTGGGATTTATGCATAATGTATGTTCGGTTTGCGTTGAACTGTTTAGGTTAATTTTATGGCCATAGATTTTATTTTTATGTGATTTTGATCATGTAAGGCCCGGTGTTTCGGGTATTTTATGTAAAATCGAGTCCTATGTAAGTCCGGGTCTAGAATAGGTTTTTATGAGATGAAAATCGAAGCAATCGCAGCTGAAATCGAGGCCAAAATCGGAGAATCGATGCTGCTGCCGCCCAGATTCTGCCTCCAGACGCAACAGCGTCGGGACGCTACCTCAACAGCGTCTCGACGCTGTCTCGATACCGCAGGCGCCAGATATGGAAAACGCACAGCGTCGGGACGCTATCAACACAGCGTCTCGACGCTGTCACGATGGAGGCGCGCATTAGGGTTTCAACAGGCGCGGTTCAAGGTGTGGCCGGTCCGGTTCGGACCGGTTAGGCTGGGCTGGGACCTATTTGGTCCGGTTCAGCCAATTTTTGGCATGGTTCGTGATTTTGGAGGCCGGTTCGAGGTGGTTCGGGGCGGTTCGTGCTGTCTGGACCAATTCCGGAGCTGTACATGGATTTTTTAGGATAGAATGTAATTTAATGCTTTATTTTATCCTAGGGGCCAAAATTAACCGGTTCAATTGCTATTTATATGCTTTATGGACGTCATATAGAATATTTAATCCCACCTTAGGTTATAAACATGCTCATGCATTTTTATATATTATAAAATGTTATAATGTATGTTTAAATGCATGGATTTATTTTCATATTTTTTAATATAAGTGTATATTAATTATATGAAAAAATTGGAAAGCATGAAGCATGTCATTACTTAAATTAAATATAAATAGTTATGTTTAATGTGATGAATGAAGCATGCTTGATTGATTTTCTTGATTGGCTTATAATTGTTATAATAAAAGAAAATCAAAATTGCATGAAGCATGAAACATCCATAGTTAATGATATAATTGTTATATTATTCATGCAATTGATGTGGTTTAATTTTTTAATTTGAATGAGATTGTTGAATGAATTAAACCCTAGATTCTTGATTATAGGATTAATCATTAAAATTTGAAATAGTTCTTTAATATTAATGATTAGAAACCGTCAATCTATAATCAAGATTTGCATGCAAACATAAGATCATAGGATAAATTGGATTAATTTTAAATTGTTTAAAATTAATTAGACCTAGATCGATTTCTAATAGGATTAGAATCTTTTCTTACTTAGGATTAAAAATAGTTTTAATTGACTAAGTAGGAAAAACATTGCTATGATTATAAGGGAACTCCACCGGTAATGTTCTGTCTAAGGCTGGGGGTATTTAAGTTGACGGTTTACGAAACACCTCCTACCTGGGAACTGACCTGGAATACCGGAGTTGAATTAATCATAGTTAAATGTTAGCATGCAATGTCACTAGGTTTATTAAAAGTGTTTAATGCACCTAGATCTTTAGAGTAAAGACCTTACATTACTGAGGTTATAAGGGAACTCTCTCGGTAAAGTTCTGTCTAAGGCTGGGGGTATTTAAGTTGACGGTTTACGGAACACCTCCTACCTGGGAACTGACCCGAACATTGAGTTGAATTAACCATAGTAATGTTGACTTGCAATGTTGGGTTTATTAAAAGAAGTTTAATTCACCCAAAAGATTGCAGTTGAATCCTTTCCATAATTGTTATAATAGGATCAGACTTAGATAGATTGACTTAGCCGAATACTATCTAAGTTAAACAACCCTATATTAACCTTAGGACATTTTCAGTGGGAGGAAAATTACAAAACGAGATTTAAATCAAGTTTTGCTCCTACGTCCCTATATTCACAACGTGAGATTCATGCTCGGCTTCGAGTCGCCTTAGGAGCGGCCTCCCTTCGGAAAGTGTTTGCATGGATCAATATCAAGGTGAATGGGAAAAATGTCTAGAGTAAGTGGGAGCGGGACACGTGTCAACGTATCCCTCGGTCTCCGCCCATAGTTCACACCGTGAGAGTCCTATGATCCGCCTGCAGGTTGTCCTGGCGCAACCATCCCTTCGGAGGGCCTGGTCATAGGATTCGGAACATCTTGAACTCCTGAAAAGGATAGGAGCTCTTAGGCTAATCACCAACAGTTGTCTTTCCCTTCGGTAGCCTGTTGGTGCGTGCCTCTGAGATCTGAAAGTGGGAGGGTTACACTTACGAGGATGAGTTAAAAGTGTTAACAAATCCTTGACCGAACAACGGTGGCTAATGTCTATAGGAATATGAGTTATTCTGGAATTAGAATTAGCTGAGAGGTGTCTCATTTCAAAGGAGGAGTGCCTGATCACCCTTCGGTGGCTGATATTCTAAACCTTTGAAACGTCGTTGCAAAACTAAATCGATAGTTTTAGGGTTCTGTGATTGTCTGTTTTGCTAAATTGATTGGATTGTGTGCAATTGTTTGCTTGTATGATGGGTTAAGGCAAAGATAACTAATACGGTCATTGTTTGTTTAAATTTCAGCAATGTCTTCCTCAATTGTCTCTCTGTTTAAAAATGAGAAATTAACCGGCGAAAATTATGCTACGTGGAAGTTGAACCTGAATACGATTCTTGTTGTCGATGATCTGCGGTTCATCTTAACGGAGGATTGTCCTCCAGTCCCTGCTCGTAATGCATCCCAGGCAGTTAAGGATGCTTATGACCGCTGGACAAAGGCCAATGATAAGACTCGCGTCTATATCTTAGCCAGCTTATCTGAAGTTTTGGCTAAAAGGCATGAGGGCATGGTAACAGCGAGGGAGATTATGAACTCTCTCCAGGAGATGTTTGGACAACCGTCCTACCAACTCCACCATGACGCTCTCAAATACGTTTATAGCTGTCGCATGAAAGAGGGCACGTCTGTTCGGGAGCATGTCCTGGATATGATGGTCCAATTCAACGTGGCAGAGGCAAACGGGGTGGTCATAGATGAGCGTAGTCAGGTTGCATTCATCTTAGAATCTCTTCCGAAGAGTTTTCTACAGTTTCGAAGCAATGCAATGATGAATAAAATAACATTCAACCTGACTAGCCTCCTGAATGAGCTACAGCTCTATCAGTCTCTTCTTAAGAACAAGGGACAGATAGAAGGAGAGGCAAACGTTGTTCACTCTAAAAGAAAGTTCGAGAAGGGTTCATCCTCTGGAACTAAATCTGTAGCCACTTCTTCAAAGAAAACTCAAAAGAAGAAAGGAAACAAGGGGAAAGCTACCAGTACTGCTGCTAAAAGCAAGGGAAAAGCCAAAGCTATGGCAGACAAGGGCAAGTGTTTCCACTGCAATGTAGATGGACATTGGAAGAGAAACTGCCCAAAGTACCTTGCTGAGAAAAAGAAGGAAAAGGAAGGTAAATTTGATTTACTGGTTTTAGAAACATGCCTGGTAGAACATGATGAGTTTACCTGGATACTTGATTCTGGAGCAACTAATCATGTTTGCTCTTCTTTTCAGGAAAATAGTTCCTTTCGGCAGTTGAACGATGGGGAAATGACACTCAGGGTCGGAACTGGAGAAGTCATTTCAGCTAAAGCAGTGGGAGCTGCGAAGTTATTTTTTAGAAATAGATTCTTACTTTTAGAAAGTTTGTTAATCGTTCCCAAGATTAAGAGGAACTTAATTTCTATTTCATGTTTGATTGAACAATCGTATACAGTTATTTTTGATATGAATGAAGCGTTCATTTATAAAAATGGTGTACTTATTTGTTCAGCCAAATTGGAAAATAACTTGTATGTTTTAAGACCAACCGAAAACAAAGCACTTTTAAATCACGAATTATTTAAAACTGCTGAAACTCAAAGAAAAAGGCAAAAGATTTCTCCATCTAGTAACAATACTGATCTTTGGCATCTTAGACTTGGTCATATAAACATCGATAGGATCGGTCGTTTGGTAAAGAATGGACTTCTAAGCAAGTTAGAAGATGATTCACTACCGCCTTGTGAATCTTGTCTCGAGGGAAAAATGACCAAGAGACCCTTTACTGGAAAAGGTTACAGAGCCAAAGAACCCTTAGAGTTAATACATTCGGATCTATGTGGTCCAATGAATGTAAAAGCTCGAGGAGGGTACGAATATTTCATCTCATTTATAGATGACTATTCAAGATATGGTTACTTATACCTAATGGGACATAAGTCTGAACCCCTTGAAAAGTTTAAGGAGTTTAAGGCTGAAGTTGAAAACCTATTAGGTAAATCTATTAAAGTACTTCGATCTGATCGAGGAGGGGAGTATATGGATCAAAGATTCCAGGATTATATGATAGAACATGGAATCCAATCTCAACTCTCAGCCCCTGGTACACCTCAGCAGAATGGTGTGTCAGAAAGGAGAAATAGAACCTTGTTAGACATGGTTCGATCAATGATGAGCTATGCTCAATTGCCTCGCTCGTTTTGGGGGTATGCAGTAGAGACTGCAATATACATCTTGAACAATGTTCCCTCGAAAAGTGTTTCTGAAACACCTTTCGAATTATGGAAGGGACGTAAACCTAGTTTGCATCACTTTCGCATCTGGGGTTGTCCAGCACACGTGCTTGTGACAAATCCTAAGAAACTGGAACCTCGTTCAAAACTGTGCCAATTTGTTGGTTACCCTAAAGAAACGAGAGGTGGTTATTTCTACGACCCACAAGAAAATAAGGTGATTGTATCGACAAACGCCACTTTCTTAGAGGAAGACCACATGAGAGATCATAAACCACGAAGCAAAATAATATTAGGAGAAGCTACTGAAGAATCATCAAGAGTTGTTGATGAAGTTGGACCTTCAACAAGGGTTGATGAAGGAACTAGTTCTTCAGATCCATCCCGTCCATCTCAAACGTTGGGAATGCCTCGACGCAGTGGGAGGGTTGTATTACAACCTGACCGCTACTTGGGTTTAACTGAAACTCAGGTTGTCATACCTAATGATGGCATTGAGGATCCATTGTCCTATCGACAGGCAATGAATGACGAAGATAAGGATGAATGGGTCAAAGCCATGAACCTGGAAATGGAGTCTATGTACTCCAATTCTGTATGGGAACTTACAGATCTACCAAATGGGGTAAAACCCATAGGGTGCAAATGGATCTATAAGAGAAAAAGAGATGCAGCTGGAAAGGTACAGACCTTCAAAGCTAGACTAGTGGCAAAGGGTTATACCCAAAAGGAAGGGGTTGACTATGAGGAAACCTTTTCTGCTGTAGCCATGTTAAAGTCCATAAGAATTCTCTTATCCATAGCCACATATTATGACTATGAAATATGGCAAATGGACGTCAAGACTGCCTTTCTGAATGGTAATCTTGAAGAGAATATCTTCATGTCTCAACCCGAAGGGTTCATAGCCCAAGGTCAGGAGCAAAAGGTTTGTAAGCTCAATCGATCCATTTATGGATTGAAGCAAGCGTCCAGATCATGGAACATTAGATTTGATACTGCAATCAAATCTTTTGGCTTTGACCAAAACGTTGATGAGCCTTGTGTATACAAGAAAGTCAACAAAAGGAAAGTATCTTTTCTAATACTTTATGTAGACGATATCCTACTCATTGGGAATGATGTAGGATACCTCACTGACATTAAGAAATGGCTAGCAGCCCAATTCCAAATGAAAGATCTGGGAGAGGCTCAATATGTTCTGGGAATCCAAATCATTAGGGATCGTAAGAACAAAACGCTAGCTCTGTCTCAAGCAACGTATATGACAAGATGTTGTCTCGATATTCGATGCAAAACTCCAAGAAGGGACTACTACCCTTCAGACATGGGGTACACCTGTCTAAGGAACAATCTCCTAAGACACCTCAAGAAGTTGAGAACATGAGACACATTCCCTACGCCTCAACTGTGGGCAGCTTAATGTATGCCATGCTCTGCACTAGGCCTGACATATGCTATGCAGTGGGAGTAGTCAGTAGGTATCAGTCTAATCCAGGGTTGGACCACTGGGGAGCGGTTAAGAATATCCTCAAGTATCTTAGGAGAACGAGGGACTACATGCTTGTGTATGGAGCTAAGGATTTGATTCTTACTGGATACACTGACTCTGACTTTCAAGCTGATAAGGATTCAAGGAAATCCACATCAGGGTCAGTATTCACCCTCAATGGAGGAGCAGTAGTGTGGAGAAGCATCAAACAAGGATGCATAGCAGACTCAACCATGGAGGCTGAGTATGTAGCAGCTTGCGAAGCAGCTAAGGAGGCAGTATGGCTCAGAAAGTTCTTGACTGATTTGGAAGTGGTTCCGAATATGAACGTGCCCATAACACTATACTGTGACAACAGTGGGGCTGTAGCCAACTCAAAAGAACCTCGAAGCCACAAACGGGGTAAACACATCGAGAGGAAGTATCACCTGATACGGGAGATTGTGCAAAGAGGAGATGTGATCGTCACTAAGATCGCCTCAGAGCACAACATCGCTGATCCATTTACGAAGGCTCTCACGGCTAAAGTGTTTGAGGGTCATCTAGAAGGTCTAGGTCTACGAGATATGTATGCCATCTAATCTAGGGCAAGTGGGAGAAATGTATAATGGGTATAAGGATGCCCTAGTTCATTGTATTATTTTAATATACATGACATTTCCAGCTTTAGATTATTGCATTTACATCCCACTAACTAGTGTTTTAGTTCAAGTGGGAGTTTGTATGGTTTTATGCCCTAAAACTCGTAGATAGTGAATGTAACCGTTGACCGGATATTAATGAAATAATATTGATATATTTTTCCATTAATTGTTATTAGTTATTTTATATTTTATATATGTCTTTGCCTAATAATAACCCTAATCCAATAAACCAGACATCCAAGGTTGTAATATGAGTCTTGAACTATATGTAGCGACATATGGGATCATTGTTCAAGAGACAGCCTAAAAGGTCTATAGTATAGGAATAAGACTGGATGCCTTATCCTGGTGACACTATGGATACGGCCCACTTTGTATTTGATACAAACGCTGCGATCCAACGCGTTCGTGTAGGAGACATGCGAGTGGGGGTATCCTATGCAATGAGTTTGCATAAGACCGGACCGCGAAATAGTAACCATTGGTTATAACACCGTTAACTATTTGGTTTTCTATTTCACTAGGACGACCTAGACAACTTAGTCTTAATCCTGAGTTGATTATGGACTCCTGCTCATGAGAGACTGTCCTTTGATTTGTATGGGTGAGAGTGGCCAATACGCCGACTCAATAAGCCTACCACTTTGGGGACAAGACCGAATGGGGAGCTTGGAACATAATCGTACGAAATGGAATTCACTCCTTCCCGACTTTAGGGAAGCAGATGAGTGTTCCCTTAAGTGGTTACTCCGAGTCTTGAACAAAGGGCCCTACCCTCTCAATGGCACGAGAGGGTTTTTTGTTTGATGGTTGGACCACAAACAGGTTGTTCATTAGAGGAGAATTGGTACTTAAGGAAATAGAGGTAACCCAGGGGTAAAACGGTAATTTGACCCAGCTGGTGTTACGGACACTCGTGAAGGACTAACTAGTCGATATTGGTCTAAGTTCCGTGGACACAGAAAATATGTCTGCAGTGAGAAGAGTGCAACTGTGAGTCTATAGTGGAATGTACGCACAGTTAACGAATATTGATTAATGTGGTTAATGAGTTTAACCAATTAATCTCACATCGTTGGAGCTTCTGATCTGCAGGTCCATTAGGTCCCACTGGTAGCTCGTAAAGTAATTTGAGGCAACTAAGTAATAAATGTAAATTGAAAATGTTCAATTTACTAAGGGAAACAAATATAATATATATTGATATATTATTATGAGAGAAATTAAATATTTGAAGAAGTTCAAATATAGATTTATGGAAGATTGAAAGAGTTCAAATAATGAATTAATTAATTTAAGTCCTAAAATGTGTTTGGGCAAAATTAATTAATTCAAGGCCGGAAATTAAATATGTGATATTTAATTGGTGGTTAATTAATTAAAGAATTCATTAACCATGAATTAATCAATTATGTAAATAATTAATCACTTAAGGAAGTGATTAATCATTTATGGGAATGATCTAATCACTTATGGAAGTAATTAGTCATTTGTGGAAAAGATTAATCAATTAGGGAATTGATTGATCATGATTGATTAATTAAGGAATAAGATTGAATCAATTTTGGAAAAGATTGATTTAATTGAATATTTTATTCATGGCCTCTCTTCTATAAATAGAACACTAGACCTAATTGGTCATGACACTTGAAACTCTTGAAAGACAAGACCTAGAATTCTCTCTAGCCTCCCTCTTAGAGAAAGACTCCCACAAGTCTTTTGCCTCCTAGACTTAGAGACATACCGGTGTAACCTCTGCGGTGATTGTGTCAATCAAAGAAGAAATTTCCAGCGAAGAAAAACAAAGGCGGCTGCTGCGTTTTCGTTCGTGGAGCGTCGTTGGCGAAGAACGGTCAAGTCTTCAACGAAGGTTTGTAACGGTTCTTCCTCTTTTCTTTAGAAAAGTATTAAAAATAAATTTAGATTTATTTTAGCATGTTTAAACCAATTTTACAGCGGCTTTAAAGGTTGTTTAAAGTTTTGTTTGAGTTATCGTAACGGTATTTTAATGTTAATTAATATACGGCGTAAGGTCCAATCGATGCGCTTCCGCTGCGTGGGGACTTTTATTCCCTTCAATCGGCATCAGAGCCATCGATGTCCCTATTACTTAATATTAAAAGTTGCGATAGGCTCTAATAGGTGGGATTTATGCATAATGTATGTTCGGTTTGCGTTGAACTGTTTAGGTTAATTTTATGGCCATAGATTTTATTTTTATGTGATTTTGATCATGTAAGGCCCGGTGTTTCGGGTATTTTATGTAAAATCGAGTCCTATGTAAGTCCGGGTCTAGAATAGGTTTTTATGAGATGAAAATCGAAGCAATCGCAGCTGAAATCGAGGCCAAAATCGGAGAATCGATGCTGCTGCCGCCCAGATTCTGCCTCCAGACGCAACAGCGTCGGGACGCTACCTCAACAGCGTCTCGACGCTGTCTCGATACCGCAGGCGCCAGATATGGAAAACGCACAGCGTCGGGACGCTATCAACACAGCGTCTCGACGCTGTCACGATGGAGGCGCGCATTAGGGTTTCAACAGGCGCGGTTCAAGGCGTGGCCGGTCCGGTTCGGACCGGTTAGGCTGGGCTGGGACCTATTTGGTCCGGTTCAGCCAATTTTTGGCATGGTTCGTGATTTTGGAGGCCGGTTCGAGGTGGTTCGGGGCGGTTCGTGCTGTCTGGACCAATTCCGGAGCTGTACATGGATTTTTTAGGATAGAATGTAATTTAATGCTTTATTTTATCCTAGGGGCCAAAATTAACCGGTTCAATTGCTATTTATATGCTTTATGGACGTCATATAGAATATTTAATCCCACCTTAGGTTATAAACATGCTCATGCATTTTTATATATTATAAAATGTTATAATGTATGTTTAAATGCATGGATTTATTTTCATATTTTTTAATATAAGTGTATATTAATTATATGAAAAAATTGGAAAGCATGAAGCATGTCATTACTTAAATTAAATATAAATAGTTATGTTTAATGTGATGAATGAAGCATGCTTGATTGATTTTCTTGATTGGCTTATAATTGTTATAATAAAAGAAAATCAAAATTGCATGAAGCATGAAACATCCATAGTTAATGATATAATTGTTATATTATTCATGCAATTGATGTGGTTTAATTTTTTAATTTGAATGAGATTGTTGAATGAATTAAACCCTAGATTCTTGATTATAGGATTAATCATTAAAATTTGAAATAGTTCTTTAATATTAATGATTAGAAACCGTCAATCTATAATCAAGATTTGCATGCAAACATAAGATCATAGGATAAATTGGATTAATTTTAAATTGTTTAAAATTAATTAGACCTAGATCGATTTCTAATAGGATTAGAATCTTTTCTTACTTAGGATTAAAAATAGTTTTAATTGACTAAGTAGGAAAAACATTGCTATGATTATAAGGGAACTCCACCGGTAATGTTCTGTCTAAGGCTGGGGGTATTTAAGTTGACGGTTTACGAAACACCTCCTACCTGGGAACTGACCTGGAATACCGGAGTTGAATTAATCATAGTTAAATGTTAGCATGCAATGTCACTAGGTTTATTAAAAGTGTTTAATGCACCTAGATCTTTAGAGTAAAGACCTTACATTACTGAGGTTATAAGGGAACTCTCTCGGTAAAGTTCTGTCTAAGGCTGGGGGTATTTAAGTTGACGGTTTACGGAACACCTCCTACCTGGGAACTGACCCGAACATTGAGTTGAATTAACCATAGTAATGTTGACTTGCAATGTTGGGTTTATTAAAAGAAGTTTAATTCACCCAAAAGATTGCAGTTGAATCCTTTCCATAATTGTTATAATAGGATCAGACTTAGATAGATTGACTTAGCCGAATACTATCTAAGTTAAACAACCCTATATTAACCTTAGGACATTTTCAGTGGGAGGAAAATTACAAAACGAGATTTAAATCAAGTTTTGCTCCTACGTCCCTATATTCACAACGTGAGATTCATGCTCGGCTTCGAGTCGCCTTAGGAGCGGCCTCCCTTCGGAAAGTGTTTGCATGGATCAATATCAAGGTGAATGGGAAAAATGTCTAGAGTAAGTGGGAGCGGGACACGTGTCAACGTATCCCTCGGTCTCCGCCCATAGTTCACACCGTGAGAGTCCTATGATCCGCCTGCAGGTTGTCCTGGCGCAACCATCCCTTCGGAGGGCCTGGTCATAGGATTCGGAACATCGTGAACTCCTGAAAAGGATAGGAGCTCTTAGGCTAATCACCAACAGTTGTCTTTCCCTTCGGTAGCCTGTTGGTGCGTGCCTCTGAGATCTGAAAGTGGGAGGGTTACACTTACGAGGATGAGTTAAAAGTGTTAACAAATCCTTGACCGAACAACGGTGGCTAATGTCTATAGGAATATGAGTTATTCTGGAATTAGAATTAGCTGAGAGGTGTCTCATTTCAAAGGAGGAGTGCCTGATCACCCTTCGGTGGCTGATATTCTAAACCTTTGAAACGTCGTTGCAAAACTAAATCGATAGTTTTAGGGTTCTGTGATTGTCTGTTTTGCTAAATTGATTGGATTGTGTGCAATTGTTTGCTTGTATGATGGGTTAAGGCAAAGATAACTAATACGGTCATTGTTTGTTTAAATTTCAGCAATGTCTTCCTCAATTGTCTCTCTGTTTAAAAATGAGAAATTAACCGGCGAAAATTATGCTACGTGGAAGTCGAACCTGAATACGATTCTTGTTGTCGATGATCTGCGGTTCATCTTAACGGAGGATTGTCCTCCAGTCCCTGCTCGTAATGCATCCCAGGCAGTTAAGGATGCTTATGACCGCTGGACAAAGGCCAATGATAAGACTCGCGTCTATATCTTAGCCAGCTTATCTGAAGTTTTGGCTAAAAGGCATGAGGGCATGGTAACAGCGAGGGAGATTATGAACTCTCTCCAGGAGATGTTTGGACAACCGTCCTACCAACTCCACCATGACGCTCTCAAATACGTTTATAGCTGTCGCATGAAAGAGGGCACGTCTGTTCGGGAGCATGTCCTGGATATGATGGTCCAATTCAACGTGGCAGAGGCAAACGGGGCGGTCATAGATGAGCGTAGTCAGGTTGCATTCATCTTAGAATCTCTTCCGAAGAGTTTTCTACAGTTTCGAAGCAATGCAATGATGAATAAAATAACATTCAACCTGACTAGCCTCCTGAATGAGCTACAGCTCTATCAGTCTCTTCTTAAGAACAAGGGACAGATAGAAGGAGAGGCAAACGTTGTTCACTCTAAAAGAAAGTTCGAGAAGGGTTCATCCTCTGGAACTAAATCTGTAGCCACTTCTTCAAAGAAAACTCAAAAGAAGAAAGGAAACAAGGGGAAAGCTCCCAGTACTGCTGCTAAAAGCAAGGGAAAAGCCAAAGCTATGGCAGACAAGGGCAAGTGTTTCCACTGCAATGTAGATGGACATTGGAAGAGAAACTGCCCAAAGTACCTTGCTGAGAAAAAGAAGGAAAAGGAAGGTAAATTTGATTTACTGGTTTTAGAAACATGCCTGGTAGAACATGATGAGTTTACCTGGATACTTGATTCTGGAGCAACTAATCATGTTTGCTCTTCTTTTCAGGAAAATAGTTCCTTTCGGCAGTTGAACGATGGGGAAATGACACTCAGGGTCGGAACTGGAGAAGTCATTTCAGCTAAAGCAGTGGGAGCTGCGAAGTTATTTTTTAGAAATAGATTCTTACTTTTAGAAAGTTTGTTAATCGTTCCCAAGATTAAGAGGAACTTAATTTCTATTTCATGTTTGATTGAACAATCGTATACAATTATTTTTTATATGAATGAAGCGTTCATTTATAAAAATGGTGTACTTATTTGTTCAGCCAAATTGGAAAATAACTTGTATGTTTTAAGACCAACCGAAAACAAAGCACTTTTAAATCACGAATTATTTAAAACTGCTGAAACTCAAAGAAAAAGGCAAAAGATTTCTCCATCTAGTAACAATACTGATCTTTGGCATCTTAGACTTGGTCATATAAACATCGATAGGATCGGTCGTTTGGTAAAGAATGGACTTCTAAGCAAGTTAGAAGATGATTCACTACCGCCTTGTGAATCTTGTCTCGAGGGAAAAATGACCAAGAGACCCTTTACTGGAAAAGGTTACAGAGCCAAAGAACCCTTAGAGTTAATACATTCGGATCTATGTGGTCCAATGAATGTAAAAGCTCGAGGAGGGTACGAATATTTCATCTCATTTATAGATGACTATTCAAGATATGGTTACTTATACCTAATGGGACATAAGTCTGAAGCCCTTGAAAAGTTTAAGGAGTTTAAGGCTGAAGTTGAAAACCTATTAGGTAAATCTATTAAAGTACTTCGATCTGATCGAGGAGGGGAGTGTATGGATCAAAGATTCCAGGATTATATGATAGAACATGGAATCCAATCTCAACTCTCAGCCCCTGGTACACCTCAGCAGAATGGTGTGTCAGAAAGGAGAAATAGAACCTTGTTAGACATGGTTCGATCAATGATGAGCTATGCTCAATTGCCTAGCTCGTTTTGGGGGTATGCAGTAGAGACTGCAATATACATCTTGAACAATGTTCCCTCGAAAAGTGTTTCTGAAACACCTTTCGAATTATGGAAGGGACGTAAACCTAGTTTGCATCACTTTCGCATCTGGGGTTGTCTAGCACACGTGCTTGTGACAAATCCTAAGAAACTGGAACCTCGTTCAAAACTGTGCCAATTTGTTGGTTACCCTAAAGAAACGAGAGGTGGTTATTTCTACGACCCACAAGAAAATAAGGTGATTGTATCGACAAACGCCACTTTCTTAGAGGAAGACCACATGAGAGATCATAAACCACGAAGCAAAATAATATTAGGAGAAGCTACTGAAGAATCATCAAGAGTTGTTGATGAAGTTGGACCTTCAACAAGGGTTGATGAAGGAACTAGTTCTTCAGATCCATCCCGTCCATCTCAAACGTTGGGAATGCCTCGACGCAGTGGGAGGGTTGTATTACAACCTGACCGCTACTTGGGTTTAACTGAAACTCAGGTTGTCATACCTAATGATGGCATTGAGGATCCATTGTCCTATCGACAGGCAATGAATGACGAAGATAAGGATGAATGGGTCAAAGCCATGAACCTGGAAATGGAGTCTATGTACTCCAATTCTGTATGGGAACTTACAGATCTACCAAATGGAGTAAAACCCATAGGGTGCAAATGGATCTATAAGAGAAAAAGAGATGCAGCTGGAAAGGTACAGACCTTCAAAGCTAGACTAGTGGCAAAGGGTTATACCCAAAAGGAAGGGGTTGACTATGAGGAAACCTTTTCTCCTGTAGCCATGTTAAAGTCCATAAGAATTCTCTTATCCATAGCCACATATTATGACTATGAAATATGGCAAATGGACGTCAAGACTGCCTTTCTGAATGGTAATCTTGAAGAGAATATCTTCATGTCTCAACCCGAAGGGTTCATAGCCCAAGGTCAGGAACAAAAGGTTTGTAAGCTCAATCGATCCATTTATGGATTGAAGCAAGCGTCCAGATCATGGAACATTAGATTTGATACTGCAATCAAATCTTTTGGCTTTGACCAAAACGTTGATGAGCCTTGTGTATACAAGAAAGTCAACAAAAGGAAAGTAGCTTTTCTAATACTTTATGTAGACGATATCCTACTCATTGGGAATGATGTAGGATACCTCACTGACATTAAGAAATGGCTAGCAGCCCAATTCCAAATGAAAGATCTGGGAGAGGCTCAATATGTTCTGGGAATCCAAATCATTAGGGATCGTAAGAACAAAACGCTAGCTATGTCTCAAGCAACGTATATTGACAAGATGTTGTCTCGATATTCGATGCAAAACTCCAAGAAGGGACTACTACCCTCAGACATGGGGTACACCTGTCTAAGGAACAATCTCCTAAGACACCTCAAGAAGTTGAGAACATGAGACACATTCCCTACGCCTCAACTGTGGGCAGCTTAATGTATGCCATGCTCTGCACTAGGCCTGACATATGCTATGCAGTGGGAGTAGTCAGTAGGTATCAGTCTAATCCAGGATTGGACCACTGGGGAGCGGTTAAGAATATCCTCAAGTATCTTAGGAGAACGAGGGACTACATGCTTGTGTATGGAGCTAAGGATTTGATTCTTACTGGATACACTGACTCTGACTTTCAAGCTGATAAGGATTCAAGGAAATCCACATCAGGGTCAGTATTCACCCTCAATGGAGGAGCAGTAGTGTGGAGAAACATCAAACAAGGATGCATAGCAGACTCAACCATGGAGGCTGAGTATGTAGCAGCTTGCGAAGCAGCTAAGGAGGCAGTATGGCTCAGAAAGTTCTTGACTGATTTGGAAGTGGTTCCGAATATGAACGTGCCCATAACACTATACTGTGACAACAGTGGGGCTGTAGCCAACTCAAAAGAACCTCGAAGCCACAAACGGGGTAAACACATCGAGAGGAAGTATCACCTGATACGGGAGATTGTGCAAAGAGGAGATGTGATCGTCACTAAGATCGCCTCAGAGCACAACATCGCTGATCCATTTACGAAGGCTCTCACGGCTAAAGTGTTTGAGGGTCATCTAGAAGGTCTAGGTCTACGAGATATGTATGCCATCTAATCTAGGGCAAGTGGGAGAAATGTATAATGGGTATAAGGATGCCCTAGTTCATTGTATTATTTTAATATACATGACATTTCCAGCTTTAGATTATTGCATTTACATCCCACTAACTAGTGTTTTAGTTCAAGTGGGAGTTTGTATGGTTTTATGCCCTAAAACTCGTAGATAGTGAATGTAACCGTTGACCGGATATTAATGAAATAATATTGATATATTTTTCCATTAATTGTTATTAGTTATTTTATATTTTATATATGTCTTTGCCTAATAATAACCCTAATCCAATAAACCAGACATCCAAGGTTGTAATATGAGTCTTGAACTATATGTAGCGACATATGGGATCATTGTTCAAGAGACAGCCTAAAAGGTCTATAGTATAGGAATAAGACTGGATGCCTTATCCTGGTGACACTATGGATACGGCCCACTTTGTATTTGATACAAACGCTGCGATCCAACGCGTTCGTGTAGGAGACATGCGAGTGGGGGTATCCTATGCAATGAGTTTGCATAAGACCGGACCGCGAAATAGTAACCATTGGTTATAACACCGTTAACTATTTGGTTTTCTATTTCACTAGGACGACCTAGACAACTTAGTCTTAATCCTGAGTTGATTATGGACTCCTGCTCATGAGAGACTGTCCTTTGATTTGTATGGGTGAGAGTGGCCAATACGCCGACTCAATAAGCCTACCACTTTGGGGACAAGACCGAATGGGGAGCTGGGAACATAATCGTACGAAATGGAATTCACTCCTTCCCGACTTTAGGGAAGCAGATGAGTGTTCCCTTAAGTGGTTACTCCGAGTCTTGAACAAAGGGCCCTACCCTCTCAATGGCACGAGAGGGTTTTTTGTTTGATGGTTGGACCACAAACAGGTTGTTCATTAGAGGAGAATTGGTACTTAAGGAAATAGAGGTAACCCAGGGGTAAAACGGTAATTTGACCCAGCTGGTGTTACGGACACTCGTGAAGGACTAACTAGTCGATATTGGTCTAAGTTCCGTGGACACAGAAAATATGTCTGCAGTGAGAAGAGTGCAACTGTGAGTCTATAGTGGAATGTACGCACAGTTAACGAATATTGATTAATGTGGTTAATGAGTTTAACCAATTAATCTCACATCGTTGGAGCTTCTGATCTGTAGGTCCATTAGGTCCCACTGGTAGCTCGTAAAGTAATTTGAGGCAACTAAGTAATAAATGTAAATTGAAAATGTTCAATTTACTAAGGGAAACAAATATAATATATATTGATATATTATTATGAGAGAAATTAAATATTTGAAGAAGTTCAAATATAGATTTATGGAAGATTGAAAGAGTTCAAATAATGAATTAATTAATTTAAGTCCTAAAATGTGTTTGGGCAAAATTAATTAATTCAAGGCCGTAAATTAAATATGTGATATTTAATTGGTGGTTAATTAATTAAAGAATTCATTAACCATGAATTAATCAATTATGTAAATAATTAATCACTTAAGGAAGTGATTAATCATTTATGGGAATGATCTAATCACTTATGGAAGTAATTAGTCATTTGTGGAAAAGATTAATCAATTAGGGAATTGATTGATCATGATTGATTAATTAAGGAATAAGATTGAATCAATTTTGGAAAAGATTGATTTAATTGAATATTTTATTCATGGCCTCTCTTCTATAAATAGAACACTAGACCTAATTGGTCATGACACTTGAAACTCTTGAAAGACAAGACCTAGAATTCTCTCTAGCCTCCCTCTTAGAGAAAGACTCCCACAAGTCTTTTGCCTCCTAGACTTAGAGACATACCGGTGTAACCTCTGTGGTGATTGTGTCAATCAAAGAAGAAATTTCCAGCGAAGAAAAACAAAGGCGGCTGCTGCGTTTTCGTTCGTGGAGCGTCGTTGGCGAAGAACGGTCAAGTCTTCAACGAAGGTTTGTAACGGTTCTTCCTCTTTTCTTTAGAAAAGTATTAAAAATAAATTTAGATTTATTTTAGCATGTTTAAACCAATTTTACAGCGGCTTTAAAGGTTGTTTAAAGTTTTGTTTGAGTTATCGTAACGGTATTTTAATGTTAATTAATATATGGCGTAAGGTCCAATCGATGCGCTTCCGCTGCGTGGGGACTTTTATTCCCTTCACACTCGACCTTCAACTTTCCAAAGCTAAGTGTCTCCACACCGAAGAAAAGCCAATTTTCAACATCTGTCTTTGAACGTCTCAAAGTAACAAACGATCAACCTAAAAGAAAGATGGACAACTTGGAGTTGAAACTTTTCGATGAAGTAAACAACGACGAGAAGCTTCATAGTAGCATCCCGTCACGTATGAAGAGGAAGTTTTCTATTCTCATAAATACGGAAGGTTCCTTGAAGGTGAAGTCAAATCTCATTATCTTGACGAATCCTACAAGTCAAGGATCTGATCAAGACCATGATGAACATAAGAGCTTTTAAAATGTAAAAGCTCCTGATCGCAAGAGCACAAACTGCATGATGCTCCTAGCCCACACGAGCTTAAAAGGTGAGTGCAAAAAAATTTTTGAACTACGTTATGACTTGATCCCTTTTCTTCAAAGGGTACGTATGCAGCTTAAAGAAAGCTTTAAGTTCAGTCTCTGCAAACAAAAAAAGAAAGTGCGACAAATATTGAAGCACAACAATATAAATTGAGGAAATTCATCACTAGTGGGGGCAACATAGCAAATGGAGGTTATGCACCGTTATGAATGTGAAGCTACGTTGGATGAATAAAAGAAGACTTCATTCCTCCAAATTCAATGTCTCGCTAGCCTAAAGTTTGGTGTTTTCACTCACCCTAAGTTCGTTGTTCCCTTTTCTTCAAGTTCGAAGGTTCTCACGTGCTTCGCTAGAGTTCCTTATCTCCAAGTTCGAAGGTTCTCACGCGTTTCGCTGCAGTTCCTTCTCTCCAAGTTCGAGGGTTCTTACGTTGTACGTTACTGCGTTGTTCCTTCTCCAAGTTTGAAGGTTCTCCGCTGCACGCTGTTGCGTTGCTTCCTTCTTCAAGTTCAAAGGTTCCCATGCTGCACTGTTGTGCTGCTTCCTTCTCCAAGTTCGAAGGTTCTCACGCGTTTCGCTGCAGTTCCTTCTCCCCAATTCGAAGGTTCTCATGCGCTTCGCTCCAGTTCCTTCTCTCCAAGTTCGAAGGTTCTCACGCGTTTCGTTGCAATTCATTCTCTCCAAGTTCGAAGGTTCTCACGCGTTTCGCTGCAGTTCCTTCTCTCAGAGTTCGAAGATTCTCACATTGCGCTATTGCGCTGCTTCATTCTCCAAGTTGAAAGTTCGCACGGTGTGCTGCTGCGCGCTGCTCCCTTCTCTCACCAAAGTTTGAGGGTTTTGATGCTGCGCTGCTTCCTTCACCAAGTTCGAAGGTTCTCACACTGCGTTGCTTCCTTCTCCAAATTCGAAGGTTCTCATACTGCATTGCTACGTTGCTTCCTTCTCCAAATTCGAAGGTTCTCATACTACGCTGCTACGTTGCTTCCTTCTCCAAGTTCGAAAGTTCACCCGTTGTATGCTGCTAGTTCTTCTCCAAGTTCGAAGGTTCGCACGTTGTACGCTGCTTTGCTGTTGTTCCCTCTTCAAGTTTCAAGGTTCACGTGGCGTTACTTCGCTGTTTATTCTCTAAGTTCGAAGGTTCTAACGCTACGCTGATTCCTTCTCCACGTTCGAAGGTTCTCATGCTACGCTGTTTTGCTGTTCCTTCTCCAAGTTTGAAGGTTCTGCTTTGCTAAAACACGTGGCAGCAGTAATGGAGCCCAAATGGGAATGACATCATGTGTCCTTGAACTCATGCTGAAAGACGTGGCAGCAGCAAAAGTCTAAGGAACATGTCCTTGTACTCATGCTGAAAGGCGTGGCAGCAGCAAAAGTCCAAGGAACATGTTCCAAAGTAAAGAACATGTCCCTGTACTCATGCTGAAAAACGTGGCCGCAGAAAAAGTCCAAGGAACATGTCCCAAAGTCAGGAACATGTTCCTGTACTCATGCTGAAAGGCGTGGCGCGACAGAAGTCCAAGGAACATGTCCCAAGGTAAGGAACATGTCCCTGTACTCATGCTGAAAGGCGTGGCGGCGGCAAAATTCCAAGGAACATGTCCCAAAGTAAGGAACATGTCCCTGTACTCATGCTGAAAGGCGGTGGCAGTGGCAAAAGTCCAAGGAACATGTCCTTGTACTCATGCTGAAAGGCGTGGCGGCGGCAAAAGTCCAAGGAACATGTCCCAAAGTCAAGAACATGTCCCTGTACTCATGCTGAAAGACGTGACGACGGCAAAAGTCCAAGGAACATGATCCTGTACTCATGCTGAATGGCGGTGGCAGTGGCAAAAGTCCAAGGAACATGTCCATGTACTCATGCTGAAAGGCGTGGCGGCGGAAAAAGTCCAAGGAAAATGTCCCAAAGTAAGGAACATGTCCCTGTACTCATGCTGAAAGGCGTGGCGTCGGCAAAAGTCCAAGGAACATGTCCCAAAGTAAGGAACATGTCCCTGTACTCATACTGAAAGGCGTGGCGATGGTAAAAGTCCAAGGAACATGTCTCAAAGTAAGGAACATGTCCCTGTACTCATGCTGAATGGCGGTGGCAGTGGCAAAAGTCCAAGGAACATGTCCCTGTACTCATGCTGAAAGGCGGTGGCAGTGGCAAAAGTTCAAGGAACATGTCCTTATACTCATGTTGAAAGGCGTGGCAACGGCAAAAGTCCAAGGAACATGTCCCAAAGTAAGGAACATGTTCCTGTACTCATGCTGAACAGCGGTGGCAGTGGCAAAAGTCCAAGGAACATGTCTATGTACTCATGCTGAAAGGCGTGGCGGAGGAAAAAAGTCCAAGGAACATGTCCCAAAGTAAGGAACATGTCCCTGTACTCATGCTAAAAGGCGTGGTGTCGGCAAAAGTCCAAGGAACATGTCCCTGTACTCATGCTTAAAGGCGTGGCAACGGCAAAAGTCCAAGGAACATGTCCCAAAGTAAGGAACATGTCCCTGTACTCATGCTGAAAGGCGGTGGCAGTGGCAAAAGTCCAAGGAACATGTCCCTGTACTCATGTTGAAGGACGTTGTACATGCAAATGGAAGACGACAATGATATGTATGCCTTAAAAAAAAAAAAATTACTCACCTACATACTTACCTTTTGGATGGTGGATGAAAGCACTGTGCTTGAAATATAGGCAAGGTGTTGTGAGTTCAAAAAAAAAAAAAAAAAAGGAAGAATCTTAAAAATAAAATAAAAAAAAAATCGAAAATTCAAAAAAAAAAGGGAAAAAACGAAAATTAAAGAAAAGAAAGAAAAGAAACGAAATTTTTAAAAAAAAAGGGAGAAGAAAGTTTCCTACTTGAATCCTTTCTTGAATGCTCTTTGCAATTGATGTGTGCTCTCCCTTACTGAGGTTCAGTCTTATTTATAGGAGGGAGTTTTAAGTTCAAATCAAAGGTTTAGATAAAGATTTGATTCAAATGAAATCCTATCTTTGGTTCAAAATTTTATGAGATAATCTTTATCTTTATCTAAACCAACTTGATTAAATTGAAATTCCTAAAAGATAAGGGTTTCAATTTTAATCAATTTGGGAATTCAAATTCTATCTAAATAATTTTATTTATCTATTTTATTTGGGCATACTCCAAAATTTTCTTGCAAATCAAAATTTGAGATTCAAATTTCATTCCAAATGCAAGTTAAAATTGGATAAGAATTTTACCTCAAATCAAAATTTTGGCATAAACCAAATTTTGCCCAAACTTAAGTTCAAATCAAAGTTTGCTGCCAATTAAGGAAAATCAAAATTTTGACCAAAATTCATATTTTGATTAAATTGACACACAAAATGGAGTGAAGATCAAGAACAAATACCTTGTATTTTTATTCTAAAATATCTTTTTGGAGATTCACTCCCACATAACTTGTGCCTAAATCTCGAAAAGGGGGCATTTGTTGAACGAGAAATTTTGTCCAATCACAAATTGCAACGTCATTATATAAAATTAATGACGAAATTAAAATTAATTAAATTTGGGACCAATTATAAATTGACATGTGTCCCAAATTTAATTTGAAGACAAAGTTGGCCAATTATAAACTTAAAGAGCCAAATTTATATTTGATCAATTAATTAGAAAATAAATTATTTTGATCAAATTAATTAATTTGACCAATTAATTAACAAAATAATTAATTGGATCAAATTTGGGTCTTTTAAATATTTGAGTCATATGATTTTGGGTTAAATATGAACCAAACCCAAAACCAAATAGTTGAACCAAAGACCAATAAAGCCCAAGTCCAAGTTGTTAGGCCCAAAAGTCATCAGGGCCCATCCTGCGAGAGCACTATAAATAGAGGTGCTCTTCTCCATTTCAGGGGTTCAGAAATTCTAGATTCTCACAAAGACAAGAGTTCAGAATTTTAAAGCTCTCAAGCAGAACTAGAGAATTCAGAGAGACTCCACCAAGTCTGAAGGCCGAAGACTCTCTGCAATCCATATAATTCAAGTGTTGAACACCTCTTGAAGACCAAACACTCTTGAAGACTTCAACACTCCTTGAAGATCAAAGACTCTTCAAGACTTCAACACTCCTTAAAGATCAAATACTCTTCAAGACATCAACATTTCTTGAAGACCGAAGACTCCTTCAAGACAGGAAGACTTCAAGCTCCAAGAATCCATTGAAGCTTCAGACTCGAGATCAAGCGGTCCAGCCCTCGAGTGAAACACATTCACACACAAGAGAGAGAATCAGAGGATTAAAGTTAGAGATTGTACACCCACACGCATATTACATCAATACAAATACATATTTTATTCCACGTGTCTTCATCTTCGAAGTTACGTGTGAACAATGTTTACATATCTCGATGCAATTTTTCAGCATATTGCTATAATTGCAGCATAAGTCATATAGCCCAACAATTAATTGAGTGACATGACTTACTGTCTTGTACCACTAGTGAAGACTTGGAAGTTGCTCAATTAAAATACAGTAGGCCAATGGAATGAATCAAGCAATGCTTTTTATTAAGAAAATAAGTTTTTAACTTAATTCAATTTTTCTACTAGATATATAATACAAGGTTCAAACCAAAATATTGGCAACTAACAAATAAACTGTAATGACTCAATATCTATGTAATGCAAACCATATACTAAGATTGAGTCTACTTCAAACATCATATAAAGGAAAATAACAAATGAAACAGTGTGTGAAGAATGATACTAAATAATGAAGCATCACAATGTGGAAGATAAACTCAACTAGATTTTCTGCTTCAACTCAAGCTTCAAGCTTGGAACCTAAACACATATAAGAAAAGAAAACATACTTGCCATTACAACAAGCAACTAATAGAAGCTAACCATAAAACCAAGCTCGGGTAGAAATATAACCAAATATGAAGGATTCGTAAACAACTCTAAACTCATAAACTACAAGTCACAAAACCTTAACATTTCAAAGTCATTTGTTATGACGAAAACAGTAACAACGTAACAAGAACGAAAGGGCGAAGAGAAACAACACACAGATATACGTGGTTCACTAACAGTGTGTTAGCTACGTCCACGGGCAGAGGGAGAGAACGATCTTATTATGTGAGGAGTATTCAGAATACAGAGAGATTAGGGCAAAGAATAGGTTAAGAGGGTTTATATATGGCACCACTCTTAACCCTAACATAATAGGCCCAAAATAAAAGCCCAAAACGGAAATATCACATCTAATCCCTATACATAATTTAGCTTAGGGGGCGTTGCCCCCGAACCCCCACCGGGCGCTTCGCCCCTGGACCCCGACTCGCTGACCGGGCAGCGAGACCCCCGTACTGGGTCGTTCGGAGCGCTTCATATCAGATTCAAGGCATATCAACAAATCTCCACCTTGACTTGAACTCTCTCACACATAACAGATGAACCAGATGTACCCAAAGAAAAGTACCAGATGCAACTTAAAAAAAAGTCACCAGATTCTCCCTCTGCTTCATAAGGTCCCCTAGGGACCACTTAGCAATTCAGAACATTTAGCAAGTCCAAACAATGTTGGAACTTGCCACTTGGGACTGCCTTGGTGAAAATATCAGCGGGGTTATCAGCTGTCCCAACTTTCATCACCTTAATCCTCTTCTCATCTCTCAGGAAATGATATCTAACATCTATATGTTTAGTCCTCTCATGATGAACTTGATCCTTGGCTAAGCATATTGCACTCAAACTATCACAATATACAACAGCCTGATCATGATGAAGACCAAGGTCACCAACTAGTCCTTTCAACCATATTGCTTCTTTAGCAGCTTCTGTTAGTGCCATATACTCAGCCTCAGTAGTAGACAAAGTAACTGTAGGCTGTAGGGTTGCCTTCCAACTAACAACAGAACCACCAAGGGTAAACACATAACCAGTCATGGACCTTCTACTGTCAACATCCCCAGCATAGTCAGAATCAGAATAACCAGTCACTAAACATTCTGTATCACTTCCATAAACGAGACCTATATCAGATGTACCTCTAAGGTAACGAAAAATCCTCTTCACAGCTTGCCAATGTTCCTTTCTAGGTTGCCCCATGAACCTACTGACAACACTCACAGCATGTGCAAGATCAGGCCTAGTGCATACCATAGCATACATCAAACTTCCTACTGCACTAGCATATGGGACTCGAGCCATGTATTCCTTCTCAGCTTCAGATTGTGATGCAAGTACAGAAGACAAACGAACACTTGCAGCACTAGGAGTATCTATAGGCTTAGCTGAAGACATCCCAAACTTGGACAATATCTTCTGAATATATCCTTTCTGTGACAAGAAAAGCTTATTTTTATCTCTTTCCCTATAAATCTCCATACCCAAAATTTTCTGAGCAGCACCCAAATCTTTCATCTCAAATTCAGCACTGAGAAGGTCTTTCAACTTCATAATATCAGACTTGGACTTAGCAGCTATCAACATGTCATCTACATACAGAACCAGATAAATCTTCAATCCATCACCAAGCTCGTTGTGATACACACAACAATCATACGGACTTCTGTTGTAGCCTAACTCAATCATATAACTGTCAAACCTCTTATACCACTGTCGTGGAGACTGCTTGAGCCCATATAAAGACTTCTTCAACTTGCAAACATAGTCTTCCTTACCAGGACATTGAAACCCCTCTGGTTGGGTCATATAAATCTCCTCTTCCAACTCTCCATGTAAGAAAGCTGTCTTCACATCTAGTTGCTCAAGTTCTAAATTCTGATGTGCAACCATGGCTAGAAGCACCCTGATGGAAGTATGTCTGACCACTGGTGAAAATATTTCATTGTAGTCAACTCCTTCTCTCTGTGTAAACCCTCTTGCAACAACTCGAGCTTTAAACTTAATACCCTCTGTAGGTGAGATTCCTTCCTTTTTCTTAAAGACCCATTTGCAAGTAACAATCTTTCTTTCCTTAGGTCGTCTGACTAGCTCCCAAGTCTGATTTTTGTCAAGTGACTCAATCTCATCTCCCATTGCAGCAAGCCATTGAGCAGACTCACTACTCGAAACAGCTTCTCTATAGGTGGACGGCTCATGGGGATCCACCTCTTCAGCAACCTGTAGTGCATAAGCAATCATATCCTCAAAACCATACCTCTGTGGGGGTCGAATGCCAACTCTCCTAGCTCTATCAAGAGCTATACTTGGCTGACGTGCTGTTTCTGAACTAGAAGACTCTGGCTCATCTATTCTTGTACCTGTATCAACAACTGGCACATCAGTTTCTATAGCAGTTTCTATAGCAGCATGTTGATCTTCTCCACCTTGGTGCTGTAATTCATCCTGACCAGAGGTGAATTGCAGCTCCACCTGTTTATCAACATCACTACTTTCTTCTGCAACAACGGGCTTCACAACAGAGTTAAACATAGAATTTTCATCAAACACAACATTTCTACTGAGTATAACTCTATTTTCAGAAGGTGACCATATCCTATAACCTTTGACCCCATCACCAAATCCCACAAATATACCTCTTTTAGCTCTAGGTTCTAATTTACCCTCATATACATGATAATAAACTGAACAACCAAAAACTCTCAGCAAAGAGTAATCTGCAGGCTTACCAGACCACACCTCATAAGGTGTTTTGCAATCAATACCTGTATGAGGTCCTCGGTTAATCAAATAACACGCTGTGCTTACTGCTTCTGCCCAAAATCTTCTAGGTAACCCAGCATTAGAAAGCATACATCTTGCTCTCTCAAGAAGTGTCTGATTCATTCGTTCTGCCACCCCGTTTTGCTGTGGTGTATCTCTAACGGTGCGATGACGGGCAATCCCCTCATTCTTGCAAAACTCATTGAACTCAGACCCACAGAATTCCAGACCATTATCAGTTCGTAGCCTTTTGATCTTCTTCCCAGTTTGATTTTCTACTAAGGTCTTCCACTGCTTGAAATTCTTGAAGGCTTCACTTTTGTGCTTCATCATAAAAACCCAAGTCATTCTTGAGTAGTCATCAATGATAGACAGAAAATATCTACTACCTCCAATAGATTCAACTTGAGAAGGACCCCAACAATCAGAGTGAACATAATCAAGTGTTCCCTTCGTACTGTGAACACCCTTTGGAAACTTACTGCGATGAAGCTTTCCAAACACACAATGCTCACAAAATCCCAGATCCTGCACCTTGTGTCCACAAAGAAGATCTCTCTTTGACAAAATTTGCATCCCTCTTTCACTCATATGACCAAGTCTCATATGCCACAGCTTAGTCATATCATCTCTGCGAACTGTAGAGGATGCAACAGCAGCAAAACCAGTCAGCGTAGAACCTGCCAGATAATACAGAGTTCCACGCTTGACACCTTTCAGAACCACCTTGGAACCCTTACAGACATGAGTAACTCCACCTTCACCTCTGAAACTGAAACCCTTACTGTCTAAAACACTCAAAGATATCAGACTCTTGGTCATTAGTGGAACATGTCTAACCTCATCCAAAGTGCAGAAAAAACCATCATGTGTCCGTATCCTGACTGAGCCTATCCCGACTACCTTACAGACAGCGTTGTTAGCCATAGTGACATTACCACCATCTACCTGCTGATAAGTCGAAAACCACTCTCTATTTGGACACATATGATACGACGCCCCAGAATCAAGAACCCACAGATCTTTAAGACACGGTTCTTCATTTACAGCTAGGGCTAAGTCATCATCTGAATCAGTATTAGCTTCTGCCACAGCAGCAGAACCTTCCTTCTTTTTATACATATTACCCTTCCTTTTACAGTCATATTTCCAATGCCCCTTTTCTTTACAGTAATTACAGATGTCATTCGCTCTAGGATTAGCTTCATTAGGCTTCGAATTCTTACCATTGGACTTCTTTCTACCAGATTTCCTATGTCCCTTACTACTCGAAGCAACCAACCCAGATGCCTGATTTTCTGTAACCGAACTTGCTACTTTATGACGGACTTCTCTAGTCAGAAGGGCAGTTTTTACTTCTTCTAGAGACAATTTATCTTTACCACTAATAAAAGAATCTACAAAATTCTCATACGACAACGGCAAAGATACTAACAGAATCAAAGCAGCATCCTCATCATCTACCTTAACCTCAAGATTACGTAGATCTAACAGAATAGAGTTCAACTGGTCTATGTGATCTCTAAGGGGCGTACCTTCCTGCATTCGCAAACTGAACAGACGTTGCTTCAAGAGCAACTTCTTAGTCAAAGACTTCGTCATGTAGAGGCTCTCGAGCTTAGACCAGAGCCCGGCGGCAGTATCCACATTCGCGACCTCGATGATGACGTCATCGGCCAGACATAACATAATCGTGGAATGGGCCTTCTCCTCCAAGGTTTTCCATTCTTCTTCATCAGCGTCCGCCTTCTTCGTACCAGACAGCGGCGCCCATAATCCCTGCTGCTTTAGCAGAGATCGCATCTTGATCTGCCACAGACCAAAACTGTTCCTCCCGGTGAATTTGTCGATCTTCACGTTCATAGCTGACATCCTTGTACGCTTGAAAAACTGTTGCGGAAAAACACGAAACCGAGGCTCTGATACCACTTGTTATGACGAAAACAGTAACAACGTAACAAGAACGAAAGGGCGAAGAGAAACAACACACAGATATACGTGGTTCACTAACAGTGTGTTAGCTACGTCCACGGGCAGAGGGAGAGAACGATCTTATTATGTGAGGAGTATTCAGAATACAGAGAGATTAGGGCAAAGAATAGGTTAAGAGGGTTTATATATGGCACCACTCTTAACCCTAACATAATAGGCCCAAAATAAAAGCCCAAAACGGAAATATCACATCTAATCCCTATACATAATTTAGCTTAGGGGGCGTTGCCCCCGAACCCCCACCGGGCGCTTCGCCCCTGGACCCCGACTCGCTGACCGGGCAGCGAGACCCCCGTACTGGGTCGTTCGGAGCGCTTCATATCAGATTCAAGGCATATCAACATCATTTAACAATCAATGATATTGACTTTAATGTAAAACAACACTAATCAAATCTTGAACAAAGAAGTAACGAACCACGCTAATATAATCATCCTTGCTTTCTATATCTCATGCACCTACAAAGGATCATAAATGAATAAGGTGCTTAGACTGTTCAACTATATCAAAGGAAATATGATATACTTGCCAACAATAAGTGAAAGGACGAAAACTCTATAAATTAGCAAATAAGACAAAAACGAGTTTGAAACGTTGCATGGAAACACCCAAGAATCTAATTTTTTCAAGTTTTGTTTTTATAACAAAAGTAGTATACTGAAGCTATGTTCAAAAGTTAGTCTGCTAACAGGAAACTATTACTAGATACAATACCAATCAGTAGAAAGGTTGACTGCTTCCAAACTAAACCTCAATTGTGGGGAGAGTTCTCTTATCCTAATCCATTATGTTTCAAATGTTAAGCATGTATTGCAACAAATATTAAAAATGTATCAAAGAAAGCTCTAAATTAAAACTTAACAAATAGATATGCACGTATGCTTGTTAAAAAAAAAAAAACAAAATCTCTCTCAAATAGGTAAGTTCATCACACTAGGAAAGAAACTACATAAAATTCAAATAAACAAGAACAACAATAATCTATCTCTATTGTCCAATTCTCGTTACTATTATAACATTCCAAAATTAGTGCACTAAACTTTCTTTCCGAAAATCAATATTCAATTCATGGAGAATATACATGGTAACTAAGAAATGTATAAATGCAATTTTCATCCCTTTTTCATGACATATTTTCTTTCAGTTCCACCCTCCTCATCTAATTGAAACAAAAAGCTTTTTACATTGTCACTCCATATCTTTTTCGTTCTGTGATGTTCATTTTCACGGTTGTTCTAGAAAGATGTTGAATTTGTGCGTAGAAAATTGTGGTAAACAAAATCAAATTTCGTAAAAGAACAAAGTGTTCAATAAGCTCATCTCAAAAACAAAATTTCCTAACTTTAGAAGCCCAATGGCAGAGTGACAGAATAAAGGTCTAGAAACGAAAACTGCATACTTAATAAGTTACCACTTACTAGAGACCAAAAATATACCAAATCATAGATTACGCTCGTACAAATCAAAGACCATGAAACTCACATCTAACTACGAAAAGATAATAACAAGAACGCAAAATTGAGTGAAGCCTCATTAAAGCTCTCCAAGCAATTATTTTTGCGTGCAAATTCACAATGTCACCATTTGAGCTTAACTGTGAGCGACCGAGACACATCGTCCCTATCCCTAACGCCACAACTTCCAAATCTAAAATTATAAAAAATAGAGAACAATTAACGACAGGTCGAATAACTTTCTGTTGGGAACTAGAATGAACAGAGACACAAAACACGGAATGGAAAGGATATCGAGTTAAAACACGAAATGGAGGGTAAATTGCTAGGGTTTTAAAAGGGAACCTTGTGCTGAATAAGGTGAAACAAGAACTGCAACCATGACAATGACTTCGCGACCCTGAGGCTTGCCTTTCTTTGGGAGAGTGTTGTCAAGTGAGAATACTTTCTCTGATATCGTCGCTCCCCAGTTCTCTGAAGAAGAGAAGCAAGCTAACATTGTCGTTCTTACTCATTATCCATAAACTTCTCTTCTTCAAATCTAACTGAATTTTAGAACTATAAAATCAGACAGAAAATGCGAAAGAAGAAACATGCCTTGTAAATTAGGGCTCGAGTAATGTTTTTAACATGTCAGGTAGACCTACCACGAAGAACAAAGACAGTTCATTGATGTCGTGGATCGATGCTGAAGGAAGTCGTTTGCGGGTCAGACGTTGTGGGTTCGTTGTGTTCGAATGCTGTCGCAGGTCATACGTTGCCAGCGTGGGTACTAAAGGAGAGGATTATACTCGTGGCTGGCCAGAATCGTGTCAACTTGTTGCAGCAGAATTGGTCTGTGCGTTGTGGTGTCGTGTGGGGAAGACGCACCAGAACACAGGTTGTTGGGCGATGTCGCGTGGGAAGAAGGTCGTCGGTGTGGAAGCGGTGACTTTTCGACAGCAGTGTCGAGACTTTTCTGGCAGCACAAGCAGACGACAAGGGGAGGAAGAAGATCTCACTCTGCAACGAGGGAAGTGGAGAGGAAGGGAAGGAAGGAGAGATTGAGAATGGTTGGGAAAAGAGAGGGAAATAAAAGAGGGAAAAGTAAGCGCCCAATTTTTTTCACACGCACGAGGTTCCACGTTTTTATGTTTCAATTTTTTTAATTTCTTCTTTCATAGCGTATTTAGGAAAATGCTATATTTAAAAGCTATAAAAGGGCCTTTTTGTTGTAGTGTTCGTAGGCTGCCCCATGGAAACAAGAGATGTGGATACTTCTTCAATCCACAAGAGAATAAAGAATTTGTACTGACAAATGCTACATTCTCAGAAGAAGACCACATGAGAAATAATAAGCCACAAAGTAAGATCGTTTCAAGTGAATTAACTGATGAAGCTACAAAAATATCAACAAGGAGTTGTTGATAAGTCAACAAGGGTTGTTTATGATGTTGAACCATTAACAAGAGCTGTTGATAGGGCCGATACAATTAATTAGTTACATCTATCTCAAGAGTTGAGAGTGCCTCGATGTAGTGGGAGGGTTGTTCTACAACCTGACCATTACATGGGCTTAACTGAAGCCCAGAATGTCATACTGCGATCAAATCTTTTGGCCTTTAATCGGAACATTGATGAATCTTGTCTCTACAAGAAGATCGTCAATAGTTCAACAACTTACTTAGTGTTGTATATGATTGATATCCTAGTCATTGGAAATGATGTAGGTTATCTTACTGACTAGTAAAATGAGCTAGCAGCTCATTTCCAAATGAAAATTTGGGAGAAGCTGAGTTTGTTCTTGGGATCCAAATTGTTAGGAACCGTAGGAACAAAATGCTAGCCTTGTCTCAAGTTTCTTATATCTACAAAATGTTAGTTAGATATAAGATTCAAAATTCCAATAAGGGTTCACTACCTTTCAGACATGGAAATCTTTTGTCTAAGAAACTGTTTCTTAAGACACCTCAAGAGATTGATGACATGAGACGAATGCCCAATGCAATAGGGATTGTCAGTATCAATCTAATCCAAGATTTGATCACTGGAAAACCATCAAGAATATCCTCAAGTATCTGAGGAGAAAGAGGAACTATATGCTCGTGTATGGGACTAAGGATTTGATCCTTACAGGATACATTGACACGAATTTTAAGACTGAGAAGAATTTTAGGAAATCTACATCACTATCCATGGTCAATCTTTACGAAGGAGTTATAGTATGACATAGTTACGGTCTTGACCGTATAGGCCAAAAACATAGCTGCTTGTGAAGCAGCGATAGAGACTATATGTCTTAGGAAGTTCTTGATTGATTTGGAATGTGTTCCAAATGTGACTTGACCATCACACTTTATAGTGATATAGTGGTGTTGTGGCGAATTCAAAAGAACATCGCAGCCCAAGACAAGCAGACACATTAAATTGAATGAAATATTGCTGATTCATTTATAAAGACTCTCTCGGCTAAAGTGTTTGAGGGTTATCTAGACAGTCTAGATCTACGAGATATGTACAAAGGTGTAATCTAGGGCAAGTGGGAGAAATGTAATGGGTATAGTGATGCCCTAGTTTATTTTATTTGTACATTGTATATGTTTTCTACATGTATTTATACACCCACTATTGTATAGATTATTGTACATCCCACTAAACTAGAGTTTTAGTTCAAGTGGGAGTTTGTTGGGTTTTATGCCCTAAAACTCGTAGATAGTGAATGTAAACAAATTGTATACTTATTTCAATAAAGTATTATTGAGTTTCTACAATAAAGTGTTATTGTTAAATATTGCACAATTTGACTCAAATCCAATAAACTAAGATCCAAGGTTGTTTGTATGTAACTTGAACTAGTATGTGGGGACATACGGGGATCGATGTTCAAGTAACAACCTAAAAGGTCTATAGTACAAGGATAGGGTTGGGTACCTTATCCTGGTAACACTATGTGATACGACATGCTTTTTATTTGATACAAACGTATTGATCCAAAGCGTCCATGTAGTAGACATACGAACGGGGGTATACTATGCAATGAGTTTGCATAAGACCGGACCATGAAATGGTAAACCGCTAGATATAACACCGTTAACTAGTTAGGTTACTGTTTTAATAGGATGACGTAGGTAACTCAGTCTTAATCCGAAGTGTGTCATGAACTCCTTCTCATGAGGGATTGTCCTTTGATTAGCATGGGTGAGAATGGCCAATACACTGACTCAATATGCGTTCCTTTTTGGGGACAAGACCAAGTGGGAGGCTGGGGACATGACAACACAAGAAGAAATTCACTCCTTCCCACTTCTAGGAGAAGTAGATGAGTGTTCCCTTAAGTGGTGATACGGGGACTTGAACAAAGTCATCCCACCCTCCATTGGCCCAAGAGAGACTTTCTGTTTATTGGTTGGACCATAAACAAGTTGTTCATTAGAGGAGCACTGGTATTTAAGTAGACAGGTGTAACACAGGGGTAAAACGGTAATTTGACCCAGCTGTGATTACGGACACTTGTGAAAGATTGACTTACCGGTATAGGTCTATATCCGTGGACACAAAAATGTTCTACAGTGAGAAGAGTTCAGCTGTGGGTCTTTAGTGGAATGACCCACAGTTAATGAATATTGGTTAACGTGATTAATGAGTTTAATCAGTTAACCTCATATCATTGGAGCTTTTGATCTGTAGGTCCATTAGGTCCCCTTGCTAGCTCGTAAAGAGTAATTAGGAACAATTATATCTTGAGAGAATTTGAATAGTTCAAATTCATATTGGTAATTAAGTTAATTGTATGAGATACAAATTAATATAATGTATAGTGATACATTAACATATAAAGTCTAATTTGAAATTAAACTTTATTATTATGAGAGATAAATATTTGAAGAAGTTCAAATATTAATATGAATTTGATTCATATTAAATTTATAGGATATAAGAGAATTTGAAGGAGTTCAAGTTTTAATATGAATTTGATTCATTTTATAGAATTAATTAATTGAAGATCTAAAATTAAATATATGATATTTAATTGGGTAATTAATTAATTAACTAATAGAAGGTCTGAAATTAAATATATGATATTTAATTGGTGATTAATTAGTTAAAAAATTAATTAATTGAAAATTAATCAATTTTGGAAATGATTAATCACTTATGGAAGTAATTAATCATTTATGGAAATGATTTAATCACTTATGGAAGTGATCAATCATTTATGGAAAAGATTAATCAATTATGGAATTTATTGGTTATGGAATTGATTAATTATGGAAAATATTAAATCAATTATGGAAATAATTGATTTTAAATGAATATTTTATTCACGGCCTTTCTCCTATAAATAGAATACTAAACCTAGGGTTTAGGTACTACAACATAAGACCACAAGAATACACTCTTGCATTCTCTCTGGCCTCCCTCTCATATTCTCTCAACCCAAGAACTCTAGGGAGAATTTTCTCTCTAGAGTTTTTCCCATTCAAGATTAGGTAGTCCCACAACTACGTTCCTAATCTCAGAGTCATAGAGGGGATGATCAATTGGTGGTTTCCCAATTGTTGACGTTTGGTCCCTATGAAATCAAGAAAGGCGTTCTTGATATTTCAGAGACGACAACGACGGTATGTTTGCTTCTCCTCTCTAGATTTAGATCGAATAATTTTGTATACTTAGTCTTAAGTTTGTATAGAATTTGTTCTATGTTTTTTGCCAATGTAATGGTTGTTTTGGATAAACAAAATTAACTACGAACCGGTCCCAATTACGCTTCCGCTTTAACGGAATTGCGGAATTCCAAATACTTCAGTTCATTAGAGGAGCACTGGTACTTAAGGATATAGAGGTAACCATGGGGTAAAACGGTAATTTGACCCAGTTGGTGCTACGAACACTCGTGAAGGACTAACTTGCTGTTATTGGTCTATATCCGTGGACATAAAAATATTCTGAAGTGAGAAGAGTGCAGTTGTGAGTCTGTGGTGGAGTGTACCCATAATTAACGAATATTGATTAATTTGGTTAATGAATTTAGCCAATTAATCTCATATCGTTGGAGCTTCTTATATGTAGGTCAATTAGGTTCTACTGGTAGCTCGTAAATGGTAATTGAGGAAATTAAGTCTTGATTGTAAATTGAAGTGTTCAAATTTAATAAGGAAAATAATATAATGTATGATGATACATTTAATTTTGGATATGAATCGGATTCATGTTAAAAACTATAGGTTATGTGGAAGATGTTCATTTAAATATGATTTAAATGAAATAATCAAATTTGATTTAATTAATTGTTGATTTACTTAATTAATTAAATATATCTGTATCCTATTACAACTTGGAAAAGTAATTTATTATCATTAATTAATTAAATATATCCCTAACCTATTATGAATAGGAAAATAATCCCTAACCTATTATGAATAGGAAAAAAGATACGACATTCTATATAAACCATAGAATTCCTCCTAGTTGGATACACTCACTTGACTCAATTCTCCCTAAAATCAAGAAGAAGGTTCCCACTGCCTTGGCCTCAAATTCCCTAGAGAATACCAGTGTTTCCCTGTGGTAGTGTTCCAAGTTGTTCGTGTTTTTTTCTCAAGAATTTGGTGAAATTAATCTAGGTCGTCAACGATAGTAAGTAACATGTTACTCTATGTAAATTAGAATTAGATTCTATAGTTTTTTCAGCATGCTTAATATAAATATACAATAGATTATGAATGTATGCATATTGCTAGTGTATTGGTATTTCATGATTCTAAATTAACTTCAAATTGTTCCTGATCCGCTTTCGTTGCGCCGACACCTCCGTCCCTACAATTGGTATAAGAGAAAATCGTTAAATTAATTCAGAATTTTCGAAATTTGCAATATTTTGGTGGGATTGATTGCTTTGTGGGTGTAATTCTGCAAATGAATGTTTACGGTAATTTTAGCCTTAGAATTTATTGCTTTGTGATGGGAGCTTGTCGAGGGTCCCAGTCAAATGAGATTTATAGTTCCATGGCACTCAAACTACAACTGTAGTAACAGTGGTCGGGATCGAACACAGGGAAGGAGATTCTAGTGGAGTGTAGGCTTTTCTGTTGGACACAACAAAAAAAGGGGTTTTGAAAAAAAAAATCAGCGCAATAGAATAAAACAAATACCGAATATAAAAATGAGCTGAAGAAGAAAAACATGCAACAAAAAGATATTAGGATAAAATTCAATGAAGGCAAGGATCGTTGGATTGGAGGTGTTATGCTTGAATGGTTGCTACTTGGCATCCTAGTTTTCTCTAAAAATCATTCCATGAAGTTTAAATGAGTCCGGTAGTGCTTCTTGGTTACTCGGATGATCCCCCTACCTAACCTGTGTTTAATTAATTAATCAACCCAAAATCTTGCAACCAATATAATTAATTAATTTAGATATTCGCTTGCTACCCTGCATACATAGCCCAATGATCACCAAGCTATATCTAACTAATCTAAAATAAATAACCCGAGATCTTGCGATAGCTTATATACATTAGCCGCTTTAACACATGGGTCCAAAATTGCATTAATCAAATATAAATAAAATTCAGATTCAATCAATACAACTTTTGTCATGCATGTTAGGCTTATCAAGAATCTACACTAAACATGCGAGATTAGTGATGGACTTGCCTCATCCTATTGGCTATCTCAAATAACTAATAGAATACACAACACTAATCTCCTAGAGTCGTCAATTCTAAGATCTTAATAATATGCATTGGTTTAAACGAGATTTCATGTAAAGCACATGTGAAAACCAAGGAATCTGAAATAGAAAGCATGAAACTCAGCCAACTATCATTTATTCAAAGCATAATCCAAAATCCAACAATTCTAGTAGGCTTAGCTACTCATAAAGAATAGAAAACGAAAAACAATCCTAAGAGAATACATAAAAATTGACCCTAAAAGGTCTAAACAACTCAGAAAACTAAAAAGAGGCGAAAGAAATCGTAAAATATAAAAATCCTAACCTAACAGCAGACTAAACCGAGCCCTAGTATTTATAAGAATGTCGTAGAGTTGAGACACTAGGATCAACGTCTCGACGCTACGGATATTTCATTTTGCTACAATTCTTCAGGCCCGCTTCAATCCACTTGGGTCTTTTCACCTCCTCGTTGTCCAAGAACAAAGAGATGGGCCCAAAACTCCCTAATTGGACTGAATTAACACCAAATCGTGTGGTTGGCTCCCCAATGCTAACTATGTTCAAAGTACCTGAAATCAAGACAAATAAAGCATAAAATTCTTCTAACAAGCTTAGATTAGAAGTAATAAAATAGAACGAATTAGGCGCTATCAAGTATCCCCAACCAAAATCTTGCTAATCCTCGAGCAAGGCACACACAAACTGAAAAAATATTATTGTACATTGATAACTCTCCAAAAGGGAGTTATTTTGGCCTCAGTTTTATAGTGATTTGTGTGTCATTTGTGCTAAATAGGGTTGCTTTTAGATGAATATTATATGATGTAATCCATTTGGAAGAATGGATGATTTGGAAGTTATTTTGTGCAGAATATATTGCTGAGCAACTTGAGAGAGCAAAATCTGTGATCCAGCAAAACAAGGAGCAAAACTGCCCCGTCACAACTCGTTATCCATTTTAATGAGCCGAAGTTTGTTGAGCTATTTTCGGATTTAAGAAGCTTGGAAAGTCTGCCACGTGTCTAATTTGACCTAATTATTGCTTGTTATCACTCTATAAAAGGAAGAGCCGTCTCAAGTCAAAATCATTCCATCATTGGAGAAGAAAGTCCTATTCCATTCGTGGAGGCTTACTTTCCATCTTTGGGAGCCGAATAGAGGAGGAAAGACTAGAGACTTCAAGAAGACCATCAATTACGGATTTGATCAAGGGAATTAATCTTTTCTTGTAATTTCTTGTAATTATGGATGCACATACTCAGATTGTAGCGTGTGTTATCATGAGCTTTATGAACTAAATTTGCTTAGGTGTTGGTTAGGAGTCATATAATTGTCGTGCTTATTTTTGTATGCAATATATGTTGATTTGAGCATATTGATTATTTGTTGTGCATATTTTTATTTTGTGCCCGCCTGGCCAGCCGGTATCAATACCACTTCTTAGTTTCAGGGATGATTTGAGAAGTGTGTGGCATTTAATCACACTAGATCATTGTGTATTGGTGAACGCCAGTGACTGAGCTAGGGATAGCCAGTTGCCTAGTGCTTGATCGGTAGAGCGTCATTGGAGTTGAAATACATTCCAAAAATCCAGAGTTCCGGGAGGATTCTGCTAATAAGACTGCAAGAGTTTTGCCTAATCAATAATATTGCTAGAGCTTCTTTTAAAACAATTACAAAATCCTGACCACCTTGCATGTATCCTTAGAATTTATTTTGCTCGGGACTAGCAAATGCTTAAGTTTGGGGGTGTGATAACCTGCATAAATGTTATCATTTTATCCTTATATTTAATAGTTTTTGTTGGGTTTTATTGTGATTTTAATGATCAAATATGTTTAATTTTGAATTTTTGTCCCTATGAGCTTTTTGTTGGATTTTTGGAGAAAAAGAAGGAAAAGAAGCCCAATTCATGAAGATGTAATCATGGAAATTCAAAGATGGGTCATTGGAAGGTGTCCAAGGCCTTGAGAAAAGAAGAATTGGGCCAAATATTGAAGAAACCAGTCCAAAATCAGCCAAAATCCGAATCTGGAAGACTTGGGCAACACGAAGTTACGTCACAACGTCGCGATGCTGTCGACCCTAGAGCACTATTTAAGGCACGGATTGCTCTCGATTTGGGGTATGAAGCAACATTTTCCTCCAGTTTTTTATAGTCTCTTTGAGCCATTTTGAGGGTCGGGTTGTGAGCGAGTGAGAGGAGGGCTAAAATATTGTTTTTGGGCATTTTTGGAGCGATTGGGAGCTTGTTTCGCGGTGGATCAAAGGCGTAAGCAAGGAATTCATCAACAGTTTAGTTCCTATCCTCTTTACTTGTTCATTTACTGATTTTACAATGTATAAACGAGAACCTTTTATACTTATAGCAACCATGTATAGAAAAAATCCCAGCTTACGGTCTTGAATGAAGGAATAGAGTTTTAATGTTATTATGATTACTTATTATTGTGTCCAAATTTACTAGTTATTTGTTTGGGCGTTCTTAATGCTCTATGGATTCTGGCCAAATTTATAGTGAATCGATACTTAGTCGGAACTCGACAGAGAGAAACTAAGTCACATCATAACCCATTCAACTAGGCTTAATTGCTTGTAGTGACAGCGAGATTAGTTGATTAGGCTTAGAGATCAATAATGAATCAGGACTTATTAATTAGCTCATTTAATAGGGCTAAGGATACTTAGGTTGTTAAACTAAGTTAATTATAATTAGGGGAAACCGACAGGAGAACCTATGTCTTTAATGGAGATTCTAGATCTATAATTAGTCGGACAAGATATTCAGTAATCATAATAATTATTGAACTGTATTTTGGAATTCAAGACTCCGCCTCACAATTGATTCAATCTCCCACATTTGTTATTAAATTGCTTGATCAATTTTGCTTGATTGCCTTGTTTAATTTTCATTTTCGTCTTTCATCATGTTGAGTTCCCTAGATAATAGGCAACCTTAGTAATTTTAGTGTTTGGAATATCGCTTTGCTTCAATTTACACTTCTCCCTGTGGATACAATATTCGGTATACTTACCATCTCTTTATTACTTGCGGTCCGTGCACTTTGCGGTCACCACCGGTCAAATGAGATTTATAGTTTCACGACACTCAAACTACAACAGTAGTAACAATGACCGAGGTCGAACACAGGGAAGGGAATTCTAGTGGACTGTAGGCTTTTGTGTTGGACACGACAAAAAATGGGGTTTTGAAAAAAAAAAACAGTGCAATAGAATAAAACAAATACCGAATATAAGAATGAGTTGAAGAAGAAAAACATGCAACAAAGTGATATTAGGATAAAATTCAATGAAGGCAAGGATCGTTGGATTGGGGGTGTTATGCTTGAATGGTTGCTACTTGGCTTCCTAGATTTCTCCAAAAATCATTCCATGCAGTTTAAATGAGCCCGGTACTGCTTCTTGGTTTCTCGGAGGATCCCCCTACCTAACCTGTGTTTAATTAATTAATCAACCCAGAATCCTCTAGCCAATATAATTAATTAATTTAGATATTCGCCCGCTACCCTGCATGCATAGCCCAATGATCGCTAAGCTATATCTAACTAATCTAAAATAAAGAATCCGAGATCTCGCCATTGCTTACATACATTAGCCGCTTTAAACACATGGGTTCGGAATTGCATTAATCAAATATAAATAAAATTCAGATTCAATCAATACAACTTTTGTCATGCATCTTAGGCTTATCAAGAATCTACAATAAACATGCGAGATTAGTGATAGACTTGCCTCGGCCTAGTGGCTATCTCAAATAACTGATAGAATACACAAAACTAGTCTCCTAGAGTCGTCAATTCTAAGACCTTAATAATTTGCATTGGTTTAAACGAGATTGAATGAAAAGCACATATGGACAGTAAGGAATCTTAAATAGAAACCAGAAAACTCAACCAAGTATCATCATTCAAAGCATAATCACAAATCGAACGATTCTAGTATACATAAAAATTGACCCTAAAATGTTTAAACAACTCAGAAAACTGAAAAGTGGTGAAAGGAATCGTAAAAATATAAAAATTCTAACCTAACGGCGGACTAAACCGAGCCCTAGTATTTATTAAAAAAGTCGTAGCGTCGAGACACTAGGATATTTCATTCCGCTTTGAAATCACGTCGGCATTGATACACCAGGGTCAGAGTCTCAACGTTGACCCTTCTTCTAGTGTTGCTGCCTTTTTGCTCTGTTTTGTCTCGGTCTTTCTCAGTTTGGGGCTTCAACCTTTGACTCTTGGTGCAATTCTTCAGGCTCGCTTCAATCCACTTGGGTCTTTTGATAGCGAGCATAGCTAGCTATTTTTCCCTAGTCTATTTAGCTAGTCTTTGATGATTTATTGGCCATTTTATTGCACTTAATGTTTATTTTGTAGGAAATAGTTGATTGGAGCTAAAACGCAATATTGGAGTTAATCGGGTGCTCGGGACGCGAAAAGATGCAAAGGAATGAAAAAAGAGTCAAAGAGAAAAAAAGTCAAAATAGGGTCAATCGCAGACTAGCGTCGGGACGCTAGCCCTTTAGCGTCTCGACGCTAGCATTCCTTATTTGAATAGGCGCGAAACGGTCACAGCGTCGAGACGCTGCGACCTTAGCGTCTCGACGCTACGGCAAAAATCTGCAATATAAGTTATTTTCGGCTAGGGCTGAAGGGGGACTTCGTTTTTGGGACTTTTTGGAGCCGTAAAACAGAGCAAAACAGAGGATTTTGAGGCTGAAGCAAAGGGAGCAAGGTGGAAATCAACCCATTGTTCGTGGGGATCGTGACGGGGACGTTCGGTCTCGGCCTACAACGAGTTTAATTCCTCTTTCCCTCACTTTAGTTAGTTTTTATGGCTGTCTTAGACCATGGCTATATTTTAACGTTGTGTATGAGTAGCTAGGCTTTAACTCTTAGGGATTGATGTAGCCGTTGGGCACGTTATGGATTGATTTACGGTTTTTATGCTATTGATGTCATTTATGCATATATGTGTCCTTAATGCTTTCAATTTACCGGCCATAAATTGATTGATGTTTATGCTTGAATCTAACTCGGGAGAGAGGATTTAAATTAGAAATCAATATGCATAACTAGAATTTAGCTAAAAATCGGGAGATTAAGGTTAATTCTAGAAATTGTTATAAAGGTTAGCCTTATTGCCTTGTATGTTTATTGGATTTAGATAGGGATATCGGGTTCAATTGCATATGGGAGAATCATGTATGCTCGGGAGAGATATGTGTGATTTTAGTTGCCAAGATTTATGAATCATAGTATGTGTTAATCCGTTTATGAATCCATAACTCCAATTGGTGAAATCAAATCCCTAAGACCAATTCTTCCCATTAGATTGTCATTTTTTTTCTTAGTTTTGTGTTTGAATCAATTATATTCTCATTCAATTCGATTCCCTAAATAAAATTGGTCAAAAGTATTTTCGGTAATTAAAATTGACTAGACACCAATCCAGAGGACGACATTCGAATTTACATTCACTATATTATAACTTGACCCGTACACTTGCGGTAAGCAATTTGCACATCATCTTTTCACCTCCTCGTTGCCCAAGAACATCGAGATGGCTCCAAAACTCCCTAATTGGCCTTAATTAACACCAAATCGTGTCGTTGGCTCCCCAATGCTACCTATGCTCAAAGTACCTGAAATCAAGACAATTAAAGCATAAAATTCTTCTAACAAGTTTAGATTAGATGTAATAAAATAGCACGAATTAGGTGCTATCACTTTGATATGATTAAAATTATTAGGGTCCTTGTGTTTTTGGGAAATTATTTGTAAATTCAAGACTTATGTAAGTTTGGGTCTAGATGAAGCTCAAAATTCGATTAAGAGCGAGACCAAATTTCGCCAAAAACATAAGAACAACTGTAGAAGTCTCCAGATTTCTCCACCAGACACTACATCAAAATTCCAGCAGCGCGCGAAACACAACTGCGTCTTGACGCTGCACGAGATCCAGTGGCAGCACTAGGGTTTTCAAATGATGAAATTAGTTTGGTTTGGTCAGTTCAGCCCTGGTTCGGGGTGGATTGGCTTGGTTCAAGGTTTTGGAGGTCGATTCGACCTGGTTCGGGTCGTGTAGGTTCGGTTCTGGAGTAGCAGAAGACTTATTAGGATAAAATTATGCTAAATTAATGTAATTTATTGTTTTATTTTATCCTAGGGGCCAAATTATCGGTTCATTTGTTATTTAAACGCTTTATGGATGTCATTTAGAATAAATCCCACCATAGGTTAAGCATGTTCATGCATTTTAATATATTATAATAGTTATAATGTATGGTATAATGAATGATGGATGAATTTCATATATGAAATTGAATAAGCATATAACATAACATCATATAATTTAAATATAAAGTGTTATATTTAATTTAATGTCTTATAAATGTTTGTATGATTTTTATGTTTGGTTTAATGAAAAGAAGTTATGTTACTTAAATATGATAAATAAAAGATGCATTGAGCATGAAACATCCATAGATTTAATATAAGTGTTATATTATTTTTGCAATGCGTAGTGTATGGTTTATTTATTTAATTTGAATATGATTGTTAATTCAATAAAATCATAGAAAGTATGATTATAGGTCTAATCATTAAAATTTGAAAATAGTTTTTTAAAAATTAATGATTAGGGACCATAAACCTATAATAAAGAATTGCATGCAAACATAGGATCATATGAAAATGAATTAATTTTAAAATGTTTTAAATTAATTAGACCTAAGATCACATTAATTGTAATAAGATTACGATTAAGTCTTACTTAGTTTTAAAATAGTTTTAATGAGAATAAGTAGGACAAACATATCATATGGTTATAAGGGAACTCTGTTGGAAAAGTTTTGTCTAAGACTGAGGTATTCAAGCTGACGGTTTATGGAACAGCTGACGGGTGTGTGTTCTATGACACTACTCGAGTGCAAGTATACACTATCAAGTAATAAAGTGGAAAGTATTCCGAATATCGTAGCCAAGGGAGATGGTGACTAGTCGAAAAACACAAGACTTTGCAAAACAAGAACTTCTTCTAAATTTGCAACCAAGGATGGCAACCAAAGAAATATTTTGAATGGAGTTTTAATTTAAGACAGAAATAAAAATGACACAAGTAAATGCAAACAGAAAAAAATATATGAGATAAGCGGGAAAATTCAGATAGTATCAACCAAGAGCTTTGAATTGCACTCATCTTTGCACTCACAACTTCCTTAGACATTGCAAACGACTGAAGAACACCAACTATGTTTCCCACATAGACATGGTGCAAAGAATCCTCCAGTTGAGCCCACAAATTCCGTGACAACTAGAATGTAAGTTAAGTCCTACGAATGGTTCAGAGTTGTCGAGGCTTTGAGTTGTAAAATAAATTTATAATTCACCGAACACTAAACTACTTGCGGTAGTAGTGGTTGGGGTCGATCGCAGGGAACAACTAGTTTATCTCTAATCGCTTTTGTGCTTGTTGGTAACAGAAGGGGGGTTGAAGAAAGAGGGATTTAACTGCAAAGGAAACTAAATTGCGAGAAAGTAAATGACAGAAAATTAAATGATAGAAAATAAAGGGGTTGTTGGTTAATCTCACCTTAGCGATCACTGTAGCTGGAGACACTCAGATTCAGTACATTTGTTTTTACTCATTGATTAGCAAATAAAGATTTACATGCATGTGTCTAATTGGTACTCTAAATCAATTGACTCAATCCCATCGTCCATCGACTCAATTACTAATTATTAATTAATTAACCCCTACTAATCCGTCTAGATTAATCAATTAAATAATTGCATTAAGACCAAGATACCTCTAGAGCGCTAACCTGACGAATCCGTCGAACCAACATGCAATCGATTAATTAATTAATCCGACTGTGGTTAACAAACTAACTAATTGTTGCTCTGTTGTGAGTGGATTATTTTAGGTGTGCATAGGTGTATGCATGCCGCTCGCCGCATTGACCCCATCATAGATCTAAATTGACAGAACTTATCACAAAAGGTGAAGAAGAAATCGGCGTGCCATAAGGTAAATAGCAGAGCAACCTCAAGAGATGGTTGCGCAAAATCAAAGAATCCTCCCATAAATCCAATACAAATGGCTGACAATCGAGAACGAGGTATTAGAGATTATGCAGCCCAAGGAATGTGCAATTTCAACCCAGGCATTGTACGCCCTTCAATGGAAACGAAAAGGTTTGAACTTAAACATGTTATGTTTCAAATGCTAACCGCTGCAGGCCAATTTGGAGGAAGTGCATAAGAGGATCCACATTCGCACCTCAAGTCTTTTCTTGATATATCCAACAAGTTCATTATTCCAGGAGTAACGCCAGAACAATTTCAGGTAATTTTGTTTCCCTACTCTCTAAGAGTTGCTACGAAGGTATGGTTATATCAGCAACCAGGAAACTTCATTGCTACAAGAAGTTTCTAGAAAAATATTTTCCACCAACAGCGAATTCGAGATGGCGGAAAGAAATTATGACATTTGCCCAGTTGGAGGATGAGACCTCAATGACACTTGGGAACGATTTAATGGTCTGTTACAGAGATGCCCTCACCATGGATTACCCTACTGTATTTAGTTGGAGACATTCTATGTAGGGTTGAACAAAAACTCCCAAGTGTTAGTTGACTTATCAGCCAATGGCGCATTGCTCAGAAAAACATATGATGAAGCACATAAAATCCTTGATCGCATGGCAAGAAACAACTATGAATGGGGAACAACTGATGACAAGAGGAAGCGCCGAGTAAAGACAAGCTCAGGAAGCTTCGAGGTAAATCCCATGACTGTGGGAATGCAAAAATTGATGTGTTGACTACAAGAATGGATGCATTGACCGCCAACACGACCCCTCTTATAGCTCAACTAGCTGCAGTAGGGTGCAACATCTGTGGCGAAAGTCACACGCATGATTAATGCCCATCCAACCCAGAATCTGTTTTCTATGTGGGACCGTAAGAAAATGCACGCAACAACCCTTTCTCAAACATGTATAACCCAGGTTGGAGGAATCACTGGAAATGTTCTTGGAGTGGAACTACTGGCGCAACAAAGCAACTACCATAGCAAGGTAACAATAACTCTGGCCCTACTCTCTTTAGCGCTAATAATGATTGGGTGGCGTAGGGATCTTTCCAAGGGAATTTCTATCGCAGCAGCAACACAAGCAGTGGCGACTCAGGAACATCATTTTCCAACTCGCTAGAGAATATGATGGACTTTATTGTGAGTCAGGAAGAATACATGGCAAAGAATGATGCGCTAGTGCAAAGTCAAGCCGCATCCCTAAAAAACCTGGAAGTTCAAGTGGGCCAGCTTATAATGCTCATTTATGTGCATTATTTAGCCTTAAAAACCTAGGGTATTGTTTAGAAAGCATGGACTTTGTGTTTAAAATCTTATCATTTCAAGTCAAATTAGCAAAAATAGTAGAATCTTGTGAAAAATTTAGAATTATAGAATTTAGATTTAAAATGTATAAAAGGAGATTACTTTTGTAAAGAATTTATCCAAGTTAAATGTTTTTTTTGCAGAGGAGTTTGCGAAGGGAATGCGCCCACAAATAGGAGAATAAAGGTCAGCGGAGCAAAAGAGCTAAAGTGAAGATTTGCACCTACATCTGGACTTGAGGATGTAAGAGATGCGATCAATATGCGCCTGTAACCTTATAAGGAAAGTAGCCCCAGCTGAAGACAAAGTCGTCAAGGCCACACACAGAGGTTTTACGTCCGATATGCGGCCGCAACTGGGCTTTCCAACAGAAGATCGAAATTTGTCAGATCTTCACAAAATCGTCCAAAAATCCCAAATCTTGTATCAAATCTCTGAAGATTGTGGATTCTTACCTTCCAAGACCTTCTCACACTGATCTCGGTAGCCAACCTCACCTTCCAAGGTCTATAAAAGGAGACCAAGATGCAAGAAGCAAAGAGACCTCGGAATTTCGTCCTTAGGATAGATTTTTATGTTTTTCACTCTTCTCATATTGTAACCACTCCGAGTTTTGTGTCTTTCAGCTTATGTCTGCTCTTCCATTCGAAATAAGAAAAAGGGAAAGACTTGTCTCTCCTTGAAAAAGGGCAAGAGCAAGCTAGATAGAGAGGGAGAGATCTTTAATAGGGTCTTATCTTTTATTTTCTATTTTTGTTTATTATTTCCAGCATTCTTATGTTTCTGTTTTACTTTTATTTTAGTTGTACGTTATAAGCTCTGTACTCCCATTCGTTCATTTAATACAAAAAGTCTTTTCATTAGCTCTTTTGCTTTAGCTCTAGCGCCTGTAATTTTCGAAGGTTCCCCTTAGCGCATTAGCTCTTTTTCTTTAGCTCCAGCGCTTGTAATTTTCGACGATTCCCCTTAGCGCCTGTAATCGCCGATTCAATAAGCCTACCATTTTGGGGACAAGACCGAGTGGGTTGTTCTGAACATAATCACACAAGATGGAATTCACTCCTTCCCGACTTCAAGGTTAGTAGATGAGTGTTTCATTAAGTGGTGTCTCTAGGTCTTGAACATAGGGTTTCTATTTATTTGTCCTAGAGGAGCACTGATACTTAAGGATATAGACGTAACCCAGGGGTAAAACTGTAATTTTACCCAGCTGGTGTTCCGAACACTCGTGAAGAACTAACTTTCTGCTATTGGTCTATATCCGTGGACACATAAATATTTTGCAGTGAGAAGAGTGCAGTTGTGGGTCTATGGTGGAATGTACCTACAATTAATGAATATTGATTAATTTGGTTAATGAGTTTAGCTAATTAATCTCATATCATTGGAGCTTCTGATTTGTAGGTCCATTAGATCCCACTGGTAGCTCGTAAAGGGTGATTGAGGAAATTAAGCCTTGATTGTAAATTGAAGTGTTCAAATTTAATAAGGGAAATAATATAATGTATGGTGATATATTTAATTTTGGATATGATTCAAAATTAATTAAATATTTGAAGGAGTTCAAATATTAATTTTAATATGAATTGGATTCATGTTAAAAACTATAGGTTATGTGGGAGATGTTCATTTAAATATGATTTAAATGAAATAATTAAATTTGGTTTAATTAATTGTTGATTTAATTAATTAATTAAATATATCCCTCGAAGGAATGAAATTCCCAATTTCGTTGCAGAAGCATATTACAGAACCATTGTAGTTTAAATTTTGTTCCTAAAATACTGATACATTGGCAAAGACTTAGAGAACAAATTCAATAAAATAAATTCTAGGCTAAGCATAAAAAAATTAGATCTAATCTAATTATTAGAGAAGAATTTGGTAACATGATGAGTGTCCCGCAAGAGCACGGGTCAAGTAATATAGTGATTTTGAGTATAAGAGTATCGTTTCCACAGGGATTGGATTTATTCACTTAATTACGGCGAATAATCTTGTTTTGCTTTATTTAGAGAACAAAATCTAATGTCGGGAAAGAATAACAAAAGCTAATCTAGAAAGAAAAAGATAAATGGAGACACAATTTGGAGAGATAATTCTAGGGTGTTGATTTCATTAATTGGACCTTTAATTGCTCAATCAATTAACTAATTCGGATTAATTAGACATTCAATTCATATGTCTAGAAGCCTAATATCAAGGACTTTGTTGTCAGTCTCCTCCTATTCTCATGCGTTTTAATAAAGAATCTCCTTTCAATTTTCTCTTTATTTACTAAGCATGACATTACGACCCTTCATTATCAACCTTAATGTCTATTCATTTTATCCCACTATCACTCGGGTAAATAAATATTAGTCATGCATTCAGTTTAGGTCTAAGTTTCTCTCCGTCCAATTTCCACTTAGAAAACAGTTCATTTAATCAATGATCAGGTGATTAAAAGCATTAAGGACAACATGCACAAATGAATGATAATGACAATCAAACCAAGTCACTTCATTAATTAAGCAAAGGTTCAACAAACTAAATCAAACTCATACAATTTAGGAATTAGCTACTCATAATCACTAAACATCTAACAATTCCTAATCACACCTATTCTATAATCTAAAAACAAAGGAAAAAGGAATAGAAATGCTCATAATCATGTCGATCTCCTCGATCCCATGGCGACCTCAATCGATCCCGAGCTCCCAAGATCTTCAACAAGGCTCCAAATCTTCTCCCAAAACCCCCAATTTTAGTGTGGAATCAAGAATAGGGTGAAAACCCTCAAACTGGCTCCCCTAATCCGGTTGAAAAATAGTCCATTTATAGATGTCCAGCAGCCCCAGCGTCGAGACGATGATGTCACAGCGTCTTGACGCCATTACGTCATATGCTTGGTGCCCAAGTCGCCTCAACCTTGAGACGCTAAGGGCAGTGCCGAGACGCCCAAGGTTAGTGTCTCGACGCTAGCCCTCGAACTCCTCTTGAAAAATGGCCCTTTGGTCTTCAATTTGGACCTCCAAATCTCTCTTCTTGGACTTTTGGGCTTGGATCTTCAATGAACTTCTTCACAATGCTCCAAAAGCCTCTAAAATCATCCAAAATCTCTCAAAACTCCGGCTTTGCTTCCTTCACTCGATTTTCAGAAATTTAAACAAAAAAACACTTCAAACCACACAATTGAAGCACAAAACTAGCAAAATTTATAGGAAATAGATAGCATTTCTGCATGCTATCATAACACTTACTACCATTTACAACTCTGAAGGATCAAGAACTCCTTGATTTCGGGGACTAAATGCGCAGCAACAACGAATCCACAGGGACACCACCAACAAGCCTTCCTTGCTATAACTCTAAGACTAGGAACAAGATGGTGGGGTCCTTGGTTGATGGATGCGACTTGTCAAGGGTCGCGTCAAATAAATTTATAATTTCACTGATCACTAAACTACTTGCAGTAGTAGTGATCGGGGTCGATCGCAGGGAACAACTTTTTTACCTTTAATATCTTTTGTGTTTTTGGTAACAAAATGGGGGGTTGAAGAGAGAGGAATTAAATGCGGGAAAACTAAATTACAAGAAAATAAATATTAGAAAATTAAATAACAGGAAAATAAAGGGCAATTGGTTAATCTCACCTTGGCGATCACTGTAGCTAGAAACACTCGAATTCGGTATATTTGGTTTTACTCATCGATTAGCAAATAACAATTTAATTGCATGCTGCCTAATTGGTACTCTAAATCAATTTACTCGATCTCATCGTACATCGATTCAATTACTAATTACTAATTAATTAACCTCTACTAACCCGTCGAGATTAATCAATTAAATAATTGCATTAAGACCAAGATACCCCTAGAGCGCTAGAACCTACATGCAATTGATTGATTAATTAATCCGACTGTGATTAACAAACTAACTAATTGTTGCTCTAAGCTAGAATGCTCTAATTAACTAAGAAAAGCCTTAATTAATTATGAACACCGATTTAGCCCCAAGACTTATCATGCAGAGCTACGATATTAGAGAACTGCTCTTGGGACCTGTGCCCATGAATCGATCTACATGCTAACTATGAATTAACTATCCATTAGCTACTTCGAAATTAATTCTTTAGCAGATTATTAACATGCAAGTTGCGAGTTAGAGCATCAATCTAACCTACTGTGCATGCTAATTATGAAACAGGGAATCTAGAATCACGAACAACAAACAATCATACGTGAAGCTCAGAAAACACAAGAAAATACTACATTCAGCACAGTATGCTCAATAAATCTCATAAAAATCAAAGGTAGTTACAAATCACGAGGTCTCGACGCTACGAATACGATGGACCACCCAAATCACCGTCAGCGTCTCAACGCTGGCCACGACATCTTGACGCTGACGGTGATTTGGGTGGTTCATCATATTCGTATCGTCGAGACACCGTGAGGTAGTGTCTCGACGCTACCTCTCGGGTCTAGCTTGTTTGGCTGCTTCATTTTTGCTTCTTTTGACATTGTTTTCGAGTCTTAAGTGCTCCCTTTTGGTGTTTTCACCTCCTCGACATCTCGTGGACTTCAAGTTGGATTAAAACCACGTTAATATCCTCGAATTAACGTCAATCTGGAATATCGGCTGCCGTGAAGCTTTAACACTATACACCTACAAAATAACAAGATTAAGCACATAATCAACTATAAAACAAGCACGATTAGGAACAAATATATAGGGCCAAATTGGTCCTATCAAATACCCCCAACCTAAACCTTGTCAGTCCTCGAGCAAGCATATAAAGTAAAACAATAGGATTCAACAGTTGTTGTTCTATAACTCCAATCTCAATGCCCAGAATGCCTAAAATATTGCAATCAATAGTCATGCACATATAGCCCAATAAAGAGGCAAATCAAAAAATTTCATGACAATTCTTGCTCAAGCTCACACTTAGCCTACCTAGAACCAATTTTACTAACCTGGGATTGGATTATATAACCCTTAACCTATCTTCCGTCTACACTGGCACTAGAAACTAACCAAGGAGCAAACAAAACAAATTAGACTGTTTTTCTCAATACCTAGGTGCCTGAAAAATAAATAACTTTTTCTTACTACATTCTTTTTAGGCGGGGCACTAGCTTTCACACTACAATGTAGGGACCCATAACCCGAGTTTAACCCTTGGTTGACCTTACTGATCACACTGCAGGTAGCTTTTTTTACCCCTTATCAATCATGAACATTGCGTAGCATGATTTTTCTTAAAAATAAAACAAGGAAGACGAGCATGTAAGTTTTCTTTTAAGCTCGCGCTCTCTTACTCATTTTTCCACTCATTTTCTTTCAAGAGGTATATTTCTTTCTTTTCTCCTAGGCAAGACATGACATGCTAATTTGTAAACCTTTGACTCTCTAGCTCATCCCTACACATATCGAGGTGACAACAAGCATATGGATCTCATAATTCGCTCCCAAGCTTTCAAATTTAATCCTATGCACACTAAGGTTCACTCTTGCAAGAAAAATCTTAGAAGGATTTTGAAAAGGCTCAATTTTGGGGCAACATGCTTATAACTCATCAAAAGCAATAGAATTGGCAGAATGGCACATCGTTGATTCTCATAACCATTGAAAAACCAACTAGATCATCTTAACAATCATACTTGAAATCATGCTCAAAATTTTATTAAATTGCTCATAAAATAGGTCCAATGCTTAGATGCATGGCCTCAATCAGATAAGCATCAAGTAATAAAAAAAAAAGCATGCATAATAAAATTGTCTGATGTTCAGGTGCATCAAGACTCAACCAAAACATTCAAGCATGCAAAGTCAACTCCACCCCTAACCTAAAACCATACATTGTCCTCAATGTATCTAAACATGAAAAACTAAAGAAAAAAGTAAAAGGGAACAAAAAACCTCCCCTGATTTTAAGCATGATGGTTGGAAAGTGACGGTCCAAAACGCCTCAAAAGGAATGCTTTTTCACAAATATAGGTCATAGATTCCTATGAAACAAAAGAAATCAAACAAAAATAAACAAAAACTAAAAAGAAAACAACTAAAAATAAAGAGAAGGGATAAAAGTTATTTTTATTACTGGGCTGCCTCCAAGAAGCGCAAATTTTTAACGTCGATTGCTCGACGGGATTCACAGTCTTCAGCTGAAATCCACTTCTTTGATACTCAAAGGATCATTCTTCTTTTTCTTTATCAGCTTATGCACAGAAAGATTCAACTTGCACACAAAGTGCACAGCATAAGAAAATTTAAGCAGATAATCCTCACCCATTCCGAACATACTAATCCCAAGCCACCTAAGCCTAGATTGCACTACTACAAATTTGACCTTTATTGACTCTTGGCTTTTTAGGTTTGTCGACACTTGTAGGAAGAAAACGTCAATAAAGGTATCATTTGTACTTTAAAATAAATTAATAATAAATAAATAGGTATATTGACGGTTATATGGTGTCAACAAATGATCTCGTTCATGTTGACGGTTAAAAAACGTCAATGAATGTGATTAAAAGATTAATTTTCGTCCAACTCTGCCTTTTCACATAGTTGATGGACAAAAACCATCAATGAAAAGGATTTTGTTGACGGTTTATATTGACGCTTATTAGCCGTCAATGAATGTGGATTTCATTGACGACTAATAAGTGCCAATAAACATTACTATATTGACGCGCAACAAACGTCAATATTAATGGGAGTTTCTTGACGGGTATTAAACGTCAAAAAATTTAAGCTTTTTTGGAATTTTGGATTTAAGTTTAAATTACTCCCATATTTGAAGTGATTTTAGGAGTTTAAATTTGGTTTTTAATTGGAAAAAAAGTTAAAGTTGGAAAAAAAAAAAAAAAAAAAGAAACCAAGACTCTCATTTGTTTTATTTATTTGGATGAATTAAGAAAAATAAAAGAAAAAAGAAAAATAAGAAATAAAGAAAAGAAAAAAAAATCCTAACCATCTTCCTCATTCTCTCTTTTTCACTCTCCACGCCTACCCTCCCCCCATTGTCGTTTCGTCTTCACGCAGCTACCCTTCTCGCCGTTTCGTCTTGACGCAGCTACCCGTCCTCGCCGTTTTCGTCTTTGCACAGCAAGATCGCACACTCGCGTAGTTTTCTTCGCAGACCCGTCGAGCACACACACTTTCACGCCCCCTGCCGTTTTCTTTGAATCTTCGCGCAGCAAGTTCGCACACCCCCGCTTCGTTTTTCTTCGCCCCCGCACCATCTTCGCGCAGCTAATTTGCATGCCTCCGAAAAGACCCGCAAGCTCGCATGCCCCCTGTTTCTTCTTCGTGCAGTCCTGTTTTCTTCTTCGTGTAGCCTCGTGTTTTGGTAGGTTCAGCCTCGACCCACTCGATTTCTTCATTTTTCAGCTTATGCCCATGTAGTTTTAGACTTCGAAATTGTTCTAGATCATGACCCATGCTTATTCGACTTGAAATTCGGATTACCCACTTTTTAGTAGCTTCAATTTTACAGGTTTAAGGTTCTTTAAAAGCCAACCAGCAAGCGTTTGGGCTCGAAATTGGTTTTCAACAATTACCCATAACTCGAACGGCCTTAAATCGAGTTACTCATAACCCGTCGGCTTGGAAACTTGGTTGTTGGGGTTAATTCGAACACAAACCAGCAGAAATTTGGAGTTATTCGGTAAGTTCCAACATCTTAAAACCTTTGGAATTTGTCTAAGTTAGCTTGTGCATAGCTTATGGCCATTGGGTGCTCTTTAAACTATAGTTAGACCCAGTTTGGACCCCAGACAGTGCATATTCAAAGAGCTTTAGTGTTGGTTGACAAATTCTAGCAAGCTTTTATATTCGTTTAGCGTGGTCGGTAAGTTTCTTCACCTTTTTAGCCTTGTTAGAACTCTTGGTAGGCTCCCTAATTAGTCTCTGATACTAAAAGTTGTTTACTTGTAGCTTGGCATCAATTAGAGCTTATTTGAGTTATTTTCACCAAAAGAGCTAATTTTTTTTTGGTAAAGTATAGGATGTATCAATACTCTTTAAACCCTTTCAAGCATATTTAAAGCATCTCTAGGTTAGTTATAATCCTTTATAAGTTATCCCTCTTGCTCATGAGCCTATCTGTATAGGATGTAAGTTTAGTTGTTTGTTGGAGTTTGAGATATACATTGTTTTTTTTTTTTTTTTTTTGGAATGAATGCATAACTTTGGGGAGATTTTGAAATTTGAATAGCTTTATTAGCTTAGGTATCAAGGATGCTCTATATTTGTGACGTTTCTTTGACTTGAACGAGGTTATTGCAATGGTCACAAAGAAAAAAGAATATGCTTAGTTATATTTTTATTCTCAGGGTGCTAAGAGATCGTATTTGTGGAGTGTAAGATTATTAATATGTTTGTTCTAAGGGTGCTAAGCGATCGTTTTGAGTTATTGCAATGTTCACAAAGAAAAAAAAAATATATTCTTAGTTATATGTCTATTCTTAGGGTGCTAAGAGATCGTATTGGTGGAGTGTAAGATTATTAATATGTTTGTTCTAAGGGTGCTAAGTGATCTTTTTGAGTTATTGCAATGTTCACAAAGAAAAAAAAAATGCTTATTTATATGTTTATTCTTAGGGTGCTAAGAGATCGTATTGGTGGAGTGTAAGATTGTTAGCGCTTCATATGAAGTTTGGCTTCCTTTCATTTAATAAAGTTATTGTTCTAGTAATTGTGTTATAAGCCTTTAACTAGTATGTGGTGTTTCTGTTGCTTGATTGTGGCTAAATGAGAATGCGAGATATGACTCGCTAGTTTGTTGAAGGAGTTCTGTTGTTTATTTGTGGTGTTGTGGTGTGTAGTTGTGGGTTGTTTGGCTTATAGAAGTGTGGGTAATAGAAACGCTCTCGAGTCCTATGTAACAGGTTAAGACAGGTCAATGACAAATTATTGATATGTCATTTTAATCTCGGGTAAGTATGAAAACCAAGTATATGTTAACACTTTGCACCTTTGTTTTTGCTATAACTCTATTGTATGGTTGTTGTCTACATAGATATCATTGGATGTTGTTGGTGATATCAATAAAAACATTCACAATTTATTCAATTGACTCCTTGAGGCATGACTTTCGTGATAATGTAAAGAACGTAGTTAATACGTAAGTAAATAGTTATTTTAGCATATGTAGGTTTATTATTTATATTTTTTTAGTATTCTTATTTTTATATTACTGTGTTAGGGCTATAAGAATGTTCTATTCTCAAACTAATATACGAAGTCCCCCTTCAAATGGGTATATGTTAAGGTAATGACTTTTACTTATTTTGTAGGTTGTTTTAATCTTATTATACAAATTCTCTTATTACATGTGTTGAACTATATATGTAGTGTGCTCAACAATCGGGATGTACGGGGTGTGTATACTACACTCTTAAATTTATACGAGATATAGTATCCCATAGGAGTAGAGTGATTATAAATGTGGTACTAATCGATTTAGCCTTGTAATCAACTTAACATTTTATATTTATTATAATTTTTGTAATGTAGTATGTTATTTTTTTTTCTCTGCAGTTGACAAGAGGAACTGCATTTAGTCAATCAAAATTCAATGAGATAAAAGTTGAATTATGTGAATATGTAGCATAATACATGGAATGATTGTTTGTTAATATTATATATAGTTTTTTCATTCATTTTTTAGACAACTTGTTAGACATTGTGATATGTTCCTAGTTTGATGAAATTAATATTATGACTTACTTAAGTTGTGTTCTTAGATAATTTTTTGGTTAATGAAATCTATTCTCTCATTATGATTTCACGTTTGGTTGAAATTATGATTTATTTGATTCTATATTTCTAAATGAACAATAATGTGTTTGTTACGAGATCTAACTCGTACTATTTATACTTGAGTTTTGGTGTTAACTTCATATAATGTATTGAACATGTCATGTTATTGTCAAAGTGAAGTGAAGGTTGTGTTCTGGGTTTACAAGTGCATATTTCTGTTTTTTTAGGTACCCAAAAATTTTTGGTTAGTTATAATTACGTCGTTATGCTATCAGATTTTTGATAAATAAAACTTGGTTACAGGGTAAAGTTTAGTAATGCCCTTTAGATTATGTTGAATTTTGGAGGCATTATAGTTGGTAGCTAGCTATTATTGTGTAAATGCAGGTTGGAAAGGAAAGGTAAAAACCAACGTGAGGTTTTTTTTTTTTTTTCCAGATAGTATAGTTGACGGTTAACAAAGGTCATAACAAACATCATAATTGACATATATTAACCGTTAATGAACGTACACAATTTGACATTTTAATACGGTAATTTTACGGCTAATAAACGTCAATAAAATGATATATTGACAGCTCATAAGCATCAATAAATACATATATATTGACATTTTCGATCCTATAATTGACAATGAAAAAACGTCAACATAAGTCTATATTGACGGTTTATAAATATCAATAAATGTCGCAACATTGACGCTTTATGGATATCATTGACGGATAAATAGTGTGAATAATAAGATTAGTTGATGGCTATTAAACGTCAACAAATGTGGCTACGTTGACGCTTTATGAATATCATTGACAGATAAAACGTGTCAATAATGTCTTTGCTGACGGCTTAAAAACGTCAACAAAGACATATTCGTTGACGTCCTATAAGCGTCAATGATAACAGTAATATTGACGCTTTAGTTTTATTGATACCACTATTATTGACTTCCGAAAAGCGTCAATGAATGTGATAGTTGGTACTTTTTAGCCGTCAACAAAGGTCAAATTTGTAGTAGTGTTGGTCAGCTACTTGAATCACTGAGCCTAAATCATGCATTTCAGATCAAGGGTCTTAGGAGAAAAAGAAATAGGCATGGAATAATCAGAATTAAGCTCCCTGATTTCTAACTCTCCTAACATGCATGATGTACTACATGAATCAGACTCATAATTAATAGAAGAATTAAGTCCAAGCTCACTGACCTCGATGGGATTTTCTTCTAACTTACCTTCTTGTTGTTGCTCTGAGATTTGACTCTCTAGGTCATCAAGGGAGGTGGCACGGAACCAAGTGATTTCTGCCAACTTTGCAATAATCTCCCATGCCTCACCAGGTGTCATACCAAGCACATCACCACAACTAGCTGAGTCAAGCACCATTCTATCGTCAGGCGTCAACCCTTCGTAGAATCTTTCTATCAAGGACTCCTCGGAAAGTGGAGTGTGATGTTCCATGTAATATCCACTGAAGCGGTCCATGAACTCATGGAACAACTCCTCAGGTGCTTGTGTGGCGTTGACAATTCCTCCAGTGGCTTCAATCAACAGCGCAGTTGGATGGTGCTTCTTCAGGAAAATACTTCTCATCTCTCTTCAAGAAGACACTGATCTTGAAGGGAGTGAGAAATCCACTTCCTAGCTCCTCCTTGTAGTGAATATGGAAACACCCTTAACTTGAATTGATCTTTAGACATCTCTGGGGGTTTCCTCTCAGAGCAACTTGAATAGAATTCTTGAACATGGAAGTACGCTCTTGCTCCTGGATCAACAAAAAAGGAAGGAACTAAGAAAAAAAATTCAGATAGACACACAAAATTACCTTCTTCGTGATTAACCATGCATGTATGCGGGGGATATTTTAGAAATAAAGCAATGTGTTCCTTGGCAATGGCACAAATTTGACGGATGCGACTTGTCGAGGGTTGCGTCAAATAAATTTATAATTTCATCGATCACTAAACTAATTGTAGTAGTAGTGGTCGGGGTCGATCGTAGGGAACAACTGGTTTACCTCTAATCTCTTTTGTGTTTGTGGTCATAGAAGGCGGGTTGAAGAGAGTGGAATTAAATATGGGAAAACTTAATTGTAAGAAAATAAATGACAGAAAATTAAATAATATGAAAATAACGGGTCGTTGGTTAATCTCACCTTGGCGATCACTTCTTTATTAGGTCTTCTTTGATGCTTGCTCGGTTTGGGACTCGAACCTTTGACTCCTTGGAACCATTCTTCGAGCTCATCACGATCCTCACGATCTTCTCACTTCCTCGAGATCCAAGGACTTCAAGTTAGCTCGAAAACTCTCTAAATCGCCTGAATTAGCTCCAATTTGTGTGATTCGTCTTTGATACCTCCAATGCAAAAATTATCTACAAAATAGACAAATAAACTGTAAAGTGGACTCTAACAGGCTTACGTTAATAACAAATAAATAGAACGAATTTGGTCCTATCGAATACCCCCAACCTAAACCTTGCTAGTCCTCGAGCAAGACAAACAAACCTAAATAAAGGATTCAAAAGTTGCAGTTCTTCAACTCAAATCCAATGCTAAAAATGCTAAAATCACTGCAATTAAGAATCATGCAGACATTGCCTATTAAAGAGACAAGTTAAAATTTTTCATGAAGTTTCTCGCTAAAGCTCACACTTAGTTTACTTGGGACCAATTTTACTGACCCTAGATTAGATTATATAACCCTCAACGTATCTTCCCTCTACACTGGCACTGGGAACTAACCAAGGAGCAAACAAAACAAATTAGACTACTTTTCTCATTACCTATGTGCCTGAAAAATAAAAGACATTTTCTTTCTGCATTCTTTTTAGACGGGGCACTAACTTTCACACTACGATGCAGGGACCCATAACCCTAGTTTAACCCTTGGTTGGCCTAACTGATCACACTGCAGACAGCTCTTTTTACCCCTTATCACTCATGATCATTGCATAGCATGTTTTTTCTCAAAAATAAAAATAAGATAAACGAGCATATGATTTTCTTCTAAGCTCGCACTCATTTTTCTTTTCTCTTCTTTTTTCTTTTTTTTAGGCATATTTTCCTTTTTTTCTCCTAGGCAAAATATTACATGCTAATTTGTAGGCATTTGACTCTCTAGCTATCGAGGTGACAACAAGCATATGAATCTATATTCGCTCCTAAGCCTTCAAACTAATCCTAGGCATGCTAAGGTTCACTTTTGCAAGAAAAGTACTAGAAAAGTTTTAAAAAGGCTCAATTTTTGGGCAACATGCTTACAATTCAATAAAAGCAATGAGATAAGCATAGATGGCATGTCATGGGTTTTCATAGTCTAAGAAAAGTAACAGTGTCATCCACACATAAACACTCTTTTTTTTTTTTAATTTGCTTAAGAATAGGTCCAATGCCCAGATGCATGGCCTCAATCCAATTGAAACGAAGCCATAAAGTAACGCATGCATAATAAAGAGGCCTGCCGCTCAGATGCATCAAAACTCATACAAAGCATATGCAAACAAAGCAAACCATGCGAAGCACCCCACCCCCAACCTAAATTCTACATTGTCCTCAATGTATATGAAGTAGAAAGAATAAGTGACAATTAGAATAGGTAACAAAAAACCTCCCTGAGTATACGATTAGGAGCTGACTGGATAAAAAATGAATGCCCTCATTTATATTTCGCCAAAATCTACAAAAAAGAAAACAAATAAAACAGGAAAAAGAAAAGCAGGACAAGCTAAGAAATAGAATATTGAAAAATAAAGAAAATGATAGGAAAAATCGCGAATGAGCTCATATGAAAGTGCTTCACTCCTCATCCTTAGGAGACTCATAAGGTGGCAGCGACGGTGGAAGAGGCTGTCCAGAAGCTGAGGCAATGATGTACTGCTAAATATAAGCGAACTGTGTCTTAAATCGTCAGAAGTGCCTAGCCTCCCTACGCTGCTGGCTCTCATACTGGTGTAGCTAACCGAGTCTCATTTGCTCCATCCTCTCCTCCAATGCCTCAAGCGTAAGAGGTGGATGATCGATGTGGGACTACTCTTCCTACTCTTGGGGCTCATCTTCTGGTTCTTCCTGTTGTGGAGGTGGTGGTGGGCGGGCTACCCAAGGTCTAGGCTCCCTAAGTCTGGTCATGATGAAGTTCCCATTGATCACAGCTGCAGGATGACTAATCTCCTCGCGGGGGCCCCACTCGACCCCAGCATTCCTACAGAGTGCTATGATGAGGGAAGGGTGTCCTAACCCTACGGTAGTGTGGCTCCTCTGCGAATCCAGCGCATGGAAGTATGAATAATATTCTCTATGTCTACCGAGCGATTGGTCGCTATAGCGAATAATAGAGTCGCGCTTTTCTTAGTTACTCACATTCTGCCCTAGGCCTGCATAAATGCTCAATGATCTGATGGGCATCAAAATAGTTACTCACATAATCGTTGTACCCATCACGATTTATGTGAGAAAGGCCAAAGAATTGGTTAATGGAGGTCGAATCAAAAGGAATTTGATGGCGCCAATTTGACGGGACTTGTCGAAGGTCCAGATCAAATAAATTTATAATCAACGATCACTAAACTACTTGCAGTAGTAGTGGTCGGGGTCGATCACAAGGAGTGGTGGTTGGTTATTTACTTCTTATTTATTTTGAGTTTAAAAGCGGCAAAGGGAGGATTTCATACGAAGGGGAATCAACATGCAATGAATTTAAAATATGAGAATTTAAATGACAAGAAATTAAATTGCTGTTGGGTTTTATGCCCTAAAACTCATAGATAGTAAATGAAACAAATTAATCGATCTCAATAAAGCGTTATTTGAGTGATTAAGTAATTTGGTTATTGAATAATTGAGTTTCCATTAATAAAACCTAAATCCAATAAACTAAGATCCAAGGTTGTTTAAATGAAACTTGGACTAGTATGTGGGGACATGCGGGGATCGGTGTCCAAGTAACAACCTAAAAGGTCTATAGTATAGCGATAAGGTTGGGTACCTTATCTTGGTAACACTATGTGATACGACCCACCTTGTATTCGATACAGATGCAATGATCCAAAGCATCCATGTAGGAGATATGCGGGTGGGGGTATCCTATGCAATGAGTTTGCATAAGATCGGACCGCAAAATAGTAACCACTAGATGTAACGCCGTTAACTAGTTTAGGTTTCTATTTCAATAGGATGACCTAGGAAACTCAATCTTAAATCCTGAGTCTGTTATGAACCCCTTTCCGGAGGGATTGTCCTTAGATTTGTATGGGTGAGAGTGGCCAGTTCGCCGACTCAATAATCCTACCATTTTAGGGGCAAGACCGAATGGGGGCTGGGAACATAATAGTACAAGATGGAATTCACTCCTTCCCCTATTGGGGTAAGTAGATGTGTGTTCCCTTAAGGACTGATTCCAGGGCTTAAACAAAGGTGCGTCGTTCTCTCCTGGCCCGAGAGGAACTCCTGTTTAGTGGTTGGACCCTAAACAAGTTGTTCATTAGATGGATCAGTGGTACTTAAGGAACCATAGGTAACCCAGGGGTAAAACGATAATTTGACCCAGTTGGTGTTACGAACACACGTGAAGGATTAACATACTGCATTGGTCGATATCCGTGGACACAGAAATATTCTACAGTGAGAAGAGTGCAGTTGTGGGTCTTTAGTGCGGTGGCCCACATTTAACGAATGTTGACTAACTTGGTTAATGAATTTAGTCAATTAGTCTTGTATCGTTGGAGCTTCTGATGTGTAGGTCCATTAGGTCCCACTGGTAGCTCGTAAAGAGACTTGAGGCAATGAATTATAAATTGTAAATTGAAAGTGTTCAATTTATTTAGGGGAATCATATAATGTATATTGATACATTATAATATAAAGTTTATGAAACTTTATAATATAATTTTGAATTAATTTCAAAATTAATTCTTGAGAGAAAATATTTGAAAGAGTTCAAATAATTAATATGAATTAGATTCACATTAATATAAATAATTTAATAAAATCCCTAAGATTAAATATATGATATTTAATTGGGTAATTAATTAATTATTTATTAAATTAAATATGAATAAGATAATAGATTTGATTAGATCTTATTCATGACCTTTTCCTATAAGGAAAAACGTCTTGGCCTTTTTCCTATAAATAGGACTCCTAGGGTGGGGTGAAAGGCATCCCATTCATTCTCCTACTCTTAGAGAGTTCCCCTGAAGGCTCCCTCTAGACTCCCACCAGTCTCCTACCTCTAGAAGTCTTAGAGTCATACCGGTGTAGCCATAGTGGTGGTGTTCACAGTAGTTCGTGATTATTTCACAAGCAGTTGGTGAATTTAATCTGAGTCGTCAACGAGAATAAGTAATTTGTTACTATATAAATTAGATTTAAATCTAAATTTAGAATAGTTCTAAGATTATTGCCAATGTATTGGTATTTTAGATTAAACAAAATTAATTACGAATCGGTCCCAATCAGGCTTTCGCTTTACGAAATTACGGAATTCCAATCCTTCATTTGCATGAAACATAAATTGGCAAGAAAATTAATTAAACCAGTGACACCGATTAGGGAGATTCTTGGGATTGAATGGTTTATTTTGATCATTGTCCTTCTACCTATTTTAAGGCTAACTTAACTTGCTTAATTCTCCAATCAATCTAATTTGAACCCAGAAAAGACCCTAAACCCACCTAAGCTATCTAACCCGATCATACACCGTCCATCGAATTAGACCCTAATTGATTAACTAATTAATCCGATTAAGCCATCAAATCAAACAATTAACCAATTGCCTTAAGTCTAGTGGATTGATTAGGACATTATTTCTAACGCTATTTTGGAACTTAGTCCTATCATGCAAAACAACAAAGTCAGAGAACTTCTCTTGGCACCCCATGCCCATGAATCAGTCTATGTACTACACATTTAGCATATAATAAACATACGAGCTGCGAGTTAGGGTTTCAATCTAACCTATTGCACATGCTTATTCTACAAACCGAATCCAAAATACAATAGCAAGGTAAATTAAAAGAAGAAACCAGAACATAAGACTCACAAAGAAGCACATTCTATATACCAAGAATCATCCAATCGACGTCAATGGGTTTAAACGGTGGTAAATCTGACTAAAACTCGTGACCCTATGCAATTATAATGAAGAAATACAAGCGAATTTAGCAATAAAACTTACAATACAGAGGTTTGGTCATGAAAAACAGAGAGAAATCGCAAAAGGGACCAAAAATCACAACATTTCCTAACCTAAACGGCGGAATAAAATGAGGGTTTATATAGAAAAATTAATCGTGACATCGAGACGCTAGGCATGGCGTCTCGACGCCATGTCGTTTGGTCCTAAGGTTCGAGAATGGGCCACGACGTCTTGACACCTGGCCTTTGTTCAGCATGCCTTCACTTCTTTATTTGGTCTTCTTTGATGCTTGCTCGGTTTGGGACTCGAACCTTTGACTCCATGGAACCATTCTTTGGGCTCGCGATCCTCACGGTCTTCTCACCTCCTCGAGATCCAAGGACTTCAAGTTAGCTCGAAAACTCTCTAAATCCCCCGAATTAGCTCCAAATTGTGTGATTCGTCCCTGATGTCTTCAATGCACAAATTATCTACAAAATAGACAAATAAACTGTAAAGTGGACTCTAACAGGCTTAGGTTAATAAAAAATAAATAGGACTAATTTGGTCCTATCACCAACCAATTTAACCACTTTTGAAATCATTAAAGGCTAATTAAAATCAATTGAGTGAGGCTATTCAAGACCCTGTGGATACGATAAATACTTATCACTTGTTGCAGATTGTGTATGCTTGCACAATATTTTGGAGTAAAATTCATCTATATTTTTAACCACTCCAAAAGGAAACAATAGGATACCCCCACTCGCATGTCTATTACATGGACCCTTTGGACCAATACATCTGTATCGAATACAAAACGGGTCGTATCACATAGTGTTACCAGGATAAGTTACCCAGTTTAATCCCTGTACTATAGACCTTTAGGTTGTTACTTGAACATTGATCCCCGTATCTCCCCACATACTAGTTTAAGTTACATATAAAAAACCTTGGATCTTAGTTTATTGGACTTGGGTCATATTGTGCAATTCTAAACTTAAATTAACAATAACACTTTATTGTAGATACCTCAATTACATTTTATGAACACACGTATACAATTCGTTAACATTCACTATCTACAAGTTTTAGGACATAAAACCCAACATCCCTATCCTATTACAACTGGGAAAAGTAATTTATTGTTATTAATTAATTAAACATATCCCTAACCTATTATGAGTAGGAAAAGGATCCCTAACCTATTATGAGTAGGAAAAGGATCCCTAACCTATTATGAATAGGAAAAGAGATATGACATTCTATATAAACCATAGAATTCCTCTCAGCTGGATACACTCACTTAACTCAATTCTCCCTAAACTCAAGAAAAATGTTCCCACTGCCTTCGCCTCAAATTCCCTAGAGAATACCAGTGTTTCCCTATGGTGGTGTTCCAAGTTGTTCATGATTTTTTCTCAAGTAGTTGGTGAAATTAATCCGAGTCATCAACGAGAGTAACTTGTTACTTTATGTAAATTAGAATTAGATTTTATAGTTTTTTCAGCATGCTTGATAAATTGCAAAACGCAAGTTATTTATCATCTAAATTTAAATTAAAAGAGGCAGCAAAATATATGAGATGTGCCGGTTCAGCACAAAAAATCAGAGGATTGCGATAGTAATGCCTTCAGTGTGTAGATCCTTGATGTGGCGAGATAATGCAATTAATTTTCTGTCTAACGCATATACTGTAGATCGTTATCTTGCCCAAGTTATCTTTTATCGCAGGCGCTGGAGCTATCACGTGAAGAAGTACAAGCGCGAGCTGTCCAAAGGTGGTGCTGACAAGTGGCAAAGCAGTGAGCTGGCGTAAAGAAAAGTGGAGCATGCAAGCTAGTTCCTTGGTGAAGTCAGCCTCCTTGAGCCTATAAAAACAAACCATTTGTTCATATGAGAGGAGAGGGAGGTGACGAAAGATCAAAGAAAGAGATTCGTTTAGTGCAAGCATTCATCTTTTATTCTGTATCATGTATACTACTACAAACTTCAATATTACTTGGCATTTGCAACTTTTAAATACTTGATGTTTTTATGAAAAAATGTCAAGTAAAATTACTTTTTAATTAAAAATGTCAAGAAAAATGAAAAAAAACGTGGAGGTTGACAAAATGTTTCGGAAATATTCACATGAACATAAAACTTGACATTTCAGAAATGTCAAGTTTGTTCGTAATTTACTTGTCGCATTTTAAATGTCAAGAATATTTAAAATAACCCTAAAATCTCACATCTCTCTTTCAAACCACGCCGTTCCACCCTCTCTCAATTTCCTTCCTCTCGCAAATCCGGCCGACCATCTCTTTTCCCCCTCGCTTCATCTCTCCTCTTTCACTCGACAAGTTTCAACGCCGACAGCCAGACACTCGCGCAAAGGCTTGTCTTCTCTCTATCGTTCTCCCTCATCGCGCAGCAAGACCCACTCGATTCAGTTCTCTCTCCCCAAATCTCTTCTCTGTCACTCTCATCACCATCGTTCACTCTCATTACCTTTTCGTCGTTGTTATCTTGGATTTTTCTTCGCTGGTTGTGGGATTTTCTCGCCGCCTTTTGTGGATGTTTTTCTCTGCCATTTGTGGCCATTTTTCTTCCTCTGTTGTTCACTGTCCAGATCTGCAATTCGTAGCTCGACCTCAGCGTTTTTCTTCCTCAATTATTCGCAGCTCGACCTCCGCGGTCCGTGGGTCTTTGCGACCTTTGAGAATTCATTCGAGTGTTGAGGTCAAATTCGTGGGTGTAGATCTACAATTTTCCTGCATTGAGGTTCCATTCCATGGGTTTCTCAGTTCTATTTCACACCAAGCGTTTAGATCCAAGCTATTTGTTGCAACAAAAGTCCTCTTCCAAGGTGATTTTTTTTTTTATTCCTTTAGATTTACCAAAGAGTTGATTTCTTGATTGGGTATGAACTTAGTGTTAGGAGAGAAACGGGTCGTGGTATCTTTTGCATTTGTTTTGCTTCTAGTTGATTGTGAATTAGTATATTATTATATATGTTGGTTAAGATTTGGTAGAGATGAGCTAAGATTGGAGTACATGCATTTTGAACTTTGGTGTATAGTTGGTTATGAATTTGAAATATTCTTTTACCTAAGTTCGTTAAGATGTGGTTAGACATTAATTTACTTGTCAGGAGAAAAATGAACAAGAGTGGGGAAGATGCATTTTCAACTCTTGTATAAGTTTACTTATTAGGAGGAATTATGAGGAATTGGTTGTTCCATGTTTGACTTTTTTTTTACTTATAGTTCAATGTAAATGGCTTATAGTGAGTTGTTATATGCAAATTGATAGATGCCCGAGTTTGCTGTCATTCTTTTTTTCCCTGTTTTTGTGATTTCTTCTTTTCTGAAGATTGGAGTGACAAAAAGGATAAGCTACTGGTTGTTTTTGTTATTGGTTTTCATTTTTCTTTTCCTGTGGTTCTAACTTACATTTTTTTAATTATAGATCTTTATCCGAGTTTGTATCTTTTATATTTAACGTTGTTGTTACAAGTTACAACTAGCTCTTGATTTAGTGTCTTTTTCATGTTGAACTTGTATATATTTTTATGTTGTTGGTGAATGTTCAAGATGTATTTCTTTGTGGCTTATTTGAAACTTAGACTTCTGATGGGACATTTGGGGATTTTGTTTGGTTGTGTAGGCTGTAAAAGGAAGGGATGGATAATTTATTTGTGCAGGGATTTTTGGGGAGAAAGGTGTGGTCATTTGTTCGCTATCACTAGTTTTGATAAGATTGAGGTTCTCAATTTGTTCGCTGTCTTTCAATATGAATATAATATATGCACATATTTATATTTATGTCTATATTTGTTTGGTTTTGATACTTTGTAGCCTTTGCTTTAAAAATATATTTTATCCTCGTCGTTAGAAAGTTACCCAACTTTCAGACAAAGTTAGTTGCAACTTGGAAGTTGCATTTTTTTTTTTTTGGGTGTGGAACTTAAGGGTGAAATGTGCATTTTTTATGCAGATTCAAGTTGTGTTGCTCCAAATTACATGACAAAACAATTTGACATTAATGAGAAGATTAAAGCCATTCTAATTGACTATGGTGATAAAAAAAATAGTCGTGAGAAAGAACTTCATATGGTTAGGTTTGGTTTCTATGCCCTTAGCTTGCAAATATGACGAAGTTTCTATGTTGCTCTGGGTGATTCGATTCTAGATGTATTTCATCGATGCATGTGAACTGGTGCATGGAGAAAAAAATAGTTTCTAGTAGGCTAGTAAGCATTTTCTAGTAGGATTTGCTGCTTAAAGGGATTGTGGAATTACAATGGGGTTTGGTAGTAGGAGTAAGACTGAGTTAATCTGCATCCCTTTCTCATGACAAAGCTATCTTCTAGTGTGTGTTAGTATTTAAATAAAGTCCAGTATATTTAGTAACCATTATGCTCTCATCTTGTATGAACGGTAAATTGAGTTTCTATATCATGGAATTTGAAAGTCAAAGTTACATTTAGTATGTAAGTGTTCATTTTTTTTTTTCAAAAAAATTCATGAATTTGTTAATCTCATAATCTTTTTAAACTCAAGCATTTGAAATTTGACACGATAGGTCCAGAATCCAAAATGTCATTAGAAGTAATCTAGGCCTAATTATTTCTAATGTCCTAATCAATCCACTAGACTTAAGGCAATTGGTTGATTGTATGATTTGATGGTTAAATCGAATTAATTAGTTAATCAATTAGGATCTAATTCGATGGACGGTGTATGATCGGATTAGATGGCTTAAGTGGGCTTAGGGTCTTTTCTGGGTTCAGATTAGATTGATTTGACAGTTAAGCAAGTTAAGTTAGCCTTAAAATAGGTAGGATGACAATGATCAAAGCAAACCATTCAACCCCAAGAAATCCCCTTAATCGATGTTGTCAGTTTAATTGATTTTCTTGTTAATTTATGTTTCTTGCAATTTAGTTTCTTGTCTTTTAATTTCCTGTCATTTTAAATTCTCGCATTTTAATTCTTTCCATGCTTATCTCCCTAGCGTTGTGATCCCCCCTTTTTACTGCTTTCAAACTCAAGTAAATATGAAATAAATAACCAAACGTCACTCCTTGTGATCGACCCCGACCACTACTACTGCAAGTAGTTTAGTGATCTGTGATTATAAATTTTATTTGATACGTCGAGTATCACTAAACAATTGAGTTGTTGTGTTAAGTTCTTTTCTATTGAGTTGTTTTGTCTATGTGATTTGCTGTGTTTTTGCATTTAGTTGTTTTAACGATTTAGTTGTTGACATTGACAAGTTTAGTTGTTTCATTAAAAAAGTTTTGATGATTTGAGATAAGTGCAAAATTTTGAGTCATTATTGTTCGGACGATTTTTATACCGCAAGCGTACGGGTTGTCACAAGTAATATAGTGATTTTGAGTATAGAGTATCGTCTCCACAGGGATTGGATTTATTCAACTAATTACCATTAATAATCTTGCTATGCTTTATTTAGAGAACAAAATCTAATGCCGAAAAGATAAACTAACTAGCTAATCTAGAAAGCAAAAGATAAATGGAGACACAATTTGGAGGGATAATTCTTAGAGGGATGATTTCATCAATTGGACATTTAATCGCTTAATCAATTAACTAATATGGATTAACTAATCATTTGATTCATAAGTGTAGAAGCCTAATGACAAGGACTCTCATATCGGTCTCCTCCTATCTCATACCTTTCAATAAAGAATCTCCTTTCGGTCTCTTCTTTATTTACTTAGAATGGCATTATGACCCTTCAATACAACCTCTAACGTTCTTCATTTTATCCCGTGTCACCCGGGTAAATAACATTAGTCATGCATTCAGTTCTAGCGTAAGCTTCTCTCCATCGAGTCTCCACTTAGTAACGATTCATTTAATCAGTGATCAGTTGATTAAAAGCATTACGGACAAAATGCACAAATGAACAATAATGACAATTAGACCAAATAAATTCATTAATCAAGCAAAGGTTCAACATCTAAATCAATCTCATAGAATTTAGGAATTAACTACCCATAATCACTAAAATCCAATAATTCCTAATCACAACAATTCTAGAAACTAAAACATAAAGGAAAAGGGAAGAGAAATGCTCATAAAAGTGTCGATCTCCTCGATCCCGCGCTGACCTCCATCGATCCTGAGCTCCAAAGATCTTCAACAAAGCTCCAAAACTCTCCCAAAAATCCCTAATTTTAGTGTGGACTCTAGAATGGGGTGAAAACCCACAAATTGGCACACCAAACTTGGATGCAAAAGGCCCCTTTTATAGGCTCCCAGCAGGCGCAGCGTCGTGACGCTACATGAACAGCGTCACGACGCTACCCCATTTCTGGATCTTTCTGCACGGCTCCCAAGGGTCGAGACGATTCGACCTAGCGTCGCGACTCTAGGCCCTGGATCTTCTAGAATGGCTCGATTTTGACTCAATTTTTGGGCCTCCTTCAATTCCTTTGGCCCAAATGCTTCATGAAATGGATTCTGGGCTCTTTTCTTGACCCAACTTGATAATTTAAGGCTTGGAATTCATGAATTGGGGCTTCTAACTCATTCTTTTTGGGCTTTTGGACTTGGATCTACAATGAACTTCTCCAAATTGCTCAAAAAGTCTCCAAAAATCATCCAAATTCTCTCAAAAAACCGATTTTGCTTCCTTGACTCAGTTTTCTGAAATTTAAACATAAAATAGCATTAAAGTACACAATTCAAGCATAAAACTAACTAAAATTAATAGGAAAATGATGGCATTTATGCATGTCATCAATTATAAGCTTAGTTTCATTCAGTTGTTAAAAGTTTAGTCTCAATTCTTTTCCATTGAGTTGTGTTTATGAGGTTCACTAATTGTTGCACTTGGTTGTTTTAACAAGTTTAGTTGTTTTGGTTGGTAAGTTAAGTTGTTTCATTCAAAAAGTTTCGAACATTTGAGATGAGTTTCAAAAGTTTGAGTTCTAAGTTTAGTTTCATTGAATTGAGATGAAGGTTTAGTCTCATTTGTTTTCCGTTGAGTTGTTGTGTTTATGAGGATCGCTACATTGATGCACCTAGTTGTTTGAACAAGTTTAGCAATTTTGGTTGATAAGTTTAGTTGTTTCATTCAAAAAGTTTTGATAATTTAAGATAGGTTTAGTCTCATTTTTTTTCATTAAGTTGTTGTGTTTATGAGAATCACTACATTGTTGCATTTAGTTGTATTAGCAAGCTTAGTAGTTTTGGTTGATAAGTTTAGTTGTTTCATTGTTGCACTTTGGCACCTGGTCAAGCCACTAGTTTTGGTTGATAAGTTAACTTAAGTAGTTTTGATTGTAATGTTTCAAATCTCCTATCATCTACTTGTAATTTTTATTGTTTATGGTTTAATTGTTATGTTCATAAATTTTGATAAGAGTTAAGTATTGTTATGTAACGCCCCCAAAAATCAACCTAACTAGGAGACATTACTTAACTTTTTCCTAATGTCAACCTCATGCTCCGAAAATTTCAGCAGCATAACAACATAACTTTAATTAACCCAAAATTTATTTACAACCTGAAAACGAAATTTAAACACTTCTATAATTCTAAATAACCAACCAGCAGCTACATTACACATCAGACCCAACATAACATCCACAAATTTCCAACCATACAAACTTTAACAACTACCAAGTAAGAATAGGAACCCAAATAACGAACTCATAACTTTCAACAACACTAACCTCAATTGCCACTAATCTTTACTCAATTACATCGCAAAGGGAAACAACAACCATAATACAACTCAACTCAAAATTAAACCTAAAACAAGTAATATAGAATAGGAGAAGACAAGTCCATAAGAAAACAAAGGCCAACTATAAAGTACTAAGTTTATCTAATATTATATTCTTTCTCAGGCCTGCTCCTCAGCATCACCAGGCTCGTAGTATTCCTCATCACCTGCAAAAAATCTGGTGGTGGATCAGTACAAAACAACGGTACTGAGTAAGTGGCTCACACCTGAAGAGCCATCAAACAACGTGCAACATACAAGGCAAACATCATGCTTTTCAATCATAATAACATGCCTTATATACAAGGTGAGCAATCAACACATAGAACATACTCAACTAATACAATCGTGCAACAACCATGCACCTAACACATGAATTCTGCACCATGCAATGCACACTCAAAACACATGAATTCCGCAGCATGTCATGAATACTCAAAACACATGAATTTCGCATCATGCCATGCAACTCAATCTCCTATCAAGCTCCACGAGCTCGCTCAACACTCATAGCTCTCACAAAGCTCTCTGAGACTGACTCCTTCGAGTCACGCCGACCCATGACCATATTACCCAGGGCCTCGACGTTTCTCTACGGTGCTCAGCGTTCGACCCTTGACCATATTACCCAAGGCCTCGAACTGTGCATCGCCCCTTACCCATATTACCCAAATTACCCAAGGCACCCAATGACTTTTACAACGTATAGACTCATCACATCGCCCCTTGGCCATATTACCCAAGGCACCCGATGCTCCTCTTAATCCATTGGTGACATACCAACCCTCGACCATTTTTACCGGAGGCACCTGGTATTCACCTAACTTTCCTTTTAGACACACAAGGTCCTCTGACTTCACAATCTCACTAGAATGCATGAATCATACTCATCATGCTTCTAGACCATGCTTCATGCCAATGACATGCTCACAAACTAGAATGAACATCTCAAACATGTTTTCTAAACCATGCATCAAGCCATAAAACACATCAAGTGAACAATACGCTCACAACATTATATTCATGATTTTCAAGTAATCACAATGAAACAACATATTTAACACAATAGTTTCACCATATCAGCTCAACAAAGCAGTTCATCATGCTCAAAACTCGTCATGAACATATAACACGTACATATCTATACAACATATGATAAAACCAAGCAAGTAAGGCACACCACATGCTAGCACACAAGCAAACAGACCCAACAGATAGAATTCCACTTACAATCACTTTAAAACACTCCTAAGTAGTTCTAACGCTTCCTGAAATAAGAAAGATAAGGCCTAGAAGTTAGAACTCAGTTTGACGACCTTAAACTAAGTTGAGAAAGGACTAGGACGAACCTTCTTGCCCCAAAACCAACCTTAAACTTGATTCAAACATTCCAAAACTCATTTGAATCTAGTTATAAAGAAGTTCCACGGTTAGAAACATACTTTGAACAGTCCAAAAATCAAATTGCACCTACAAGAAAGAGTACCCAATGCTTAGAGACTAATTTACAACACATACATGAGTCTGAAAAAGCATAACACTTGTTGCCTCTTACCGAAAAATCGAAATTCACCATTAACCTTATTCGAACTCTCCAATATCGCCACGAACCTAAAATACACAATACCCAAAGGTCAAGGACTAGTTTAAGGCATGCAACAAGTACGAAAGTACTTATAGATTGTTGTTACTTACCGAAAACTCCCCGAACACCCTTGAATCCTTGTTGTTTCGTGGTTGTAGGAGCCTAAAATTGCTTAAACGAGATCGTTAGCAGGTGGATAACTCAGATTTAAGGCTGGTTACGAGTGGGTAAGTGTTAAACCTTACCAAAAATAGGGAAAATCATAAATAGAGGCTGCTGGAAGATCCAACTGCACGCAGGGATGGGTCTCGAATCGTGGTCACTGCACACAGCCATCGAAGGTGTTGCTCAAAGGTCGCTGGCGTCGGAGCTGGGATGGATTTGAGGTTTTGATCAACAGCTACATTGCAACACGCCAAGGGAAGAAGAGATCGCGCCTAAACGGGACTCTAATGCTCGAACTCGCGTGGGTCGATCTACAAGCTATACAACAGAGTGGGTAAATGGTTGAATCACGAAAGGAAGCTTTGAGGATGATGAAACTCACCAAACAATGAAGGAAATTGCGTGGGTTTCCTACCCTGAGGCTCACCGGAATCACACCGAAGGTCCTACAGTTGGAGCTTGTTCGCGAGGCTGCGTCGCACGGCTGGGACGGAGGGGAGATAGAGAGTCGACGAAGGAAGAGGGAGAAGTCGATGGTTGTGGGTCTGCTACGCCCGTGAGGAAGAAAAACGAGGGGGGAAGAGGGACTCGCAGCTTCATGGGCCTGGTACCAGCGAACGAAGAAGAAGATGCGTGGGGGGGGGGTGTTGCGGCTGCTTGAGGGAGATGAAGAATAGCCTTAGGGTTATTTCTTTCATTCTTATTCTTTAAAATTCCAATTAAGGCCCTAATTCCCTTTCAAAAACTTGAGGAAATCATTGGGTAATTGAATTTCCATATTTATGGGATTGAGTTCAAGAATTGGATTGCTAAATCAAAATTTAACCACTTAATAATTTGATCTGATTCCATCCACTTAATATCAAATTTGAACTCATAATGGATCCAAAATATCTCAGAAAGGCTTAAATTTCGAAACGCGAGGCGTTACATGTTATTATGGTCATAAGTATTTATAAGTTTAATCGTTCATTTGTCCCGTTTTGGTGAGTTTAATATTTATGTTCATGATAAGCCTAGTTGATATGTTCCTAAGTTGTGATAAGCTTAATTTAATTGTTATGTTCACGTTTTGATAACTTTAATAATTCGTGTTAGTTTTTTATGAGTCTAATATTTGTGTTCATTATAAGCTTGGTTGTTATGTTCTTAAGTGTTTATAAGTTTTGTTTAATTGTTATGTTCATTAATTTTTATAAGTTATTTAAGAGCTTTGTATTTATATTCAATAAAGTTTTATAACTTTAGTTGTTTGTGTTAATTTTATGAGTTTAGTTATCTATGTTCCTTTGAGTATATGTTATTCATACCTCAAATCTTAAATCTCTTGCTTACCTTATTTGCATTGTTTCTTATGTGTCAGATTTGTTGTTCATATGCATCAATGGCTTCAAGTACAAATTGCACCACGTTCAATCAACCATCAAAGAGTTATGTTGCCTTTTTGTTTTTCCTTTTTTTTGCAATTGACAATATTGTACTTGACAAACAACATAATGTTATGGAAATTATATGTGACAATGTTATACTTATTTTATTGGGTTAATAGTTGTAATTTTGGAATTGTCCATATATGAATTTTGTTAATGTTATCGGTGGAAATTCTGTTGATACATCTTGAATGTGTATTGTTTATTTGGTTGATGAAATTATACATTTTTCAATATATCAAATTGTAGGAGATTCAAGATAATAGGGAACAACTATTATAATTGAAAAAAAAATCCACCAACAAACATGACATGTAAAATATGTCAAGATAACAATTAATTTGACGGTCATAGAATGTCAAGTTATAGTATTATTGATACGTACAAAGTGTCAATGTCTTATAAACATGACGTTTTATTGTTTTATTCTTTGATGGTTAATAAACGTCATGTATCAAGCCAATCTTGACATGACTGAAGTATCAAGAAATGTAACATGACGCATGCCCGTAGTCAAGTTTTAACAAACTTGTTCTTGATGGTCGGTTCATCGACGCTAATAAAAACGTCAAGTCTAAAGTTACTTGACATTTCAAAAACGTCAAGTAACTTAATTTTTCTTGTAAATATGCAGTATGTATTTCCCTTGTAGCATGAGCTAATTTTCTTTTAGTAAGGGTTAGCCTAGGCGCCCATGCGATGGTGAACTCTATTGTATGTGTTACATTTGAATGAATGATATTGATGCTTTCCTTAGATGTGCTAATTTTTTCATTACTGTCATCCGTCTGGCCAGCCGGTAGAGGTAGTAGCATGATAAATCCTGGGAGGGTAACACATGTGGAAATATCTAAGTAGAGTAAGATAATGCATTACATGTAATCTAGTTGCACTAGTAATAGTGTGGCCGCAGAAGATAGTTCATGAATGTGTTTAGGTTGTCTTAGGGATAATTTAGCCACATGCACGTAAATGGAGAACTGCACTAGCACATGAATTAAGTGAACAGAAACGTTCTTAATTCTACGCCAAATCGATGTGTAATACCAGGAGGGCATCAAATGTTTATTTCTCGCTTAGGCTGCAAAAGATATATCACTAAACGCATGTGGTAGCTGTGGTGAATGCCTTGATACTCTTTGAATCTTTGTTTTTATCACATCGCACCTACTATTACTTACTTTTATTCATCACATGATCCATTTCTTTTATCTTAAAATTCAACTGCAAATCCCATGCATTTGAGTATAATGAGTTAAAAGTGTTCATTTGCTTCATTCCCCTTCCCTGTGTTATACTTGGATTGATGCCCAACAACGACATATTCTAAGATAATTCATCCTAATTTGAAGTGAATACAAATTGAACCCATGCTTAATCTAGATCTACAATAGAGTATGAATGTATGTATGTTGCTAGTGTATTGGTATTTCATGATTCTAATTAACTGCAAATTTTTCTTGATCTGCTTCTGCTGCCTTGAGACCTCCGTCCCTACAAGAAGGATCTGGTGCAACATTTAGACACATACCGATCGTGGATGGATGTCCATGGGGCCTTCGAGGCCATCAAGTGTCGAGCTTTTTGTTTTACCATAACAGGAATAGTGAGGTTGTGGTTTTGCAAGTTACCAAGAAAATCCCTGGTGATGCAATCAGGAATGTCGTTTCACAATTTGGTTGGGACTATAATGACCCAATTAGGAACATTAGGTAATTTTGATTACCCAAAAATATTTTCTAATATAAGACCACAATATTTTATACAAAGGAAACTGTTAGACGACAGAGATGTTTGATCGGTCTAATTTGTTATACACTTAGAATCTCCCAATTTGTTTATCTTAGTTGAATTCCTTGCGAACAATGCTTTAAAATGAGTATAATATGTCTATAGGTCCTCACCAGAGCTTTGGAAGCGATTCGGGGCTTAAACGAGCGAACCCGGAGCGTAAAATGACCATTCTGTCCTTGGAGTCGTCGCAGCGTCGAGACCCTATCATCCTAGCGTCGGGACGCTATTCAGACAAGGAAAAGACTTGGGCGTGAAGATGAAGTAACAGCGGCTCGACGCTATCACCATAGCGTCCCGACGCTATGTTGATCCGCATAATTTTTCCCATATCTGAAGGCCTAGCGTCACGACATTGTGTCCTAGCATCTTGACGCTAGATAGTTTTCCATAATTGAATTTTTCCTATTTTGGCTGGAAATTTTCCTTGTTTGAAGACCCAATTCAGCACCAAATGACCACGAATTGAAGGTCAAGAACCACTATAAATAGAGGGCCTTGGTGTAGGTTTAGAATCATCCCTCAACACACAATTCCCTACAACATTGTAGTCCATCTCTCTCCCCTTTCTCTACCATTTTTCTTGGTTTTAGTTTTTCTTGCTTTCCTTGATGTATTCCATGAATGATTCAGCTTGCTCTTGCTCCACGAGAGGCTAAACTCTTCATCCATTTAATTGGGGCGTCAAAGTGTAAGTTCAAGTTCTTTTAATGAAATCTCTTGTTTGAATTCTCAAAGCATGTTTATGTGATCTTAGTCCTTTGTCTATAAGTTTAGAATGTGGTAGGAAATATTGACAACCTTGACCGCGCCCTCTCTAAATTTACTTGCTAAATCTAAGTAGCAAATAGGTTAACGTTATGATTATACAAATGCGTCCATAGAACTAAATGATTTAATCAATTGTAATTGTGGTTTGTTGCCCGTTGCATGTGAATTAATTCGGCTAGATCCCTATGCGGTTTAGATTAGTTAATAGGCATATTAATTAATTTAAATTAGAATCAAACTTAGCGTTTGCATGTTTGTGATAGTAGGATCATGACGACTCTCGACAAGTCGTTCCGTCAAATTGGCGTCATTGCCGAGGAGCCAAGTTTAATTTTTTTTTCATAGGTTTATTGTGATATTTTTTTACTTATTTGTTTGTTTTTATTTGAGTCGATTTTTTATGGCATATCGTTCACTGAGGGAAAAGAAGCTCAACTAGTGAAGGAGGTAGGATTGCTCGACAATAAACTATCAATACTAACTTCTTTATGTGAGCAATTAGTGTAGGGATATCAAATCAAACAGTCACATCAGCACTATCGACCTTCCAATTCAGGTAAATATCTTGAGGATCAAATTTATGAGCTTGCTAAAAATACTCTTCAGTTTCAGGAAAGTACTCGAGCTGAGTTGAAAGACATGTCTGATAATATTGATAAGATAGAAACATATGTGACAAAATTGGGGAAGCATGTAGATCAACAAGCGCAACTGACCTAAGAGATAATCCTTACATCAGAAGAAATTGAGTGTCCATTGCCATCTCACGATCGATCATGTGAGGTTGAAGAAGAGTCTAAACCAGATTGCAAGGAAATTCAGGTGATAGAGTTTCAGGCTGATGAGTCTGAATTTGTTCTTCCCCTTGATCCCCCTTCATCTGATTTATCTTCTAAGCTGTCTCACAAAATTTTATCCTTTGAGTCTTTATCTTTTGATTTTTCCTCTTTTTCATATATTCAAAAATTAGAAAAATACAATGCATCCTCTAGGTCCCATGAAAAATGGGCAAGCCTGCTTCTGTTTACAGGTTTCGTGGATTCGAGAAAGAAGGGCCCAAAGAAATATGAGATTTTTTATGACCCTAACAGGAAGATGAGAATCCCGTCGAGCATAACGACGTTAAAAAATTGCGCTTAGGGGAGGAAACCCAATTAGTTCTATCCCTTTCTTTTCAATTTAGTAGTTTATTCTTTTGATGTTTTCTTAATTGTCTTTCTTTATTGTTTTATAGGACCCCACACCAAATCTCTTCAATTTTTCCCATTCGTGGGAGTTTCCATCCTTGCCAACCAATGCTTAAATAGGGGAGGTTTTCTGTTCCCTTTTACCTTTTTGTCCTTTAGGTTGCATGCTTAGTTTACATTGAGGACAATGTAATGTTTAGGTTGGGGGTGGGAACATATGCATGTTGCTTTATGCTTTATTGGACCTATTATTTTAAGCAATTTAAAAAAAATGAGAACCCGAATAGGCGAAGTTCTGTCTAAGGCTAGAGGTATTTAAGATGACAGTTTACGAAACACCTCCTACCTGGGAACTGATCTGAATTGGAGTTCGAGTAATTTTAAAATAAGATAAATTGTTGAGTTTATTAGATTGCTTGAAGTATAGTTATGAAGATCAATGAGACATTCTTTTGAACTATTCTATTTGTTTTAAGCATTGTGAACACTCTAGATGGTAATTTCAAAAATGATTGCTTGTAATCCCTTGCTTAGGAATGATAAAAGAAAATATGTCTGGTGTGCTTAATAGTAAAATCATTCTTATATAGAAAAATGAAAGAAAAGAAAAGACGTCTTATGAACACCAAACAATGTTTAAAAATGTTAAGGTAAAAAGAGCTACCCCTATTGTGATCAGTTAGGCCAACCCAAGGGTTAAACTCGGGTTATGGGTCCCTGCAATAGGTGTGTGAAAGCTAGTACCATCTTATAAATGCAAAATATAATTTGTTTCTATTTTCAGGCGCGTAGTAATGTATTACTCGTTTGACTATTTGAATTACTTAGTGGTTGGGTCCTTGGCCAGTGTAGGTGGAAAATGAGTTGAGGTTCTCATATGGTTATTGTTGGGTATCCAGAGTGTGTAAAAATATAGTAAAAATAGACTCTAGATCACTGTGCAAGCATACACAATCGGCAACAAGTAATAAGTATTTATCGAATCCACGGGGCTGAATAGCTCTCACTTTATCTATTTTGTATAACTCCTTAATGGTTTTAAAAATGGTTAAAATGATTGATTTTGATAAAATGCTGAAGCAAAAGAAATGAAAGAACAGAAAGTAAACAAATAAAGCAAACAGATTAGAAACATGCGTTGGTCGGGATTTAGTAATTGTTTTAAAAGATGCTCTAGCAATATTATTGATTAGGAAAAACTCTTGCAGTCTTATTAGCAGGATCCTCCCGAAACTCTGGATTTTTTAGAATGTGTCTAATGACGCTCTACCGATCAAGTAGTAGGCAACTTGCTATCCCTAGCTCAGTCACTGGCGTTCACCAATACACAATGATCTAGTGTGATTAAGTGCCACACACTTCTCAAATCATTCCTGAAACTAAGAAGTGGTATTCATACCGGCTGGCCATGCGGGCACAAAATATAAATATGCACAACAATTAATCAAGATGCTCAAAACAACATATATTGCATAGAGAATTAAGCACGACAATTACATGACTCCTAACCAACACGTAAGCAAATTTAGTTCATAAAGCTCATGACAACACACGCTACAATCTGAGTATGTTCATCCATAATTACAAGAAATTACAAGAAAATACTAATTCCCTTGGTCAAATCCGTAATTGATGGTCTTCTTGAAGTCCCCAATCTTTCCTCCTCTATTCGGCTCCCAAAGATGGAAATGAGAAATGATCTCTTCCCCAAAAGTGGAATGTTTTTTACTTGAACGACTCTTCCCTTTTATAGAATGAAGGCAAGCCCAAATTAGGTCAATCTGTACACGTGGATGGCTCTCCTTGCTTCTTAAGTCTGAAAATAACTCAACTAACTTCAGTTCATTAAAATGGCTAACGAGTTGTGACGTGGCAGTTTTGCTCCCTGCTTTGCTGGATCATAGATTTTGCTCCCTCAAGTCACTCAGCAATATATTCTGCACAAAATAACTTCCAAAGCATCCATTCTTCCAAATGGGTTAAAACATATATTATCCATCTAAAAGCAACCATATTTAGCACAAATGACACAAAAATCACTATAAAACTAAGGCCTAAATAACTCCCTTTTGGAGAGTTATCATACCCCCAAACTTGAACTATTGCGCGTCCCGAGCAATACTAACTAACCTTCCCTTAAGAATTTAAAACATCAGACAAGCACAACTCAATCAAAACAGGCAATCCAACACTACCTTCAACCTTTACCGTACCATTCTGCAAAACCAAGTACTGCTGCAGCAAAATAATTCCTCCGGCATGGACAAATAATCACCACCTTTAACTCAATCCTAAGAACTTACCACAGCCTAGCTCTATTAACAGACAATTTAAAGCACATTTTTAAGGGGTTTATATTTTTGTTCTTCAGACTTGAAGCAGCCCTACAGTCATAAGCTCTTAAGCATGGGATGACCCACTTTATGGTGCAGTATACCCTTGCCTCAAACTTATCACCAACTAGGCTAAATACCCATTGCTAAGCTAAAAAATCCTTAGTTATTCTATCCCTTGCTCCTCAGAATGACGACATTTTATGATGAAGCTCACCTAAGTCCTAGGAGACAGAAAACTGCTAGATTATCATTCATCCTTCAAAACTTTTGCTCCATGATTTTTCTCAGCAAAGTTTTCAGCAGATATTTTTTTTTCTCATTTTTTTTTTACATTTCCTAGGTTATCTTTTGACGCAAAGACAAACTGTGGGTATCACAAATGTCCCTGGTTACTCAATATCCTAGAAAACTATTTAATGAAGGAGAGGAATGTTCGAGCAAAACAAGTGGAGTAGCAAAAAGTCCCCCAAACTTGAATTATTCATTGTCCCCAATGAATCATTAACAATATGAATTATACCCCCAAACTTAAATATTTCTATCTGAATTTTAAACTAAGTGTGGGACTAGAAGTAATCTTAAAGTGGATCATATAAGTCAACACTACCTCAGAATCTTCTTGCCGCAGCGACGACCATCTAGAAGAAATGTTCAAGCAAAAGGTTTCTGGAGATCAGAATACCTTGATCTAATTAATCTAATCTAGTCCAAGCTTAAAAAATTCAGAAGAAAATTAGTTAAGTTAGAAATGCTCAGTGCCATAGAACAAAAACAACTATTGGAAATTTCATTAAAAACATAAGACAAAGAAAGTTACATCAGCAGATATATTTTTGGTGGCCTAGAAACAGAACATTAAAAATAAGCAAAAACAGAAACAGACAAAAGATTGTGGTCAGAAATGCGCGAGCAACAAAAATATTTCAACAAAAATAATGCTCGCCCAACTTTTCCTTCTTCAATCCTCCTAACCAGGATCTTCTTCTTCATCTCCTTCTCTCTACTGGCGGTGGCGGAATCCAAGGGTTCCGTAGGTCATCAGGGAATACTGGGAAGGTCGGATATGGTTTAGAAAAATTAGACTGCAAGGCCCCCCTCAAAGCGACATCCCTTCTCTTCACATAATTCCAGAAGGTTTGGAATTGCCTTTCGGCAAACTCCATTCTGCTGGAATGCATTTGTAATTGCTCCTGTATTTGATGTATGTCGCACACCAAACTGCCTTGGCGTGCCTCTTGTGTCCTTTGAAGGCTACCCAGGTTTGGGGTGTCGATTATTCCCTTGTCCATTAGAGTGACATCGTCTGTATTCACAGGAACCCCTGCCCTTTAACATAACATCGTTATGGTGTTTGGGAAAAACAACTTTCCCACCTTCCGCCAGCAATCATAAATCTCACTAGAAATAATTTTGCCCACATCAATACTCATAGAACGAAGAATAGCAAATACCAGCAACACCCGATCTCGAGATACCGTTGAATCATGAGTTGTCGGAAGCAAACGCAACTTGATGAAGCCCATCCATGTATTGGCTTCGCTTTTCAGATAAGCCGCTTGGAATGTGCGCTTTTCCGTCTTCGACAGCCTCCATTGAGCCCCTTCGATACCAACCTCCCTGACAGCCGCGTTTAACTGATCGTTAGATGGTGCTACCACCATCTCATTGAATCCCGCGTGCGGAAAGTCTTGGAGGTTGAAGAGAGAATTGATTGCTCTCGTGCTTCAATCAACGGCCACCCCTCGAACTATGACCTGGAATCCTTCTTGATCATCTATATTTGCATGAAATTCATGGACAATATTGGAATTCATCTGCTCCGGCTTTGCACAGAACTGACTCCACCCGTGATTTGCTATTCGAGTCCTCAAGAAACGCGGCATATTATCACCAAATCCCTGCATAAACAAAATGTCTTGTTTCAACAATTCTATATACTTTGCTCCGACAAGATTATTGATGAAGCGATTGTACAGCAACGGTGATTCCTCGGTATCAATATCCTCAGCTTCGACCGGGGCTTCAGCAATACCTTTTCCCTTGTCTTCCCTCTGCTTGGGCAAAATTCCCTCCTCTGCTTTCTTTTCTATTTCTTCTCTCGCTTGGTCATCTGCGTCCTTTTTCTCCTGCTCTTCTTTTTCCATATTCTCTTTTTTAGAGTCGGTCGTCAGCGGTGAAGGGCTATCCGTCCGAATTACCTTGATACGGCTGGCTTTCTGCTTCCGACGACGACGACGGGGAACCTCCAGCATAATGACCTCAACCTGAGCCTCTTGAACCTCCTGTCCATTTCCTCTTTCTTGCACCTCCTCCACTTGTTTTTCTTGAACTTCTTATGGATTTGCGACTATCAGATCATTCTGTCCAGGACTCTATTCCTCAAGTTCCTTCAGGTTTTCCTCCTCAACCACTTCAGCAACAACGTCTTCCATTATCTTTTGCACTACCTCTTCAATCTTCAGTCCTCTGTTGTCGATTCCTTCTCTTAGAGTCTTTTTCCTCCGACGTCTTCTTCTTCTTTATCTTAGTTTTCGGTGCTTCAGGTGTAACCTGCACCTCTTCTTCCTCGGCAACCCTTTCCTTTCGTCCTCTCTTTTTTGCCATCTCAACTCAAAGGGTTTTTTTATAGTAATCGAAGGAAAAGAAAAATAATGAAAACGGCAAGAGATGAAACCAAGAAAATGAAGTGAAAAGAAACGAGCAAAAGGTTTTGAATAAATAAGGCTTTAGCAATCAAAAATTGTAACCGAAAGATTTTGCCCCAAATTAAATAAACTTACTGATTAAGCCCCATGCAATCGGAAAAAAAATTAAACCCATCAAACGGTAATAAATTGAAGTTCAATCGGCCCATGGTAAATGCTGATGTGTTGTCTGACGGTTAGACCATTGGATTTCCCCTATGCAACACGTGGCAACGTCATATCGCCCATGCAATTTACCTGCACATGGAAAATTCAAATCCAAACGGTAAAAATATTTAATTTACAACAAACCCCTTTCTATTCGGACCAAATATTTGATTTTGCCATAAAATTGCCGCAACAAACCTCTGAACAATGATTTCCTTCTAGAAAAATCTTTGATACTAAATATTTCAAATTTAAATTAAAACCATTTAAATCAAATCTCTTTTTTTTATTTGAATCCGAATAAATCAGGAAAAATATTATTAAACCCTAAACCTAAACAGAAATTCGAATAATCGAAAATACAACTAAATTAAAATCTAAACTAAACTAATCAGATCAAATAAAAATAAATGGAACTGATGAATGTACTGAAAATAAAATCCACGAAATTAAAAATATCAACGAATTAAAATAAATTAGATAAGATCGGAATAAATCAGATAAAATTCAAACAAACCAAATATAATTCGAAATAATCCAGATTAAAATCAAACTAATCTGCGAAAAATAAAACCGCAACAAATCTTGGGAGTTCAAAAATATTGTTGTACGAATTGCTCCCGCAAAACTCATGCTCCTTTATTCAGCAATCAATTTTAGGGAAGGATATTTCGACTGGAATTCCTCTCCCCAATAATGTTTCACACGCTGACCATTAACTTTGAACACTCTCCCATCCTTTTCATCTCACAAAGTAATTGCTCCATGGGGAAAAATTTCAATCACCACAAATGGACCAGACCATTTGGATTTTAGTTTTCCAGGGAACAATTTTAATCTAGAGTTATAAAGCAAGACTCTCTGACCTTTGACAAATTCTTTAGGTTTTATCTTCTTGTCTTGCCACAGCTTAGTCTTCTCTTTTTACATTTTTGCGTTTTCATAAGAAAATTGGCGAAACTCCTCCAACTCGTTAAGCTGCAGCATTCTTATTGCCTCTGCACGACTCAGATCAAAATTCAATTTTTTCAAAGTCCAAAACGTATTATGCTCGAGCTCTATTGGTAAATGTCAAGTCTTTCCATATACTAACCTATATGGAGACATACCTAGAGGAGACTTATTAGGTTGTCCTATAAGCCCAAAGAGCCTCATCTAACCGAAAAGACCAATCTTTCCAAGATGGATTGACTACTTGCTCTAAAATTGATTTGATTTCCCTGTTACTAATTTCAGTTTGACCATTTGCTTGTGGGTGATAAGGGGTAGCTATCCTATGCTTAATCTCATACTTAGCTAAAAGCTTAGTTAAGACATTATTAACAAAGTGTGTACCCTCATCACTCACTAGAGCTCTAGGTGTCTCAAACCGTACAAAAATGTGCGATTGAAGAAACCTTGACACTGTCTTGGCATCATTCTGATGGCATGCAATGGCCTCCACCCACTTGGACACGTAATCAACTGCCAATAAGATAAAAACATTACCATTAGAAGGGGAAATGGCCCCATAAAGTCAATACCCCATACAACAAATAATTCCAATTCTAAAATGTAAGTAAGAGGCATTTCATCTCTAGGCCCTAAATTTCCTCTCCTTTGAAAAGCATCACATTGCTTGTAGAACCAATGGACATCCTTAAATAAGGAAGGCCAGAAGAATCCACATTGCAAAATCCTCATAGCTGTCCTCTGTCCGCTGAAATGGCCTCCATATGGCGAAGAGTGACATTGCTCTAGGATTTCCTTTGCTTCATCACCTGAAACACACCTACGAATAATACCATAAGAGCATTGTTTATACATAAATGGCTCATCCGAATAGAAAAATTTGGCATCATGCTTAAACTTTTTCATCTGCCTCTAATCCATGTCAATAGGAGTGACTCTTTTCACCAAAAAGTTGGCTATATCAGCATACCAAGGAATGTTCTTGACTACCTATACCTCAACAGCAAAGAGTTGCTCATTTAGGAAAGAATCTGAAATGGCAGATTACTTCAGCAAAGATGATGCTGGATCAAGACGAGATAAATGATCTGCAATGACATTCTCTGATCCCTTCTTGTCCTTTATCTCCAAGTCGAAATCTTGCAATAATAAAACCCAACGAATCAATCTAGGTTTAGCATCTTTCTTAGACATTAAGTACCTTATTGCTGCATGATCTGTGAAAACCGTGACTTTGGACCCAACCAAATATGGCCGAAATTTCTCAAAGGCAAATACAACCGCTAACAACTCCTTTTCAGTAGTTGTATTACTGATTTGTGCCTCATTCAAAACCCTGCTTGCATAATAAATAGGATGGATAAATTTGCCCTGCTTTTGCCCCATCGTTGCACCTACTGCAATATCACTCGCATCACACATTACCTCAAATGGTAAACTCTAATTAGGTGCACACAAAATAGGCGCTGAGATTAAAGCAGTCTTTAAAGTCTCAAGAGGCTTCCTACAATCTGCATTAAAGTCAAAAACATGATCAGTACACAATAAGTTACAAAGAGGTTTACAAATTTTTGAAAAATTCTTTATGAACCTTTTATAAAATCCAGCATGACCTAAAAAACTCTGAATCCCCTTAACTGAACTCGGTGGTTCTAATCTCTCAATAACCTCTATTTTTGTTCGATCAACTTCTAGACCTCTTTTTGAGATCTTATGACCTAACATTATGCCCTCCTTCACCATGAAGTGACATTTGTCCCAATTAAGAACTAGATGGGTATCCTCACATCTCTTTAACACCTTACCTAAATTATCCAAACAACTCTGAAAAGACCTTCCAAAAACTGAAAAATCGTCCATAAATAGCTCAACAGTGGACTCAATCATATCAGAAAAGATTGCTAACATACACCGCTGAAATGTTGCTGGAGCATTACGAAGGCCGAAAGGCATTCGCCTAAAAGCAAACGTCCTATAAGGACAGGTGAAAGTGGTTTTTTCCTGATCCTCAGGTGTAATGGTAATCTAGTTATACCTAGAATAACCATCTAAGAAACAGTAGTAAGCCTGACCAGCCAATCTATCCAACATTTGGTCAATAAATGGTAGAGGGAAATGGTCCTTACGGGTAGCTTTGTTAAGTTTCTTGTAATCCATACAAACCCTCCAACCAATTACTATCCTGGTTGGGATCAACTCATTATCATTAGTCACCACTGTGACACCTCCTTTCTTAGGAACACATTGAACGGGGCTTACCCAATTGTTATCTGCAATTAGATAGATAATCCCAACATCCAACCATTTAATCACCTCCTTTTTAACAACCTCCTTCATTGCAGGGTTAAGTCTCCTCTGTTGCTCAATACTCCTAAAGGATCCCTCCTCTAGAGCGATTTTATGCATACAAAAGAATGGGCTAATTCCCTGAATATCAACCAGTGTCCAACCTATTGCTTCGAGATATTGCTGAAGCAACTTTATTAAGGCCTCTTTATCCTCCAACATTAAATCTGATGCAACAATAATGGGCAACGTCTCACCCTCCCCAAGATACACATACTTTAGATGATCCGACAAGGGCTTCAAATCTAAAGTGGGTGCCTCAATCAGGGATGGCTTAATAGGAGGAGCCTTCCTTTCATCCAAATCTAAAGACTCAAAAACATCCTCACACCTATACACTTCTTTTTCATTTTTTTCTTTCTAAGGAACAAACCTCTAAATCCTCTACACTAACCACTCCATGATCTTCCAAATGTTCATTTGCCAAATCCTGCATTGCTGTCTCAACAATTGTGTTCTCCAGAATCCTAATGAAAGAGCAATCTTCCACTTCGTCTGGATACTTCATGGCCTTAAACACATTAAACTTCACTTCCTCATTATAAACCCTCATTGTTAATTCCCCTTTTTGAACATCTATCAATGCCTTACCAGTAGCCAAAAATGGACGACCAAGAATAATTGGGACATCTTTGTATGCCTCATAATCTAAGATAATAAAATCAACAGGAAATATAAATTTATCTACTTTCACTAAGACATCCTCAATTTTACCCTCTGGATAAGTGATAGACCTATCAATGAATTGGAGTGTGACTGTGGTAGGCCTAGCTTCACCAATACCTAGCTTTCGATAGACAGAAAGAGGCATAAGGTTAATACTTGCACCTAAATCACAAAGTGCTCTACCCAACTCTTTTCCACCTATTGAAACAGGAATAGTGAATGACCCTGGATCCTTAGCCTTGGCTGGTAGCCCATTCTTAAGAATAGCACTACATTCCTCAGTAAGAGATACAGTTTCAAACTCACCTAACCTCTTCTTTTTAGTTAAAATATCCTAAAGAAATTTAGCATAATTAGGCATTTGCTCTATAGCTTCTACTAAAGGGATATTTATATGCAATTGCTTAAGAATCTCTAAAAACTTCTTAAATTGACCATCCTTGTTCTTAGGCGTTTGTCTTTGTGGAAAAGGTAGAGGCGGCACATAAGGTGGGGGCGGCACATAAGGTGGTTCCACATCTGGAACAGAACCAGATGCTCCAACATCATAATTGCTGCCTCCAACACCTTGACCAGACTCCAACTCTCTTTCAACAACAACATTTTTATCACTACTATTCTATACATCCTGGGGTTTACTAGGCTCTTTTCTCTCTTCTAGTGGCTTACCACTCCTTAGAGTCACTGCCTGTACTTGCTCCTTACATTCCCTTCTAGGGTGTTTAGTATCTGAAGGAAGTTTCCCTTGAGGCATTGCCTTCAGCCCTAATGGTGGACACACCATCAACTTCTAACACACTCTTAACTTTTTTATTTGAGCCTCTAACATCCCACCACTGAAAACTATTGGTTGATATTCTTTCTAAAATTTCGTGGGCTTCATTGAAAGTTTTTGCCAAAAGGGCCCGTCCAGCCGAACCATCTACCATACCTTGGGTTGCTCCATTTAACCCATTGTAAAATGTTTCCATTTGGATACAATGAGGTAAACCATGGTGGGGACACTTTCGCAAAAGCTCCTTAAACCTTTCCCAAGCCTCACTAAAAGTTTCATATTCGAAATGCCTAAACCATACTATCTCACTCCTTAATTTAGCATTCCTAGTTGGTGGAAAATATTTACTAAGAAATTTCTCTGCTAACTCATTCCATGTCCTAATTTATCCTGGAGCAAAAGAATTTAACCACGCCTTTTCTCCATCTCTAACAGAATACAGGAACAAGGTTAATCTAAGGGCATCTCTAGACACTCCTTGAATTACAAACAAATCACTAACTCCTAGAAAAGACTTAAGATGTAAATGAGGGTCTTCAGATGACAAACCATGGAACTGACCCACGGTTTGCAACATCTGAAACATTATCGGTTTCATTTCAAAGTTTGCTGCCTCAATTTAAGGACGTGCAATTCCTGGAGTCAACTCATCAAACATTGGAAAAACATACGCTCGAATGGCTCTGGCCCTATCGTTCGCTCCAGCAGTGGATTTTGCTGCAGCACACGATTCTGCTGGGGGATCACTGGATCTTCTGGACCTTCCGGGAGACGCGCCACGTCAGCCATTGGATTTTGATGTCTACGCTTCTCTCTCATTCTTCTTCTGAATGTCCTTTAAATTTATGGATCAAGCTCGAACCTCACCCCAGACGGATCGCTCATGCACCAAACTCACACCTGCAAAAACAAAAGAAACAATAAAAAATTTCTAGCACCAAACCACTAAAACACATACACAAAACATATCAGATAAAAACTTATTCAAGTCCCCGGCAATGGTGCCAAAAACTTGTTGGGCTTCCAGAGTGGGTAAAAATATAGTAAAAATAGACTCTAGAACACTGTGCAAACATACACAATCGGCAGCAAGTATTAAGTATTTATCGAATCCACGGGGCTGAATAGCTTTCACTTTATCTATTTTGAATAACTCCTTAATGGTTTCAAAAATGGTTAAAATGATTGATTTTGATAAAATGCTGAAGCAAAAGAAATGACAAAACATAATGTAAACAAATAAAGCAGACAGATTAAAAACAGGCGTTGGTTTGGATTTAGTAATTGGTTTAAAAGATGCTCTAGCAATATTATTGATTAGGCAAAACTCTTGCAGTCTTATTAGCAGGATCCTCCCGAAACTCTGGATTTTTTAGAATGTGTTTCAACTCCAATGACGCTCTACCGATCAAGCAATAGGCAACTTGCTATCCCTAGCTCAGTCACTGGCGTTCACCAATACACAATGATCTAGTGTGACTAAGTGCCACACACTTCTCAAATCATCCCTGAAATTAAGAAGTGGTATTCATACGAGCTAGCCAGGCGGGCACAAAATATAAATATGCACAATAATTAATCAAGATGCTCAAAACAACATATATTGCATAGAGAATTAAGCTGATAATTACATGACTGCTAACCAACACCTAAGCAAATTTAGTTCATAAAGCTCATGACAACACATGCTACAATCTGACTATGTTCATCCATAATTACAATAAATTACAAGAAAATATTAATTCCCTTGGTCAAATCCGTAATTGATGGTCTTCTTGAAGTCCCCAATCTTTCCTCCTCTATTCGGCTCCCAAAGATGGAAATGAGAAATGATCTCTTCCCCAAAAGTGGAATGTTTTGTACCTGAACGACTTTTCCCTTTTATAGAATGAAGGCAAGCCCAGATTAGGTCAATCTGTACACGTGGATGGCTCTCCTTGCTTCTTAAGTCCGAAAATAGCTCAACTAACTTCAGTTCATTAAAATAGCTAACGAGCTGTGACGTGGCAGTTTTGCTCCCTCAAGTCGCTCAGCAATATATTCTGCACAAAATAACTTCCAAAGCATCCATTCTTCCAAATGGGTTAAAACATATATTATCCATCTAAAAGCAACCCTATTTAGCACAATTGACACACAAATCACTATAAAACTAAGGCCTAAATAACTCCCTTTTGGAGAGTTATCAGTTATCCCGAGTTAGTAAAAGCACCTTAGGAAAGCTCTCCACACACATAGGCAAGAAAAGTTCATGAAAAATTTTGAGTTGTTTAATTATTGCTTAAATGTGCTAGCATACTTCAAATAAGTTGAATGATTCTTTTGAATGTTAAGGTTGGAGCTATATGAATTGCAACAAAATAAATCTCAAATATTCTTGATCTGATTCTATGCTTGCTCGAGGACTAGCAAGGTTTAGGTTGGGGGTATTTGATCGGTCTAATATTTTATACACTGAGAATCTCCCAATTTTTTTTATCTTAGTTGAATTTCTTGCGAAAAATGCTTTAAAATGAGTATAATATGTCTATAGGTCCTCACCGGAGCTTTGGAAGCGATTCGGGGCTTAAACGAGCGAAACCGAAGCATAAAATGACCCTATCATCCTAGCGTTGGGACGCTGTTCAAATAAGGAAAAGACTTGGGCATGAAGATGAAGTAACAGCGTCGAGACACTGTCACCATAGCGTTGTGACGCTGTGTTGATCCGCATAATTTTTCCCATATCTGAAGGCCCATCACGACGCTGTGTCCTAGCGTCTCGACGCTAGGCAGTTT